>CM053404.1:16967862-17050141 GCA_028644305.1 Xerus rutilus | reverse complement strand
GTGTCTCCTGGTGCCTGACCGCTGCTGTGACCACTTGCTAACAACCGCACAGCTGTGTTGGAAACACCAATGTTTGCCTCCCTATCACTGGTTCTCGGTGCAAGAGGCTTCCAGTCTTTTTTTTGGAGCTCCTTCCCTTCCCACCCCCAGCCTACTTGAGCCAACTCTGGGAAGAGGCTACCTGCCCAGAGTGCCCCTCCTGCAGCTGTGGAGCTGGCCAACATCTTCACCAGGGCTCCACTCCCGGGCGCCTTCTGGACCCTCCTCCACAGATGGATTTCTCTGCTTTGTCCTTCAGTTATGCGAGGTGACACTGGCCCACCTGTATGGTAGAGGGGGGCAGGTTCCAAACTCCTGAGGGCCTTTCTTAGAGGTCATGAAAAATAGCTCTGTGGAGCCAGGCACGGTGGTGCAAGCCTGTAATCCCAGCACTTTGGGAGGCTGAGACAGGAGAATCGCGAGTTCAAGCCAGCCTCAGCAACGGCGAGGCGGTAAGCAACTCAGTGAGACCCTGTCTCTACATAAAACACAAAATAGGGCTGGGGATGTGGCTCAGTGGTCGAGTGTCCCTGAGTTCACTCCTCGATACAAAAAAAAAATAGCTCTGTGGGATACAAGGCTGTGACAGAGGGACAGGATCCCTAAAGTCAAACACAAGCGTCCTAGAGCTAGGCTCTGTGGTTCCAGTCCTTCCAGTCCCACTTACAACCTGACTTTCTGGTACCACTATTTCCTCTCCTGCAAACGTAGATGATAAAGTAGCTGTCTCCTAAGTGTGTTGTGTTCAAATGCAAATGACATGGTGGGGCTGCGCCTGCCTAGCATGTGTAAGACACTGGGTTCAATCCTCAGCAGCACCCCATAAAAAATAAATAAAAAGTATTCTGTCCATCTACAACAACAAAAACAAAATTAAAAAAAGAAAAAAGAAAAGAAAATGACATGGAAAGCACCTGGGTGTGTTGTGTGGTGAACATTCCATGGTGGAGAACTGGGGACGTGGCTCAGTGGTAGAGCATTTGCCTAGCATGCACAAGGCCCTAGGTTCCATCTCCAGAGCCACCACAAATGTGTTCCTCATAAGACTGGGCTTGAGTGTGGGGTCTCTTCCCCATGGCTACCTGTGCCTGGCATATGGGTAAAAGATAAGCTCTGGACTCCACAGGTGAATTCTATCCCGGCTCTGCCACTTACTCCCAGAACGGCAAGTTGGCTCACCTCCCCGTCTTAGGGTCCTTGCCTGCAAAGTGGGAGTAAAGCTGAGTCGAGTAAGCAAAACTGCAAAGGACACGGCACTGGGACCAAGGTGTGACAACTGGCAACAAACGGCCTGTGCCATCTCTGCTGTCACCACGGCCCCACCTGCTCGGGCTGGAATCTTGCCCTTCCTTCTAGGCACAGGACACAGCTTTGTGGACAACAGTCACAGCGCCTTCTGGCCCAGGAGGATGCCAGAGACCTTCACTGTGAGCTGAGTGCCCCTTCATACCAGGGTCACTGAGGTCTTAAAGTGTGAGACCAGGAAAGACTGGGGGAAGGGTGACAGAGCCCATATATCAGAGGGCTGTCCCAGCTGTCGGCTGGAATTCCTTCCCAGCCAGAGACAGATGGGATCAGTCTCAGGGGTCTGGATTGCTTGAGTGCCTGGGGTGGGAGCCGACACCAAGGGTGAGGAATTCTTGCGACCCTGTCATCTCTAGTCAGGGGACTCCCACACTCTTCTTCCTGTGGCTGGGAAACGAAGTGACAGGTCACTCTGAGGGGCAACTGTTGACAAGCCCTTCTGTAACGCATATTTAGAAGTGGCAGCCCCTCCTCCTTCCTTAGGGGGTTGAGGGGATCCTCTGAACATTCACAGAATGCCCCTGCACAGCCATCTCTGAGCCCCTATGATTCCCCATTTGGCCAGGGTTGGTGGCACACACCTGTAATCCCTGCAGCTCAGGAAGCTGAGGAAGAAGGATAACAATTTTGAGGCCAGCTTGGGCAACGTCGGAGACGCTGTCTCAAAATTTAAAAAGGGGGCAAGGTGCAGTGGTGCACGCCTATAATCCCAGTGGCTTGAGCATTTGAGGCAGGAAGATTGTGAATTCAAAGCCAGCCTCAGCAATTTAGCAAGGCCCTAAACAATTTAGCAAGACCCTGTCTCAAAATGAAATATAAAAAGGGCTCAGTGGTTCAGCGCCCCTGAGTTCAGTCCTGGTGCAAAATAAAATGGGGGGGGGGCATGGTGCCTGGGGATATACTTCAGTGGGAAAGTGCTCCAGGTTCAATTTCCAGACCCTACCCCTCGCCAAAAAAAAAGAACCCCTACTTTGGTGATGAGGTAACTGAGGCTCTGAGAGGTAAAGAAACCTGCTGATTTCTCCCAGCTAACCCAAGGCAGAGAAGCACTATAATGCAGGTTCCTGTTTCTTTTTCTCCTCCTCCACCCTCCTCCTCCTTTTCCTTCTTTTTCTCTGTGACTCAGATACAAACTGAAACATTATTTTTTAAATGTAGATACGACAGGAGGAAAAACATAAAACCAAAATATGAAAGCCCAAAGAGCCATAGTTCTTAACTTCCGGGAGAACCTCTAAAAAACAGAATATACCTAATGTGTTTATGCTGCTGACAAAGGCACTCAACATTTTCTGGAGGATAAATATGATCTCCCTAGGAGCACAAACCTCCAGGAAGAGGAACTGGCATGGCAGGGAGCAGAGGGAGAATCTTGCTCCTCTTTCCATGTCTTTCTACAGCCTTTGAATTATTTTCCAGATGCATTTAAAAAGTGAAAACAAGCCGGGCGCGGTGGCTCACACCTGTAATCCCAGCACTTAGGGAGGCTGAGACAGGAGGATCGCGAGTTCAAAGCCAGCCTCAGCAATGGCGAGGCGCTAAGCAACTCAGTGAGACCCTGTCTCTACATAAAACACAAAAAAGGGCTGGGGATGTGGCTCAGTGGTCGAGTGCCCCTGAGTTCAATCCCCAGTACAAAAAAAAAAAAAGTGAAAACAAGGGGTTATCCTAGCAGTAGGAGGATGGGCCATTTTAATTATCTTTTGGATTCTTTTCTGAATAAAAAAAGAAAAACATTTTTAAAAAAAAAAGTTTGAGAAGCTGGTGAAAGCTATAGAGTGAATCCCAAGAAGTTTTCATAAATACATTTATTCATATAATTAAGAACGCTTCATGGGGAAGATTGGAGAGAATGATTGTACCTAAAAGCCAGGCCAAGGACAAGGGTTTTTTTTGCCTGGAAGCTAGAAACAGTTCTCTCTCTGTTATCTATATTGAGGCTGCTGCCATCAATAATTAAAAACAGAAAAGCAAAAACCTCCGCTAATGTTGTATCTGGAGCCAAGCTTTTAATTTCCCTTTGAGCCTATGCTTTCTATGGAGCCTTGAACACAGTGGGTGCTCAAAAAAATCCATTGGCTAATGGACGATTGGACTTTTGTTCTTACTGGATTCTGAAGCAGGTGCCCGGTCAGTAACAGAAATCGATAATAAAATTCTACTGATCTCAATCACTGACCCCAGCCAAGACCCTGTCCAGGTGGGAGAGAGGGATGAGCCAGGTCTGCACAGAGCTGGGTCGTGAGACTCGGGTCCCCTCCCCCACACCAGGGCGTGGGCGGCAGGAGGAGAGAGCCCTCAGTGCACATGTCTGGGAAAGGTGACCACAAGCAGGGGCTTCCTCTCCTGTGTGCCCTTTTAATACAACGTGCAGAGGATGGGTGGGCTCAGCCTCATTAAATACTTACTGCCCTTTCCTGGCCGACCTGCCTTCCTCCCAACACAGGCAGTTGAGCCGGTGAGCAGAGGGCAGGGCCGAATCCCTCCTTTCTAGGAGCCAGACTCCATCTCCACAGGATTCCTTTCATCAGACCCAGGACATGCCATTGCCTGGAGGCAAGTTGTCCCCCAGTTGAGGCACAGTCTTCCTTCAAGTAAGATGACTTTTCTAACTTCCCTCTGACTTTGCCCAATCACCTCGGTCTCCTATCTTACCCACTCTCCCAAACTTTGCATTCTGACTTCCAGGCCATCTATCTCTGATCCAGCCTGCACTGGATTGATCAGGGTGGAGCACCCTTTGCTTCCATGCATGGTCCTGCTCAGAAACACCTGAGAGCTTCCAGCTGCCTTCAGGAGGGGGCCTCAATTGCTCACCAGCATTCACTTAATTTAACCAACATTTATACCACATTCATTCTGGACTAGATACTATTCATTCAAAGGGCTTTGCAAATATTAACTCATTATGCCTCATAAAGCAAGGTGGGTACTGATATGTATAAATAAGGTTACACAGATAGGGAAACTGAGGCACCGAGGTTAAAGTGACTTGTCAAAGTTTCAATATTAGTGAGCAATAGAGCCCAAATCCGAACCCGAGTCGTCTAGCTTCAGAATCCTCGTTCCTGTTTTGGGGCATCTGTGCCTAGAATGTCCTGTCCCACCCTCCTGGCTGCCATTCCAAAGCTGCCACCTCCCTCCCATTCCCAACTTCCTCATCATTCCTGGTGGCTCACACTCCTGCGTCTCTCAGACTGAATTGTGTGTGACTGTTCTCTGTCCTTGCCTTCCCATGAGGCTCCTGCACATCCCTCCCTGGAATGCCACTCTGCATCCTCTTCTCCCCCTCAGTGGGGTCTCCGTAGATTCTACCTTCCCGTTCCCCAAGGACAGAGAGGGCAGTTGTGATTCTCACTTATCCTCCATGGCTGTCCATTACCAGAAGGAGCTGGAGGACCTGGGGAGGCTGGATCACTGAGGCAACCACGGGGACAGGCGGGGAGATTGCGTCAACCCGAGGAGGGCGAGGGCTTCCAGGAAGAGGTGGAACTGTGTGACTTGTTGGGCCCTGTGAGGGTGGCAAGGTCACGAGATCCAGCCCCTGCCTGCTTCTCCTGCCTCTTGGCCTTCCTGTCGTGGTTCTCACAAAGCTCCTGGTGCCCTGGCCTCCTCAATTCTGCCACAGGGCATCTGTGCAGCAAGGCTGTGCTCCCAGCGTGCTGCAGGGACAGATCCTTGTCCCCACAATGCAGCTTGAGTTGCTTCCCCTTGAGGTCTTCCCTGAGGACTGTCCTCTCTCCTGACATAGCTTGTGCTCGTTTCTTTGTAGTACTTATCAGTTCCTAGAGGTATTTATTCTTCTGGTTTATCTGTCACCCCACCTAGAATGCTCTGTGAAATAGGTCTTGTGAAATAGGTCTCCCTTGTTCATCTGGGGATCCACCTGCCTTTCCTGAACCCACGGGTAGGTCCTCACCCAGTGAGAGTGTGCACGAGGACCCAGTGAACAGACCTCATTTGTTGTGTACCAGTGCAGCCCGGCCTAGGCTTGGTGTCTCCTGTCTCTTTGGCTGGGAAAGACCAACTATGCTCCAGGTGACTGCAACCTAAAACCTCACCCAACTGAATGTCAATTGAGACTGTGTGGGCAGAGCTGGACAGGTTGGGGAATAGGTACTTGGGATGAGGTGATCTTGGGATCCAGAGTGGAGGTGAGCCGCAAAACCCCCTTTTTGGTTTGAATCCCAATGCAAATCTTAGAAATGTGCAGGTCATTTTAATAATAAGTCAGGCCAAATAAGCTCAGTAGACACAACTTCCTTAACCAAACGTTTTTTCCTGGGTTCGTATGGGAGCCCTAAAAGGTAATCAAGATCAAGCAGAAAGATGAAGTTGAAGTTCAAGAGATGAAACTGCTTACTCCAAATTACTTGGCTCTAAGTCCTTGTCCTATGCCAGAGCATTATTCAGTGTTGGACCTCCTCATTTGTACTGCATCATTTGTACAGAAGAGGCCCTAAGGAGAGGAGGCATTGATACTACTTAACCCTTATTGAGCTATTTCTGTGTCAGGAACTTTTCTGAGACACTTACATGTAGATACTGATTCATCTCAAAAATGTCCTTAGAAGCTGGGCACGGTGGCGCAAGCCTGTAATCCCAGCACTTAGGGAGGCTGGGAGAATCGCGAGTTCAAAGCCAGCCTCATTAACGGTGAGGCACTAAGCAACTCAGTGAGACCTTGTCTCTACATAAAACACAAACTAGGGCTGGGGATGTGGCTCAGTGGTTGAGTGCCCCTGAGTTCAATCTCCAGTACCAAAAAAAAAAAAAGTCCTTAGAGAAAAGAGCTATTATAATCCCTAGTAACCAGATGGGGACACTGAAATACAGAGAGGTTGAGTAACTTGCAGCAGACACACAGCTAGTGAGTAGGGGTGGCAGAGTGGTCAGTCTTTCTGAGTATTCCACTTGCTTCCCTTTATTGCACCTTCTTCCTATAAGACTAGGCTCTGAGGAGTTCCAGCCAATGAGCCATGAGTGGAGTGATGTCAGTCACTTCCAGACTGAGGTAGTGAAAAGCCAGGTACAGCTGGGTGCGACGGTGCACGCCTGTAATCCCAGTGGCTCAGGAGGCTGAGGCAGGAGGATCCCAAGTTCAAAGCCAGCCTCAGCAAAAGTAAGGTGCTAAGTAACTCAGTGAGACCCTGTCTCTAAATAAAATACAAAATAGGACTGGGGATATAGCTCAGTGGTCAAGTGTCCCTGAAGTTCAACCCCTGGTTAAAAAAAAAAAAAGCCAGGTACAAGTCTCCAGTCTCCTTTTCCTGCAACTGTGGAGTTGTGCACACAGTACAGCTATAAGACAATGCACCCACAGCCACCTGAATTCCCGCATAAGATGTGGCAGGAGAATTGACGAGGTGAGACGCAGGGGGTCAGCTCCTCCGACCAGCGGGAGAAGGGAGTCCCCAGGTGCCACTGGGGGGGGGGGGAAGCCAAGAAAGCCATCTGACGAGAATCCACCACGCGCCATGGAGTCTTGTCTCAATCAAAAACTCCTTTGTTGAGGGGAGGTTACAAGCTTATATAGGGAAGGGGGTCCAGCGTGTAATGGTATAGATTCATTTAGGTTAGAACCATGCTTTGTCTGCGAGCATGGAAGCAGAGATCAGCCAATAAGGGTGGGGAGATGTGGCTTTCTCAGGGCAGCATGGTCAGTCCCGAGCTGGCTGCTTGGCGCCATCTCAAGGCAAGCCCCCACAGAGAATAAACTATTAGAATGTTAACCACGAATATTTTTAGGGTTGTCTATCATCATGCATCTCCTAGCCTCTCTAACACATTAGTGGAATCAAGGTTCAAACATTAGCTGGGCGCGGTGGCGCACACCTGTAATCCTAGCACTTTGGGAGGCTGAGATAGGAGGATTGCAAGTTCAAAGCCAGCCTCAGCAATGAGAGGTGCTAAGCTACTCAGTGAGACCCTGTCTCTACTTAAAACACAAAATAGGGCTGAGGATGTGGCTCAGTGGTCAAGTACCCCTGTGTTCAATCCCTGGTACCAAAAAAAAAAAAAAAAAAAAGTTCAAACACTGCTCTGCCCTAACCATGAATTTTAGGTCTTGACTATTAGTACTTCAGGGTATATTCCTTACCTAGTAATGGTAACAGAATCATCAGAAAAAACAGGTCTTGCTCTCTCCTTAGGGACCTCATGTCATGGAGCCCCTGAATATATTAAAGCCTTTATTCATGTTCCTATTCTCTGTCACTTTGGTTCTTGTGTAGCCTATGACCCAGCCTGGCCAATTAGAGCACTGAATCCTTCTAACTATCAACTAGGCACAAGACTCCAGCTGGTCTAGATAGAACTTGAGGGGCATTTATTAAAGAAACAGGGCTTTCTCTTCTGTTGGTGCTCAAGGGGGTGTAGGCCTTGGCTGATGGCCATTTTGTCACCCCATGGAACCTAAGATTGAAATCAATATGAGGTGAGTGTTAAACAGAAAGACCAAGAGCTGATGGTACCATTTGAACCACTGGACATAACTGTGCCTAAAACCAGCTTGACTCAAAAAATTGTTATTGATTTGGACACGGTGGTTCATGCCAGCAACTTGGGAGGCTGAGGCAGGAGGATCACAAGTTCAAGGCCAGCCTCAGCAATTTAGCAAGGCTCAGAGCAACCTCTTGAGACTCTGTCTCAAAATTTAAAAAAATTAAAAGGGCTGAGGATGTAGCTCAGTGGTAAAGCATCTCTGGGTTCAATCCCCAGTACCAAAACAACAACAAAAACTGTTATTGATCAAGGCAGATTGAATAGGAATTTTCTGTCACTTGCCACCAGAAATGTTGAGAAGGTACCCCACTCTACCTTTTGCTTCTGGGTGCTATAGAGCATTGTGCCCCAGATGGAGGCATGGAAGAGAAATGCCTTGGCACCTGGGTGACCAGAAAAAAAGAAAAAGACTAGAAGTCCTAGTGACTCTTGGCCATTGGACTTTACAAAGTTGACCACTTATCAGTGTTCCAGATGTCTCTGTCCCTCCATAGGTCACTGCCTACCACCACCTGCCCAGCAGCTGGAGAGAGGAATTGAGGGACAGAGAGGATTGGGCTATATACCTTGCTAAGCTTTACTAACCCACTCCTCTCACAGGCCCAGACCCACCGAGACTGCCGCTCCCTCAATTTGGTAGGAACCCTTAGAAGCTTCTAGAAAGATTTAGCACCTTTGACCCCCTTTCATCACTTCCAGGGCAATCTGACAAATTCTCAGCACAGTGCTGGGCTCATCCATAGTGGCCCTATGTGAATCAGGGTCCCATGGGGGCACCCCCACAGACACCTGCATCCTTATCACACCTGTGAAGGACCAAGGTCAGAGGAGGGAGGTTAATCTGATGGGAGCTAGGGGAGAGCCAGACTGCACTCCTGGCCCCCCACCCTGAACAACTCTGCCTGTCCCTGCACGCAGGCCCGCATTCCATCCTTGGGGTTTAATTCTCTGGGGTGTGGGTCCTCAGTTAAGAGGGCAATGTCCCAGAGTGGGACACATTTACTGTAGGTAACAAAGATAAATCCCACAGCTGAGTCCCCCTGGACCAATGAGGACGGACCTGCTGGAAGGGGAGATGCAGACAGGAGTGGAAAAGTACCGAAGAATACCTCTCCCTCCTGCACACGTTTACCTTCAGCCCAGTGGGGTGGAGCTGAACTTCCACTGTTCTTTCCTTCAGTAAACATTTACTGGGTACCAGCTACACTCTAGTTGCTGGGCCAGGTGCCAAGGTCACCCGGTTTGTTCAATCCAATCCCTTAAGGTGCGGATGAAGGGAGTCTCCCCCTGCCCTTTAATTCTCTCCTAATGTCCAAGGACCAACCACAGAGCCTGGAAGGGAGTAATGAGGAAATTGAGGGGCTGGAAGGTCCTTCCCCACCTTCCCACCCTCCCAGCCCTGCCTAGCTAGTGCAGCCTTCTGTCTCAATGAGGAGGACAGGCTGGTCAGGACATAGGAGGAGCAGAGCTCAGGATCCCAGGCAGTCCAATGGCTGGTAAGGGAATTGGAAGATGCCCACTTCCCTTCACTCTCCAGGCCTGGGATGAGGAGCGATGGCCCTGGGGTCCCTTCTAGGAACAATTGCAGTTTTCTTATGCAACACATCTCTTCTGCCTAACCCCTAGGAGGATCCCCTTCATCCTGGCTCTAGACTGTTCCCAGGCATACCCTTCCTCTCCGCTCCACATAGGAGAGAGGACAAGCCTTTGTTCTTAACAGGAGCCCTTTCCAATTCCAGATGGACCCCAGAAGGCACAAATAATGCCCTTTACCTACAGTAGTGCTTCTCAAAGTGTCACGGGGATCCGTCACATCAGATCACCCGGATATCTATTAGAAAAGTAAACCTCAGGCCCACCCAGGTCTAGTAGGGGCAGCCATCTAGTTTAACAAGTCCCCAGGTGATTCTGCTGCTGCCAGTTTAAGAACAAAACTCAACGAATGGTCCAGAGGACAATTCAGCTAGAATTTACTGGAGGATTGTTTGTAGAGTAGGGAGAGGGGAAAAGGGCCATTCCAGTGACCCAACTGGTGGCAGCAGGTAAGCTTCTATGTGGCCTGCCAGCCTCAGGTGCAGGGGCCTAAGGATTCTTGTGGTGAGTAGGTGCACTGGGTAGAGAGGATGTCTGTGGTTTCCATGGGCTTTTTTGAAGGAGTCAGAATACCAAGAAACTGTCTTTGAAAACCTTTTAATGTATTCAGACGTGAGAAAAAGCAGGGCAGGTAGCAACCCAAGTACCACCCCAAAACTCACGGCCTTCCCAGAACCTCAGAATGTGACCTTATTTGGAAATAGGGTCATTGCAGATGTAATCAAATTGAGATGAGGTTATAGTGGAGAAGGATGGACCCTTAATCCCATAAGAGGAGATGAGAATGGATAGAGAGGGGAGAGACCATGTGGAGACGGAGGCAGAGGTGGGAGTGAGAGCCACACACTGAGAGTATACAGGATTGCTAGAGCCTTGGAGCCAGGACAGAGGCTGGAATATCCCTGCTCAGGACCTCCAGCAGGAAACTACTTTGCTGATATCTCAAGTTAAACGTTGGCCTTCTGAACATTTAAGGGAGACCATATAGAAGAAAGGAATGTAGTCCTGTTTTGTTTTTTTTTTTTTTGGTACTGGAGATTGAACTCGGGCACTCGACCACTGAGCCACATCCCCAGCTCTATTTTGTTTTTTATGTAGAGACAGGGTCTCACTGAGTTGCTTAGTGCCTCGCGGTTGCTGAGGCTGGCTTTGAACTCGCGATTCTCCTGTCTCAGCCTCCCAAAGTGCTGGGATTACAAGCGTGAGCCACCACGCCCAGCTAGTCCTGTTGTTTTAAGCCACTCAGATTGTGACTTTTTTTTTTTTTTGGTACCAAGGATTGAACTCAGGGGTACTCGACCACTGAGCCCCAGCCCCAGCCCTATTTTGTGTTTTATGTAGAGACAGGGTCTCACTGAATTGCTTAGCACTTCGCCATTGCTGAGGCTGGCTTTGAACTCGCAATTCTCCTGTTTCAGCCTCCCAAAGTGCTGGGATTACAGACATGAGCCACCACTCCTGGCTAAGATTGTGACATTTTGTAGCAATCTAATACACCTAGGAAAGGATGGCAAAAAGCACAGTTCAGTAACAGTAGCTTCTAGGAGACCCCAAAGACCCAGAGTCCCCAGCTCTCAGCAATGCAAAAGCCAGGCCTCTTTGGGTCAGAGTGTACACTGTGTCCCACACTTTCTGGAGGCTGTGTTCATTCAGGTGTGGAGGTAGCTCCCAGCTTGGAGAGATTTCCCCTAATAAACAATCAAACCAAACACATGTTCCCCTTCAGGCCCTCGAGTCACCTGCCACTTGGCAGCGAGAGGACGTCAACCTGGTTCCTGGCTGGTAGCACTGACATGCGCCCATCTGCTCCGGAAGAGCCTGGCCTGGATAAACAGAGCCAGGCTTTGCCTCCCACGGGGCAGACCAAGGCAGGGCGGAAGCCCTAGGCCTCAAGCTGCAGGTCCCCCTGGATCACTTTCCACCCCAACCTGGCCACGCTGGCCTTCCCAGGAGGAGTGGGCATCCCTGGAAATGGGAGTGAGGGCAGGGAAAAGGAGGAGTTGTCGTTGGTGGGTAGGACCTGGCCTGCCTCCCAGGTCATTGCCTGGATTCCCACTGGGCCCAGGGTCACTGCCCTCTCCATCTGCCTCCCCCACTCATGCCTGCATAGAGCCATCTGCCACCCTCACACCCTGGCAGGCACCAGGGCCTTATGACTCAGCCCTGGGCCCAAGCTGCTCCGTGGGTGGCCTCTCCGGAACTTTGGTGGGGAGGAGGGGCAGTGAGGGGGCTTGAGCCGGCAGTGGGTGAAGGAAGAAGACACGTGCAGTCCCCAGGTGGCCTTTCTTGGAACACCAGGCCCCGAGGACACTGCTTTCATCCCATTCTTAAAGCAGAACAACTCCAGCAGAGGCATGGCCTCAAATATAACAACCTAATTGAAATATGCCCAATTCGGTTTGGTTTTTCCCTCCAGGTTCTACTGCCTGCTCTCCAAGCCCAGATCCCAGGCCAGACTAGGGCCTGTTTCTCCAGTATATTCCACAGGAAGTGTTTCTTCCTGTGCTCCCTCAACCCCTGCCCTTGGAAGCATGTTCACCCACACATGCTGGAGTGGATAAAGTCCCATAAAGGTCCTAGAGATTTCATGTCATTTCTCTGCAGATGGTAGCCAGGGGCTTGACCCCCCCAGTGCTCCCTCAGAGGATTAGCTGTAATGGTGAGAGTGAGGGCAGAGGATGTCATCACCACCCCCAGGGGCAGGGCAAGGGGCTAGTTCCTGGACCAGGCATCTTGGGCAGGTGGTGCCCGTTCCCCTTCTGAGTCAAGTGCTCTTTGCAATTGTTGTTTCACTCAAAGTAGCTCAGCCCTTGGAATCTAGCTTTCAAGGAAAAACCTGCAGGCTAGGCCTATCCAACAGCTGGGAGATCAGGATTTGAGGCCAAGTCTCAAAGGTGAGTATAGAACCTGAGTCCTCAGCACGGCAAGCATCTGCTTGGGGACCTCTGTTCCTGCCCAGTCCTCTTCCAGAGCTCACATCTCCCAAAGATCTCTCCATTTGGTACAGAAATTCTGTCACCTCACTGCCCAGCCCAAGAGGACCTTAGGATTTGGCCTTGTTCTTTCCCTTCCCTGGCGCCCGCCCATGGGGTCTTCTCAGATTCTCCCACATTCTCCCAGGCATTGGTGCTCTGACTTCTTCCCAACCCTGTTCCTTCCAAAAGAAGCCCACAGCCTCCTTCCATTTCTTTGTGGTTGTTTTACTGTTGGGAACCACAAGGAAACAGACCAGGCCTAACAAAAATAAAGAATCCTGGGAAGTTCTAAGAAACCTCCAAATTGTAGCAGGAAGAGGCCTATTGTATTTGAATCCTAGCTCTGCAGCCATGTGTAAATCTAAGCAAGTCACCCTATCGGAGGCACTCAGATTCCTCCACTCTAACAGGGGAAGCCAAGAGTACTCGCCCACACTGAGCCCAGTGATGCAAACCTTTAGTCTCAGCTCCTTAAGAGGCTGAGGCAGAGAAGCAATTGAGTCCAGGAGTTCAAGGCCAGCCTGGCAACACAGTGAGACCCTTTCTCAAAAAGGAAAAATAAAAAAGACTTCTCCAAAAAAGTTTTTTTTCCAAAAGGATTGCTGTGAAAGGTAAATGCAGCAGAGAGCTGTACAGATGTACAATCTGGGATATAGTCTGATTCCTTCCTTTATAAAAATAGACACAGAAGCCAGGTGCGGTGGCACAAGCCTGTAATCCCAGCACTTTGGGAGGCTGAGACAGGAGAATCGCAAGTTCAAAGCCAGCCTCAGCAATGCACTAAGCAACTCAGTGAGACCCTGTCTGTACATAAAACACAAAATAGGGCTGAGGATGTGGCTCAATGGTCAAGTGCCCCTGAGTTCAATTCCCAGTACCAAAAAAAAAAAAAAAAAAAATGGACACAGTCCAGTAATAATAGCGGTCCTCATCATGATGACCATTCATTTCTAGTTTACATGGGCAGCACAGGGAATGTGAGATGCACTGAGGGCTCGCCTGCACTAACCTCCCTGACATCTGTGTTCTCTGATGTCTTTCTTCTCACACTCTTCTTAGAGAGACAGTTCAACTCTCCCAGACATGCCTCTGTTCCCTTCCCCTCTCTCCAGGCATTGAGATGTTTTCCAGACGAACTCTCTCTCCCAGGAGTTTCTCCCAGGAACATGTGCTGTTTCCCAGAGCAGGAAGGTGGGCAGAACACAGTCCCCAGCTGGAGAATCAGAGTACGTGTTTCTGCACATCTTTAGAGTAAGAGGCATCTAGAAAAACCACAATGCTCTGCTCAGGAGCAGCTCTGATTTGCCTGCTGCTACTCCCAGCCTGCCCTATTCCACAGCTGCAGAAAACAGGCCACACAGCAAGTAAGCAGCAGAGATTCCGCCACTGTTGAGCACATGCAAAGTCCTCCATGTTGTACTCATTCACTCAGCCAACACCCCTGCACCGACATCAGGCACCAGGGCTGGTCAGGGCACTGGGGACATAACGCTGACCAACAGGAGCAAGGCCCAAACACTCATGTCATTAACATTCTATGGAAATGGACCAGAACCCAAATAATTCAATAAGTCAATAAGGCAATTGCTGAAACTGACAAATAACATGAAGAAAATATAGCTGATGGTGTGGGACAGAGTGATGGGCATCCTCTACCTAGAGCAGTCAGGGAGGCTTCTGTGAAAAGTGGCACTGAGCTGAGAACTGAATGATGAGACCCAGTTATGAGAAAAGCTGGGGAAGAGGCTTCCAGTTAGAGGGAGCAGGGAGTGCAAATGCACTGGGGCAGGAAGGTGCTTGGGCTTTTCAAGGAACAGGAGGAAGGCCTGGAGGATTGGAGCAGAGCAAGCAAGGGGCAGCAGAGGAGGCAAAGAGAAGGGGCAAAGGCTGGGTCATGCCTTGTAGTGGTAATGAGTTTGGATTTTGTTCTAATAGCAAGGTAGGTTAGGTTGTTTTAAGCAGTACAAGGACCCTTTACAATTTATTGCTTAGAAAGATCAGTCCGCAGGGCATGGTGGCTCACGCCTGTAATCCCAGCAGCATAGGAGGCTGAGGCAGGAGGACAAGGTCAAGGTCCACCTCAGCAAATTAACAAAACCTTAAACAACTCAGTGAGACTCTGCCACTGAATTAAAAAATAAAGTACTGGAGATGTCACTTACTCAGTGGTAAAATGCCCCTGGGTTCAATTCCCAGTACAAAGAAAAGAAAAGAAAAGAAACAAAGAAAGAAAAAATAAAAATAGGTCCGGGAGCTGTGTGAAGAATGGATTAAAGGGGGCAAGCAGTTGCTAGGAAGTTATGGTGGGGACAGAGGAAAGAGTAGAGTTTGGTACCCACGGGAAGCACTTAGTGCCAGGCCTGGCTACGCTGAGTGAAAGCTGGCAGGGCTGGGAACCTGGGAAGGAGGAGGTGATGGAGGCTACAGTTAGGAAACTCAGTGGCTGTGATAGGAGGTGAGGTGGTTGCATTTCCTGAGCTTCTGGCCACATGCAGCCCTGCGGAGGCAGCACACAGGGCACAATCTGGGGAGCCCATACCCTTCTCTGGTTCACTAAAGCATATGATATATTTCCATTCTTCAAAGGTCACTGCCAGAGCCACTATCTGCAACATATAAGTATCTCAGAAATGAAAACCTGGGAGTAATTAAAATAGAAATAGCTTACATTCTTTTTCTATTTCAAAATTTTGTTTGCATTCTGTATACACATGATAAAAAAAAAAATTCAAAGAACAGGAGTACACAGTGAAAAATATTCCCCCGCTACCTGTGTGTCCCCTCCCTGGAAAACATTCTGTTTTCTGCTTATGTTTTTATTTTTCCAGAACTATTCTCAGGATGCACATACACATTACATACCTTATTTTTAAACATAAATATCGAATGACATATATTACTGTTTTGTACCTTTTTTCCCAAACATGCAAAAAAAAAAAAAAATTTCTTGATGATCATTTCATCTGGGTCCCTGGATCAACTTCTCCTTCTTTTCAGTGGCTACATAGCACAGTCACATCATATCAGAGGATGGGTATGTAGATGGTTTCCAGATTTTAGCTGCTTTGATATGAACAGTGTTGCAACACATATCTTACATGTAAGTCTTTGGTCTTTTTGTTGGATAAATTCCTAAAAGTGGAATTTCTTGCTCAAAATATAATTCCTTTTTTCCCCCTGGGTTTTAAGATTATTTATCTATCTATTTATTTATTTAATTTTTTTGGTGGTACCAGGGATAGAATAGAACCAGACGTCTGGCACATGCCACATTTTTCCCCCTGTTTTGATAAATATCAACACATTTGCTCTTTAGAGAGATTAAAGCGATTCCCTCCCCACCCCCAGCCCCAGCTGACTCCGAGGGCATCCATGTCACAAGGTCAGCACAAGGCTTTGTCCCACTGTTTCATCTTCGCTAATCTTATGACATTTTGCAATTTGCACTCTTTTTTTTCTTTTTTTGTGGTATTGGGGAATGGACTTAGGGACACTCTACTACCAAACTAAATCCTTAGCCCAATTTTATACATATATATGTATAGCCACACACTTTTTTCTTCTTTTGGAGAGAAGATCTCGCTAAGTTGCCCAGGCCAGCTTTAACAGCCTCAAACTTGCCATCCTTCTGCCTCAGCCTCTGGAGTAACTGGGGTTTCAGGTGTGTACCCCTGCCCCTGCTCAATTTGCACTTTTTAAACTTAAGCACAGTTGCATTGGTGATGTGAGTATTTGCAGCTAAGAAACCTCTGAATGCAGAGCCTTCGTCCTAGTTGTACTGTGAACAGAGAGGGCAGAAGCCACAAGCTGGAAGAGCATAGGCCAGGAAAAGCAGGAGCTGGGTGAAGGAGTGGTCACCTTGCAGGTAAGGTGAGTGAAGAAACAAACAGGTCAGAAGCCAAGAGGGAGGGCAAAGGACCAGGGACAGAATGCTGCCTCTTTTCACTTCTGCCTGGGCCAGCTGGAGGCCTGCGTGTGGGTGTCAATGAGGCATATTAGGGCAATGGGAAGTAGGTCACTTGCTGGAGGAGTAGGGAGTTGAGAAGCAGAGATAAGAATGGATGTTGACATTTGGACCAAAGACACAAGTTTCCTTTCTTCCTACCATAAACAGGTTGGAGGTTGCAAAGCAGGAAAATGCAGGCTCCATTAAAAAAGAGAGAGAGAGACCTCTGTGAATAAACCGCAGTAGCCAAATGAGCCCAAGTTTAGCATCACTCTCAGCCTTCTCGGGAGCTTCTTGACTGCAGATCTTTCTAATGGGCTCCACTTCCGTGCACTCAAAGGTAATGGAATAAGCTTCCGCAGGAACCATGTGCTAAATAAAGAAATGCAATCAGAGCTGCTGACCTTCCACAGAAAACTCTTCTTGCAGGCCTTGGACTTGAAAGAAGGGAGGAATGTGAGATTGGGGAAGGGATACGGGTATGTTGTGTGTGTTTGTGGGTGTGTGAAGGTTATGAATTTCAGGCATGGCTGAGAACAATGAGAATGCTCTACCATGTTGTTAGGACTTGCCTATCCAAAACACAACTCTTGAGAAAAAAGAGTGAGAGGGCAGGGACACAGGGTTATTTCAAAACTGGAATCTGGTCCATCTGGGTGGAGGGGCATTATTCATAGATAGGATTTTCTGAGGCTCATAGTACATGCCTGATCAGCAACCTGAGAAGCCCCCTTCAGAGTGCTCCAAGGTAGGCAGAACAAGGTGTGAGACCCCCCAAAGAAGGTACATATGAAAGCTTGTGTCCATACAGAGGGAGATTAGTGAGCACTGAGGATCAGAATCAAAGAGCCTCAAAAGTCCCCAAGGGAGTCCTTGAATATTAACCCAGAGAAGCCAAGCCTCTGTGGCCAGCACTGATGGTTCAAGAGGCTGGAGTTTGCAGTTGTCTGTCTTTCCTGGTGAACATGGTCTCTACTTTGTCTCTCCAATGATCTGACTTTGTCTTCCACACTACCTACCCATTCATTCCATGATCCCAAGCAGTCAGTAAATAAAGAACTTTAACCCACTAAAAATCAGAGACTACACTAGGCACCCTGGGGGTGTGCAGGTGGAATACAGAGGTGGACCACAGTGGTGGGGTGTTGGCAGTGGGGACCTCACACAGGTGGTGAGGAGTACGGGGGCGTGTGTGACGACTCTGAGCATTACCTTGTAAAGGTAATGAATTTGCACACACCAATGATCCAGCAACCTACTCCACAGTATATGTGTGGAAACTCTTACACACAAGTGAAAGACATGTATGAAGAAGCTCAGAGAAGCATTGTTCATAATAGTATAATCATGACCAATCCAGATGTCCATGACCTGGAGAAGGAATGAATTGTTAAGCATGTTCTATTCCCATAATTTAACATTATGCAGAATTGAAAATGAAGGATTGATAGACACATGCAGTAAGATAGAAGAATCTCAGGAATAAATGATACATTAAAAAAGTAAGTTTTAAAGGATTGCAATAATCTATACCATTTTTTTCTAAATCTTAAAAACAAGCAAAGCTCTACAACACTTTCTAAAAACAACATACAAATGTCTTAAACTTTTTCTAGAGCAAAAAATAATGAGCACAACATTTAAGAAAGTTATTAAGCCGGGCGTGGTGGCTCACGCTTGTAATCCCAGCACTTTGGGAGGCTGACACAGGAGAATTGCGAGTTCAAAGCCAGCCTCAGCAACCGCGAGGCACTAAGCAACTCAGTGAGACCCTGTCTCTACATAAAACACAAACTAGGGCTGGGGATGTGGCTCAGTGGTCGAGTGCCCTGAGTTCAATCCCCTGTACCAAAAAAAAAAAAAAAAAAAAAGAAAGAAAGAAAGTTATTAACCCATAGGGAAAACAGGATATGAGACAGGAGAGGCGCCCACAGGTAGGGTCAATAGTTTCAGTCACATTCTGGTTTTGGGGCCACATAATGAGTTACAAATCTTTGTTCTATTTTTATGTCTTATTAATTACATACATTATTTTATACTAAAATACATAATAAACATTTTTAAAAAGAAATAATGCATAACTCATGCTCTGAAGGAGACTGCTATTTGAGAAGACAAAAGCACAGACTCCCCCAAAATGCATTTTATATGTCATAACACAAGACAACATCCCTCCTAATATCTATATGTATTTGGACTCTTAATTGTGAGTGACTGAAACCAACTTCAGACTAGTTCAAGCAAAAGTAATGAGCAACTAAATAAATAAATCTGGCTTGGGGACTCTAAAAACTCAAACAATGAGCAGTTCATTTCTTCACTTTCTTTGCTTCTCTCTGTGTGATGGCCTCATTTTTTTCCTGCTATAGATGGGTAGCCTCCATTTGTGGCAGAAGAGAAGTAGGAATCCAGATAGCTCCAACTTGGCTTGTATTACTCTAGTTTAGTAAACCCAAAGGACAGAGAGGGACCTTTTTTTTTTTCTCCCTATGCTCCATATACAAAATCCCAGGCAAGGATTCTGATTGGCCTGATTTGAGTCACGTGGCTATCCCTGAACCAATCACTGTGGCCAGAAGAAGAGGTATTGTGTGATTGGTGCCTCTACCTATTGTCAATGAGTAGAGACAAGGAAGTGCTGTCATCAGAGGAAGGAAGGGGAGGGACGCCAAGTAGGCAAACATGGCAGGTGTCTGCTCCAGTGGCTTAGCACAGCGGAGTGGGACAGAATGAGGCTGCGGAAGAGAAGGCCCTAATAGTGACACCAGAAGAGAACTTGGAGCCTTTAGGAAGGGAGGAAGGGAGGCCCTTGCCAGACCCTGGAGGCAGAAGATTTACTGTGTAACACAGAAATGGCTCTGGGGGACCCTGGGGGAGCCATTTCAGTTGTTCTGTGGGCTGGTCTGCTCCAGGGTGTAAAAACAAACCAGAGAGGAGGGATTCCCTGGGAATGGAAAATAGGTACACAGAAAGCAGAACACAGGATGTTGCGGAAGCCCAGAGGACGCCCCCACACAGGCCTGGGGCTGACTCAAGTGTTTGTCTGGGGCTGAGAAGGGGGCAGACCGGAGGCAGGCTAGGAACAGAACACAGCTCTGGGCCAGGAACTCTTTCTTCTAGAAGGAGTTGTCTAGAAGGATGGTTTCCAACCAGGCTGATCTGGCTCACCACCCCCAGATCATAGTCCTCAGCAATGCCATGCTCAGCTGATGTGCCAGGAGGGTGCCTTCAGTATGGGGACCATGCTGAGGCATGTGTATATATCACTTAAGAGTCCAGGGCTCCTGGCTAGGTGTGGTGACTCATGCCAATAATTGCAGCTACTTGGAAGGCTGAGGCAGGAAGATCACAAATTCAAGGCCAGCCTGGGCAACTTAGCAAGATCCTGTCTCAGAATAATATAACATTTTAAAAGGGATGTAGCTCTGTCGTAAGAGGGGTAAGAGGGGGTGGGGGGAGGGAGAGAGAATATGAGAATGAGAGAAAGAAATCAAGGGCCTTCAAGTTTCTCCTGGATTCGAGTATCTGTTCTGTTGCTTAACAAATATGTGACATGGGGCACTTGTTTTACTGTAAGTCTCAGCATCCCCATCAGTAAAATACACCTAATTCAGTAGTAGTAGGACCTGAGGAGTAATTACGAGGCTCAAGTGGGACAAAGTTTTGGTGGTGTGAGGTCCTCCATTGAGCTTTGTGATAGTTACCATCATTATTTCATGCTTACAGAGTCCTGGAGGTCAGGACCGTGAGCCCTCTGATAGTGCCAAGAGCCACCCAGAGGCCAGATGACCCCTTGATGAGGACATTCTGCATTATGTTTGAAGCACTTTCCTGTCAAAGGGCCTTCTCATGTGTTGTGGCCTGTGCATTCCACGTGGCTGTTTCCTCATATCCAGGCTTAAGATAAATGTCACCTCCACAAAAAAATCTTTCCCTGCCCTCTGTTCCATTACTCATCTAAGACGTTCCTCTTAGCACCTCTGATATTAATTTATGTAATTTGCCCTATTACCCCCAGCATAAGCTCACTAAGTATGGATATCTGCTTTACTACCCTCTTCCTAGCCTAGCCTGGCATATGACATATGCGTAAATATGGATGGAATGACTTGTAACGCGCAGACCTTGCATTTCAAACTAGGCTCAGAGAGGTCAAGTGTATCCAGGGACTGTAGATGCTGAGTCCTCATATCTCCCATGGTGTTACTGGCATCTGGCTTCTCAGGGTCCTGGCTGTGATGTCCTCATTCAGGTGAAGCCTTAGAGATATCCTAGCTGGGTGCCACCTCCTGGACCTCATTCCTTCCTGGTCTTTCTTGGGGTCCATGTGTACCACCCAGAACCTCTGTGTGGGGCTGGGGCTTATTAGCTGGGACTTAGCTAGAAAATTGATCTCTCTATATCAATCAATATTGGCAGACAGTGTCCTGAAGATCCACCTTAGGCCTAAGGTGAGAGCAGAGTGCCTTGGCAATCTGCCACTGGAGAGAGTCCTGATGTGCCTAAGTGTAAGAAGAGTCTATTGGATGCCCTCCTTGGCCAGCCGTGCTGAAACCTCTCCATGTCACTTTTTTGGTGCTTTAATGTCTAGATGTCTGGCTTTGAATAACAATTTGTGATTTCACTCTGAAAAATGACAGTCTAGTTTGCTTATCAGCATGACTGTCTCTTTCCCCAACAGTCAGCGTTTTTTCAGTCTGGCTTTGTCTATAGACCCTTCTGCAATAAATAAATAAATGAACCCGGTAGCGCCCCCCCCCCAAATGAAATAGTTGGGAATCAATTTAACAAAAAAGGTGAAAGATCTCTATAAATGAAAACGACAGAACACTCAAGAAAGAAATTGAAAAAGACCTTAGGAGATGGAAAGATCTCTCATGCTCTTGGATAGGCAGAATCAATATCATCAAAGTGGTCATACTACCCAAAGCACTATACAGATTCAATGCAATTCCAATTAAAATCCCAACACTATTCTTTTTTTTTTTTTGGTACTGGGGATTGAACTCAGGGGCACTTGACCACTGAGCCACATTCCCAGCCCTATTTTGTGTTTTATGTAGAGACAGGGTCTCACTGAGTTGCTTAGCACCTCGCCACTGCTGAGGCTGGCTTTGAACTCACGATTCTCCTGTCTCAGCCTCCCTAAGTGCTGGGATTACAGGCTTGAACCACCGCGCCCAGCTTCCAACATCATTCTTTATAGAACCAGAAAAGGCAATCATGAAATTCATTTGGAAAAATAAGAAACCCAGAATAGCCAAAACAATCCCTACCAAGAAGAGCGAAGCAGGAGGCATCACAATTCTAGACTTTAAATTATATTACAAAGCTATAACAAGAAAAACAGCATGGTATTGGCACCAAAATAGACATGTAGACCAATGGTATAGAATAGAAGACACAGAGACGAACCCACATAAATATAGTTGTCTCATACAAAAACAAGTTATCTCAAAGGTGCCAAAAACATACACTGGAGAAAAGATAGCCTCTTCAACAAATGGTGCAGGAAAAACTGGAAATCCATATGCAGCAAAATAAAACTAAACCCCTATCTCTCACCATGCACAAAACTCTATTCAAAGTGGAACAAAGATCTAGGAATTAGACAAGAGCCCTGAGCCTAACTAAGGAGAAAGTAGGTCCAAATTTTAATCATGTTGGATTAGACTCCAACTTCCTTAACAAGACCCCTAAAGCTCAAGAAATAAAAGCAAGAATCAATAAATGGGATGGATTCAAACCAAAAAGCTTCTTCTCAGCAAAAGAAACAATCAATGAGGTGATTAGAGAACCTACATTCTGGGAGCAAATTTTTGCCACACACACATCAGATAGACCACTAATCTCCAGGATATATAAAGAATTCAAAAAACTTAACACCAAAAAAACAAACAACCCAATCAATAAATGGGCTAAGGAGCTGAACAGAAAATTCTCAGAAGAAGATACACAATCAATAAACAAATATATGAAGAAATGTTCAACATCTCTATCAATTAGAGTAATGCAAATCAAAACTACTCTAAGATTTCATCTCACCCCAGTCAGAATGGTAGTTACCCAAAATACAAGCAACAGTAAGTGCTGGCGAGGATGCGGTGAAAAAGGCACATTCATACATTGCTGGTGGGACTGCAAATTGGTGCAACCTATCTGGAAAGCAGTATGGAGATTCCTTAGAAAACTTGGAATGGAACCACATTTTTTTTTTTTTTTTTTTTTTGGCACCAGGGACTGAACTCAGGGGCACTCGACCACTGAACCACATCCCCAGCCCTATTTTGTGTTTTATGTAGAGACAGGGTCTCACTGAGTCACTTAGCACCTCGCTGTTGCTGAGGCTGGCTTTGAACTCGCGATCCTCCTGTCTCAGCCTCCCTAAGTGCTGGGATTACAGGCGTGAGCCACCGTGCCCGGCTTTGGAACCACATTTGACCCAGCTTTCCCACTCCTCAGTTTAACTCTAAAAACCTAAAAACAGTTTTGTGGGGAGCTAGCTCTACGCTAGGCCCTTATGACTAGCCATTGTGTGTAAATGGGAAAGGCACAAAGGAAGGAGGGACTATGTGATTGGTTTACTGTTGGTTCCACCAACGTGATCACCTCATGGACAGAATTCAGGGGGCTTACGTGCCTTGCCACATGGACAGCTGTTGCCTACATGCATTGTCTCTGATTGGCTGAACGGCCCTATAAGTTGAATGCTTGTTCTGCAAATATACAAGTACTTGCCTTGACTTGACTCCCTGGTGCGTCTGATGCTGGGAACAGGCAACCAGTCGGCTCCAACTCTTCCCAACTTCCACTGCTAGGTGAATGTGGGGGTGCCCCTTTGACCCGCTGACTCAGGACGGACTGCAACCCACACACAGTTTACTACAGTAATGCAGCCACTTCAATGTTTATAGCAGCACAATTCACAATTGCTAAACTGTGGAACCAACCTAAATGCCCTTCAATAGATGAATGGATAAAGAACTGGTATATATACACAATGGAATATTACTCAGCAATAAAAGAGAATAAAATTATGGCATTGCAAGTAAATGGATGGAGAACATCATGCTAAGTGAAGTAAGCCAACCCTAACGAACCAAAGGCTGAATGTTTTCTCTGATTAGTGGATGCTGGTACATAAGGGGGGTGGGGAGCATGGGCGAAATGGAGGAACTTTGGATGGGGCAGGGAGATGATGGGGAAGCGGAAGGGGAATGGAAGTAGCAAAAATGGTGGAATGAGATGGACATCACTACCCTAGGTACATGTATGAACACATGAATGGTGTGACTCTATCTTGTTTGCAACCAGAGAGATGGAAAATTGAGCTCTATATATGTACTATGACTTGAAATGCATTTAAAAAATTAATTAAAAAAAAAACAGAAAAAAAAGTGACAAATATTAAAAAAAAAATCCCTCGAGGAGTGTACATTCTATGGAGCTTACATTCTATATGCAATCATAATGGCTTCTGCAAGGCCTGCTGGGAAATAAAGAGGCTTCAAATGTAGAGAAGGTAAGAATGCTGTGGGCTAAAGGAATCAGGGAGCCCTTCCTGCAGGAGACTTCACTGGTGCTACCTTCCTGATTGTTGAAATCACCTGAGACAAGGTCACTTGAGAATGGGCTTTTCTCCCTACAGCCTCACTTCTTGTGGTCAATACTGAGGTCCTGGTGTATCAGGCATTATTCCCTGGCTCATATACCTTGATCAAGGGCTACAAGGAAGGTGTAGGAGTAGGAACAATAAGAGAAGGAAGTCCAGTAAAGGGACTAGCGGAGGTAGAAGTGTTACTTCAAGAAAAATCATTGTTCTGGAATCTAGTATTGACCTGCATTTTCTGCTTTGCAAATGACTTAACTTATTGAGCTTCTGTGTCTGCATCTGTATAATGAAAACCATTAAGACCAACCAATGGGATTGTTGTGAGGATTAAATGCTTATCTCAGCCAAAGGAGGAGAAGTCAATCAATGGAAGCCAGTGGCACTGTTTTGAGTAGAAAACACTCTCAAATAATCCTTGCCCAGGGTGAGGGGTGCTCAGAAAATAATCTGAGTACCACTCTGGGGACATTTGAAGCCCAGCCAATTTTGGTGGACTCCTAGTTCTTTGTTTTCCTGCTGGTGATATCTTAAGGAAATAATCTGAGCCTCAATTTCCCTATCCATGAAATGGGACTAAGAATTTCCTCCAGGGTTATATAAGGTCTAAAATTAAAAAGTACCAAATTTGGTGCTTGGCCCTTAGTAGGTGCTAAATAAACATTTCCATCTCCGTTGGATTTCCTTCCCCCATTGGTCCCTTAGGCAGCTAAAATAACGTGATCGAGTTTCCCTCCGGCTGACAGGATCCTTGGTGCACATGGGAGACTGGAACTAGCCAGACATTCACTCTCACTTCCTAGGCTGATCTTGGAGAAAGCCATCCAGCTCCAGCCCCACCTAGACCCTTGGGCCAAAGATTTTCTAATTAGAAGACTGTTTTTATCCAAATGAAAGAAGAAGGAAATATTTGGAGGCCCTGCAGCCAGCTTATTCTATGCCCTACAGTGGTGATTTGCAGTCTTGACTTAAGTTCTAACTGCAAGCTGGAGTTAGTTGCCAGGGTTCCGACCTCGGCCTCTGCCCTGGGCTCAAGTCATTCCAGCCTGCTGCCCATCTGTATCCACCTGGATGTCTATAAAGCCAATGCATCTGTTTCCTATGGCTGCTGTAACAAAAGACTACAGACTCAGTGGCTTAAAACAACATGGATGCTTTATTTTATAATTTTGGAGGTCAGAAATCCAAAATCAGCCGGGCACGGTGGCACATGCCTGTAATCCCAGCACTTTGGGAGGCTGAGACAGAAGAATCATGAGTTCAAAGCCAGCCTCAGCAACAGGGAGGTGCTAAGCAACTCAGTGAGACCCTGTTTCTACATAAAACACAAAATAGGGCTGGGAATGTGGCTCAGTGGTCGAGTACCCCTGAGTTCAATCCCCAGTAGCAAAAGAAAAAAAAAAAAAGAAATCCAAAATGAGCTTTACTGGGCTAAAGGCAAGTGTCAGCAGGACTGTGTTCCTTCTGCAGTCTCTGAGGCAAAGCCAGCTCTTTGCCTTTTCCAGTTCTAGAGGATGTCTGCATTCCTTGACTAGTGGATCCCCTCATTTTCTTCAAAGTCAGCTTAAAGCACTTAAAGTACTGAGTGATGAATGTGATTTAGGGGGGGAAAATACACACACACACACAAACACAAACACAAACACACAGCTCTTGGTTTCTGTTCACAGAAGTGGGGAATCTGAATGCTTACCGGTCAGATCCCCTTGAGCCTACCCTGTGCCGCTGTAGGGGAGTACTTCTAGAAGCTAAGGCCCAGGAGGGAGGAATGTGTCAAAAGGAAAGGAAAGCTGAGAAGTGGCACGCAAAGCCTTTCTAGTAAGTTCTGCAGAAGCTCCACACAGCAGAGTTTAGGGCACAGGAGTCCAGTAAGGGCTGAGCTGCCCTCTAGAAGACAAAAGATATTACCTATGGGGTTGGTCCTTTCTCCATAGGCTGGAGAAAAAGCACCAGAGAGAGCTCTCAAGGCTCTTCTTGAGAGGCAATCCCAGTTAATGCAAGAAATTTTATCTAAGGTCTACAAATACCCAAGGATCTCACTTTTGCCCCAAGCAGTTTGCAATCTAGCTGTGGGGACAGCAGCCGAATGCACAGTGGAGCATCAGAAGGGAGGCAGCTAAGGGAACTGCTTAAGAACTTGGGTTTGGGGGTCAGATAAATCTAAGTCTGCATGACATTCTGCCACGGATTAATGGGACTCATTTTCCTTATAAGAATTTTATTTCTGGGGCTGGGGCTGTAGCTCAGTGGTAGAGTGCTTGCCTAGCACATGTGAGGCACTGGGTTTGATCCTTAGCACCACATAAAAATTAAAAATAAAACAAAGGTATTGTGTCCATCTACAACTAAAAAAAAAAGAAAAGAAAAGAAAGAATTTATTTTACTTCCTTCACCAAGTTGCTGTGAGGTTTAAAGAAAGATAATAAATGTAAAATGCTTCCTATGGGTCCTATACTCAGGAAGAATTCAATGTCAGCAGCTGTATGATTGAAATAAATAGATGTGTCACTGGAACTTATAGTATTTTTGAGATTCTAGGGGCTAAATGAGAGGTCAATGTGGCCAAAGGTGAGCTCTTCATCATACATAATCCATAGAGCCAGTGCACGTGCAGATCAAGTTCCCAGCAGACCACGATAGGAAGCTATAAGGCAAAGTCTTACAAAGGTGGTGGGACCCAGAAATGTGTAGTTTAGCAAAGTCCCCCAGCTGCATTTAGGCCACTCAAGCAGAACCACTGCATTCATTCAAGGTAGCCATGTCAGCAAGCCAGACTCTCCTGATTTTTCCCTTTCAAAGCAGCAACATTTGGATGTCTTTCTCTTGGAAGCACCATTCAAGGTCAGATGCCCGGACCCTACCTGCAGTTTCCTGGAGCTGAACTTCACAATGTGCAGTTAGAGAAATACCTGGTTTGCAGGTCCCTGGGCTGCATAACATGCAGACTCCTGGACTGGATCCAGGCCTTCTGAATAAGAACCCCTAAGAATATGGTCCAGACATCTAGACAGTGGAGCTCTTGAGAACACTGGCTCACTTTGCTCTCTGCTTGCGTGGCCTTTCCTCTGTAATTCCACTTTCTATGCTCCTGTGTCTTCCCAGGCCTCTCCACCACCACTGTTTGTGCCACGAACTACCCATCCTCTTGCCCACTGCCCACTCCCATATGTCACTGCACTTATCTCCCCATACTGTGGGGATCTGCGAGTGTGTCATTTCTGCCCAAATTCCTTCCCTTGCACGCTTGCATTCATTGGCCCCTCCAATCTCAGCTCCTAGCAGTCAGTGCACACTCAGCAGCTGCTCCCCGAAAGTCTCATGCATCAGTTGGGTGGTTTATCTTTCTCCCTTCCCTTCATCCATCATTACATTAAAAGTTCTGAACAGGGGCTGGGGTTATGGCGCAGTGGTAGCGTGCTCGCCTAGCATGCGTGAGGCACTGGGTTCGATCCTCAGCACCACATAAAAATAAAATAAAGATATTCTGTCCACCTACAACTAAAAAATAAATATTTTTTAAAAAATTCTGGGGCTGGGATTGTGGCTCAGTGGTAGAGTGCTTGCCTCGCATGCGTGAGGCACTAGGTTCGATCCTCAGCACCACATAAAAATAAATAAAATAAAGATATTGTGTCCACCTACAACTAAAAAATGTTTAAAAAAAAAAATTCTGAACAGACAAGGTGTCCATGCAAAAACTTGCTGTGCACCACAGCTAGCCTCCAGCCTCCACTTGGTGACACAAGATCCTGTTTGGATGGTGTCCCGACTTCCCATGATGCCTTGTAATTGAAGAAGGCCGAGCCATTCCTGAAGAATCAAGATGGACAATTTCCTAACAAAGCAAGGTTTTAACCCATGGGTGGGAGTCCTACTGAAGAATTGGAAATGACCTGCCTTCCACTTTCCAATCCCTGATGTGTGCCCACTCAGAGGAAGCCTGGAACCAAGATCAAGGACAGCCTGGTATTCCTCTCCCTGTCTGTGACCTGGGAATTCCGCCAGCTCAACTCCATCACTGTGCTGAAGCCAATAATCAATGGTTTCTCATCTGGTCTAGAGTAAAAGTCCGTGGAATGTCTGCAGGCTTTCGGCATTCTGCCTCCCCGCTCCCTAGCCTCCATGCTCTCATTTCTTATTTCTCTGACATCATCTCCCGCAAGTCTTAGTTTAGACTTGGTTTTCTCAATTTTGCTACTCTTGACATTTTGGGGTACATTAACCCTCTGGAGGAGGGGGAGGCTATGCTTTGTATCAAAAGATGTTGAACAACATCCGTGATCTCTACTCATTGGACACTAGTAGGACACACACCCCTCTGGCCCAGTTGTAACAAACAAAAATGTCTCTGGATATTGCCATGTGTCCTTTAGGGGGAGAAGAAGCCCCTTGTTGAAGACCACTGGTCTAGACCCGTCTGCTATAGCCACTCTGTGCTCTTCTGCTCCCATCTGCACGGCTTTGCCCTTCCCTTCCCTCTGCCTGGATATTTGCAGGGGTCTTTGGCACTTCTTCCAGGTCTTCATTCAAATGTCATCTGCTCAGTAAGACCTTTTCCACCATCCTATTTAAAATGGCAGCCAGGCCTGGTGGCACCACACCTGTGATCTCAGGATTATAGTTTGAGGCCAGCCTCAGCACCTTAGCCAGACCCTGTCTCAAAATAAAAATTTTTTAAAAAGGCTGGGGTAGTAGCTCAGTGGTAGAATGTCCTTGGGTACAAACCCTGGTACCACAAAAAAAGTAAATAAGATAAAATAAAATTGCAACCTATATCAATAAAGTCTAAAATTGCTTCTTGTTGTTTTTCTTCATGGCATTTATCACTCTTCAGTATACCATGAGTCTCAGTCATTTTTAACATCTGTCTACCTCCATAAGAATATGAGTGCCTGAAGATGAGATTTTGTTTATTTTTGTTTTATTCTTCTTGGGCCACTGTGTCTCCCTGGGAACTCAACACATATTCACTGCGTGTTGGATGAATGAGACAACTCTACTTCCTTCCCACCTTAGAAGCTCCTGGGTTAAGATAGAAGGCAAATCCACATCCCTTCTCCAGCCCCCTCACCAGCTAGTCCATGTTGGGTGCTGGGTGGGTCTTTGCCTCCTCCTACACCAGTGCTTTCCTCTTGAGAACTTCTCAAGAACTGCCCTTCTTCTCCTTCTTCTCCTTCTTCTCCTTCTTTTCCTTCTTCTCCTACTTCTCCTCTTTCTCCTCCTTCTCCTTCTCCTCCTCCTCCTTCTTCTTCTCCTCCTTCTCCTCCTTCTCCTCCTCCTCCTCCTCCTTCTCCTCCTTCTCGTTCTCCTTCTCCTTCTCCTTCTTCTTCTTTTTTTGGTACTGGGGATTAAACTCAGGGACACTCGACCACTGAGCCACATCCCCAGCCCTATTTTGTGTTTTATGTAGAGACAGGGTCTCACTGAGTTGCTTAGCACCTCCCATTGCTGAGGCTGGCTTTGAACTTGCGAATTCTCCTGTCTCTGCCTTCCAAACTGCTGGGATTATAGGCATGCGACACAGTGCCTGGCAAGAACTGCCCTTCTTCTTCTTCTTCTTTTTTTAATATATATACTTTTTTAGTTATACCTTATATGGACCCAATATCTTAATTTTATTTTTATGTCATGCTGAGGATCCAACCCAGTGCCTCACGTGTGCCAGGAAAACGCTCTACCACTGAGCCACAACCCCAGCCCCAGAACTGCCCTTCTTGAGAGAAAAGTGGAACATCACAGTGCAGGGGCTTACAGAGCTGCCCAGCCAGTCCTCCTTCTCCTTCTTTCTTTCCTCACATCTCTTTTCACGACTATAGGTATCATAAGAATGCAGGTGCACCCATGATACCCTTGTGCTTTGGTAGGGGAGCCCATGTTTATATCTACGCACAAATATATGTAGATATACATTGAGGATGGGTTTTTCCTTTGGTTTGGTTTGGTTTGGTTTGGTACCTGGGATTGAACTCAGGGACTCTCTGCTACTGAGCTACCTTCCCAGCCCTTTTTAATTTTTATTTTGAGACAGGGTCTCACTAAGTTGCTGAGGTTGGCCTGGAACTTGCAATCCTCCTGTCTCAGCTTCCCAAGTTGCTCGGAGATTACGGCCATGTGCCTATGTTCCCACCTGACATATGTTTTTCTTTGTATTTATACCAGTGATAATAATAGTTGACCTTTTCTGAGTGTTTACTGAACATAAATCTCCTCATTTAGCCCCCCAAACAACTCTTTAGATCAGTTTTATTATTACTGTCATCTCACTTTTACAGTGAGTTGCAAGAACCCCAGTGTCTGAATTAGAGACACATATTTGAGTTTGAAATCAAACAACAGTCACATTCCAATCTCTCCCTCATTCCTAACCCTTGCAATAACTGCCTTTCTCAAAGCCATGCTTGGCAGAGCAATTAAGCAAGAGGAGGAAATAAAAGGGATAAAAATAGGAAAAGAGGAAAAGAGAAAGTCATACTATCACTGTCTGTGGATGATATGATCCTATATTTAGAAGTTTGGAAAAACTCCACCAAAAGACTGCAAGGGCTAATAAACAAATTCAGCAAAGTAGCAGGTTACAAAATCAACATATAAAAATCAATGTTTTCCTATGTACTAACAATGAATCTGCTGAGAGAGAAATCAGGAAAACAATTCCATTCACAATAACCTAAAGCAATAAAATAAAATAAGGAATAAATGTAACCAAGGAGGTGAAAGACATCTACAATGAACACTAGGGAACACTGAAGAAAAAAATTGAAGAAGACCTTAGAAGATGGAAAGACCTCTCATGTTCATGGATAGGCAGAATTCATATTGTCAAGGGTTATTGAAGGGTTATGGAAGATAATATTCCTATAAGACAGCTCCCCGGGAAAAACAGAGGGACAGTGTGACTTGGGAGAGGGAGGGGAAATTAGCCAAGGGTTATGGAAGATAATATTCCTATAAGACAGCTCCCCGGGAAAAACAGAGGGACAGTGTGACTTGGGAGAGGGAGGGGAAATTAGCCAAGCATTAAACCTCTCCCAGTATCATCCTTTCCCAATGATAATGGGCCCTGAGGAAAAGAGCAAACTATCATCCCTTCCTGGGTTCATCCCCAGCATTTCCACCAAAAGCAAACATTTACCTCTTCCCAACCACAATGGGTCCTGAAAGGAGGTGGCAAATACCAAAAAACTGGGCCCTGGACTTTTGCCCTTTTCCATTGCAGATCAGTCCTGGAAGGAGAAAAGGGAATAGTGAAGCTCTAGGTCACAATGGGTCCCAGAGGAAGAAAGATAAGCAGTGAACACCAAGTTGTGAGCTTTTCCCAGTGACAATAAGTTTCCAACTTTTTACAAACTGCTTTCCTGAGTTAAAATTTTAACTTGCACAGCTCGGTCCCTGACTGTCCAAACTACGCGTCTGCAGTCTCCAATGATTAATTCACCCTCACTGTAAACTATAAAACCCGGACTCCTTCCGCAATCTGGGGGCCATTTCCGTACCCAGAAAATGAGCTCTCTCGTGCCTGATGGATTGGCTTCGCTGCAGAACAAAGAAAAGCTTGCTGAATTGAGGTGTGCTTCATGTCTCCTGCCTCCATCATTTGTGGGCCACATGCTTACATTTTGGTTCCCTAACTGAGAATGGGAGCAAGGTGAAATTGACCCCCGTCACCCTTCCCCTTCCCCTTCAGTAAAGTTAAATGACTGATGGAACCTGAAAAGTGACTGTTGAAGTGACTGACTGGCGCCATCAAGGATCTCTGAGGTTGGGCGCAGGGAGGACACCCAGCCATGGCTCATGCAGCTACAGCTCAATCTCCAGACTGACCGCACCCCTCACCTCCCTCCCAACCCTATAGAAAGAGACCCTCCACATCCTCCGAGTCTACTTTGGCTAAACGGCTGCTGGTATGCAACCCCTAACTGACCCCAACCTGGGCTAGGTTTTTGCAGCCCTATGCTAAGTGGATGGAGCAAGGATTTGTATTGAATCCTTTACTGGTGCTGAAAGCATCCTCTTTCTGATCCCTTTCTCACACCCTTATTATCCACTCCCGGATCCCTCCTTCCCTTATACCCTGCAAACCTCTGGATCACAGACTCCTTTGCCATTTTGTTCCTGCATCCAACACTGGCCTTTAAATTCTCCAGAGAGATAAGATTCCTTCTAGCCGGGCACGGTGGCGCAAGCCTGTAATCCCAGCACTTAGGGAGGCTGAGACAGGAGAATCGCGGGTTCAAAGCCAGCCTCAGCAATGGCGAGGCACTAAGCAACTCAGTGAGACCCTGTCTCTACATAAAACACAAAATAGGGCTGAGGATGTGGCTCAGTGGTCAAGTGCCCCTGAATTCAATCTCCAGTACCCCCCCAAAAAAAGACTCCTTCCAGTCTCTAGCAGATCAGTGCCCCGAGACCCTGCCTTTTGGCTTGCCAGGACCCCAGAGGGTACCCCCACCATTGAAATTGGGGTGAAGACGTTCCCTCATTTTCCAGTGTGACCATCCAGCTCGGTGTCAGAAAGAATCCAGGGGACGCTTTGGTTTCAATCCGACACCCGGGTCACTCCTCCTTCCCCAACATGGGAATCATCGGTCAGTTCCATGGGACTCCCCTTTGAGTTGTCTCATTAGTAATTTCAAGACTCTTTACTCCCAAACTGACCTCATAATCAAACACTTCATTAAGCTCAGCACTCAAATTTGGCCACGATACAAATTAGATAATCTGCAGCAATGAGAGGATCTTCGATCAAGAAATTCTCCAAAATTTGAAAAACTACTTACTGCAGAACGGCAATTTGTCCCAGGTTCCCTGCCTCCATGCTTTCTTTTTCCTTCACTCAATTACCAAATATACCACTCCAGACCTTCTCACTCCTGCTGGTACTCTCTCCCTGTCCAATTTATCAGTGGATCTGTACCTGATACCTCTAAAAAGCTTCAACAATTAGAGAAGGGCACCAAAGTTTTCCAGAAGCAATTTCTAGATACTGTTTTCAAGACCTTTAACAACAGGGAAGACAAGGCCAAACAGGAGAAAGGAAGCATTTTAAAACTAAACATCAGCTCCTGGCCTTAGCTATTCTTTTTCTTTTTTTGGTGCCAGGGATTGAACTCAGGGGCACTCGACCACTGAGCCACATCCCCAGCCCTGTTTTGTGTTTTCTGTAGAGACAGGGTCTCACTGAGTTGCTTAGCGCCTCCCTGTTGCTGAGGCTGGCTTTGAACTCGCGATTCTCCTAACTCCTAAATTAAAATCTTTAAAAAAATGAATCCAAGTGCCTTTGGTTCATGTGATTTAAAAGATTAAGTTTACATTGAGTACACAAGTGAGAATATAAATGTATAAATCCATTATTTCTAGGATTTTTCTTCAAGGATGAGGTGAATGCTATTCAATATACTTGTCTGATACTTTGATTCTTATAATTAATAAGTAAATTAGATTTTACATTTATGGGATTAATCTTTATAAATATGTTTAAAAGCATCTGATTATTTTACAAAGTTAAAATGCTAACTGTTAAATATAACATCAAGTACTCTTAACTTCTTGAATTCCATGGGGTGATACACTTGAACATTGTATTTTCATGAACTGGTAAACAAACAGATGTGATTCTATGTACAAAGGTCCAAAAGTTTTAACTGTGTTTCAATTAGAGTACTGTGAATAACAAAGTATTTCTTCTTATTAAAATGGAATAATTAGGAACCAGGATTGTAGCTTAGTGGTAGAGCGCTTGCCTCATGTGCACTGGGTTTGATCCTCAGCACCACATAAAAGTAAATTAATAAAATAAAGATATTGTGTCCATCTAAAACTAAAAAAAAATTGCTTTTAAAAAATGGAATAATTAATCTAAATTCAGAAATTTCATAAGGGTTGTTTTAGAATGTGAACAAAAAGAGGGATCAACAGACAGGAAAGAGAAATTAGAAGGTTCTAGGTTCTAGGTATATATTTCTAGGAAATATATCTAGTAGAAGAAAAAAAATGTTTCTGGATAAGAAAATCTTTATGTAATGAGCCAGGCATGGTGGCACAAGCCTGTAATCCCAGCATTTAGGGAGACTGAGACAGGAGAATCGCAAATTCAAAGCCAGCCTCCGCAATGGCGAGGTGCAAAGCAACTCAGTGAGACCCTGTCTCTACATAAAACTCAAAATAGGGCTGGAGATGTGGCTCAGTGGTCGAGTGCCCCTGAGTTCAATCCCCAGTACCAAAAAAAAAGAAAGTCTTTGTGTAATGAAATAAACAATATGAGGGTATAAGTAAGTGATAAAAACATCTGTGTAAGTAAAGGGCAAATTTCAGCAAATTTGTGTGTAACTAAGTTGATTATATGTATGTGGAACAATAAGTTAAAGCAATTTAATGTTTTTCCATAAGATCAAATGCTAACGTACTGATATAAAACCAAGGTTTAATCTATGTGTTAAACTGACAAGGATTTCTTAAAATATTTATTTACTCTTACCATTGTGTCTATTAAGTTTTATTCTTTAAAGCGACTGTCTTGAAGGAATTGGGATCTGTGCAACACTGGTTACACAACAACAACCTTTATTTTTGAGTATTATACTACATTACAGAGTCTAAATTGTCCCTTAAAAGTTAAACTTGGTTAATATAAAAATATCAGTATAGCATACTAAATATGTTCATGTCTTACAGGTATACAAGTCTTGAAAACAGGAAGTTTAGAAGAACCTTTTTATCAAACTGATGTTCTCCAAACTACAGTTGTCTGTAATAGTAATTTTAAACTTATAATAGGAATTTTGGGCTGGGATTGTAGCTCAGTGGTAGAGCCCTTGCCTTGCATGTGTGAGGCCCTGGGTTCGATCCTCAGCACCACATACAAAGCAATAAAATAAAGACATTGTGTCCGTCTACAACTAAAAAAAAAAAAAAAAAAAAAAGAATAGGAATTTTATTGGGGATTTATTTATGTCATTTCATGTTCTATAACTGGACCTGAACCTTATGCTACCTTTTACATTGGGATAAAAATGTAAATGTATTTCTAAAAGACAATGAGAGCTTAATCTGTTTAAAGGTTAATATTGTAAAACATGAAAGCATTTTGCCATTTTCCACACAACAGGAAAGTTAAAGGCTCTTTCAGCCTTTCTTTGATTCATTTAAATTTAATGTTACATTATGTCAGCTAATGTTCATATAGACTCAGAAACAATATATGTAAAGTTTATAAAATGATATTTAAGAAAGAGGCAAAGATCAGCTTTTGAACTAGTACACTTTACCTAAGATTTGTGAAGAGCCCCACCTCACATGAGATAAGGCTCTTCCTCCTACCTTACTGCATGTTAGAATGACTCCAAAGTAGACTTCAAAGTAAATTTCAGCTCATCTAAAGTTGTATTCAAAAGATTGATTTTTTTTTTTTTTTTTTTTTTTTTTTTTTTTTGGTACTGGGGATTGAACTCAGGGGCACTCGACCACTGAGCCACATCCCCAGCCCTATTTTGTGTTTTATGTAGAGACAGGGTCTCACTGAGTTGCTCAGCACCTCGTTGTTGCTGAGGCTGGCTTTGAACTCGCAATTCTCCTGTCTCAGCCTCCCTAAGTGCTGGGATTACAAGCTTGAGCCACCAAGCCCGGCTTCAAAAGATTGATTTTTGTTGTAAAATTACTGTGATCTTAAATGAGGGATATAATGTATAATTCAGCCAATATTCAAGAAAGCATTACACAAAATGAATATATTTTTACTCTTGCTAATTTCATTTTGTATTTTCTTTATAAACTCCATAACTGTTGCCTGTTAATGTGTTGCATAGGCACTGCTTCAAGAACATACAACCTCGGGGCTGGGATTGTAGCTCAGCGGTAGAGCGCTTGCCTCGCATGCGTGAGGCCCTGGGTTCGATCCTCAGCACCACATACAAAGCAATAAAATAAAGACATTATGTCCACCTACAGCTAAAAAAATAAAAAATAAAAAAAATAAAAAAAATAAAAGAACATACAACCTGTGTTAATTTGAGATAATAAGCTATCACCTACAGGACACGTAGGATATAAGGCTAAATTCCAGTACTAATACAGACCTCAGTTAAATAAACAGAGTAAATGACTATAAGGTTATAGACATTAAAGTTAAAGCCCAATACTCTTATTTTAAGACCAGAGAGACTGGCTTGCTGGATGTTTAAGATCAAGGCTTAAAGATTAAGTTTAAAACAAAAGGCCAAACCCCCCCAATATCTGGCTCTTGCCCTCTGAGTCAGCCTTAACTCAGGGAACCAGAGAACTTCTCTAAGGAGCTTTGCAACTCTGGGCCACATGACCTCCCACTCAGGGAGATTAATGAGAAAACTGGAGAAGGAAAGCCAATCAGTGCACCTGCTGCAAAGAGGAGGGTCATAGGAGAAGGGAGACATCCCTGATGCTTCCAAGGGAAGCCATCTCATCAAGGAGACCCTAATCCATCCTAGAAGATGGCACTAAAAGACTAAGAGGCTGCTCTCAAGTTCCCCAAGAGTGACCCCTGTGGGAACTCAGCTAACTTTTAACAGCAGATAGGAACAAAGTCAATTTGACCAGCTTGGTCTTAAATACCTAGCAAAAACACTTACAATCAAAATACAGCCATATCTGGGCATTTAAGAAGAAAAGACAATAGTTCTTTTTTATGGGGGGGGGCTACTGGGGATTGAACTCAGGGGTACTCAACCATTGAACCATATCCCCAGCCCTATTTTGTCTTATTTAAAGACAGGGTCTCACTGAATTGCTTAGTGCCTCACCATTGCTGAGGCTGGCTTTGACCTCGTGATCCTCCTGTCTCAGCCTCCCAAAGTGCTGGGATTAGAGGCATGCACCACCATACCCAGCTGACAATAGTTCTTTTAATGGAATTTAAGACTTACACTTGTATCAGTCCCACAGCCCTGATGCCCCCCCAAATTCTGAGGCTTTATTCGACTCATATTTATCCCTGCCTACCAAAATTAAACTAGCCTCTGTACCTTAATCTTCCTTACTCCTCAAATTGACATTTTACCCCACAACCAAAGCCTATCCATCCTAATAACAGCACACGTCAGATGTAGGAGCTCCCCCAAATTATTCACTTACTTAAAGGGCTAAAAACATCCACAGGGATTAATACAGGAGCAGCAGGATTAGGAACTTCTTTTCACTATGAAAATCGTCAGCGCAGGTTATTGCAGGTCACCAATTTGGTACTGACTTCACAAAATCAGCCGGACTCCTTGACATCTGTTGTTCTGCAAAACCAGTCGGGGAAGAATATTGTTTCTATGTAAACCAATGGAGTGTGGTAAGAGACAAGGCTAAACAGCTGCAGGCCACCTGGAATATGGAAAATAAATCTGACTCAGGAGCCTTTTCAAATCTGGAATGGTGATTTTCAATACAATAAATTTTAAAATGTTACTCATCTTAATATTTCCTTTCATAAGGAATTCTGTCTCACAGCATGTGCATTAAATCCCTATTTTTTATTGTCTGAACCTATTCAAGTACAATACAATGCCTCACAAAACATATTATGTTAAATGTGAGAGCTCTGTGCTACAACAATGTATCAGTCAGACGATATGGCAAAGATGAGGACCAACTGTGATGATTCCCAAAAGGCCAGTAGCCACCTGGCTCCTTGTCAAAGTGCTCAATGTTTTATATGATGGCTAATAGCTGGCATTGTTATCTTGGCTGAAATACTCGCCTCTGCATCTGCTGCAGCCATGGCACACTGCACCAGCAAGCACAAACAACGCTTTTCCTTCAACAATTCCAAACATTTTACTGGCACCTGGCAAACTCAAGTACATATTGATCAGGAAATTTTGAGCCAAATTCAACGACTAAAAGATTCTGTTACATGGCTTGGTGAACAAGTACAAGATTTACGAGGGGCTCAGAGACTCCAATGTCATTTTAACATCACCCAATTTTGTGTTATTAGAGTGCCATATAATGATACCGAGATTCAATGGCAAAATGTACATAATCACCTAATGGGACCAGATCCTTTCATAATGCCTCTTTGGATATGTTAAAATTACCATATCAGGTTCTGGCCATGAACAATGCAACAACACCTACTTTTAATAATGAAGACGTTTGAGACAGTTTATCTGAAGGAATCTATTCCCTTAACCTTTTTAACTATACTGTTAATTTTATCTCTGTTCTTGATTTGCATAGTCTGTCAAGCAGGGTGGAGACATTTAAAACATCAGGAATTATGGTTCCAAAGTTAATCATGCTTGCTATGCTTCAGAGGACACAGACTCCTGAAATCATGGAGAGTGCACCCTAAATTTAAATGGGGCACAATGGCCTTGATTAAGGAAAATAGGGTCCCGATTCTATTTTACCTGCTACATACTTTAGGTATATGATTCTTGGCATTTTAGACGAACATATCCTGTTTTGATGCTGGAAAATTGTTTTCCTAGCATGAGCAAATTAATTAATCCTGACCTTTTTTACAATAGCCTTCCTTCTCCTTTTTCTTTTTCTTTTCTTTTTTTGGTACTGGGGATTGAACTCAGGGGTACTTGATCACTGAGCCACATCCTCAGTCTTATTTTGTGTTTTATATAGAGGCAGGGTCTCACTGAGTTGCTTAGCACTTCGCCGTTGCTGAGGCTGGCTTTGAACTCACAATTCTCCTGTCTCAGCCTCCCAAAGTGCTGGGATTACGGGCATGAGCCACCGTGACTGGTGGCTTCTCCTCCTCCTCCTCCTTCCTTCCTTCCTTCTTGTTCTTCCTTCTCCTCCTTCTCCTTCTCCTCCTTCTCCTCCTCCTCCTTCTTCTTTTTCTTCTTTTTGGTACTGGGGACCACTGAGCCATATCCCCAGCTCTATTTTGTATTTTGTTTAGAGACAGGGCCTCACTGAGTTGCTTAGCATCTCACTTTTGCTGAGGCTAGTTTTGAACTTGCCATCCTCCTGCCTCAGCCTCTCGAGCCACTGGGATTATAGGCATGTGCCACCACACTCAGCTTAATTTTGTACAGAAGTTTCTTAATGAGGTAACCTGCCCATCTCAAACAGCCTCCCAGAACACACTTCTGCATTCATAGCCTGACTTTCTGAAACCACAAAAGGAGGACTTCACTTATAATGACCCCAAGGCTCCTCCCCCCCACACCCCTCCCCATCAGGGTCTCCATGCTCTATTCCAGAACTCTGAAAGGAGGGGTACCCCCACTTTATTCCTTCTTAGCTTGAAGCAGCCAGATTTGACTGACACCTCAATTCATTCTCTCCTTTCAGAATCTGGAATGAAGGATTATGGAAAAGAATATTCCTACAAGATAATATGATAATATTATAATATAAATAATCTTCCTAGGAAAAACAGAGGGACAGTGTGACTTGGGAGAGGGAGGGGAAATTAGCCAAGCATTAAACCTCTCCCAATACATCCTTTCCCAGTGATAATGGGCCCTGAGGAAAAGAGCAAACTATCATCCCTTCCTGGGTTCATCCCCAGCATCTGACCAAAAGCAAACATTTACTCCTTCCCAACCACAATGGGTCCTGAATGAAGGAGGCAAATACTGAAATGCTGGGCCCTGGACTTTTGCTCTTGTCCATCGCAGATGAGGCTTGGAAGGAGAAAAGGTAACAGTGAAGCTCTAGGTAACAATGGGTCCCAGAGGAAGGAAGGTAAGCAGTGAACACCAAGTTGTGAGCTTTTCCTAGTGACAATGAGTTTCCAACTTTTTACATATTGCCTTCCTGAGTTAAAATTTTGACCTGCACAACTAGGTCCCTGACTGTCCAAACTACATGTCTGCAGTCTCCAATGATTAATTCACCCTCACTGTAAACTATAAAACCCGGACTCCTTCTGTAACCCGGGGGCCATTTCCAAATGAGCCCTCCAGTGCCTGATGGATTGACTTCACTGAAGAATAAAGGAAAGCTTGCTGATTCAAGGTTTGCTTCCTGTCTCCTGCCTCCATCATTTGTGAGCCATGTGCTTACAATACTACCAAAATCAGTGTACAGGTTCAACTCTATCCCCATCAAAGTACCAATGACATTCTTCACAAAACTAGAAAAAACAGTCCAAATATCCATTTGGAAGAATAAAAGACCCAGACTAGCCAAAGCAATCCTAAGCCAAAAAAGCAATGCTAGGGGGTGGGAGGGCATCACAGTACCTGACTTCAAATTATACTACAGAGCTATAGTAATAAAAACTGCATGGTACTGGCATAAAAACAGACACAAAGACCAATGGTATGGTATAGAATATACAGAGAAACACACACACATTTCCAATCATCTGATCCTTGACAAAGGTGCCAAAAACATACACTGGAGAAAATACAGCCTATTTAACAAATGGAACTGAAAAAACTGGTTGTCCATATGTAGAAGTATGACACTAGATCTTTCTCTCTCACCTTGCCCAAAAGTCAACTCAAAATAGATCAAAGACGTAGGAAACTATGCAACTTTTAGAAGAAAACATAGGGTCAACACTCCAGCATATAGGCACAGGTAATGACTCTCTCAACAGAACCCCTAAAGCTCAGGAAATAAAGTCAAGAGTTTATAAATGGGAGGACATGAAATTAAAAAGCTTCTTCACAGCAAAGAAAACAATTAGGAATGTGAAAGAAAACCTACAGAATGGGAGAAAGTATTTGCTAGCTACACTCTGACAGAGGAGTAATATCTTGAATATATCAATAACTCAAACACTTTACACCAAAAAATAAAATAACCCAATTAACAAATGGGCAAATGAATGAAGCAGACACTTCTTTCAAAAAGAAATACAAATGGACAACAAATACATAAAAAATATTCAACATCATTAGCAATTAGGGAAATGCAAAACAAAACTACACTGAGATTTTATCTCACACCAGTCAGAATGGTAGTCATCAAGAATACTAACAATAATAAATGCTAGAGAGGCTGCAGAGAAAAAAGAACACTCTTATACTGTTGGTGGGATTGTAAATTAGTACAACCACTATGGAAATCAGTGTGGAGGTTCCTCAAAAGACTAGGCATGGAGCCACCATTATGACCCAATTACACCACTTCTCAGTATTTATCCTAAAGAAATAAAGTCATCATACTATAATGATACATAAATACACATGTTTATGGCAGCACAATTCACAATAGCCAAACTACGGAGCCAGCCTAGGTATCCATCATCCGATGAATGGATAAAGAAAATGTGGTATATATGCACGATGGAATTTTATTTAGCCATAAAGAAGAATGAAATTATGTCATTTGTAGGAGAATGGATTGTACTTGAGACTATTATACTAAGTAACATAAGTCAAACACAGAAGGTCAAGGGTCATAGGTTTTCTCTTACATGCAGAAGCTAGAGAAGAAAAAGGAAAAGAAAGGTGATGGAGAGGTCAGGGATCTAATGAAAGTCAAAGGGAAATCAGTAAAGGAAAGGGACCAGGGGGTAGAAGGAGGGGAAGAAGGGGGTAAGTGTTGCAGAGTGATATTGGTCAATTATATTGTTAAATTGTGTGCATGTAGGAATATATAACAACACATCCCATCATTATGCACAACTATAATGCACTTATAAAAAAATAGGGAAAGAAAAAAATAGCTCTGCTCATTATTAGAAAGTCAAACTATAAAAATAAACAGGGAGAGCCCATCATACGCCCCAGAGGGAACAAACCGCTATTCACGAATAACACTTTTATACTGGCAGAACTTTTTATACCTGCAGAATGTAAGTATATTAAAAGAATGTACACACACACCTGGGTAGTAAGTGGACTTTTTCATTTCCTATGAGAGTGTTAGACCTTTTGTTCCACTTAGCTTTTTCACTCTCTAATAACACATTTTCAACTAGACTTTTAAACTTCGCTAAGTTAAAAAAAAAGAAAAATTTAAGCCGGGCACGGTGGCTCAAGCCTGTTATCCCAGCACTTTGGGAGGCTGAGACAGGAGAATCGCGAGTTCAAAGCCAGCCTCAGCAATGGCAAGGCGGTAAGCAACTCAGTGAGACCCTGTCTCTACATAAAACACAAAATAGGGCTGGGGGTGTGGCTCAGTAGTTGAGTTCAATCTCCAGTACCAAAAAAAAAAAGAAAGAAAAATTTAAAAATAAACTTGATTTGGTTGATGCCTCCCTCTTAGAAACTTAGATTGAGGTTCTGGCTGCGGAACCTAAGGATGAAGAGACCTGATGAACATAAAGGTAAGTGGAGAGGTGGGTTCATAATGTGCTGGCCTGTAGAGCAGCCTGACAGGTTGGACTCCTGTTTGTTCAGCTAATGGGCGTTTGCTTGTTGTTGTTTTTAGTTAGGTGGCTTCAGGTTACCATCTCACTGAGACTGAGAAATGAATAGGCTTCCTACCTGGATCACAGATCCTCAAAACAAAGCTCTCCTGGCAGCCCCAGATAACCCTGGAGACTGGGCTAAAGGCAGCCAAAGGGCTTCTGTTCTTAGGATCCTTAAGGATTGGACTCATGACTCATCCTTCATTTTCTAGGTGTAGGCCCTGTGCTAGGTGCCAAATTCATTGATGCAGTTCATGCTATCTGCACAACCCTATCTCGTCTCACTGCTCTTTTCTTACTGATTAGAAACTGCTCAGAGATGTTAATAACTCATCCAGGATCACACAGCTAGTAAGAAGTGGAGCTGTAAAAAAAAAAAAAAAAAAGAAAAAGAAAAAAAGAAGTGGAGCTGTATCTTTGTTATAAGGCCTTAAGGAATCACAGAGAAGGTTGGAGCAGTTTAAAATCTTCTAACAGCAGGGCCCTTATTTCACATAAACCAAGCATAGCAGCCCACAGCCTCAACAAAGTCGACTGCAGCAAGCTCTGCGGCAGGTGTAAGGAATTGGCGGAGGTTCTGAGTTTTCAAATAAGATTTGCTTAAAACACCTCCAGGGGAGCTGGGGAAGTGGAGTCAGTTCCGCAGCCTGGTGCCCCACAGGCATAGGAATAACTGTCTTCCGGAAGAGGATTTGCCCAAAGCTAAACAGAATTAAGCTGCATGTCAATATGAATCAAGGGTGGGACATCCTAATCTCTACTTCCCCCAAAGAGAAAAACCCTAGACCTGTCCAAACGGGTCTGCTGATGGGGCTGCCCTACAAGGAGAAGTGGGATATGGGAGATACTGTTAGAGAAACTGATCCTTCAAATAGACCTCTCTTTTTTTTTAACTTCAGTGTTGGGAATGGAACCCAGGACCTCTTGAATGCTAGGCAAGTGCTGACCCACCAAATTAACACCTGCTCCTAGACCCCCATTTCTAACTATAGGGACCATCTGTCTATCTGGAGCCCCCATACCCCACAATCTGCCAAAGCCACCAATAGAGCCACCTGTAAGTCCTTTTTGCTTTAGTTTCTTCTTTTCTGTTAAAAACAAACAAAGCTCTCTGCCCAAACGGGTATAAGCAAGGTTGCTCCTTGCAAGACTGATTGTCGTAATGAAAAATTAGAAACCTTCAAAATGTGCTTCAAGGGGGGACCCAGGTAAATAAAGTCTGCCATATCCGTATCATGGAAACAGCTACCTCTCCCAAAATGATGGAAGGGCATCTGGAAGAGAAGTCACTCAGACCCACTGGTAGATGAAGTAACAAAGCAAAACAAGTTGTAGAATGTGAAGCAAAATATATAACCGAAAACGTACAAAAAGTATCACTTCATAATGAAAAATTTAGATGATGGAGGGCAGTCACCCTCTCTGACCCTCTCGTTCTAAAAAACAAAAAAAACAAGCCCTCATTATGGATATGGTCCTATAGGTAGTCGGAACACACTGGAGTATCACCAGACTGGAATCCTAGCCCCTCTACCCCCACCCTCCTGCCCTTAGTCTCCAAATTTGTTACATGCAAGTAATTTTTTTTTTTAAATTGTTTTTGTAGACGTAGATGGACAGCATGCCTTTATTGTATCATCTGGGCGTTACTATATGAAGGAAATGAGGCCAAATACAGGAAGCACGCAGCTGGTGCCTAGGAAATAACTCAATAAATGACAGCTGTTATTATTATTATAATCTGCCCATTCCCTTAACATTTTAGCATAATTTATTCGGAATGTTATTCAGTATTGGAGAACATTACATGTAACGGCTCCTATGTATACTAGTTTCCTTCTCTCTCTCTCTTTTTTTGGTTGTAGATGGATACAATACCTTTATATTATTTATTTTTATGTGGTGATGAGGATCGAACCCAGTGCCTCACATGCACAAGGCAAGCACTCCACCACTGAGCTACAACCCCAAGCCCCGCTGTCATTCTGTTTAAGAAAAATGTTTGGCTGCTTCCATTTTTACCTTGTTATAAACAGCTCGGTGATGAACACTGTTGCGAATATGGCTTTACCTCCCTTTGAAAATTTTCCTTAACATTACTTTCCAGAAGTGGAATTACTAGGCCAAAGGGTAGTCAACATTTTTGCACTTTACTTGTATTGACCGCACCAAGCAAGTGTTATTTCCCATACCTAACCTCCCCCACCTTCTTACAGTTGCCAGAACCTCCCTGCCCCCACTCAGTGGTGGTCTCCTCCTCCCTGGAAATGGGCTGTTTCCTGCTGCCACGCCCTGCGCAGCCACCTCCCCAGTCTCCTGCAGCTACAGAATCTTTCCCCTTCCTCTGCCTGAGAAAATCCTCCCTGGTTTTCAACCCCTACCCTTTCCCCAGGCCTCCTTGAGAGGAAGAATAGTTTTGGGCAATCTTTTCTTTCCCACTCAGCAGATGTACTAAGACCTAGTACCAATTTTGTGTATTCCTTGGGCAAACTGTCTTCCTAGGTCCAGCTGAGGGCCAGGCTAGGGAATGTGGCTGCAGAGGTCAGGGGAGAGAGAGAAGAAGAAATAATCACATGAAACCAGAAAGGACAGAGGCTTTGGAGCAAGCTCATAAACAGCAGAGAGAAGGGAGGGTCACTCAACCTGGTAGTCTTTGCTCAGGGGGTGATACTGAATGTCTGGTGTGACCATGAGCAAGTCACCATGGTTCTAAGAGGGTCAGTGATTCTCAACAGTCACAATGGAACTGCTGTCTGTACCCCCAAGTGAACACTGTGTTTGCTCCATTCTAGGATTGTGGAGTGGGGGACAAGGGAGATGGGAGGGTCACAGGGCAAGAAAAGGCATTCTACCTATTTTAGATAAATAAATAAATTAGAGATTTGATGGGAATGCAGATCTTTGATTCCTTCCTCTAGTGTTATTTCCTTTATAGAAGATGGTGGGAAGCAAGTCCTAGGTCCAGATCTGTCTGCAGCTTTTAAGCCTGAAAAAGCAGTTTTTCCCGTCCAACTCCACCCCCCCAAAAAACTCAGAAAAACCCAAAACATTCTTTTCATTTCTTTGCTTTTTCCACAATAAGCATGCACTACTCTCATAATGAGAAACAAACAGGTAAATAAACAGAGGGGACCAAATGCATCCATGGTAAAAGAGGAACCCTGGGTTCACTTTGGGACTGCTCTAGGTCCCTAAATTTGTGGGCGCTCTCTGATCCATTCCTACTTACAGGCCAGGGAGAGCCTGAGGAGGAGTCCCAGAGGTTCTGACTGAGGCTGCAATGACCAAGGACTGCTGCAGGAGTTCCCAGGCTTCTACGGATCTGTAAACTCCCTGAAACTGTAAGCTGAACTCTGCACATGCAGTTCCCAAGAGACTTTTACAAAGAGACATACACGGCCTTCCAAAGGGTGTTGCAGATTACAATGACAGACAAAGCCTAAGAGTCAAACAAGCCTCCCTCTGAGAATAACTGGTGTGGGTGGGGAGAATAATGACTTGGATAAGGTCCTGCCCCATGGATTCACAATATTAATTTAAACTCTGCTTTTTGCTCTCAGCCTACCCTCACCCCATTCCAAAGGAGTGGGGGGACAGGTGTGATTATTATGCCATTAAGTCCTTTTAGCCTGACACCCTCCTCTTCCTCCTAGAACGTGGCCATGAACCCTAGGTCGTAATCCTGTGGACTATGTGTGTCCACAGCTTTGTGTCTTGCTTCCTTACTCTGTGTGAAAGGCCCTGGTTTATGCTATTGCAAACTTTCTCCCTGGGTGCTTCCTGAAGGGTCAGTTGCTCTCAGTCTCAGCAAACACTGAATTCCATTCCACCAGTACTGACTGAACTCCTACCATGTGCGGGTGTTGTGAAGGAGACACAGACTCTCAGATAAGTGCCCTCTTCCCTCAGTGTGGCCTGGAGCTGCAGGCTAACGGCAGAACAGATAACAGTGTCCAGCTGGGGGAAGGGCCAGGGACTAAGGAGTGGTTTCTTGGAGGTATAAAAGTAGCTGGAGTTATGTGAAGGTGAAGGATTCCTGTACAAAGGAGGAGGGTGCTGGGAAGGAGGGGAGAAACAGCCTTAGAGGTGGGTAATGACCAACTGGTCAGAACAAGGGACTTTTGTGTTCCACGAAGGAATCTGGATTTTATCAGATAGTGTGTAGGTGGCATCAAAGAGTTTTGAGCAGAGCAGGTGGACTATGCACGGATCTACATCTAAGATCATGTTGCAGCTGGATGTGGGCAAGCCCGCATGCCTGTAATCCCAGAGATTTAGGAGGCTGAGGCAGGAGGACTGCAAGTTGAAGGCCAGTCTGGGCAATCTAACAAGACCCTCAACAACTGAATGAAACCCTGTCTCAAAATAAAAAATAGGGGCTGGGGCTGTAGCTCAGTGGTAAAGCACTTGCCTAGCATGAGTGGGGCACTGGGTTCGAGCCTCAGCACCATATATAAATAATAAATGAATAAAATGGAGATCCATCAACAACTAAAAAAAAGCATTTAAATAAAAAAATAAAATAATAAAAATAAAAAGGGCTAGGGCCAGGTGCGATGGCACATGCCTGTAATCCCAGCACTTTGGGAGGCTGCGACAGGAGTTCAAAGCCAGCCTCAGCAAAGATTAGGCGCTAAGCAACTCAGTGAAACCCTGTCTCTACATAAAACACAAAATAGGGCTGGGGACGTGGCTCAGTGGTCGAGTACCCCTGAGTTCAATCCCTGGTGCCAAAAAAAAAAAAAAAAAGGTTGGAGACTGGGAAACAGCCTAGTTGCTGGGGTTGGGGGCAGGGAGCTTTAATGAGACCCTTTAACTTAGGTCTTTAATGAGGCCTTTTAACTAGAGCCATGAGCAGGACCAGCTACATAGTTCACAAATCCCTGGTGCAAAAAGGAAAATGTAGGGTCCCTTGTTCAAAAATTAGGAATTTCAAGATAGAAATAGCAGAGCATTGGGGGCCCTTTCAAGTACATGGCCCTGTGCAGCTGCACCAGTCACATACCCAGGAAGCCAACCCTGGCCATAGGACCAGAAAGGGCAGGTTAGAAGACAAATCTGGAAAGCTGAGCCCCAGGACTTGGAGATCTGTTGGACATGAGAAGAGAGGGAACAATCAGCAAGGCAACCAACAGATGACCTTCCCACACTGCTTTATAGGCCACTCGTCTGCTTGCTGGACATTCCCTTTGGGTGATGCTGTTCAGCTCTCATTTGTTAATGTCTAAAACACACCCCTCTTCCTCTCTTCTGCCACCAGACTTGTTATTGCAGGGTCTGTATCTAAAGGTACCACCATTCTCCCTGACACCCCAGTTAAAAATACTGGGGTCACCCTCCCAAGCATGCCACCCTCCATGGCTCTCTCCCTCTCCTGTCCCTTCAGGCAATAAACTTGTAAATGTCTCCCATCTGGGTGGCCTTTTCACAACTGTGTCACCGCCAAGTCCCAGTAAGTCCTTCTTAGCTCTGGCATAGATTACCTATGAAGGCCTCCTATCCCTTTCCCTGTCTGTCTGGACCCCACCCTCACTTTCATATAAAACATTGCTCCTCCACAGTGCTTCTTCAGTGGTGTTCCCAGACGCTAACCTGACCAGTTCACTGAATAAATAAGACCCAAAGGATAAGATCCAAGTGCCTTCAAAGGTACACAGGCTCTCTGCCACTTAACCCTGCTTTATTTTCTAATAAATGCCAGAAATGATATAATCTCCCATACACTTCCAGCACATACCATACAGGTTGTTTTTTGTTTGTTTTTTCCTTTACCTTAGGCAGTTTCCTCTGCCTGGAATGTCTTACCCTCCCCTTCAGGATCTGGCTAACGTCAATTCATCCTTGGAAGTTCGCCTCAGCCCCCATCTCCTCTGGGAGACCTTCTCCAGCCCCTATCCCTGCTCCACCCCATCTCACCACACAGACCCCCTTTCCTCCTCCACACTGACCACTGAACTGCAAAGAGGTCTGTGACTGGGCAGCCTCCCCTCTGGGCTGGTGTGGGGCGGGGGGCATCTGGAGTAGACAGCAAATCTTGCTCTTTGGTGCCACCAGCACAGAGCACAGAGCTTAGTCCATAAGGGTATTCCACAAATGTGTGGTATTCTGCACTGAAATGTCTGGGGGTGGATAGTGCCAGTAACAGAATAGGTTGAAGGAGGAGTGGTTTGCAAGGAAGGCTGACACAGATAACCCCAAAGAGAAAGAAAATATCACATCATGTTATCAAGACCCCATAGGCAGAGACAGGACAGTGCCTTTGAATGCAGCTGTGACCCAGAAGCAATGACAGCTATGCTGGTGTTGGTGTTGACTGCATTTGGTTTCAGAATTTGGTTTCTGCTTTCTTCTAAAAACCTCATTCTCTTATGTCAGTTTAAACAAGACCCTCTCTAGAGGAGGAAAGCTGTTTTCCATCAAGCAGCTCTAGCTCAACCAAGGATAAAATGGTTGGCGGTGAGCTTGGGAGCAGAGATGTGTTTCTATCCCATGTGTCCCTGCAGGCAGAGAAGCCCTGTACAGAGATGGTCCTCAATAAATACTTGCAGAGGAGGTGAATCGTGCTTAGTTCCCCAGGAGTGGGGGTGGGAAGTCTGAAGCTCCTGGGGAATGGTGGGGGCAGACAGCCTGGGATTATACTTGATCCACAGATAATCCCCCAAATCCAGAAGCCACCTGGACAGCAGTTTAATGGACTGAGGCCCATCGTTGTATACGTGTTGATGCTGCTGCTGAGTTCACAACAGGTTTACAGGGACCAGACAGGGGTTCCTCCAAAAGCCAGTTTATTATTCTCATTATGAGAGAGTAACAGAGGGCTATCAATCTTTTGAGGCAGAATCTATTGGGGGGAGTTAATTAATCCGGCTCCCTTCCCCTCTCACTTTTAGGAAATATTATTATTATGGAAATTTTCAAATATACATAGAAGTGGAGAAAACGATATAATGAACCCCCTATCCAGCATCTAGCTTCAAGAATCACCAACACATGCTCGATTTAGATTCATCTATACCCCATCCCTTAAGGTTGATCTCAGATATCTTACATGCTTAAACACTTCGGTAACGATGGGAATCCATTCTGGATTCATCTGGGGGCAATAGCCGGTTCCTTGCCCCGCTCAGCCCCTAGCAGGTTCTCAGCCCACGTCTCTAAAATTGAAAGCGGACCGTGTGGCGCCGGTGCCCCCGCCTCCTCTGCTTCCTCCTCTTCCCGCACAGCGTGGGTCACCTCGGTCCTGTGGCTTTCCTGACATCCCACCCGCAGCCTGGGTGATGCGAGAGTGAGTCCCTCCGCGCTCTGCCACGGAGAGAACGACTAGGCGCCTTCCACTTCCTCTTTCTCCCTCTGACTAACCCTCCGCGCCCGCCCCGCCCCTGGGGGCGTGATCACGACAGAAGGGGCGGGGAAATACCCATATTTGGCCTTATATGGGCAGCCACGTCACAGGCCGCACACTCATTCACATAAAACGCTGCGCTGCCGGCGGAATCCCCGGCTTCTGGGGCAGCAAGTGGCCCGGCCGGGTACCGAGCGGGAAAGATCGCTGAGCGGCCCCTCCGGCGCCGGGCTCCGTCGGCCGGCCTCAACCCCCCGGTGGCCCTCCTGTGCCTAGCCCGCGGGCACCCTGGCCGTGGGCACCTGCGGGGCGCTCCGCGCGGGGCCCCTGGGCAGTGGCGGCATGAAGGTCACGTCGCTCGACGGGCGCCAGCTGCGCAAGATGCTCCGCAAGGAGGCGGCGGCGCGCTGTGTGGTGCTCGACTGCCGGCCCTACCTGGCCTTCGCCGCCTCGAGCGTGCGCGGCTCGCTCAACGTCAACCTCAACTCGGTGGTGCTGCGGCGGGCCCGGGGCGGCGCGGTATCTGCGCGCTACGTGCTGCCCGACGAGGCGGCTCGCGCGCGGCTGCTGCAGGAGGGCGGCGGCGGCGTGGCGGCAGTGGTCGTGCTGGACCAGGGCAGCCGCCACTGGCAGAAGCTGCGGGAGGAGAGCGCCGCGCGCGTAGTGCTCACCTCGCTGCTGGCCTGCCTGCCCGCCGGCCCGCGGGTCTACTTCCTCAAAGGTGAGCGCGGCGGACCGCGGGTCCCCTGCTACCCTATCATGACCCCGCACCGGGACTCCCGGGACTTGGGTTATCCTCCCTGCGCGGGGCGCCCTCCGGCGTCCGGGACCCGGGAAAGTGTACCACTTGCAGGACTCTGCACACTGGGGCTTGACGTGCGCTCGGGAGGGCACCGGCGTCAGAGCTTCCCCCTCCCCACCAGCGTTCTTCGAAAGCGTCTGGCAGCCTGTCAGTCCGCCAGGCTGGGTGGGACTGTTGTGCTACCAGGAGGTGCTCCTTAGCAATTTGGGGGCCGTGAGCTCGTGCTGGGCGCAGGCTCCGTTTCCTGACCCGGGGTTCGGCGCTCTCGCTAGGGACTAGGCTCGGAGCCTTGCTGATAGATCTGGCACGGTCAGCTGGTCGAGACCCTCCCCTCCCCCTAGGAACGTGGCGCCGTGTTGTCCCCTTTCCTCCCTCCCAGACAATTACAGTGCTTTAGGCTATGTCTTTACCAACCCCTCTTGCCTTTTTGACCCTAGTGAGTCCCTCCCCTTCCTTTCCTTTTCATTTTATTGCTTTTTATTGTTTTCCTCTCGCCTCCTCCGCTCCTAGTCTTAGGCCTTTCTCAAGCCCAATTTGGAGCTGACAGCTTCCCCACCCCTTTGACCTCCGGTCTTCCAGGGACTGAGATTATCCCTGGGACTGGTCCTTTGCCCAGACTTTTGCTTGCCTGGGTGGGAGGCTGCCAGCCAGCCAGTGCCAAAGAGAGGTGTGGGTTGGGGTAGGGGGTGGGGGAAGGGAGAAAGGCAGTGGGGGGAGGGGCGTAGTGTGATATAGAGATTCTGTGACCTTTGATTTGAGACCTCCAAGAGCTGTCACCAGGCCTGCCCGTTTCACCTGCTGGGAACATAACTTTAGCTTCCGGTTGTGGGTGGGTGATTGACTCTCAAAACTCCCGAGCATTGATTTCTGGGTCACTTCCTGTGACTGCTCCTGCCTTGTAACCTCAAATGTATGGGAACCCTGGTTCTGGTGCAGACATGAGAGTTTAACCCGGACAGGGCCCCCAAGGTCTTGCCAGCCCTATTACTGGACACCTTGGACTGTAACAGTGATGTGGTTCAATAATCGGGTGCAACTGAGAGAGTTAGGACCCTGTTTCAAAGCAACCCAACTTGGGGAATTTCACACACCTCAGGTGGGGAGGATTCCAGAGGCACGTGGGTAGCTCCCCATCTATTAGCACCTCTTGCTGACTGTCCTTTCTTCCCACTGGGAAGATAACAGAGGTGGATGATAATCCTCACTACTGCCCAGCCCCCTGGAGTGTGGAGGAGTGGAAAGTGGCCTTTTTCAGCTCTTACAGAGATCTCACACTTGGCTCCGGATCTCTTTCTCTTCCTGATGTCATTTTGTTTTAGTCTTATTACTTAGCAGTGCATACAGGAAAAGCTTCTGCATCCCCAGCAGCTTTAAAGATGTTCCAGGAACCTGCTTGGTCCTGCCTCTGATCCCCACCCCTCTCCAAGGGGGCTGTGGACCCTTTACCAGTTATTGCTACAAGAAGTAGTCATCTCTGTGGACTCAGAAAAATTATGTTTAAAATTTTTTAAAAAATGAAGTAACATATCCAGGTCAAAATTTACACAGGTCAAAATTTACACAAGTCAAAATTTGAAAATTCCATTGGCTGTGTGATACAAATTGAGTCTTCCACACACTCTTGAACTCCATTCTATTCTCCAGACAGCCACCAACTATTTATTTGCCATTATTTCCCACAAGTATCTTTAAAAAATTGATTTTAAATATATTCCCTATACCTACCTTTTTTACTCAGCTAGATCTTGAACACTTGTTCACATCAAGACATCATTTGTGATGACCCTGGGGATGGTCAGCAGATTGCTTCTAGCCTCACTGTTTGAAGCAGTGAAGTAGAGGATACCTTTGCCCATATATTCTTACATGTGCACTATCTTATCTTTCAGTAAAATTATGAGAATTGCCAGGTCACATGTTATGTACATTTGAGATTTCAGTAGAAATTGCTACCCTTATAACACCACAGAACTTCAAATTTTTTTTTTACCAAAGGAAAAATTCTTTATCTTGCCTAGCTCATGTCCAGATATGAGTTCAGATTTTAACCTTGTGGCATTCAGATCCTGGGGCAGTGCCTTTTATACTCCCCTAAATTCCCCCTCCAAAACCAAGACTCACTAACATGAGATGGTGATTGACTGAATTGTGCGGCCAGTGCTTATTTATATATAGTGTCTACTCACTGCCTGTGTTCCCCTGGCAATGTGGTGATGATTGAAAGCAGACTCACTCTGAGGAAGGTTGAAGCAGCCCTAAGAATTGTGATGGCTCTTGCAGTGTGAGTGAGGCATCAGAGAGGAATGTTCTGTCTCCATACCTCTGATGGGAGTGGATGGAAGACCCATCTAATCTCCTGACCCCAGCTTGAAGAGGCAGGGCCCAGTTTATCTGTCCCTCTACTAAAGGGAGACTCCTTGTCTGCCTGCCTTATTTTGTCAACAGGCAGGCAGGATCTAGCCCACACCCACATCTCTCCAACTAACAGCCAGCTTTTAAATGGTCTATTGGAAGCCCAGACATAGGGTGGCCCAAAGGCTTCTCTTCACCAAGTCTTATCTTGAAGTTTTGGAGGGACTGCACCCATCTGAATCTAAATGCTTGCTCACAATCACTCATTTTCTCCTAGAACCAAAATGTTGAGTGCTGGGCATGGGAAATGATCAGGTGGTTGACTGACTAGGGACACCTCCTCCAGGGAAGGTGTGGGCCAGTGCTAAGTCTGGCACTCTGCCTCCTAGAAGGGAAGGGGGCTGGGGGACATGAGGGAGAGGAAGCCACACCACCAAACCTTCCATTTCTGCCTCCCTTCATTCTCCAGCGGACCTCCTGTCACGATGACAGGGAAACATGGTCATTGTGGAGGACCAGAAGCTCATCCGGGGAGGCGGGGAGACGCAGTGGGCTATTTGTTGAAGTGACCACAGGAGAGATTTGGTATACTAAATGGGGGCAGGGGCAGTTCCAGCAAGCAGAGAGGAAGCAGTAATGGCAAGATGACTCATTCTAGGAATCGGCTGCAGCTTCTGGGAGTGAGTTGCAGACTGCCTTGTAATCCATTAACCGTTTGTTTACTGCAGAGTTGAAAAAAGCCAGCATGTCCTCCATTGAGGGTCCATCACAATATCAAAATGCAAAAAAGAAAAGGAGTTTTTTTGGAAATGATGTGATCTCAGGATGCATATTTAATTCATGATTTGACACTAAGTGAATTCTCTGGGCCATTAAAAGATAAGTAGGCTTTCTAGAGGGTCTTGGAAGTGCCTCAGGTTGCTCTGGGTTGGAAATAGAGTTCCTAAGCAGGCTGGCCTGTTCACCCACAAGCCCTTGGCCTCCAGATGGGCCCTAGGCCATTTTCCATTTGGTTCTTCCCCACTTGAATATAATGGTCCTGAGAAGACAGATTTCTGTGACGTAGATAGAGTATTTTTTAGCCTTAAGTCATCAGTCTGGAGAAGTTTAAATGTAATACTAAGATTCTTACATGCCCTTAGTTGATATATCCTTTTGGGGCTTGGGAGAAAGGTTGTAGGGAGGTTAATAAATAAGATAGAAAGGGTAGTAATCACAAAGGAACAGTTTTTACTTATGGGGGCTGGGAATTAAATTCAGAAATCCTCATTCCTCCCATTTGGCTAGAAGGTAATTAACTGGATTGATGGCTCTAAATTGGACCTATGGAAGGGATTGTCAGCAGAGTTCTTAGCACCTTGCGGGTGAGAAAGGGCAAAGCTTTTTTACTGCCCTGATTTGGAACCTCACATGAGCCCCCATTCCCTTATAAATGGTAGGGTGCCATCTATAATTCTGCTTAGAGCAAATGGGCTGGAGAAAAAACAATTTAAAAGAATTTCTTCTCTTAAATTAATGAAATTTTCCATACTCACACCTTCATTTTAAATAGAAAAGAGAAAATGGCTTTTGTTTTCTGGAAGGGTTTGGTTAATATTTGCCAGATGCCAGATCGTTTCTTTCACAGTTTAAGCTGCTTCTGATAGACACAAAAAGTTAATCATTGCCTCCCTGAACTATAGCCTTTTAGGGCTGCATGTGTGTGTGTGCACACGTATGCATGCATGTGTGTAGATGTGCACACATCCCATTATCTATACTAAAACTACTTGATGGTTCTGCTCAATTTTTATGTGACCAGAACCTATTAGATTTTTAATTTAATTTTTTTTTTTTTTTTTTTTTTTTTTTACTATTTCACACTCAGGGTGTTGACTAATTATAGGTATTTTATTTTTTGACAGCTAGAAAAAGCAATGCTGACATCTGTCTTACTTTTTGTTTGTTCATTTGTTCTTGTAGGGGGATATGAGACCTTCTATTCAGAATATCCTGAGTGTTGTGTAGATGTAAAACCCATTTCACAAGAGAAGATTGAAAGCGAGAGAGCCCTCATCAGCCAGTGTGGAAAACCAGTGCTGAGCATCAACTACAGGCCAGCTTATGACCAGGTATGTAGCTTCCAGTTCCTGTCTCCATTCCTTCCTTCCTCAGCCACCTGACTCCTCTCCCTGCTCAGCAGCGTTGGTTCATTCTCTGTGGATCAGGGTGCTGGCACCATCCTCTAATTTGGAGAGCCTCTGTAGCTTGCCAATTGGAGTTCCTGTCCAAGAATAAATGGGCACCCTTCCAGCAAACAAGCTGACAAGGGCTAGTGAGTTCCAAGATGCTGGATAGCTTCTAGAGAAAAGGGGAAATGAAAGATACTTTGTTAATGGCTGCCTTGGGAGGTTCAGAGAAGCTTAGAAATACGGGCTTAGGTTTCCCTGAACATTTCAGAGTTGACTTTCAGGTTTCCTGTGTTCTTTGTAATTGCTGATCATCTGCAGTTTCTGTATACCAACCCAATACCTATCAAGGTGTGTCTTGGTGTTTTTAACTGCCACGGAGTGGCAGGTAGGGGGTGTAGGTAGGGGGAAAGGTTGGTGTGCTACAGAAACTCCTGTTTCGGATAGCTAAACAGGCTCCCCTGAGGGTCTCTGGTGCTTGTAATTCTACAAATTCTGACACCAGAGGAGATCAAGAGACACTAGAGAGCTTCTTGTTTTCATAAAAGTGTGCTTCAAAAAGTTGTGCTTTGTAATCGCCCATTAAATATTGTGGGTGACTTAACATGATGTAGGAGGATGGGGAAAGGCAGAAGAGTTCAGATCTTGCAGAAACCAGGGCTCAAGACCCACCCTGACTTTTCACCAAAGAGAAGAAGAACCGTCGTGGCCAGTGAGATGACTGATACTCAGTCATCAGAATCCTACAGCTGGTTATGGCGGCTCCAGACTAAGAACTCGTTTTTTTCTTCCTTCTCCTCAACTATTTTTTTCCCCATAGTACTGGGGAGTGGACCAAGGGCCTCGCACATGGCTAGGCAAGAGCTCTACCACTGAGCCACACCCCTAGCCCCAGAACCTCCTTCCCTTAACTCCTTGTTGTGGTTCCTTTCAGGACCTCCTTCTGTTTTTCACATGCCCCTGGCCTACACACCTGGGTAGTGGGAGGAGCTTCTCACACTGTCCTCCCCAACTAAGAACATAGCCCAAAGCCTAAGAAGGGAGACTTCTAGATGCTGCCAAAAGCTCCCTGTCTGAACAGAACTGTGCCCCTGGGAACAGACTTCCAAATAGAAGCAGGTGACTTGGTTTTGAATGGGATCCTTGGTCAGAAATCCCATTATCCTGGCCAGGTGCCAGGGTTATGACTCAGTTTGTTTTCCTTTATGGAAAATCCTCACAGCATATGATGAACCCTTGGCTTTCAAGTCATGTGCATCCAGCCTAGCTGGATTTCTATTTTTGTTTGTTTGTTTGGGTTGTGTTTTTCCCATTTCTCAGAAAGTGAAAGAGAAATAAAAATTGGCAGAGTGTATGAAAGCACAGCAGACCTTTGGCCAAGCAAAGGTTGGGGAGGCCCTGATGTGTCTTCAAGACTCATCTGGGGAACCCCCGTGCTGCTACTGAGAAGCACTTCTGCAAAGAGGAGTGAGATGAGACTGTGCTAACCTTTGAGGTTTCTAAAGGCCTTTGGTATCCTCCTCTTAAGTGTAAATGGGAGGTTCAGAAAGGGAAAGAAATATAGTTTGAGGGATGTGTTGGGCTAAGCTCTAGGGGAAGTTGGGTAGGATCCCAGGGCTGGTGTCCATGTTTTCCAGGCACTCAGGAAAGGGAGAGAACTAGTCAACCATCCTTCCTGCTCCTTGTACACGTGTCCATTGGTGTATATCTGGTCAGTTGCTGAGTAAAACTGAACGTGTGCCTCTCATTATTTTCCAAAGAACACTATCATCTCTATTGTTTTCTGGGTTTCTAGTTAGTGGAGAGTTGGGTCCAAGGAGTGTGCCTGTTCAGGCCAGAACCTGGCCTGCTGGGATTGCCTGACCTCCCAGCATCTGTCCTGTGTCTTCCCTAGGGAGAAAGTTCTTGTCCTATTTGTTTATTCTTCAGCCTCATGAAGATGGTGTATAATGTGTCAGGTTTTAATACATCCATTATCCCATTTATGCCTTACCCACTATCCCAAGAGGATAGGGATTATTATCCTTGGTTTACCGATAAAGTTCAGAGGTCAGGGAGGCTGCCCAAGGTCATACCAGCTAGGAAATGTGGAGCTGGGACTTGATGGAGAAAGCCATTTTACCAAGCCCAGGTTCTCGGCCTCTGTACCACATTGCCACTGGGGAGGCTGCTTCATAGGTAGGGGAGTTTGGGGAGATGTCAGGGAGAGGGTATAAATTGACTTACCTTTAGAGATAGAGGCTATTTTACCTGAAATACTTGATTTCTCATATTGTCACTGTTGAAATGGTCTCAGATGAGGCCTTGAGACTCATTCTTGGCAGTCAAATTTGGGTTTCAATCCTGTCTCTACCATTTGATAAGCTCTGATGTGGGCAAGCTATTTAAACCTATCTAAGTCTCAAGTTACCCATCTGTAAAATGGGAATCATGTTACCTACTTTACAGATTTGTTGTGAAATTGGTGCAATATAAGTACATGCAAAGTGTCAAGCCCAGATGCCAGTGATTGTAAGTCCTAATAAAAATACTGACTGTTGTTATAATTAACTTTATGCAAAATCCTCTATAACTTTCTTCTAAGTGGCTGAACTGGCTTTGCTGAAACATTCAACTTCTCAGGAAAGAAAATGCAGACACAAAGTACTGGGCAAACTGAGAATGGCCTGTTGCAAACCTCCTTCCCCTCGACAGCACACATGCCCCTTTCCCAATTATGGGTCGAGCTGAGAGTTTCCATTCCACTCTTATTCCTGGACAGGAAATGGAAAGACAGGAAACGGACGGATGGTATGGGAAAGGCTCCCAAAGACGCAACCATAGTCCCTGCAGCCCAGTGTTTTCCTCTGAATCTCCAGGGGCTCCTGTTGTTCCAACTGCCACTGGCTGTTTTGTTTTGTTTTGGCACCTGAGAACCCATAAATGCTCAGATTGCAGGAGTCCAACTAGTTGAAGTTCTTTTCAGTTTTGTCTCAGGGTAGATAGTTTCTGGTTCTCCCTTAGTTTGGATCCTCCTCACCAGAAACCATTGTGTGGGTGATGATGTAAACCCTTGTCACCCATACCAGCACCCTGTGTGAAGAAGGTCAGGGGTGGGGAAAGCCCCTCTGTGGTCTTAACAGCTTTTCTTAGTCTATAGATTCTGGGTAGGTAGTGGTTATTTTCAATTCTAAGAAGCATACTCTTTTGAAGGGTGGGAAGGCTACACATTTTGCCATTTCTGAAACCTGGGTTATTTTAGAATACACAATGTCTTAGGGTTGATGAAAATATACTGTAAATGTCTGGGCTGTAAAGGAGGAAGCCTTCCTTTCGGTTTTATGTATAGAGAAACCCAGGGTGGCCCCCGTGGCTGAAGGCTTGCCCTGGTACTCTAAGGGCAGCTGAAATGTCACCACAGATCTTTCCATTCTTCCCATCACTGCATTGCTCCATTTCTTATCCTGGTTTGCACAGGAAGGGTGCTGGCATTTCCTACCTCCTCGATGTGTGCAAAAAACGAAACTCTGGGCCGTGTGGGTTTTGCTGTCATTGAGTCACAAGGCAGTCACAGTGCGTAGACTTTGCCAGGATGGAGGTGCCACCCACACTCGTGGCTCAGCTACCCTGGCTCTGAACTCTCTCTACCTGGAAACCCAGAAGAGAACCTCTCACCTTAAGAGACAAATAGATTTAGAGTTGTTTCTTTTTTTTAATTCTTCCAAATGAGCAAGCTAATCCAATATTTCCTGGTTATTCTTTGTCTCCGCTTCCAGGGCAACCCTGTTGAAATCCTTCCCTTCCTCTACCTTGGAAGTGCCTACCATGCATCCAAGTGCGAGTTCCTAGCCAACCTGCACATCACAGCCCTGCTGAATGTCTCTCGGCGGGCCTCTGAGGCCTGCATGACCCACCTACACTACAAATGGATCCCAGTGGAAGACAGCCACACAGCAGACATCAGCTCCCACTTTCAAGAAGCAATAGACTTTATTGGTAGGTTGGGTCACCCCCCTCCGTTATTTTGGGAGCAGCTGGGAACATGCCTTCTTGATGTCCCGATGGGGAGGCTATCTTCTCTGAAAAAAAAAAAATGCCCCATGTGTGCAACCACCAAGAGTTGGAGCCAAGAACAGATGCAGCAGAGGGGAGGACCTGAGCTGCTACTAATAGGAGCTTTAATTTGCAAGATAAATGAATTAATATGATTTTATGGCTATATTCACTGCTGCTCTTGTTATTGTTTCTGGTTGGGCGGGAGCAGAGTATGCTTCACACGAGGGAAGGAGGGAAGCGAGGAAGTGGGGGCTCCCTAACTGTGCTTCTACGTAGGTTAGGATATTTTTAAAAGCAAACAGAAGGATCGAGAGAGCGCTACTTACGCACTGAGCCTCGAGGGCCCAACAGCTTTCCACAGTTTTGGCAAACGGCTTTGAAAGCAATTTGTTTTGCATTTTCAGCTAATTTTGGATTAAAGATAGCACTTGACTCAAGCTCCATGCTTTGTGCACAGAAAAATTGGCATCTTCTACATCCTTTCTGCATTCCTATGAAGCAGTTATCATGTATTCCATTGTACAAAAATGAAAAAAGGCCTTGGCTTTTGCCCCTCTGCCTGGAAACAGCTTTGGCCTTAGGGCTTCCAGGTACTTGAGGTTGCCTGGATTGTCCTCCCATTTGGTGTTTTCCTTCTCTCTCATCCCTCTCTCCGGGGGACTGGCCTAACTTTTTTTTTTTTATCTCATGTTTGCAACTCTACTCCCTAACCTTGTGGTCATAAGAGGTCTTCTTTCTCTTTAACATGCATAGTTGCTGGTACTGAGGCTTGATTTTCCTGTATCATGTTCTAAGGGATGTTGGGGTGCAGGGGGAGCAGGTGTTAGGCACAGAATAATTATTTGGCGCAGATAGCAATTAAAGGGCCCTTCTTCAGCCACATGGTAAGCCCTGTGCTCATCACACACAATTTCTGCTCCGTAGGAAACCTTGATGAGAAATTCACCAGAGGCAAAAGGTCAAACCTATCCTCATTGTCCCCTGAGCCTCCAGGCTGAAATGAGCCCTTTGGAGCCTGAGAAGCAGCCAAAATGATGGGTTCAGGGTGGGAAACCCTTGACTTGCTCTCCTGGTCCCTGGAAAGGCCCTGCCCTCCTAGGCCTCTTTAGTTAATTACCTAGATAGCTGTCGAATGAGGTCATGAAACTCACCCCTATCCAGCTCTCAGAACTGTCCCTCCCAGTTCTGTGTTTGTGTACAGTCACCCCACCCCACAGGGTTTCAAAAGCACAGAATGTTTTTTTCCCAGACACTTTGCCCTGCTAATAGAAGAAGCTGAGCCTCCCCAGGGGGTCCTGCCCTGAAACACACACTGACCCCTTCCAAGTGAAGAGGATCCTATGGAAGGCAGGCCTCTGAGGTGTGGAGAGGGTTCCAGAAGCAGTGCATTCTGGGCCCTTTGCATGCTTGGATATGGTTCTTTGCCCATTAAAAGCTGGACTACAGAGGAGAACCAAGTGGAAGAGCAAAGGAAAGGAAGACATAGCCCTATAATCCTAGGGATTGGAGTTCTCCGCTTTGCACTAATTTACAAGAACTTTTTTTTTTTTGTCGGTGTTTGTTTTGAATTGATTGAATTGGGGTACCTCTAATGAACGGCCTTGGGTGTCCTTTGGAGTTTTTTGCTTCAGATGGAATCTCTAGTGTTTGTCCCTGAGCCTTAAACATTTTATCTTTTAGACATTGCAGATTCATTTGCAGACTTCTTGAACTTGGAGCAGATGGGTTGAGGATGTAAGGGGGCTAACCTTCCCCTATCTCCTGTCTTCAAAAATTTTGTTTTTTTGTACAGCGTGCTAGCTACATCTAACTTCCTATGATGTAATTGTTTCCTCATTAGCAAAAGGGGGAATTGGAGGGACTGCTTTTTGTGGTTTTGTTGATAATATTCACCTTTTACCCTTTTCCTTTTTTTTTGGTACTGAGAGTTGAACTCAGGGGTACTCAACAACTGAGCCACATCCCCAGCCCTATTTTGTGTTTTATGTAGAGACAGGGTTTCACTGAGTTGCTTAGTGCCTCACCATTGCTGAGGCTGGCTTTGAACTTGCGATTCTCCTGTCTCAGCCTCCCAAAGTGCTGGGAACCCTTTCCCATTTTTAACAGTTGTAGTTCTGTTTTGCTAGGAGGGTTAGAGCAGGAAAGGAGGGGTCCTATTTTGTCATATTGAGCTAAAGAATGCTAACTGGTGGTGGTAGCTTTATAGCAGTAACTCCCATTGTTGAGCAACATGGAATTTGCAAAAGCCATTTATATCCTCCATCTAGTAAGCGTCACTTAGCCAGGGCTATAATTAGTGGCCATGTGCTATTTATCGTATGTTTGGTGAGAACCCAAGGAACTGAGCCAAGCATCCTGCCCTGGCACAGCAAGACAGGGTGCCCAGGGAGGCCAGAAGGTCTCTACCAGGATGGGGGCTAGGTTGTCATCATTAGAATCAGACCTGGAGAGAGGCAAAGAATTGCTTCTTCAAGTAAGCCTTTGAGCCTGGGAGGCTCTCAGAAAGTTGTGCGTACACAATAAAATTTGCATATGCTTTCAAGGATTTTCTAGTTCCTTCTTGAACCACATCAGTAGAACCCAAGTTAAGATGGCATCCCCAGAAGAGATTCCTCTGGGTCTAATACCTCCCATGGCAGAATCTGGGGAACTGGGGAGCAGCTGTGAAGATTAAAAACATCCTACATCCATCCTCACCAATGGAGGCTGAAGAGTAACAAAAGTCTAGTATGGTACCATAGCTTTGAGCAGGCATGATGGTGTGATAACTAGGTGATATTACTGTTTAATTCTTATGGTTAGATTCTAGTTCACCCTCATTCCCACTCTCTTTTTTTTTTCCTTTTAGACTGTGTCAGGGAAAAGGGGGGCAAGGTCCTGGTCCACTGTGAGGCTGGGGTCTCCCGGTCGCCCACCATCTGCATGGCTTACCTCATGAAGACCAAGCAGTTCCGTCTGAAGGAGGCCTTCGATTACATCAAGCAGAGGAGGAGTGTAATCTCACCCAACTTCGGCTTCATGGGCCAGCTCCTGCAGTATGAATCTGAGATCCTGCCTTCCACGCCCAACCCGCAGCCTCTCTCCTGCCAAGGGGAAGCAGTGGGCTCCCCATTTATAGACCATTTGCAGACACTGAGCCCTGACGTGCAGGGCACCTACTGCACATTCCCTACCTCGGTGCTGGCGCCAGTGCCCACCCACTCAACTGTTGCAGAGCTCCACAGGGGCCCTGTCGCCACCGCCACATCCTGCTAAGACTGGGATGGGGTGCCAGCCCAGCCCCAAGAGCAACTGTGATTTTGTTTTTTTTAAACTCGTGGACATTTCATACCTGTGCAATACTGAAGACCTCTCTCAGTCACACTGCCCCAGTGAGATAGTGAGCGGTCATCAGGCTTGCAGACAAACTCCAGACTGACCTCACGGACAGGTTCTCGGGACCGAAGGAAGGCCAAGCCATTATGAGAGCACAGCATGTGCTGACTACTGTACTTCCAGACCCCCTGCCCTCTCAGGACCTCCTAGTCCTTGCACCTCAAAGTTCGCCTTTTCATTTCAAGCATAGGCAATAAACACATCTGCAGCAACAGGGAAGAGAGAAGTTGCTGGATCAGGAGAAAAGGCAGTTAGGAAGCCAATTCATTTTGAAGGAAGCACAATCTTTGTTCTTACTTTTTTGAACTTTGGCAGTCTCAGTGTCTCTCTGTTGCTTCAGGGTATAAGCTGATCACCGCCTAGTCAGGAAAGTCACCTTGCTGGATTTGTAGGGACACCCTGTATATGCCGATTTGAACCCTCAAATGTTTCTGAGATGCCCTCTGTGTCCAATGGAAACAGTTTTGAAGTTGCAAGACATTGACTCTTCCAGGTTTTGTTTTCACTGTGGGTTCTTTCCTGACCTTGGACTTTGGCACGATTCTTCTTCATACTTGAACCTGTCTCGTTGCACCTCTCTTAAATTCCAGTGTCATTTGCAAAGAGTTTTCAGACCATAGACCAAAAATCACCTCTTTGAGGTGGCAGTGGGTGCCTGGAGAAAAAGGCTACCTGCTGTGATCCTGGGTCAGTGGCAGTGAAAACAGTCATTTCTCAGCTTGCTGTCTTCTGTGTGCTCATGTCCCGTGTCCCGTTTCTTATGACACTTGTTTTCCTCCCAGCCCCTGGGGGTTGTCTTCAAGCTACTGACTTCTGGGATTTGCAGATTTTTGCAATGTGGTACTACTTTCTTTTCTGTCTCTAGGTTATTTCTCCAGGGGAAAAGGCAATAATTTCTTAAAACCCATGTGAATGTGAAGAAAAGGGGTATGTTACTGGTTGTTACTGTTTTTTATAGTGCAAAATAAAAATAGTAAAAGGAAGCAAGCACTTCTTCGTGTTGTTGGTGACTTGAAGTAAGAATGGGAGCCAGCCTGCTGCACTGGGTTTTATTTCCAAGAAGAGTGAGATGGTGGATGTGTAGCTGTAAGTGTGAGGCTTTGTGTCCACTCATGAGTCCATGATCTAAACAAGGACACAAAACGCTTTCCATCTGAGGGGCTTCCCTATGCTAACTTGCTAACTTGCGAGAAGTTGTTGGGTGCAGGCCTCACAGGGAGATGCTCAGAGTATCTGCTCACTCTGGGCTCCTCAATCCTTACACCCTGAGACTGAGTTTGGCTTGAACCTTGGAGTCCTCATCTGTGGCGTGGAGTGAACTGAGCTAGATGAAAGTCCCTGTAAGCACAAGGCTCTTGATTCTAGCAAACCTAAGTGCCAAGATGTCCAGTCTTCTCCCTCCCTACCTGACACATGGCAGACTGAAAAGTCTGGATAGAAGGTGGTAAGAGGGAGATGTAAATTATGTGAAGTTTTACATTAAAGGCCTGTTCCTCCTGCCCCCTTTTTACTCTTGCAAATTATTATTCTGGAAGATTCACTCAGTTTCTAGGTAAATCCACAGTGAGTGGGTTTAAATCCAAGGCAGTCTTCACTTGCCTTCTAAGTAATTTCCTCTGCGTTGGTGGAAAAAGGAAGGAGCAGAATCAACTTCTCCCCACAGCACTGCCTATGCTCAAGTCTAAGTCTTGGGGCCTACGTCCTAATCTGGGAGAGTAGGGAACTTATTAGGATTTATGCCACCCTAGTCAGCTGATGCCTAACACTGGGATTCTGGCCATACCCCTCATTTCAGGAGGGCCCAAAGAGGTACTCCATGTTGGCAAAGGGCAAGATGGTATCAGAGCCCAGACTAGCCCAGCCTTCTCTAAGTAGCTCGCATCAAAGTCTCTGCTTGAGACCTTGCTCTCTCAAATTGTCCTCCACAGGCTACTTGGAAGGCACATATGAGAAGCCTCTACACTGGGTAGGCCAAATTTCTTTGAGTTGTCTCCCTTATCTACTTTATCTAAGTGGGGCTTTCATCATCAGGAGCTCTGGACAGGGAGTGAGATGTCTCAGGATCCAGCCCTCATTCTACCCCCAACTCCAGTGTTTGGGAGCTAATCTCTGCCCTTCATGGGCCTGACTTCAGAGTTTGGGATAGCTGTGCCTGATCCCTTCTGGTTTTACATCTCTGAGCCTCTAGTCAGCATCAGGGTATGACCTGCAGCCTGCCCATTGTGCCAGCCTGTCCAGATGCCTAGTGGGTGGGGAGACCTCAAGCAGGGAGACCCAGACTGTAGAAGCCAGGTACAGGCTGGGGTGATATGCTAAGCCGTGTCCCACTTGTTGACATTTGCTTTATTGCATTAAAGTCTTTCTCTGAAGAGTGAGTAAGTCCCCTAAATCAGGCATATGAGAATTGCTCATAAGCCAGTGAGTCACTGGGGGTGAGGGTGAGGGAGGTTAAGCCAGTGAACCCCACAGCTGGGGATGGCTCTGGAACCCTCACTCCACTTATATTCTCTTTATTAATCACACCTCCATTTTTGCCAGGATCAACTTGACACTGGCTTCCAGTGCCAGGTGAGGAATTCAAGCTGGTGGGATTCACTTTCTTTACCCTAGCTTCTGAGAAACACCTCTGTTGATTTCTAGCATCTTCTCAGGTGGGAGATGTGTCTGGGAAAATAGACATGTCCCCTATTCTATTTCCAGCTGCATCTGTGCACAAATCCCTGTGGGTCCATCCTGGTCTCTGGGTTGGGCCTGATGGGGACGTAAGATGTCTAAGCAGTTTCAACCCAGTATCCAGTGTGCCAACAGAAGTCCTGTGCACCCATAGGTCTCCATGTGTGAGGACACTGGAAAAATGTCTCCCTGACTTTGATACCCTGAACAGCTGTAGCTCCTAATGTTGCTGGTTGTTTATTTTCTGAACATCATAAAGCTCAGGACTGTGCCTGTTTCCCTTTTTGCTCAGGTAACTAGGCAGCTCAGAACTAAACTTTGAGCCCAACTCAGGCTGTTTGTTTGATAGGAGCTTATGACATGTGGTTTTGGTGTTGACTCCACCTTGTTTATATTAAAGTTTTCCAATTTTATTTTTCCTTTGCTTCCATTTCCTCAGTGACTCAAATAACAACAACAATGTACCCTTTAAATACTATTTAAAGATTAAACATAACACAATGTGCTTATGGAATGAAGGGCGTGAGTACACATAGAAAAAAGCTGTGCATCGCTTCTCTCCTCACCCTGAAGGATTCAGCTATGGGACGGGGTTCTTTTGCTTTCTCAGTGACTGCCAAGTTCTTTTTTTTTTTTTGGTACTGGGGATTGAACTCAGGGGTACTCGACCACTGAGCCACATCCCCAGCCCTATTTTGTGTTTTATGTAGAGACAGGGTCTCACTGAGTTGCTTAGCACCTTGCGGTTGCTGAGGCTGGCTTTGAACTCGCGATTCTCCTGTCTCAGCCTCCCAAAGTGCAGAGATTACAGGCTTGCGCCACCGCGCCCAGCTCGTGACTGCCAAATTTTGTGTTTCTTTTGGGGATAGATTCTGTCCAGAACTCTACCTCATGGTTGAGGCCTTGGCCTCTTGCCTCAGAATCTCTGCCACTACCCTCTACTTTGACCCTTACCAGTGCCCTTCTTTGGGGAACCCTGGCATGAAGGGACACATTGCTCAAAGCTACAAGACCCTTCTGAAGCCCAGGATGTGATAGATGAGATTCCTCTGTCTAGATAACTGTCATCTTTCCCATCATTAACCTGGGAATCAAAAAGGAGCAAGGGCCACGAGGCCACACCCTCAAGGACTTCAGGATTCTAATTACCATTCACTGGACTTTCTGTCCTAGACTGGAGCTGGCCTCCACAGTTGGACCAATGTCCCCAACCCCACACAATCCCCTTCCCCAGCCCACTCCTCCCCTAGGGTTCCAGCTTTGTCCTCTCTTCTCTATTATGTTTCATGCCCAAGATCCCCAGAACACCAACCTGTGGACATGGCTGTGGTAGCTGTGTTAACAACCCAAAACCTGCTTTACTTTAGGTTACATCTTAGGTGCTCTTATATTTTATCAATACTATTTTTTTTTTTAAATGAATATGGCCAGGCACAGTGGTGCACGCCTGTAATCCCAGCAGCTCAGGAGGCTGAGACAGGAGGATTGCAAGTTCAAAGCCAGCCTCAGCAAAAAGCAAGGCGCTAAGCAACTCAGTGAGACCCTGTCTCTAAATAAAATACAAAATAGGGCTGGGGATGTGGCTCAGTGGCTGAGTGCCCCTGAGTTCATTCCCCAGTATCAAAAAAAAAAAAAGAATATGGTATTAGTCTTTCCCTTACCTCCACCCTCACTAGAGTGCAAAAAGTGGGCTTTTTTTAAGAAGCTCTCATGGAGCCCTACCCCTTTCCCAGCCATTTGGCTAATATAAAAAGTGTGCATTAAGTACTTTTTATATACTATAAACCATGCTAGGCAGGTACACAGCATCATCTCATTTAATTCTTTTTTTTTTAAATATTTATTTTTTAGTTATAGGTGGACAGAATATCTTTATTTTTATGTGGTGCTGAAGATCGAACCCAGTGCCTCCCGCGTGCTAGGCGAGCACGCTACCACTGCGCCATAACCCCAGCCCCCTCATTTAATTCTTATCAGAGGCCTGTACAGAAGTTTTTATTGTCTTTATTTGCAGATGCACAAAACTGAATCTCAGAGGTACTAAATAACTTTCCTAAGGCTACATAGCTAGTAAATAGTAGAGCCAGGATGAAGCTATTTCAATGCTGTGGTACTCTTCTGGACACTGAGCCTTACAATAGGTGCTTCTGTTCATTGGGCTTTGTTGGCAATAAAGAGACTTCCCTCAGGGCCACATTAGGGAAAGGATTTGTATTAAATGCAAAAGGCATTTAATACATACTTACACTCCATTCTAGTCCTTTAAACATGACAGACTCCCTCCTGCCTCAGGACTTTTGCACGTATAAGTCTCTGCCTGGAACATCTTTTTCCTCTAAATCACCCTTGAACTCATTGACACCCACTGCTCCTTTACTTGACAGCTCCAACTTTGATCCCCCAGGCAAGCCCTCCCAGACTCCCAAGCTGGGCCAGATGTCCCTATTAGATCTCTCATAGCTCCCTATATCTTTCCTTCATATTTTGCCAAAGTTTAAAATTTCACTTGTCTGTGGTTATTTTAATGTCCATCTTGTCTGAAACATAAGCTCTAAGAGGGCAAGAATTACATTTATTTTATTTTATTTAGTGTTTTGCAGTACTGGGGGTTGGACTCAAGGGGCAATTTACCACTGAGCTACATTTCAGGACCTTTTTATTTTTTATTTTGAGACAGATTCTCACTAAGTTGATGAGGCTGGCCTGAAACTTGCAATCCCCCTGCCTCAGCCTCTGAAGTCCCCGGAATTGCAAGAGAGTATGCACCACCATGCCGAGCAGGAATTACACTGATCTGAAATGCGATCTAGCGCAGGGTCTGACTTATGCTAGGTGTACAATAAGAATTGGTTGACTGAAGGACAAACTGGGAATGAAAAGCTGTCAGACCCAGAAGCTGCCCTCTCTATCTCTCTCAGAGGCCCTGTGCCCTCTGCATGTGTCTAGGCTAATTGCCAATTAGTTACCAGATTTGGTTAATTTCTGCCACCTCATTGGTTAGAATCCATGGCACCATACCATCTTATTGGTCACTGATCAGCTTATGGGTGGGCTGTGTTTGGATCAGATGTCTTCCTGGGACCAACCATCTTCCTCTACATCAGAGGAAGGCCTGCTAGCTGAGACTCCCTAGGTGAAGGCTATGGATAAGGCAGTTTCAGGTAGAAAGGGTGGCCTGCCGTACACTTGACTCTCTTACCATGTAAAATGCTTAATTAATGCCCCTTGCTTGAGTGTACCATAAGAAAGCCCAGGAAAAACCATTTAAAACCTTCTGTACCCGTGTTGTCCCACCTCCAGCAGCACCCCAAGGTGACTTAATTATGGTAACCTAATCTTATTTATTTATTTATTGTGTTGGGCATGGAACTTAGGGGCTCACTCATGCTAAGTACATGCTCTACCGCTGAGCTACACCTCTACCTGGTAACCTAATTTAAAATCCTAGCTTATTCGTTTTTTTGTTTTTGTTTTTGTTTTTTTGTTTTTGGTACCAGGTATTGAACTCAGGGGTACTCGACCACTGAGCCACATCCCCAGCCCTATTTTGTGTTTTATGTAGAGACAGGGTCTCACTGAGTTGCTTAGCGCCTCGTCCTTGCTGAGGCTGGCTTTGAACTTGAGATTCTCCTGTCTCAGCCTCCCAAAGTGCAGGGATTACAGGCGTGCGCCACCACGCCCGGCTTAGCTTATTTGTAATATCAGGTCAGGTCCTTTTCCTTCTTCCCCACACCCCACACACATGCATTCACTTATGAAGGTTTACAGAAACCAAGAAGCCACCAAATGGCGCCTTAAAAGTAGACTTTTGAAGTATCCAAACTCTTCTTATTCTGGGCTTTCCAGCAGCCAGGAGAAATTGTGTTGCTTGGGAAGAACAAACCTCCCTGATAGTAAAACCTCAGATGCATCACTGTGATGAAAAGATGAAAAAAATTGATCTCTCATCCACAAGGGAAGAACAGCGGCCTTAGAATCAGGAAATATGACTGCTGGTGCCAGATCCTGGGGAACATTACTGTTTGGACCTGAAAGAAGAGATGTCCCCAAAGATAGCACTTATGTATGTGAGTGCTTCCCTTCCCACACTGCATTTAGATTTGGGAGCTGCATTTCAAGTAGAATGTGGACAAGGTGTTGTGTTTACAGGTAACATCAAACAAGGCAATGAAGAGGGGACTAGAGACTACTAAATGAACAGGACTTGAGAAAGGTAGTGACGGATGGTTTGAAAAGTCAGTGAACTTGCTGAAGTTGTATTAGAGTGGTACCGGGAACTCAGGGGATATATTTTCATAACTCTGAGCTGGATAGAATTTTGGCTTTGTCCTTTGCTAGCTGGACATAGATTAATTATTTCATCTGAATCTCAAATTTTAGCGGGGCATTTATATACCTATAATCCCAGTAGCTCTGGATTCTGGAGTCTGAGACAAGAGGATCCCAAGTTTGAGGCCAGCTTTAGCAACTTAGCAAGACTCTGTCTCAAAAAAGAAAAAAAAAGAACTAGAATGTAGCTCAGTGGTAGAGCACCCCTGGGTTCAGTCCTTGGTGCAAAAGAAAGGGAAAGAAAGCCAGCCAGCCAAAGTTGAATCTACTTTGTGGGTTCAGGTTTGAAGAGTAAATTGATGGGAAATAATTGCCTAATGTGAGGTGGAGGACACAGTAAGTCCTCAGTGAACCGTGGTTGGGGATTATTGATTGCAATAATTGCAGCATAGACTGAGGATGGGCAACATAAGCGATGTTTCTGTTGAGAAGCTTATAATGGAGAGGAGTCAAGCTTCAGGGCCTTGCAACTGTCCCCCCTCGGTCACATTCCTTTTCTTATCTGTCCATTTGTGGGCCTCCTCTGGACCTCACTCACAATTTCAGTTCCTGATTTCAAGATTCCTTATTAAATGCCCTGCTGGTATATATGCCTCCCCTTCAGAGCACTATCACAATGGGAATTAAAAAAGGATGCCTGCAATTTTTAAAAATGAGCTTTATTGAGGTGTAATTTTTACATACAATAAAAAATTTGCTCCCTCAGCTGGGCGCGGTGGTGCAAGCCGGTAATCCCAGCACTTAGGGAGGCTGAGACAGGAGAATCGTGAGTTCAAAGCCAGCCTCAGCAATGGCGAGGCACTAAGCAACTCAGTGAGACCCTGTCTCTACATAAAACACAAAATAGGGCTGGGGATGTGGCTCAGTGGTTGAGTGCCCCTGAGTTCAATCTGCAGTACCAAAAAAAAAAAAATTTGCTCCCTTTAAGTTTACAGTTAACTGAGTTCTGGCAAATGCTTACATACAGTCAGGTAACACCACCACAACCAAGATAGGGTGGATTTTCTTTACCTTAAAGATTTCCTTGTGCCCTGTATGTTCACTTCCCTCTCCCCACCCCAGCCTTTGGAAATCACTGATCTGTTTTCCTTTATTATAACTGAATCTTTTCTAGAATTCTGTACAAATGGGATTATACAGTATATAGGTTTTTCAGTCTGGTTTGTTTCACTTAGTTGTTTCTCAATATATGAGGGTTGAGAGTCTAATAATTCATTCCTTTTTATTGCTATAATAGTATTTCATAGTAGGACATGACCCTGTTGACCTGTTTTTTTTCAGTTTTTGGTTCATATGGATAATCCTGCCATGGACATTCATGGGCATTTTTCTGGTCATATGCTAAGTGTGTATCTAATATTGTAAGAAATAGCCACACTATTTTTCCAGTGTTAATGCCATTTTGTATTCTCAGGAGTAATGAATGAGAGTGCCAGTTGTTCCATATTCTGGCTGGGATTTTTTTTTTTCTGTTTAGTCATTTTAGTAGTATTATAATGGTACCTCATTGGATATTTTTTTAAGTTTGCATTTCATCATTACTAATGCTGCTGGGAATTATTCCATGTTTGTATAGGCCATTTGTATATCTTCTTTGGTGAAGTATTGTTGAAAATTATCTTTAAATAAGTTATTGCTCATATTAAGTTCCAAGAGTTATTCCTAGATATGTGTCTATCCTTATGCAATTGGTGTCCCATTAAACATATTTCATGGACCTCAATATATCTATTCTTCTACAATTACCATGTTATCTTGATTACTGTAGCTTTGTAATAAATTTTGGGGGAGTGGGGCAAAGAGCAAGTTTATTTGATGAACATCATCCAAAGAGACCAGATGGGAAAGGGACTGTGATAAAGGAGACTAGAAAGCCTCCAGAGCCACACACAAATCTCACATAGCATATGGCATGGGCCCTGGGAATATGGAGAATGTCCTCAGCCATTGAGCACCATCCAGAGGAGCTCTTCATGACTGATACCACCTCTGCTGTCCTCATGGTCGTACCACCAGCATCTCCACTGCTTCCGTCATGATACCCTTACAGGTACCACAATGGTACCTGTTTTCTTCCTTGTCAAATACCCTAAGGCCTTCGACATAACCCCATAGATTTCCTAGTCTTTGTTCTTGGCTGCAGTCTACAGCAGGGACTGGAAGTACTCAGAGTCTATCTAGCACCTTCACATTTATTTTAGCACTCTTGGGATTCCTCAGAACCTTGAACACCTTGGCATTTGTGGTGTTCTGTGCTACTCATCATATTCCCACACTGGCTGTACAGGATCTTGCCATCACCTCTTAGGGCAAACAGCTGGAAGGCTTCCTTGACTTCTGCGGTTGAGTCCTTGGTGAGGTCACACATTTTGACTGCTCAGGTGGGCAGAACTTTTCCTGCAGTAGTGGCATATACTAAGTTTGAAATAAGAGTATGTGAGTCCTTCAACTTTTTATTCTTTTTTATTTTAGTTATTTTGGGTCCCTTGAATTTGCATATGAATTTTAGTATCAACTTGACAATTTCTGCTGAGAATTCAGCTGGGATCTTGATACAGTTGAGAATGTTGAGACTGCAATTTGAGGAATATTGCCATCTTTTTTTTTTTTTTTTTTAACCAGGGATTGAACCCAGGGGCACTTAACAACTGAGCCACATCCTCAGTCCTTTTTATATTTTATTTAGAGACAGAGTCTCAATAAGTTGCTCAGTGCCTCGCTAAGTTGCTGAGGCTGGCTTTGAACTTAAGATCCTCCTGCCTCAGCCTCCTGAGCTGCTGGGGAGTAGTGCCATTTTTTTTTTTTTTTTTTTTTTTGGTACTGGAGATTGAACTCAGGGGCACTCGACCGCTGAGTCACATCCCCAGCTTTATGTTTGTGTGTTATGTAGAGACAGGGTCTCACTGAGTTGCTTAGCACCTCGACGTTGCCGAGGCTGGCTTTGAACTTGCGATTCTCCTGTCTCAGCCTCCCTAAGTGCTGGGATTACAGGCTTGCGCCACTGCGCCTGGCTAAGTAGTGCCATCTTAACAAGAAGTGTTTTAATCTATGAACATGGGATATCTTTCCATTTATTTAGGTCTTCTTTAATTTTTTTCAAAAATACTTTTTATTTTTCAGTGTGCAAGTCTGCAGTTTGTGTGTGTGTGTGTGTGTGTGTGTGTGTGCTCTACTGCTGAGTCACATTCTCAGCCAAGTCTTGGACTTCTATTGTTCAATTATTTCTAAATGTATCCATTTTTTACTTTTTCTGAGATGGTGGCAATCAAATCCAAGGCCCTGTGTATGCTAATCAGTGCTTCACCACCAAGCTACATCCCCAACCCCAAAGTATTTTTTGGCAGGGAGGGTTACCAGGGATTGAACTCAGGGACACTCGACCACTGAGCCACATCCCCAGCCTTATTTTGTGTTTTATTTAGAGACAAGGTCTCACTGAGTTGCTTGGTGCCTTACTTTTGCCAAGGCTGGCTTTGAACTCCTAATCCTCCTGCCTCAGCCTCCCAAGCTGATGAGATTACAGGCGTGTGTCACTGCACCCAGCCCAAAGTATTTTTGATGCTGTTTTAATGGAATGCTTTTCTTAATTTTATTACATGGATTAAGTTTTGAATGTTGATCAAACCTTGCATTTCTGGGATAAACCTCATTTTACCATGATGTATTATCTTTTTTTTTATACATTTCTCAGTTTGATTTGATGTTATTTTACTAAAGATTTTTGTATTTGTGTTCATGAAGGGTATCTTTCTCTAGTCTTTTTTTGTGATGTCTGATTTTAGTATTGAGATAATGCCACTCTCATCAAATTATTGGGGAGTACTAGTTCTTTTTCCGGGTTCTATAAGAACCCTCTTATTGAACTGGTACTATTTCTTCTTTTAATGTTTGTTAGAATTTACCAGAAAGTCATTTGGGCCTGAGGTTTACTTTTTGTGAAGGTTTTTTAGTCATAAATTCATTTCTTTAGTAGATAGAGAGCTATTTCTGTTATTTGTATCCTCTTCTTTTTTTGGGGGGGTACCGGGGATTAAACTCAGGGGCACTAAACCACTGAGCCACCTCCCAACCCTATTTTGCATTTTATTTAGAGACAAGGTCTCACTGAGTTGCTTAGCACCTTGATGTTGCTGGGGCTGGCTTTGAACTGGTGATCCTCCTGTCTCAGCCTCCTGAGCCACTGGGATTACAGGTGTGCACTATTGTGCCTGGCATTTTTTAAGTATGTATTTTTTAGTTGTGGATGAACCTTTATTTTTCTTTATTTATTTTTATGTAGTGCTGAGAATCGAACCCAGTACCTCACACATGCTAGGCAAGTGCTCTACCACTGAACCACAACCCCAGCCTCAATTGTTTCTTCTTGAATGAGCTTTGGTAACTTGTGTCTTTCAAATAATTTGTTCATTTCTTTGAAGTTGCTGAAATGTTTTAATATAAAATTGTTAATATTCCTTTACTATCTTTTTAAGATCTTAGGGTATAGAGTGGTTTCCTTTGTCTCATACCAAACAATCATCATTCTTGTTTTTCCTTGCTTTTTTTTCTAATCAGTCTAAATAGAAACCTACCAGTTTAATTTATATTTCCAAAGAACTAGGTTTTGTTTTCATTGATTTTTCTTCTGTATTATTTGTCCATTTTCTACTTCATTGATTTTCATTCTTATCTGTTTTTTCTTCTTCCTGTTTACTTTGGGTTTAATTTGTTCTTCTTTTTGTATCTTCTTAAAGTTGACACCTATCATAGATTTTATATTTTATTCTTTTCTAATATATTTAAAGCTATATTTAATATAGCTAATATTTAAAGCTATACGTTTGTCTTTAGGCATTCCATAAATTTTGATACCTTGTGCTTTCATTTTCATTCAATTCAAAATGTGTTCAAATTTACCTTGTAATTTTTAAAAAATCTATTTGATTAACTTTTGCAGGGGGCGGGGTACTGGAGACTGAACCCAGTGGGGGCTTTACCACTGAACTATACCCCAAGTCCTTATTTTTTATTTTGAGACAGGGTCTTTCTAAGTTGCTGAGGGTCCAGCTAAGTTGCTGAGGCTAACCTTGAACTTGGGATCCTCCTACCTCAACTTCTTGAATTGCCAGGATTACAGAGGTACACTACTAGACCCGGATGATGATGATGATGATGATGATGATGATAATTATTATTTGTGGTACTGAGGATTGAGCCCAGGGCCTTGTGCATGTGAGGCAAGCACTCTACCAACTGAGCTCTATCTCCAGCCCCTGGATGCTTAATTTTTAAAGGAGGATTTTCTAGATATCCTTCTATTATTTATTTCTAGTTTAATTCTCTGATGGTTAGGGAATATGCTTTGTATGATTTCAGTCCCTTTAAATTTATTGAGATTTATTTGATGGCCCAAAATATGTTGATGGATGTTTTATGTGCACATGGAAAACAAATGTGTAATCAGCTGCTTTTGGGTTTGACATTATGAAATGTCAATTAGGTCAAGTTGACTGATAATGTTGTTCAAGACTTCTACATTCTTATTGACTTTCTGTCTACCGTTCTATCAGTTACTGAGAAAAGAGTGTATGCAACTAAAATTGAAATTTACCTCTTTCAGATCTATCAGTTTTTGCTTTGTATTCCAAAGTCCCATTAGGATTGGTATGTCCTCTTGATGAATTGACCCCTTCATTATCATGAAATGTCCCTCTTTGTCCCTGGTAACTTTCCTTACTATGTTGTATATATTGCCTAGTATCCATATTGCAACTCTGGCTTTCATTTGATTACTGTTTATATGATATATCTTTTTATTTGACTTTTAACCTGTGTATATTTAGAGTTGTTTTCTTGAAAAGAGCATATGGGAGTATATTAGTCAGCTTTTTGTTGATGTGACAAAATATCTGAGAAAAAACAATTTAAAGGAGGAAATAAAAAGATTTATTTTGGTTCATGGTTTCAGAGGTTTCAGTCCGTAGTTGGCTGGCTCTGTTGCTGTGGGCTTGTGGTGAGGCAGAACATCATGGTGGAGAGGGTGTAGTAGAGCAGAGTTGCTCACTTCATGAGGGCCAAGCAAGGGGCCTGGACAAGATTTGGTTCCCAAGTGCACGCCCCCAAGGACCCAATGTCTTCAACTAGGTCCCGCTTCCTGCAGTTCCAACCACCTCCCATTAGTCCATTGAGCTATGAACCCATCAACGCATTCATCTATTGGTGAGGTCAAAGCCTTCATGATTCAGTCACTTCCCCAAAGACCCACCTCAACATTACTGCACTGGGGACTGTCTTCAACACATGAACCATTGGAGGTCATTCAGATCCAAACCATAACAGGAGAGCTTGCTTTTCTAATTCAATTTACTTTTTTACAATTGCCTTTAGTGTAACTGCTCATATTGTTGAGTTTCCACCTACCATTTTGCTATTTGTTTTCTATTTTACCTCTCTGTTTTTTGTGCTGTTTTCCCTCTTTACCTGCCTTCTTTTAGATAAGTATCTTTTTTAAATAATGTCATATCCAGGGCTGGCACAGCTCCATGGATGGGCCTCCTTCTTGGTCTCCTTTTCTTCTTTTTTTTGGTACTGGGGATTGAACTCAGGGGTACTCCACCACTGAGCCACATCCCCAGCCTGATTTTGTGTTTTATGTAGAGACAGGGTCTCACTGAGTGCTTAGCACCTTGCCATTGCTGAGGCTGGCTTTGAACTTGCGATTCTCCTGTCTCAGCCTCCCAAAGTGCTGGGATTACAGGCTTGCGTCACCGCGCCCAGCTTGTCCTTGTATCCTTTCAAAAGAGCTTAAGGTCCTATCACAGCTGTCCTTGACTGCAGGCACCTGTAAGAAAAGGAGACCGAAGCCGGGCGCGGTGGCTCAAGCCTGTAATCCCAGCACTTAGGGAGGCTGAGACAGCAGAATAGCGAGTTCAAAGCCAACCTCAGCAATGGCGAGGCGCTAAGCAACTCAGCGAGACCGTGTCTCTACATAAAACACAAAATAGGGTTGAGGATGTGGCTCAGTGGTCGAGTGCCCCTGAGCTCAATCCCCGGTGCTTAAAAAAAAAAAAAAAAAAGGGTACAAATACATTGGCCTTTATGCCAGAGCATTAGTAATCATGATGGCTTACATTTATTTGCTCTTTCTATATGCCAAGCCCCTTGCTAAACCGTTTGTGAGATTTTCTTCTTCTTTTTTTTTAATGTTTATTTTTTAGTTGTAGCTGACAGAATTATCTTTATTTTATTTTTATGTGGTGCTGAGGATCGAACCCAGTGCCTTATGCGTGCTAGGCGAGCACGCTACCACTGCGCCATAATCCCAGCCCCGGGATTTTCTTCTTAATTCTCACTGCAACCTGAGGTACCTATAGCCACTACCCCTTTATACAAATGAGAAGGTGAGAAAAATTAAGTAAATTTTTCAAAGTCGTACGGCAAGATCAGTAAGGGAACCAAGACTTAGTTCTCAGTGGTCTGACATCAGGGCCAACTACTCCTAAATACTAGCCCAAGGATATTATAAGTTTTTTGTTTTGTTTTTGCTAGTACTAGAGATTGAACCCAGGGGTACTTTGCCACTGAGCCACATCTCAGCCCTTTTTTTATTTTTTATTTTTGAGACAGGATCTAAGTTGCCCAGGCTGGCCTCAAATTTTTGATTCATCTGCCTCAGCCTCCTGAGTCACTGGGATTACGGGTATGTGCCACAACACCCAGCTTGATGTCCTCTCAACACACACATCTCTACTGATATTATTCACTTAGGGGACCCACTGGGCCTGGGCCTCATCTCTCCCAGTTCTATTCTGCACATCAGTGTATGTGGCCAAAGCACACGCCCTGTTGATCAGTGCGGTTCAGAGGCAAGAGCACTGGACTGAGAGTCAGGGGCCTCTGTTCTCATTTGGGCTCTGTGGTTTACCAGTCATATCTCTTTTGGCATGTTATTTAATATTTCTGGGCTTGTAGTTTCTCAATAGGAAGGTAAGGGGATTGAGTTAGATAACCTCAAAGCCTCCTTCAAGTACCAACATCCTGAGTCTGTGAATTAGTGGCCTTGCTGATAGGGAGCTAATAATTACCTAACCCAGCATGACAGCTAAGATTTATTTACCTTCATAATATTTATCAAAACCACAGAGCTTAGCTGCTCACTCTATACTCATATATCTTCTCTGGCTTCCTGTTTATCCCAAAGGTTATCTTTTCAAACTGCCCTTTGGGCTTATAAAATCTCCTTTGTGTTCACTACATATTATTAAGTGGATAAAAAGCAGGTTATAAAACTTTGTGTATCCCATTTTATTAACAACAAATGTGCATGTATACTTGTATATACAATATATATTGTATTATTATTAATATACAAAAGTTTACATTATATAAAATAATATTCTAATGGAAAGATAACAAAATATGAGTATATTTATGATAACATTTATGTAATCTAAAAGGATCTATATCAAAATATTATAATTGCTTTCTCTGAATGGTAAAATAACTGAGTTTGTTTTCTTTCTTATTTATTTTCCTTTTTTTTTTTTTTTTTGCTTTTTTGCTTTGTTTCTGTTTGAGATGGAGTCTCAATATTGAACTCTTGAGCTCAAAAGATCCTCTTGCCTCAGCCTACTGAGAAACTGGGACTACAAATGTCACCAGCATGCCCAGCTTTATTTTATTTATTTATTTATTTTGGTACCAGGGACTAAACTCAGGGGCACTTGACCACTGAGCCACATCCTCAGCCCTATTTTGTGCTTTATGTAGAGACAGGGTCTCACTGAGTTACTTAGTGCCTCGCCGTTGCTGAGGCTGGCTTTGAACTCGCAATTCTCCTGTCTCAGCCTCTCAAAGTGCTTTGTTTTATTTTTTGACTTCCATAACTTTTGCCCAGAATTGTTCATATGTTTATCATTTATTGTTTAGAAATAATAAGCTCAGAAACCAATATATAATATCTCCTTTGGAATCTCTGTGCCCCTTTAACTTTGTCTCTGGAGCCTTCTCCTGGGTTGGCTGCATGTCTTCCTGTTTCGGGGTGGGTGCTACAGCCATGTGAATAAGGCAACCTAATCTCCGGGGAGTCAGCCCTCTCCAGGCCCAGCTTTCTATTCCCCCCATTTCCCTCACCCTGATCACTTGCTTTCCTGTGCTTTTCTGTCCTTCTGTGTCAATGTGAACCAACATCTACACCTGCTGTTCCTCCCACTTACAGTTTCTCCCTCTATAATAGACCTTGAGACTCCCAGCATTCATACATTCATTCATCATAAATTATGTATAAATCAGAACAATAATGGAATAAATGTGTTAGAGCTGAGGACTGAGTTTCAAGTTCTGAATCTGCTCTACATATTTCAGGATGGAACATTCTTGGAAAACTGTAATGATCAGATCAGTGGGAACTGTCATGACCAAAGCTCCAGAACTCCTCAAGGAATGATGAGGAGGAGTCTGCTCTAAGGAGCTTGGATTTGTTGGAAAGGGTAGTGGCTACATGTAAAAAATGAGGGGAGGAAGGAGCCAGGTGCGATGGCACACGCCTGTAATCCCAGCACTTCAGGAGGCTGAGACAGGAGAATTGTGAGTTCAAAGCCAGCCTCAGCAATGGTGAGGTGCTAAGCAACTCAGTGAGACCTTGTCTCTACATAAAACACAGAATAGGGCTGGGGATGTGGCTCAGTGGTCAAGTACCCCTGAGTTCAATCGCCGGTTCCACCTCTCGCCAAAAAAAAAAATGAGAGGAGGAAGGAAAGCAGAGTAAATGACCCTGGATCCCGGAATGACCAGATTCTGCAGACGAGGAAGAAGAGTCAAGTATCTCCATGGGGCTCAGATCCCGGGGACAGAAATATTGGTGCTGTCACTCCATTTATCAATCCATCTATTCATTCATTCTAAAAATACACACCAAGCATCTGCCACTTAGCACATTTTGTTTATATTCTTTGGGAGAAAGAGGAAAAGGAAGAAAATAAGTGTGTACAAGATCATGTCTGAAGGAGTTAAATGCCATGAAGAAAATAAAACTGTCTTGTGTGTCAGAGAGCACTTGGGGAGATAACATTGGTGCTGACCTATCATTAGCTGAATAGAAGTCAAGGCTGGTCTGAGGAGGAAGATGATAAATCCCCTGGTACAGCTGCTGATTCAGAGATGCTAAGATTCACCTCCTGGTGAAAGATTTCACCCTTTTTTCAAACTCGACATCATATCCTCTGGCTCAGAAACTTCCAGTGGATTTCCACTGCGCCCTCTGGACAAGATCCCAGTTCTTTAGCTTGGCACTAAAGGGCCTTTAAGATCTTGCCCCATCTGCCTGGCTGCCTGCCCCTGTCCTCAGCCAAACTTTCGATTCTGTGATGGGTGCCTCATTATCTCCTCTTGAGCTACATCCCTTTGCGCCTCCAGACCTAGGTCCTAGGGACATTTCCTGAGCTCTCCAGTCCACAACTGTCCTGCCTGTCTCTTAGGTTGTTTAAATGTCCTGTGAGCAGGTGGCCCCACTAAGGGAGGGGCTGGAGCCTCCAAGATCCTCCCTGTTGGATATGCTCAGCATCCTTCCCTATAGAGACACCTTAAATGGCTTTACAGATCAACTACAAAAAGAAGACATGCAACTACATCTTGGATGAAATGAAGAGAAGACAAAATAAGAAGAACCCAGAAAACCAAAGAGTTCTCATGGAGCCAGGAGACGTCCGAATTCAGCTGAAGCCAGAAGTGTTCAGAAGCAATCAACAATGAATCCATTCAATTTTCTAGAAAAATGAGTCATTGAGTTCTAGAATTCTCCCTATCCTTCCATCCTGAAGAGAGGCAGAGTCCTGGGCGCTGGGATTGTGGTGTCACCAAAGTGTCCACCACCCCTCTCTCCATGGCTTCCTTCCTTGACTTGTGAACATTCCCTCCTTTTACCCTCTGGGGCAATAAACACCTCAGTTTGCCCGTGTGAAAGGCAGGACGATGGGGGGATCACTTGTCCCTGTCTTTCCCTGCCCTCCTCCCTCTTCAGGACTGATTCAATTCTGAGGCTCAGCTTCTGGTACTTAAAGGCCAGGATGTCGGGGCAGTGGGAGGTTAGGGGAGAGACACGTGCTTGTCATGCTGGGTGTTTGGGATGAAAGTCAATACCATAAACACATATTCCTTGTGGCTGTCCTTCTGCCGGGTCTTTCATCTGGGGAATCTCAAAGCCTTGGACAAATGGTAATTAATTTTCACAACAGCTTCCACAGAAGGATGGTGCCTGCCAAGAGCCAGGGGTGTTTCCCAGAATCCCTCCCCATCCCTTCCTGCTCACTCCCAGCCACTGCCAGCCTCTAGGAGACGATGCCAGGTGGACAGGATGCTGGGTCTCAGACTCCTACCCAGGACTTGCCTAGAAGACTTTAGGGCTAGAGGAGACTCCTTCCAATTAGCCTCCTACCTGTGCCCCTTACCCTGCTCTCCCAGAGGGTGACTAACAATGAACAGGGCAGGAGTGGGAGCATTTCCTGCCTCCAAGGCAGGCTGGGGCAAAATAACCAGTTAGTTGACTCAGCAGGAACCACATGGCTCCAAAAATACAACTGCTTGTGCCTCCTTCTGCCTGTGCCTGGTTCCACCTCCTGCTCTCTTCGCCCTTTGGACACAGTCACCTGCTGCTCCTCCTCTCCCCACGCCCCTAGGGGGGCTGATTGAAATAATTTTTGCTTTTGATTCTCCTTGTAGAAGAACTATGAGCTTATTGTAGAAAGCTTCATAGAAAATACAGAAAAATAGAAAAGAAGTATTTTATTAATTCCATAATTTCACTATTTCCAAATAACCACTGCTGCAATCTTGTATTCCTTTATATTTGTCTCTTTTTTTAGTTTTAATTTTAATATTAATATATACTTATGGTGAAACACAATTACCCACACACACAAACAAGTAGGACAGAAGGCTACAAAGTGAAAAGTCAGAGTCCCGCCCCAATTTCCTACTCCCACCTAGAAGGAAACCATTGTTCAGAGTTTCTTGTGCATTCTTCCACAGATTATCAATTGCATGTACAAGCATGTGTGTGCATACTTGTTTGACATGACTGAGGTCATACTGTATAAATAATTTAGTCTCTTCACATGAAAATTTTCTATGCTGATGTAGACACGGGGTTAACTATTTTTATTGACTGCCTACCATTTTTACCACATTGATACGCTACAGTTTACTTAACCTTTTCCCTACTGCTGGACATTTTACTCAGGTGAGAGGCAGGAAGAAGGAATTGAGTCTATAAGTGTTGGGAAAAGAAGGAAGCAAGCTAGCCTTGCTTCTTACTGAGTGCCTACTGTGTGCCACCAGCCACTTTCACAGCTTCTCTATGGCTTGTGAGGGAGCTAAGCACTATCCCATTCTGCAGATGAGGAAACTGAGGTTCACAGAGGTTAAGAAGGAATTTACGTATAGGTAACAGCACCAGGGTTATAGGTGAGGTTGATCAATTCCAAAGCCTAATACCGTTCTGTTTTGCTAAGATGGCTTGGAGAAGTCCCAGGATTTATGGTTGTACATTGCTTGGCTGGGGAGGGGACAGCCCTTCATTTCATTCATTTGCTCATTTGCTCTAACTACATTTATGTGCCAGGCATCACAGACTTGGGTGGAAAAGACCTAGTCCTTGTCCTCTAAAAGTTTGTAGTTGCATGGGGGCAGACATGTAGACAAACTGTCACTACCAGGCATGGGAGAGGGACATGCAAGGGGTCCAAACAGAGCTTCCTCTCCCAGACTCCAAAGGTCAAGGAAAGCTTCCTGGGGAAGCAGGGCCTGTGCTGAGTCAGTCCTCTGGCACCAGCCAGGAAGTGCCAGGGAGGTTGGCCTGCTTCTGTATCTCTCCTCCCAGGGTCAATCAGCACCCCACTCACTGGAGGCCTGAGCTAACTCCTCTGTGGCCTGGGTTTTGCCCCTGGCTTCCGGCCCTTTACAAAAC
>CM053404.1:16926571-16967362 GCA_028644305.1 Xerus rutilus | reverse complement strand
TGAAAATCATATCGTATTCTTTCTTGCTTAGAAATATAAGATCATTAAAATGCCAAAAATATCATACAAATAAATATGTCTATTATCCAAATCACATTTATAACAGGTTGGGACCTTATAAAGTTGAAGTTTTTACTTTCCAGAAACACTAAAACTTCATCTCATAGTCAAACATTCCCGATAGAACTTTTCCCTTTAGTAAGGTTCATAACTCAGCATGCAATAACAAATGTTTATGATAGATTTCTATATTTTCACATAATAAAGAGAATAATCTCAAATTGAATGCATTAGACTTTGCATAATTAACTATTTCTTACACTGTTTAGTTCAGCTAACATATTTTTGGCCAAACTTTCTTGATTAAGGAAGCAGTAAGCCTCAGCAACGGTGAGGCGCTAAGCAACTCAGTGAGACCATGACTCTAAATAAAACACAAAACAGGGCTGGGAATGTGGCTCAGTGGTTGAGTGCCCCTGAGTTCAATCCCTGATACCAAAAAAAAAAAAAAAGAAAGAAAGAAAAAAAAGGGAAGCAATGTGTTGATATACATTTTCATCCTAGCTCCTTAATCTGGATAATAACTTTAGAATGTTTTTCTGTCAATGAAACTGCACATTAGAGCATATTCCTACATCATACTTAAGATCAAATCACATTCCTTTATGATGCAATTATTTATATAGTTTTGTACAGCTCAGAGCTTGTCATCAATGAAACAAACAAATTCTTCCTCATATATTCACTATGTTCAAATCACATACTAAATTAAGTATCATGTTAGCACTGTATGTGCATTCAATGACTTGCAATGAAAAATGCTTTGCTAGCTGTATTTGTGAGTTAATCTGCCATACTATTAGCCAGGTAATAAATTTGTCCAACTATTAAAAAAAATGATACTGGAGCTACTTTCTTTACCATGGATGTACTCATAACTTCCAAGATCTCTGATACAATCTTGCACTAGTCTTTTTCAAAATTTTAGCAACCTAAAGTGTTAATTTATGAAACACAAGTTACTGTTTATATGTGAAATATTGAACATCTCTATTATTTATTTTTTATTATTTATTAATTTATCTTTTGGGTACTGGGGATTGAAATCAAGGGCACTCAACCACCGAGCTACATCCCAAGCCCTATTTTGTATTTTATTTAGAGATGGGATCTCACTGAGTTGCTTAGCACCTTGCTTTTGCTGGGGCTGGCTCTGAACTTGTGATTCTTCTGCCTCAACCTCCTGAGCTGTTGGAATTACAAGCATGCACCACCACGCCTGGCCAATTTTTTAAATTCAGTATTATTTCTTTCAAAGTATTTTTTAGGTTTTAAAGGTTTGTTTGTTTTTGGTGTGTGTGTGTGTGTGTGTGTGTTTGTGTTAGTTACTGGGGATTGGATCCAGGGGCTCTCTACCACTGCATTACATCCCGTCACCAGAATTATAGGTGTGTGCCACTGCACCTGATTTGGGTTTCTTTCTTTTATTTTCTATATAAGTGCTACCTAAGATCAATGGTCTATTAGCTTTATTAGCTAATACATCACTACAAGTAACAGTCAAGTTTTAGCACTTCAGTATCAAGTATGACTACAAAACTGAATTCAATGCATGGAGAATCAGGCTTGTGAGTAAAACTACTAAAAATTCTGGGTTTAATTTATTTGGAATCACTTCCATCGTCATCAGTTTCTTTGCTGCTACTTACTAGAAAAAATATCTTTTCCTGGGATTGTGGCGCAGTGGTAGCGTGCTCGCCTAGCATGCGTGAAGCACTGGGTTTGATCCTCAGCACCACATAAAAATAAAATAAAGATATTCTGTCCACCTACAACTAAAAAAAAATTAAAAAAAATATCTTTTCCTGGTTAAGAAAAATCTACTGAAACTGGGGGTGATAGTGCACACCCATAATCCTAGCAGCTTGGGAGGCTGAGGCAGGAGGATCACTGGTTCAAAGCCAGCCTTGGCAATTTAGTGAGGCCCTGTCTCTAAAAGAAATGTAAAAAAGGGATTAACACTAAAAAAACAAACCACCCAATCAATAAATGGGCTAAGGATCTAAACAGACACTTCACAGAAGAAATACAATTGATCAACAAACATGAAAAAGTGTTCATCATCTCTAGTGAGTAGAGAAATGCAAATCAAAACTACTCTAAAGTTTCATCTCAATCCAGTCAGAATGGCAATTATCAAGAATACAAACAATAAGTGTTGGCAAGGATGTGGGGAAAAAATACACTCATACATTGCTGGTGGGACTGCAAAATTGGTGCAACCACTATGGAAAGCAGTATGGAGATCCCTCAGAAAATTGAGAATGGATCCACCATTTGACCCAGCTCTCCCACTCCTCAATTATATCCAAAGGACTTAAAATCAACATACTACAGTGATGCAGCCACATCAATGTTTATAGCAGCTCAATTCACAAGAGGTAGACTATGGAACCAACCTAGATGCCCTGCAACAGACGAATGGATAAAGAAAATGTGGTACATATACACAATGGAATATTACTCAGCCTTAAAGAAAAATGAAATTACGGCATTTGCTGGTAGATGGATGGAGCTAGAGAATATTATGTTAAGCGAAATAAGCCAAACCCCAAAAACCCAAGGCCATATGTTTCCTCTGATAAGTGGATGCTAATCTATCATGGGAAGTGCAGTGGGGAAGAATGAAGGAACTTTGGATTGTGCAGAGGGGAGTGAGAAGAGGGGTGGAGGCAGGGGGATGAGAAGGATGGTGGAATGAGACATACATTATTACCCTATATACAGGGTGGCCTTTTTTTTTTTTTTTTGGTGGTACTAGGGATTGAACCCAGGGCCTTGTGCAAGCAAGGCAAGCACTCTACCAACTGACCTATATCCCCAGCCCCCAATTACCCTATATACATGCATGTTTATACTACCAGTGTGACTCTGCACCATGTTCAGCCAGAGGAAGAAGTTGTGCTCCATTTGTGTACAATGTATCAAAATGCGTTCTACTGTCATGTATAACTAATTAGAACAATTTTTTTTTTTTTGGTACTGGAGATTGAACCCAGGGGCACTCAACCACTGAGCCACATCTCCAGCCCTATTTTGTGTTTTATGTAGAGACAGGGTCTCACTGAGTTGCTTAGTGTCTCGCCGTTGCTGAGGCTGGCTTTGAACTCACAATTCTCCTGTCTCAACCTCCCTAAGTGCTGGGATTACAGGCTTGCGCCACTGCACCCAGCTAGAACAATTTTTTTTTTAAAGGCCTGGGGATGTGGCTCAATAGTAAAATGCCCCTGGGTCGTCCCTGGTACAAGAAAGAAAAAAAAAAAAAAAGGCTGGGGATGTGGCTCGGTGGTTGAGCACTCTTGGGTTTTATCTCTATTATCAAAAAAAAAAGAAAAGAAAAAAAGAAAAGTCTAGTGAAGTCTGTAATAAAACCTGTGAATTCAAGTTAAAAATTATTATAAAAACATGCTTCGTTGGGCTGGAGCTGTAGCTCAGTGGTAGAGTGCTTGCCTAGCATGCGTGAGGCACTGGGTTCGATCCTCAGCACCACACATAAAAAACAAATGAATAAAATAAAGATCCATCAACAAATAAAAAATATTTTTTAAAAACATGCTTCCTTAATTTAGCTATTTTAAAATTATACAGTTTTAGAATTTTTATAGGAATACTTATTTTAATAAGTAAAAACAACAAATTTTATTTTCTCTGATTTTCACATCCCTTCAGTTTACAATTCATCAACTCACCTTAAAATATCATACATCATAGCATGATCCGATTGCCCACACAGCTCATGGTCAGCTCCTGAACTGGTCTATAATTTGCTCCATGAGACAAGCTCTCTAATCATGCACTGAATGTCAAGTTGTCATAAAAGTTTCTAAACAACTGTTTCAATTCTGTACCGTTCTCCTTGTAAACACATAACATACAGTACATTGATTACAGAAATACAAGTGGCACACTTTGTTTTTTGTTTTTTTTTTGGGGGGGGGTACTGGAGATTGAACTCAGGGGCACTCGACCACTGAGCCACATCCCCAGCCCTATTTTGTGTTTTATGTAGAGACAGGGTCTCACTGAGTTGCTTAGCGCCTCGCCATTGCTGAGGCTGGCTTTGAACTCGCGATTCTCCTGTCTCAGCCTCCCTAAGTGTGGGGATTACAAGCGTGAGCCACCACGCCCAGCAAACAGCACACTTTGAATAGCAGTGACCTTAGACCTAATTGACTTGCCCAAGGTCCACCAGTAAGTGGTGGATCACCTTTCTCTTAGTATAATGCTTTCTTCATTTCCTACTTTCATCAGACAGTTAAATAAAATTATCCATGTAAAATCTTTAGCATAGAGCCCAGTGCAGAATAGATGACTGTTATTATCAATTTACTGGTATAAGAGAGGTGGGTATCTTGCCAGTCACAGAATATCAGCCTTTACTGTGTTCTTCAGGACAAGTCACAGGGGGAGAGGTCAGTTAATTGGCACCATCAGTGAGCACAGACACCTACCAAAGTTCTCCTTTCTCAGTCCTTTCTAACTTGAGAAGGACCTTCCATTTGAGATCCTTGTATATAGGTCTCCATATTCCATGCACAGAGAAACTATGCAGAGCAGTCTACACAGGTGTACATGATGGCATACATGGTGGCCACATCTTGGCATTCTGAGGTGTGTTGTATGCATCTCCTCAGAGGCTTCCCAGTGAGATTAATCCCCAGAGCTCACACAAGTAACTAGTTCAGTAGAACATAAGTTACTAACTTTTCTTTCTTCCCTGTCTCACTCTTGCTACCCCATCACTTTTGTTCCCTTAAGTCACTTCCCATATAAACTACTTGCACTCAAATGCTGACCTCAGGCTTCACTTGTGTAAAAAAATCCAAATAAGGTCCACAGGCAGCTGTCAAGAAAGCTAAACATTTCTTCTTTACATTCTGGTGTAGGAGCTCTCTCTCAATTATGAGGACTCATTTTAAACATCAGAAACTTCCATGGAGTCTTCATCTTCTAGAAGTTGTCCTTCTGATATTCATGCTTCATTCAATAGATACTTTTTAAAACCCTGACAAAGTATACAATGACCAAATGGTATTTATTATGACAATTATTACCATTTTTTACTATGATGTCTATTACTCTTTTTTGTGTGTGTTTTGTCTTGGTTTGTTTTTGGAGAGGAAGTCTCACCATATTGGCTGGGTTGGCCTCCAACCCCTGGGCTCAACTGATCCTCCTGCCTCAGCTTCCCAGGTAGCTGGTTCTACAGGGGACTGCACCTGTCATCTATTATCCATCTGAAGAAGTTTATATTTCATTTATTACAATAGCATCTGTTGAAAATAACAGTGTTTATAGACATAAACATGCCTTTTAAAAATATAGGTAAGGTGATATTATGGTTTGGATCTGAGATGTTCCCAAAAGCTTGTGCTAAGGCAGGAATATTCAGAGGTAAAATGATTACATTATGAGAGCTGCAACTTTATCAGTCCATCCAAGTGTGGACTGACTGGGTGGCAACTGTAGGAAGGTGGGGCATGGCTGGAGGAGGTGTGTCACTGGGGACATTACCCTAGAAGGGGCATCTTCTCTTTGGCCCCTTCACAACTTCACTCTTTCTGCTTCCTAACACTCCCATGAGCAGAATAGCTTTCTTCTACTGGGCCCTTCCCACATGACATGTTGCCTCACCTTTGGCCAAGTAAATGGAGTCAGCTTTCTTATGAACTGAGATCTCTGAACTGTGAGCCTCAAACTTTTCCTCCTCTAATTTGATCTTGTTGGCTATTTTTGTCACAGAGATGCAAAAGCTAACTAAAATAGGTGACAACTGAGGAAAGGTCTGGATAAACTGAGGGATGAGACTTGGGGGTCTCTGGTAGAAGTGTTTTCCTGGTAGTAAGCGGGCAAGTGAAGCCTTTCATTCATAGTTATGAATTACAAAAACTGGACAAAATGTTAGGCAAAGATTTCTTGGATATGATACCACAACCACAAGCAACCGAAGATCAACGAGGAAATGTTAAAATTAAAAACATATGTGCTGCCAGGTGCAGTGGCACACGCCTGTAATTCCCAGTATTTTGGGAAGCTGAGACAGGAGAATCGCGAGTTCAAAGCCAGCCTTAGCAACGGCGAGGCGCTAAGCAACTCAGTGAGACCCTGACTCTACATAAAATACAAAATAGGGCCAGGGATGTGGCTCAGTGGTTGAGTACCTCTGAGTTCAATCTCCAGTACCAAAAAAAAAAAAAATACACACACACACACACACTCATGGTTGGGGTGCAGCTTGGTGGTAGAGTACTTGGCTAGCACATGTCAGGCCATCACAAACAAAGCAAAACAAAAACTCATGTGCTTCAAAGGACATGATCAAGGAAATAAAGATAACTCACAAAAATGGGAGAATATTTGCAAATCATGTATCTGATGAGTTTAGTATCAGAATACATAAAGCATCTTACAAGCAAACAATAAAAGCTAAACTAAATAAAAATCATGCAAGGCATTTGATAGCTTCTCTGAAGAAATAATACAAATGAGAACTAGACACAAAGATGTTCAACATAGTTTATCACAAGGGAAATAAAAGCAAAACCACAGTGACATACTATTTTACACTCAGTAAGACGACTAAAATAAGTAACACAACAGCAAGTTTTGGCAAGGATGTGCAGAACTGAAATTCTCATCAGTCATTCATCATAGTGTGAATATAAAATGATGCAGCTCCTTTGGATACAGGTTTGACAATTCCTCAAAAAGTTAAATGTAGATTTACAGTATGACACTGCAATCCCACACCAAGGTGTATGCTAAAGTAGAAACATATGACCACAAAAAATTGTACGCGAGTGTTCCTAACACTTTATCCATTCTAGCCCCCACTCAAGTGCCCATCAACCAATGAATGGATTAAAAAATGTGTAATAGCCACATGATGAAGTTCTGTTCAGCAATAAAAGAACACTAATACATGCTATGACACAAATAAACCTTGAAAATGTCATGCTAAGTGAAAGAAACAAGACCAAACTGGCTTCATATTGTAAGATTCCATCTATACAGAATATGAAGGCGTGGGGACATGGCACAAAAGGTTTAGCAAGGTTTATTCAGGAAATTGTCTTTCCAAGACCAGGTTTTTCATGTTTGTAATTTTCCCCAGTACTGAGGATCAAATCTAGCAGTGCTCCATCTCTGAGCTACATCCCTCAGCTTTTTTTATTTTTATTTTAAATTTTGAGACAAAGTTTCCCCAAGTTGCCCAGGCTGACCTTGGATTGGTGATTGTCCTGTCTCAGCCTCCTGACTCATGGAGGCTGAGGTCAGTCACCATGCCCGGTTGCAATGCAAAATTCTTAAGTGAATAGTTTTGATAAATACATAAACCTTGGAACTCAAACCCCTATAAGGATACAGAACATTACTATCACCCCCAGAAAATTCCCTTATATTCCTTTCCAGTTCTCTCCTAGCCTCCCTGAATCGATCACTTTTCTGATTTTTTTCTGTCACATATTTGATTCACATATTTGTTTCTAGATCCTTCTATAAACAGATACAGAATGCATTCATTTGGATAAGCCTTCTTTAATTCAATATAATATTCTGGAGATTTACCCTTGTCACTGCTCGTTATCTGTAGTTTCTTTTTCTTCTTAATATACAGCTAGCTAGCTACATATATTGCCTATATTCTATTTTTTAAGCATGGTGTCATATTTTTAATACCTTTGTTTATTCATTTATATGTGGTGCTGGAGATTGAACCCAGTCCCTCACCCATACTAGGCAAGCACTCTGCCACTGAGCCACAACCCCAGCCACATTGCCTATATTCTGATAACAAAATGATTTTCCATTTCCCGCACTCTTCGTTCTTTCATCACTTGGTATTCTCCTATAATATGTCAATAGCTGGCATAAATGAACTTTGGTAAGTACTTGGCTTCTGTGTACTTTTAATTCCTAAATATTTACTACTTTCTGCAGACTACTGAGGAAAAGTCAGGAACAAAAGAAAGTCCCTTCCTTTTTGTATTTGTTAGGTAGTTGCTAGTAAGGAGCAAGTGGAACGTGAACTAGTAACAGCAGGATTGTGGGATTTCTGCAAATTGTCTTTAAGACTACAGAATAATCAAGTAACTTGTAGGAAAATAGCAGGTGTACTAACCCTGAGAATTAACAGATGGAAATAAAGGGAGCCAATTAAGAAATATGTCAAGTCGGGCATGGTGGCATAAGCCTGTAATCCCAGCGTCTTCAGAGGCTGAGGCAGGAGAACTGTGAGTTCAAAGCCAGTCTCAGCAATGTTCAGGCACTAAGCAACCCAGTGAGACCCTGTCTCTAAATAAAATACAAAATAGGGCTGGGGATGTGGCTCAGTGGTCAAGTGCCCTTGAGTTCAATCCCTGGTACCAAAAAAAAAAAAAGGAAAGAAATATGTCAAGAAGGAAAGATTGGACTAACTCCTGACAGGGTCCATGGATCATTATAAAGTTAGGATTTATAGCCATAGGCTTCTCAATGTAAATCAGAAGAGCAATTTCTTTAGTAGTCCAGGCACATTAAAATAAAGTTTGCCTGGTCATTGACCCCCAAAATCAGCATTAATTGTTTAGAAACCTTTCCTGAATGGGATGGCTTCCATGACAGTCCCAGAAAGGACCCAGTAGGATCAAAAATTCCCTGGCCCAACATAGAAACTGTGGCATTAAGTTTCTTTTGTAGTTCTCTGCTTGGAGAATAACTCACTCTCTCTTCAGAGTGTTTTTTGCCTGAGCCTCATTTTCACTTATAATAAAATTCCTTTGCTTGGTTTTCCACTTCTGACTAAATTTTTTTCCTCAGGACACAAGAACCAAGCCTTGGAGTTCTAGTTCCTTATTTGCCTATGACACTTACATTCTCATCCAGAGAAAAAATAAATACATGAATACAAATAAGACAATAGCATTAAATTCTCAAAATCAACTTTTGATATTTTGTTTCACCTACTTTTTTTTTTAAGTTGTTGACTGACCTTTATTTATTCATTTATGTATATGCGGTGCTGAGGATCGAACCCAGTGCCTCCCACACGCAAGGCAAGCGCTCTACCACTGAGCCACAATCCCAGACCATCACCTACTTTTTTATCTGCCTTTATAGATTATGTAAGCCAATTATTTAAGATTGCTTAATTTGGAAAAGACTACAGAAGAAAATAAAAATTCCATTACTGTGAAAATCATCACAAATGTTTTGGTGGTTTTATCATCCTCAATTTAAAGATTAGGAATTGGAGGCTTAAAACTTTAAAAAAATATGCCTAAAATCACACAAACTGAGAGAGCTAAGAGATGAAATGAAACGTTTACACAGGTTGTTTGTTTTGTTTTGCCAAGGGCTGGAAAGGATTTGATTTGAGCTACGAATAGATTCCAAGGGAGATACTTTAAGTTAGTTAACAGATGGAAGCTAATAATAGTTCAATCTAGAAATAAAAGTGGACCAAAACTGCCTCAAGCAACCTAATGGGTGGTCAAAACCAACTTGGGTAGTTTTTATGACACGGGTAGGTTTTTTTTTTTTGGTCCCTTTCCAGTATGTTATTTTAGGGCTGTCCAGAAACCCAATTTCTAAACAAGTAATGTTTTCCATCAAGACTGATAACGCATAAGAGACACTTAAAAGCCCGGCGCGGTGGCGCAAGCCTGTAATCCCAGCACTTAGGGAGGCTGAGACAGGAGAATCGCGAGTTCAAAGCCAGCCTCAGCAATGGCAAGGCGCTAAGCAACTCAGTGAGACCCTGTCTCTACATAAAACACAAAATAGGGCTGGGGATGTGGCTCAGTGGTCGAGTGCCCCTGAGTTCAATCTCTAGTACCAAAAAAAAAAAAGAGACACTTAAGATCTTCATTAGTACCTATTCTCTTTCAGGATGTTAAAAAACAAACAAACAACAGCGCTTAACCTAAATCTTTGTTGTGATTGTATAGATCCTTCCTAGATTTATAGCACAAAGCAAAGCAGTAACAGGTTCCCGGATAATAATTATCACGTTACCGAAACAAGTTCTCTAGCACTAGCCAGTCCCTTAGGGGCTGTCCTGCGAGGGGGCGTCTCGGGACCTGTGGGAGTTCCTAGAGCCAGAAAGAATAGTGGAGCAGCAGAAATTCCGCACACAAGATTCTAGCTCTCACCAGGATCCAGTAGATTGGTAGGACTGGCGGGAGTCTTCACGGTCCGCTTTTTTTAAACAGCCCGGGACCACGTGATCGCCAACGCGCTCTGCTATTGGCCCTCGGAGTCTCACACTTGGCTTTGGCGCCGAACCCTTACCCCCTTGGGGACGCGGCCATTGGCTACGCGAATGGAGGGAGTATGGGCCAAACTCTGATAAAGACTTCTTCGAATGAAACTTCCAACTAAGTTACAGGAACTAATCAGATCCTAATTTCAAATTCCAATGATATTCACCTAATAATGTTGCATAATACTGTTTTTTCCCAAAAAAAGAGAGCAGGCCTGAACCTGACTCCCCCCTACGTTCTGTGGGATTCTGAGAGTGGTTCTGTCCGAGGCTCGGGCTCCGCCTCCAAGGGCGACGCCATTTTGTTTGGCTGGAGGGGAGCGAGCGGCGCTTTGGGGGAGGGGTCTCGTAGGTTCCTCACCTGACCCTGCAACCTCGCTGTTGCTGGTCTGAGGGGAAGAACCTCTTCCCGAGTAGGGGCGCAGAGCCATGTACATAAAGCAGGTAAGGCGTACGCGTCTCTCCCACCCCTCACGGGCGGGTGAGGACCGCTCCTTGAGGCGGGGGTGTCGCCGCTGGCCCCGCGGCCTCCCTCCTCTCCCTGTGGAGTGGATCAGGGCGGGTGAGGGAGGAGAAGGACCCCTGCCTCGAGAGCGCCAGGCTGCAGGGGCCGCCCAGAATTGGGGCGCCTCTCTGCAGCCCGGGCCTCCCCGTGGGGCGCTCATTTGGGAGGCAGGATCTCCGAGAGGTGTGGAGGGGCCGGCCGGGGCAGGCGCGCAACTGGAAGAGGCCGGGCCTGCCCGAGCTGTGCTCGTCGTGAGCGGCCCCGCAGCGCCTGGGCCGCGGCAGGGGCGGCGGGCGCCAAAAGCGGTGCTGCGGAGATGCCCTGGCACCGGGCGTTTGCGTGAGGTGTGTGGAAAGGCGGCCTCCCGGGCCGCCCCTTGAGGCACAAGCTAGGCTTCCAGCTTTGACCAGGGGGGGTTTCCTTCAGGATTTACGAGCAGTGAAAGGGACCGTCCTCCTTGGAGAGCCCGTGTAGCGCCTCCTCGTTCACTTGTTTACTTCTGTCAGTGATCTTCCCGCGCTCGAGTCCACTGCAAAGATGAGCCCATTCACGCAGTTTGGGTTAAGTTTTCCTATTGGATACGCCGCACTCCAAGCACTCCTCCTTTGGAACGTTGACCCCTTTGGGCTGGTCATTGTATCTCAAAGGAGCCCTCCTAGGGCTTGGAGTCGGAGAGCTGGGACTGGTCTGCCAGCTGGATATATTTTTACCATTGCGCTACAGTGTTTATTATTCCCGTTAACTTTGTGCAGTGTACTTGATTTTGAGAGGTTTTTTTTTTTAACAGGTTACTAACTATAACTACTAAAAAATCAACACTGCGTTGGCGGAGCTTACTGACATAGGGACATCTGCACGTTCCAAAACTTTTTTTTCTTACATGAAATTGAAAGTTTTCTACCTTGCATTAAATGAGAAGAAAGGAAAGAAATGTGAAAGAAAGATGGTGATTTAGAAGTTTTTTTTTATGTTCTCAAAAATGTCTCTTTACTAGGTGATTATCCAAGGTTTTCGAAGTTACAGAGATCAAACAATCGTAGATCCCTTCAGTTCAAAACATAATGTCATTGGTAAGTGTTCCTCATTTACTAGATCAGAGTACAGAGGTATATACATTATCCGTCTATTGTAGGCTTAGAGACAAGAATTGTCTTTGAATGAATATTAAGTAAATTTATATGTCTATTTCTGTATGAAATTGCCTTGGGCGGCGGTACCAGGGATTGAACTGAGGGTGCTTTATCACTGGACTACATCCCCAGTTTGTTTGTTTTTTTATTTTGAGACAGGGTCTTGATAAGTTGCTTAAGGCCTGGCTAAATTGCTAAGGCTGGCCTCGACCTTGGAATCCTCTTGCTTCAGCCTCCTGAGCTGCTGGGATTACAGGCCTGTTCTACCTTGCAGACTACTTTTGTCTTTTGTTCATACTGATGAATTACTTGTTTTATAACCTTAAAGTGTTTGGATGTGTCACTCATAAGTTACTCATTTGGGGGACTGGAGATGTAGCTCAGTGGTAGAGTGGTTGCCTACTGTGTATATGTGAGGCCCTGGGTTTGATCCCCCAGCACTACAAAACAAAAAAATTACTCATTTTTACTTGAATACCCTTAGTATGTTTGAGAGAGTATTTTAATAGCTTTAAGTTTATAGTGCAGGACACTTAATTTAGCATTTGAGCTGTTTTTTGATTATCACTATCACTAGTTCAAGTGCTCACTATTGCCTTGTTTTAAAAGTGATGATTATTAACAAATTATTAATAATAACAGATTATTATTTTTTTCCTGTTAATGCCTGAGACCATATAGCTTGTTGGGAAGAGCAGTGTAAATTTTGGAGTGTAACAATGTGGTTCATATCTCAGTTCTGGCACATAACTTTTTCAAACTAATTATTTGAGAAGTTTTAGTTTTCTCATTTGTAAAGTGAAGATACCTGTCTCATAGGACTATTGGTAAAATTAGATGAGAAAGCGTATGTAAGTGTGAGGATAAAAGACTAATTAATGGTGATTCCCATAACAATATTTAATTGTAGATTCTTCAGATTATAATGTTTAGTTTGCTATTACAGCTAACAAATATTTTCTGACATTCTGCTGGATTTTTAGAGGAAAGATTAAATGAGTACTTCTAGACTCTAAAAAATCAGACTGTTATGCTATTGATACAATTTGGCAGTACAGTGTTCTCATTAAAAGGTACATTAGTTTGCTAGGGCAGCAAAATAGAGTGGAGTCTTAAATAACAGATTATTTTCTTATAGTTCTGTAGGCTAGAAGTTGATGATTGTAATTAGGTTCTAGTAATGGTTCCTTCCTGGCTTGTAAACTGACATCTTTTTGTGTGCTCCCATGGCCCCCACCCTCATGACTTCATCTAACTCTTACCTACCTTCCAAAGGCCTCCGTCCTCTACATGCCATCTTATTGGAGTTTAAGGTGTCAACATGAATTTCAGTGGCACATAATTCAGTTCATAGCACAACCAAGGCTTGTAAAAATCAGTAAAAGGGAAATTTTGAATACTAATGTTCACAGAAGACTCTCTCAAGAGAATCATACTTTACTTTTTTATAAAATAATAAAGACCAAAGCCAGGCGCGGTGGTGCAAGCCTGTAATCCCAGCACTTAGGGAGGCTGAGACAGGAGAATCGCGAGTTCAAAGCCAGCCTCAGCAACGGTGAGGCACTAAGCAACTCAGTGAGACCCTGTCTCTACATAAAACACAAAATAGGGCTGGGGATGTGGCTCAGTGGTCGAGTGCCCCTGAGTTCAATCTCCAGTACCAAAAAATAATAATAATAATAATAATAATAAAAACCAGGCATCTATAGTCTGATAGTCAGCTACTTGGGAGACTGAGGTGGGAAGATTGCTTGAGAGCAACCTGGGCAACATAGTGAGATGCCATCTCAAAATAAAGTTGTGGACAGGTTTTTCTTACTCTGAGTACATCAATTGCAGTCTCATGATTGAGAATAAAGAGAACATTTTTCTCCTTGTGCTGTAGCTACTAAAGAGTGTTAATTTGATGTGCCTTTTTGGTAGTTTCATTGTACTGGGATTTTGCTTACCTTTTTTTTTTTGGTACCTGAGATTGAACTGAGCCACATCCCCAGCCCTATTTTGTGGCTTATGTAGAGACAGCGTCTCACTAAGATAGATAATCATTCTTAATTAACCTATTCTTGTATTAGCCTTGGTTTCCTAGAAAACAGAGCAGGCTGACTTGGCTGCTAAGGCTTTATGGGAATTGCAGTCTGAGTGAAAGAATGAGGGGAAAAACTGGTCATAGCTTTATAAAGAAGACAGTTGGATCGTGATTATGTTGGATAACATCTAGACAGACTTTATGGACCCACCATGTCTTAGAAAGGTCAGATGGAATAAGGTGGTAAAGAGATTTGACAGGTGGTGCCTTTCACTGGTCAAAGTTTACTATGTAGAATGTTAATTCCTCCTTGCTTTCGGAATGTGTTGCTCTGGGGACTCACCCACCTGAAGTAGTCAGAGTTAAAGCCTTCTTTGGATCTTCACAGTCCTGACCTGAATGTGCATCCAGAATAGGCTGAAACAACCAAAGGTATTAGGAGACTGACCTTTCTTGTCAGCCAAGGCATGGGCTGGGGCAGGTGAATCTGAAGGCACATACAAACTGGATCTACTTCATTATCCCTCAAGTTTTTGTATACATCTGTAAGCATGCCTTTTTAAATAAAAATAGGTTCATGTAATAATCTACTTTTTTTTTTGCCTTCAGAATAAATCTTGCATATCTTTCCTCCTCATTAGCCAACATCCTTTATAATGGCTAAATGGTGTTTCATTATATCAGTAGGAGTAATTCTTATAGGAAAATTTAAAATTTTTCAGTTACTTGTGGATGGATTGTTTTAAACTGTTTATACGCATTTAATGATAAATTCTTTTTGATCTTTATGTAGAAATAATTTCAAGTTTATAGAAAATATGTCCCATACTTCAGTAAAGATGCCTGTAATCCCAGTGATTTGAGAAGCTGAGGCAGGAGGATTGCAAGTTCTCAGCGATTTAGTTAGGTCCTAAGCAATTTAGCAAGACTGTCTCAAAAAAAAAAAAAAGTTGGGGGGTATGTGGTTCAGTGGTTAAGCACCTAAGCACCCCTGGGTTTAATCCCTGGTACCAATTAAAAAACCAATAAAAAGAATATTCATGTATTCTCCCTTACTAGATTCACCTATTAACATTTTCTCGCTTACCTTATCATTTGCCCTTGCTCTTGTACTTTGTGTTTTTATTTTCACTCACTCTTGTACTTTCTGTATACATTCTTTTCCCCAAGATGTTATGGTCCATATTGAGGGAGATTGGCATAGTTATTCATAACTCTTTAACATCAAATTTTTCACAAAACAAACTTGTTAAATCAAAAGCAAGTGCCTTATAATAATCTATACTTTTATGGTTCTGTGGGACTACACATGATATATAGAGTTGATCATATGTAGTGTAATGTGAGACTGCTTGCAAATTTTAAATGATTAAGTATTTTAGAATATTATTAATATATAAATCTTAAAAGTAGTATTTATGAGCCGGGCGCGGTGGCGCAAGCCTGTAATCCCAGCACTTAGGGAGGCTGAGACAGGAGGTTCGTGAGTTCAAAGCCAGCCTCAGCAAAGGCGAGATGCTAAGCAACTCAGTGAGACCCTGTCTCTACATAAAACAAAATAGGGCTGGGGATGTGACTCAGTGGTCAAGTGCCCCGAGTTCAATCTCTAGTACCCCCCCCAAAAGTAGTATTTATGATTAAAATAGAATCATACATTCGTTGTTACAATTATAAATTATGAATGCCAGTAGTGTATTTAGTTATTTCTATTAATTTTAAACTTTGAGAAAGAGCAAAATGATCAACAATGAAATGTCTTTAAAAAAAAATTGAGTCCGAGGTTTATACAGAATTACACTCATTTGGTAATTGCAACTGTTTTACTGATTTCTTTTGTTCTCTATCAGTTGTGTTTAATTTCAAATATAAGATGTGTTAGAAAGTTGGATTTAAAAATTTATCACATTTAATAGTTTTAATGTTACTGTTTTTTATATAAAATAATTTGTACTTTTGAAATTTTTATAGTGGGCAGAAATGGATCTGGAAAAAGTAACTTTTTTTATGGTAAGTATTGTTTTTTTGAATGCTAAATATGTTAAGACTTAAATATTTAAATTTTATTAAATATTAATAAATATTTAATAAAATATTTAAATAATTAATTAATATTTAATATTTATTAAAATCACTGGTTTTCTGAGATTACGCCAGCATTAAACACAAGTAATACTTTACACGTGGTTGCATGTGTAAGAGGTGTAGAGTATAAAGATCAGTTCTGCTGTATACCAAGTGAGTAATTAACTATGTGAGACTTAACACAATTCCCTCTCAAATTTTTCTTTTCACTGTAAAAATGGAGACATTTATCTTAGATGGGTTGTGAGGATCAAATGAGATAATATATATGAAAACACTTTTTAAACTTTAATACAGTATATAAATACTGTAAGTGCACATATAGAATGTATATAAATGCAGAATGGTTGTTAATATTGTTTTGGAAATGGTTCATCATTCTTCACCTTTATTTTCTAAACCAGTCGTTTTTATAAAGGATGAAGGGTATAAAAACTTGAGACTCATGGGGCTGGGATTGTAGCTCAGTGGTAGAGCGCTTGTCTCGCATGCGTGAGGCCTTGGGTTCGATCCTCAGCGCCACATACAAAAGCAATAAAATAAAGACATTGCGTCCATCTACAACTAGAAAAAATTTAAAAAAACAAAAACAAAAAAAACTTGAGACTCAAAACTGTTGTCAGTTTGAAGATAGTAAATAGAGCTTTGAAAATTCTCTTTAAAGGTAAAATGTATTAAATGGTGCTTCTGTTAAATCCTTTGAGGAATTAAAAAAATGTTTTAACAGAATTAGACTGTATAAGGAGTAGGTTGGGAAAATTTTGTTTTCTAGTTGTGTAGTGCTTCAGAAAAAGAGAGGTTTAGCAAGAGTAAAGGTTCTGCCCCTTCTGTGCACACATCCAAAGAGTATACTACCCTGTATCCTCTATAATGGTTGTAATTTGATGATGGCAAGAGAGGAGATTAGAGTGGAAGTGTGTTATTTCTGAATCCCAGGGACGTGAAGGCAATATGAATCCACCTCCCAACCCAGGTGATTGAGAGAGAGTCAGTCTCCATTCCAAGCACACACATTAATGCATGAATGCTCCTCCCCTCAGTCCTCCACTCTTACAACACTCTCACAGAACATTAATGGTCTCTTCTGGGGACCTGGATCAGAATAGCTGAGTAAAGTAGAGTGGTCCAGATTTTTACTCTTGTGTGAAAGGTAGAAGTGGCTCCTCCTTACATAAAGAAAGGGTAGTGTAAGCAGTAAAAGTTGGGAATCTGAAACATTTCCCCGTATTTTCTTAGTTTTGAGAAAGATGTTGCACTACCACATTGCATCTATTACAATGTCAGTAGGCAGTAGGATTTTTAATCTTACAGATTGTAATCTTACAGGACCACTGTGATGTATATGATATGTCTTTGTACAGTGCATGACTATATAACGTTAGCCTAGCCAGTCAGTGTATACTTTGATCAAGAAGTAGATCTTAGTTCTGCTTGTATATTTTTTACACTTTAGTGTTTTCTCTTTATTTTCTTACCTTACATATTTCAATGAAAACTTCCTAATATTTTTGTCAGGCTATTTTTTGCCTAAAATCTAGGCAAACTTTCAGCAATCATTTTATCTATATAAAACAGATATTTTATTTTATATGTAGTATTCATTTCAGGACACACTATTCTATTAAGGTATAAGGTATTATGAATTAGTCATAAATCCTTTTATATTGTACTAGTACTTGTGTTTTTGTCTTTCTAGCAATTCAGTTTGTTCTCAGTGATGAGTTTAGTCATCTTCGTCCAGAGCAGCGATTGGCTTTGTTGCATGTGAGTAAGATGGCTTTAAGATATTATTGATAGTATGTATTTTTAAAAACACATTGTCAATCCTGGTTAAGAAAATCATTTGGGGGCTGGGGTTATGGCGCAGTGGTAGTGTGCTCGCCTGGCATGCGTGAGGCACTGAGTTCGATCCTCAGCACCACATAAAAATAAAGATATTCTGTCCGCCTACAACTAAAAAATAAATGTTTTTTAAAAAAATCATTTGTTCAAGTTTCAGAAACCTTATGAACATGACACAATCTCTCAAGTATGCTATTCTGTGAAATTTAGTTTACTGTATTAGTGCCAGATAAAGGCTAATTTTTATACAATAGTTAAAATTGTAGAATTTGCCTATAGATGGATATATCTTCCACATAAATTTATGTAAGGGTATGATTTGGTAAAGTTCTGGAGGCAAGTTTGCTAAGAAAAAAGTAGGGTTTCAGATTAAGATTTAGGACTTTTACAGAACCAGACTTTTTTACAGGACTTTTACTTTTAGAACCAGAAGTTAATTGAGAGCATAGAGGAACAACCATTGTGTACTAAATAAAAACCACATTTATATACAAAATAGTAACATTACTTTACAATGTGAAAAACATTTCATACAGTAATGCAAGTTGCTGGAGTGTTTTATTAGGATTAAAAAATTGAAAAAAAGCTATAATAGGGGCTGGGGTTATAGCTCAGTGGTAGAGTGCTTGCCTAGCACAAGTAAGGCACTGGGTTCGATTCTCAGAACCACATAAAAATATTGTTTATTTTGTATTGTGTCCATCTACAACTAAAAATTTTTTTTAAAAAAAGCTATAATAGAACACTATAGTTTATCTTCCTGCTTTGAGTATTGCTTATAATTAAGATGAGAAAATGGGATTCCTCAATGTATTTTATCAGTGTTTCTCACAGTAGGAAGTTCTTTTTGATTAGCCATTATTTTCTTTCTTCATTTTGAATTTGTAGCATAGTAATCAAGACCAGTACCCTATAGAGAAAATTTTAGGTTTCTCATATTGGCATTAAAAGAATAAATTACCATTCTTTATTGTATTGAATCCCTAGATATTCAGTTTCTAGAAACTGGAAATTATCCAGACTTGGTACATAGTTGTGTCATAGATTGATATAATTGTGACATGTTAAATGTGTATATTTCTGTAACAGTTTTAAAAGCACATAGAAGCCAGGCGTGGTGGCTCACGCTTGTAATCCCAGCACTTAGGGAGGCTGAGACAGGAGAATCGCGAGTTCAAAGCCAGCCTCAGCAATGGCAAGGCACTAAACAACTCAGTGAGACCCTGTCTCTACATAAAACACAAAATAGGGCTGGGGATGTGGCTCAGGGGTCGAGTGCCCCTGAGTTCAATCCCCGGTACCAAAAAAAAAAAAGCACATAGAATGTTTCAGATGTTTAAAAAACAGATTATCACATGATTTGTTAGCATTAATATGAAACTAAAAGAAGAACCTCAGGGTATGTTCAATATTAGCAAATGGGTAAAATTGGGTAACTGGGGCTTTGGGGTAGTGTAGTCTAAGAAAGTAGTCTGCGGAGTAAAACCTAAGTATATCTAACTTTGATATCCTTTGAATAGTTCTGATTTTGTTTTCCTGAACCAATGTCTGTTATTTTGGCAAGAGGGATATGCATGCTAATCTGATAGCAATTTTTCTCCATTGAATAAGGCTTGTTACCATAAGATTTTAAAAGTGTTTAAAGAATACAAAAATAGTATTTTTTATGACAGATTTCCCGTTTTTCTCATATTTAGGAGGGTACTGGTCCTCGGGTTATTTCTGCTTTTGTGGAAATTATTTTTGACAATTCGGACAACAGGTTACCAGTAAGTACCTGTTTATTTAAGTAATGTTGAAAATGTTATTGCTATAATTAACTTTTTTATACTTTGAAACATTTATAACTCTATTCAAGCTTTAGTAGTTTAGTTCATACTTAAGTTATATATAATTTGGGGCTTGGATTGTAGCTTAGTGGTAGAGCGCTTGCCTCGCATGTGGGAGGCCCTGGGTTCGATCCTCAGCACCACATACAAAGCAATAAAGTAAAGGCATTGTGTCCATTTACAACTAAATATTTTTAAAAGTTATATATAATTATACAGTTTACTGATTTTTGTCTTTAAATCGTAATGAACATTCTATTCTGGTAAATGACTGCAAGCTGTTATGAAAAACATCTTCTGTCTTGAGTGTTCAGAGCATGATCTTTAGTGAGATAATTGAAATTTGAAAATAAATAGTTGTGGTCAAGGACTTTAAAATCACCTTTTATAAAAAGTTTCCTACTTTTAAACTAACTTTCTTACTATTAAACTAACTTGGGCTTTTGCATTTTTTCTTAGATTGATAAAGAGGAAGTTTCACTTCGAAGAGTCATTGGTGCCAAAAAAGATCAGTATTTCTTAGATAAGAAAATGGTCACGTAAGCGTTGTTCTTTACATTTACAGTTTCTTTATAAAAGAGTAAAAGTGTCTCTTACTTGCCATATATAAGGCATATACTTGCCTCATGTTCTTGAGAATAAGAAGACTGTGAAGTTGAGAATAAGAGATTCTTTTTTTTTTTTTTGGTACTGGAGATTGAACTCAGGGGCACTCGACCACTGAGCTACATCCCCAGCCCTATTTTGTGTTTTATTTAGAGACAGGGTCTCACTGAGTTGCTTAGCACCTCGCTGTTGCTGAGGCTGGCTTTGAACTCGCGATTCTCCTGTCTCAGCCTCCCTACATGCTGGGATTACAGGCTTGGGCCACTGCGCCCGGCTGAGAATAAGGGATTCTTTTAGGCTGATAAAACAGTTTAATGACTAGCCTGTATATCCTAATGCTTTTTAAATACTTTTAAAGAATAAGCTGGTCTCATTCTTTGCTTATTGTGGAGGCTTTAAAATAGTTTATCTGAAAATAATTACAGTGTTTTTCAACAGGAAAAATGATGTGATGAACCTCCTTGAAAGTGCTGGTTTTTCTCGAAGCAATCCTTATTATATTGTTAAACAAGGAAAGGTAAAACAATTGTATGTCTTTTTTAATAGAAAAAAATTTTGCTGAGACTCTTCCCCTAGAATGATGAGTTTGGTTTATTGGTTCTAATTGTTAAGGTAGAGCAAAAATGGACCTTTAGTTTTCATTGATTTATTTTGTATTGAAGTTAGTATTTTACATGTCAATAAAGTACCAGATAGATCCATTGTATATTTGGATAGGAGCATTTCAGCAAACGAAGTGAGTCTTGTTTTCTTGGTAACTTATATTATTACCTAATATAAGTAATATAATTACTTATATTATTACCTAATGAGATGCAGTGTACTGAAAGATGATTTGGGCAGGGGGGTTACTGTAGATTGAACTCAGCGGCACTCGACTACTAAGCTACATCTTCAGCCCTGTTTTGTATTTTATTGAGAGACAGGGTCTCACTGAGTTGCTTAGCTCCTCACTTTTGCTGAGGCTGGCTTTGAACTTGCAATCCTCTTGCCTCAGCCTCCTGAGCCACTGAGATTACAGGCATGCACCACCACACCCGGCTGATGTATATACTTCTGATAGACATATTTTCTTAACTCAGAGTCTGTTCTATTTTATGTAAATGTGTAAATAACTATCAGTTTAGTTTAGTTTTTTTTTTTTTTTTAATAGCAGGAATTGAACCTAGAGGCACTTAACCACTGAGCCACATCCCCAGCTCTCTTTATTTTTTATTTTGAGACATGATCTTGCTAATTTGCTGAGGCTGGCTTTGAACTTGTTGTACTCCTGCCTTAACCTCCCGATTCGCTGGGATTACACGTGTGCACCATTGTATCTAGCTCATTTTAGTTTTTTTTATGCAGTGATAGCATTTTTGAGTATATTAAGTCACATAATAGTTAGGTTGTACCATTATCTCTATATTTAAAGTATACAATTTTTGTTATACTTTTAAATAGTATAGCTTTTAAAGAAATGTCAGTGATGATTTCCCTTTGTAAAAAATACTTTTTGTTCCTTGAAAATGAACTCTTTTATAATTTATTATAATGAGTAAGAAAAATTGGTCATGTTTCATTTGTAAGTTTTATTCATACAGGAGGCTTACAAATGTATCAGTTTTATTAGTTAAGTTTCATTTATGTAAAGGAGATATAGATATGTTGGTACTATATAAATTATATTGGCCAAATCATAATCTACAAACTCAGCATGTGAAAATATATGTTAAGAACTCTTTAGGTAGAATTCTTAAAGAGCAGTCGATAGCTACGTAATGATTCTTTTTCTAAAATTTTTAGATCAATCAAATGGCAACAGCACCAGATTCTCAGAGACTAAAACTATTAAGAGAAGTAGCTGGTACTAGAGTATATGATGAACGAAAAGAAGAAAGCATCTCCTTAATGAAAGAAACTGGTAAAATAAATGTGATATTGCTTTATTTCTTTTTGTTGCAAATTACTTTGTCATTGTATTATTACAGTTAATAAGTTATGTCTGTTTTCAAAACATATTGTGTGATAGTTTGCTTATATGCTGAATGGAGACAAAATTAGTTTGAAGCAGTTTAGATAAGGTTTTCGGTAATTAATTTTGAATAAGGAAATGTCAGGATTAGACGATAGGGCCTTTGTAAATCAACTACTTTTGACTCTACCTTCCTTGCTGTTGTTAGGACAACAAATTTGGATGCATCCTCCCCTCCCAAATACTGGAGTACCATTTGGCATTAGGTTTTTTTGTATTTTTTTTTTGGTACTGGAGATTGAACTCAGGGGCACTCGACTACTGAGCCAAATCCGCAGTCCTGTTTTGTGTTTTATGTAGAGACAAGGTCTCACTGAGTTGCTTAGCGCCTCACCATTGCTAAGGCTGGCTTTGAATTCGCGATTCTCCTGTCTCAGCCTCCCAAAGTGCTGGGATTACAAGTGTGAGCCACCACGCCCGGCTTGGCATTAGGTTTTAAATTGTTGAGGAACAAGTAAATGTAGAACTTTGAGCGTGGAGTCTTCATTAATACATTTATTGTGAAACTCTGTTTTGCTTTTCCAAGCGTTGTTTTATATCATGGCTAAGAGTTTGACATTTCTGGGTTTAAATCCTATAATTAACTGACATTATGACGTTAGACTTGATCTCTCTGGTTCAGATCTTCCTCATCTATAAAATTCTGTTTTGTAAATCGTGGTGGTGAGTAGAGGAAGTTCCAGTAGTTCCTTTACTGGAATATAGTTTATATTCAATATAGGGTAGCTATAGATAATGCTTTTAATGAAAAATGAGAATTAGTAATACCAGTGATGTTTGTTGTTGTTGTTTTTAATGTTATGGGATAGCATGTTGACTTTTAAAAATGAAGCTTAAATGGAGGAATAGAGGCCCTCACTATATTATAATATAAGGGTCATTGTTACATTGTATAAATTTGTTTTCTGCCTTTCATAAAAATATCTCAATTGCCATTTTAGTATCTTAGATTTGGTTACCACATAATACCAAGGAAACAGTGCTATAGTTCTTAAGCATAAATTCATGGTGTATTTGAGAAGTGATAGTACATAACATTTTTATTTAATGCCCACACCTTCTCCCTATTTTTTTTTTAAGAGGGCAAGCGGGAAAAAATCAATGAGTTGTTAAAATACATTGAAGAAAGATTACATACTTTAGAGGAAGAAAAGGAAGAACTAGCTCAGTATCAGAAATGGGATAAAATGAGACGAGCCCTGGAATATACCATTTACAATCAGGAACTTAATGAGACTCGAGCTAAACTTGACGAGGTAAAATACTTACCTTTGGCAGTCAGATGAGTTTTGTTTTTATGAATATGTTAAGCTCAGCCTGTATTTATACTTTTCAGTGATTTTAAATAGAAACTTTAAAATATTAGAAACTTTTTAATGAATTCATCAGTTACCAATTTTCTTCTGTTTGTTTTTTAGTTTACTGTAAGGAAAATGCCTAGACCCATATTGTCTTTACTAGAATTGTATCTGAAATATAAAATGGTGATTTTAGGCAAACCAGATGAGAGAAAAGCTGCCTTTAAAGCTTTGTGGATTTTTTTATTGGCATTTTAGAATGTATTTTGTAAATTTGTATTGCTGATTTTTTTTTAACACAAAATTGTTTTAGGCAATCCTTGAGTTTTCTACTTGAAAAATATTTTAAAAATTTTTTGTAAAAAAATTTTGAAGTAAATGGTTGCTTTTAGTTTATTTTAGTTAAATTTTAAATGTTAAATGCTTTTAGTTTATTTAGTTAAATTTTTATTTTATTTATTTATTTATTTTTTAATATTTTGTTTTTTTAGTTGTAGATGAACACAATATCTTTATTTATTTTATGTGGTGCTAAGGATCGAACCCAGTGCCTTATGTATGCGAGGCAAGCGCTCAACCGCTGAGCCATAGCCCCAGCCCCTAGTTAAATTTTTAATGTTAAAAATTTTTGTAAAAAATTTTGAAGTGAATGATTGCTTTTAGTTTATTTTAGTAGATGTTGAAAATTTTGCTAGAAGTTACAAAATTTTAGATTAATATAAAATGAGTTAGAAATGGTGATTTTGGTTTTTGGTTTTTTTCCCAGCTTTCTGCTAAACGAGAAACTAGTGGAGAAAAATCAAGACAATTACGAGATGCCCAGCAAGATGCAAGAGATAAAATGGAGGTAAGGTTTTGAATAAGATTTAGGCATATATATATTTTTAAATTTTATTTATTTATTTTTTTGCAGTACCTGAACTTGAACCTGGGGGTGTTCTACCACCGAGCTACATTTCAGCCTCCCCTTTTTTGAAAATATTTTTTTTAATTGTAGATGGACACAGTATCTTTATTTATTTATTTTTATGTGATGCTTAGGATTGAACCCAGCACATCACACATGCGAGGCAAGCGCTCTACCGCTGAGCCACAATCCCAACCCCTCACCCCTTTTTCTTTCTTTCTTTCTTTCTTTTTGATACTGTAGATTGAACTCAGGGGCACTAAACCACTGAGCCACATCCCCAGCCCTCTTATGTGTTGTATGTAGAGACAAGGTCTCACTGAGTTGCTTAGCGCCTTGCCATTGCTGAGGCTGGCTTTGAACACACGATTCTCCTGTCTCAGCCTTCTAAGTGCTGGGATTATGGGCTTGCGCCACCACACCCAGCTTCCCCTTTTTATTTCTTATTTTGAGACAAGTTCTCATTAAGTTGTCCATACTGACCTCAAATTTATAATCTTCCTCCCTCAGCCTCCCAAGTAGTTGCGATTATAAGTGTGTGCTGTTGTGCCAGGTTACTTAGATTTTTTTGACCACAGTAAATCCTTTTGTACCAGAACTGTGGGATTGTAACCACAAGGAGAAGTCATGGCGATTGAGAATTGGAAAGACAGGGTGGTACTAAAAGCATAAGTGAAGGAAAAAGAATGGGCAGAATTAATGGTATTACAGTTCTGCTATTGCTATTGTATTGCCTGACTCATTTCTGTTTGATACTTTATGGATAGGATATTGAGCGCCAAGTTAGAGAGTTGAAAACAAAAATTTCAGCTATGAAAGAAGAAAAAGAACAGCTCAGTGCTGAAAGACAAGAACAAATCAAGCAGAGGACTAAATTGGAGCTTAAAGCTAAGGATTTACAAGATGAATTAGCTGGCAATAGTGAACAAAGGGTAAGTCAAAATGCTGAAAATAAAAGACATGAATGTTCAGACTAGTAAGAATCGTAGAAGGTAGTTCTGTGATGGGAGTGCATGCTTGAATGTTTTATAAAAGCTTTGCAACATTATCAAGTAGCACATAAGTACTATCTTTTTATTTCTTTCATTTCAGAAAATTAGTTTTATGTTGCAGGGTCAGTTTTCTCATGAGTTTCTGTTTGTTTTTTCTCCTGAGAAAACATTTTATGCTAGATTTATAAAAGTTAAGCAAAAAATTTTAAATAAATTGCATTTTTACTTATCTTGCTTTATTTACAGAAACGTTTATTAAAAGAGAGGCAGAAATTGCTTGAAAAAATAGAAGAAAAGCAGAAAGAACTGGCAGAAACAGAACCTAAATTCAACAGTGTAAAAGAAAAAGAAGAGCGAGGGATTGCGAGGTTTGGAAATTTTCACCAGCACTTAATTTTCTGCATAGTTTCTCTATAAGACATACACAGCTATGGGTTAGGAAGGTACTTGCATAGTAATTAAAGGCAAACGTTAACTGTGCTCTTGAAAGTAATAATAGCTAATGTTAAACAGCTACCTCGGGGCAAGTGTTATTGTACACATACTGCCTACATTGTTTCTACTCAAAAGTGATAATTCACTTTAACTCCACTTTAAATTCAGTGAACTTTGGGCTTTGGGAGATCTAATAACTTACTCAAGATGACATAACTAAATGTTAGGCTTTTTAAAACAAGCATTTTTTTTTTAATCCAAATAGCATTTTTTATGCTATTTTTATGCTATTTTTATGCTATTTTTTATGCTTTTTTCACTTAATGCTGTTTTAACTTTTAGTATCTGTCTGTAAATTGGACTTGCTAACATTTGCTAATGTCACATGATTTAGTGTCTATAATGTTTATATGCATTCATTTTAGTGAGTTGCCTATTTATATCCTTTATTCATTTTTCTCCTTTTTTGTAGGAATGTTTTCTGTAATCTGGACACTGATATTCAATATGTGAAAGTGTTTTCTCTTATAGAGTATCTCTGTTAATAAGAGTTGAAGATGTTTTTGTAGCTAAGTGTAGTTGTTAGCAGTTTTTAAAGTTTCTAAAATGGGGCACTAAAATTATCTAGATTAACTGACTAAGACCTGGGATGAATATTGGGTCTGTCTGTAATTCTTAGAGTATGGGCTATTTACCTAACTTGAATTTTTATTTCAAAGTGAAGTTAATATAACTAGCTAGTCCAAGGTGCTTTATTATATAGTAATTGCTTTTTACACTTAATTCCTTTTTTAATGTAATTTTTAAAAAATGGATTATTGTTTCTGTGTATGGTTGATGTTATAGATTGTAATTAAAATTGGTTATTTCCTGTTCTCATTTTCAACCCATTCTCATATCTTGTGTAGATTGGCTCAAGCTACCCAGGAAAGAACGGATCTTTATGCAAAGCAGGGTCGAGGGAGCCAGTTTACATCAAAAGAAGAAAGGGATAAGTGGATTAAAAAGGAACTCAAGTCTTTAGATCAGGCCATTAATGATAAGAAAAGACAGATTGCAGCTATACATAAGGATTTGGAGGACACTGAGGCAAACAAAGAGAAAAATCTGGAGCAATATAATGTAAGAACTTCTACAATGGCTTTGAGAAGACTTAAATGGCTTCAGAAGACATAAACATATAGTTTTATCTACTTGGTTTTAATTTTAGAGAATTTTGCTTACTATTATTAAAATACATAAAATATACTTCTTTAGAAATGGTCAGCACAATTTAATATATATGTAGCAATTCTTTTCCCCCTTTCTTTCCTTTTGATTGAACCCAGGGGCACTTTGCCATTGAGTGACATCCCCAGCACCCTCCCCTTTCCCCCTTCTTATACACTTTAAAATTTTATTTATTTATTCTAATTAGATATAGGTGACAGCATAATGCATTTTGATTCATTGTACACAAGTGTAGCACAACTTTTCATTTCTCTGGTTGTATACAATGTAGCATTGTACGCCCTATGTGCAGTGTACCTAGGGTAATTGTTTTTAAAAAGGATCCCACCAAGTTGCTGAAGCTGGCCTGGAACTTGTAGTCCTCCTGCCTCAGTTTTCCAAGTTGCTGGGATTACAAGTGCAAGCTGCCACACCTGGCTCTTTTTTTTTTTAAAGGATATTTTGTTCTTATCAGTATTCATGGGGATTAAGTATATTTAAAATATGTTTTTATGGATGGGTAGTGTATACCTAATCTACCCTTGATTTTTTTTTTTTAAATAATATCTTTATTTTATTTATTTATTTTTAAATGTGGTGCTGAGGATCGAACCCAGTGCCTCACGTGTGCTAGGCGAGCACACTACCACTGCGCCATAACCCCAGCCCCTACCCTTGATTTAACATGAAAAACAATCTAAAACCATTTAGTAACTTAACTTTTTCCATTTTTTAATTCTAACATTTTTCTGCCATTAACATTTTTTGTTAGTTAAAACAATGGTGAGCCGCGTGCAGTGGTGCACACCTGTGATGCCAGTACTTCGGGAGGCTGAGACAGGAGAATCACGAGTTTAAAGCCAGCCTCAGCAACGGCGAGGCCCTAAGCAACTCATTGAGACCCTGTCTCTACATAAAACACAAGATAGGGCTGGGAATGTGGCTCAGTGGTCAAGTGCCCCCGAGTTCAATCCCCGGTACCAAAAAACCCAAACAAAATAGATGATTTTATAGACATTTTCTAAATGAATTGAACATTATTTACTATGCATATTTAGCTACTACTTTCTTAAAAATGGAAGTAGAAGATAGAATATTTCCAGAGTAAGGAAGATACCATGTTATTTGACATAAGAAATATGTGGGAGGCAAATGCTTTCTTAACAGATATGCACAGCTGTGTGCAGGTATGTGAAAGTTGATGGGATTGATGAGAAAGGAGTATGTAAGACAGTGTAGGGTGAGGAGGAGTGATGCAATCTGCATCAGTTGGTTTATTGGTTGGTTTATCAAAAAAGCTCACTAAAAGTATAATATTTAAAAATATGTGTATGTATATGGATATCTGTAATACACATTTATCTTTTTCTTTTTGGTGGGGGGGTTACTGGGGATTGAACTCAGGGGCTCTTTTCCACTGAGCCAGCCCTATTTTGTATTTTATTTGGAGACAGGGTCTCACTAAGTTATTTAGTGCCTCACTTTTGCTGAGGCTGACTTTGAACTCGCAATCTTCATACCTCAGCCTCTTGAACCACTGAGATTGCAGACGTGCTCCACCTTGTCTGGCATGTATATATATCTTGAGCATTTTATTTTAAGCAAATCAGTGTCCATTAATGTGCCTCTTTTGATGTAGGGCCAAAGAATATTTCTTCTGAATCTGATTAGTGACTGGAATTCCCAGGGGATTTTCTCATATGACCACACATGTAAATACATTTATTGTTAAAGTTGGATGATAATAGCATCCAGGATTCCATCTAGGATCATATGTTTAATTTAGTTGTCATTTCCCTCTTACCTGCTCTAAACCAGTCCAGTTCCTCAGTCTTACCTTGATAATTTTTTTTTTTTGGTGACTTGATATTTTAATTATGTTAAATTCAGTTTTTAGTGACTCACCTAAAGGTGTCCAAAACCTATCATATTTAAAAAAATAAATTTTTTCCTTTGTACTCATTCACATAATTACACAGCCAAAACAAAAGCAAATACAACTGCCTTTAACCATAAACAACTCAATCGTTAGGAAAAGTGACAAGGAGTAATATATTGTAGCTTAATGGCTTTGCAAGTTGTGTGTATTTGTGGGCTTTAGTCAGAATACTTTATAAAGGAAGTAGAAAACACTGATTAAGCTAGGTAGTCATTTATATAGAAATTAGTGTGGTTTCGATTGTTGTAGGTAGCCATGTGTACTTTCCTGAAACAAAATGAATTCTTTTTTTTTGGTACCAGGTCTTGATTTTATAGAACCACCACCATCAGACCATCAGCAGATGCCCTTTTTAGCGGGGGTGGGTGGGGGGTGCGCGCCAGGGATTGAACTCAGGGATACTTGACCACTGAGCCACATCCCCAGCCCTATTTTGTGTTTTATGTAGAGACAGCGTCTCACTGAGTTGCTTAGCACCTTGCCGTTGCTGAGGCTGGCTTTGAACTTGTAATTCTCCTGTCTCAGCCTCCCAAAGTGCTGGGATTATAGGCGTGCACCACCATGCCCAGCTAAGTTTATTATTGATTTTCCATTGAGCAGCTTTATTCATTCTTTTCATGCTTGAAGTTTATTATTTTCCAGTAATAATAAACTTCTGAAGCTACACCTTGTGTTATCAGAATGACCATTTGTGAAGATAAAGTGTGCCTTTTATTCTGGACAGATAAGAATTTACAGTGCATGAGTGCTATGTAAAATATCCGTTTGTTTTCTGGATTAATTTTTCTACAGTATTTTTTTTTAAATATTTTATTTAGTTATAGATGTACACAATGCCTTTATTTTTATTTTACGTGGTGCTGAGGATCGAACCCAGTGCCTCACACATATGAGGCAAGCGCTGTACCGCTGAGCCACAACCCCAGCCCCTTTATACAGTATTTTTAACACTTGGGGCTAGAGATGTGGCTCAGTGGTGGCATGTTTGCCTGGTATGCATGTCGCCCTGAGTTTGATCCCCAGAACTACACACACACGAAAAATTTCATCAGTCCACCTGGCAGTACTGCATACCTATAATTTCATCAGCTCAAAAGCCTGAGACAGTAGGACTGCAAGTTTGAGCCCAACCTCACCAATTTAACAAGGCTTTCGCAAAATTTTAAGAAGGGGCTGGAAATGTAGCTCAGTGGGTAAAGTGCCCTGGGTTTAATCCCTACTACCAAAAAAATTAAAACAATGTCTTGGGTAGTTTTGTCATGGTTTAGTTTGCTTCATTTATATAGTATAACTTCTGCATACCTTAAAATAAATTCAGACTTTTTTCACTGATATTAGTGTTATCTTAGTCTCAGTAATTGATATGGAGGAGAAACTCTTTGATAGCTGTGAATAAGCTGCAGTATAATGTTTCTTAGTTTTTCCTAGCCTGTATTTTTTTTTTAATTCTAAAATTCTGGAGTGTATATTACAGAAGTAATAAGGTTTAGGTTATTAATGAACAAGTTAATTTCTTTTTAGCAATATTTTCTAGAATAGTTCATCTTATGGTTTGTGTTTCCTTGTGCTTTCCTTGTGCCTACTCCTTTTAAAAATTGAAATTTTGATTTTTCAGTAGCTTCAGTGAGGTATAACTGATATATAATAAATTAATACATACTTAAGTACATTACCTATAAAACCATCATCACAGTTAAGATAGTGAATGTTACTCAGAAATGTTTTTCATTCCCCTTGGTAATTTCCTCCATTACCTTTTGCAGCCAGTGATCTGCTTTCATAATGTCACTATAGATTGTCACTATGAAATTGAATTTTAGATTTGAATTGTTTTTTATTTCCATAGAAACTGGATCAGGATCTCAATGAAGTCAAAGCTCGAGTAGAAGAACTGGACAGAAAATATTATGAAGTAAAAAATAAGAAAGATGAATTACAAAGTGAAAGAAAGTTAGTATTGACTAAAATATGCCTAATTTTTTTGAGTAATGCTAATTACTGATTGTTATGCGGTCTTTATGTTATAAATTAACTAAGTTTAATATTTTATTAAATATTTTATTCTAAAGTATTTTATTCTAAAGTATATATTTTAAGTGCATCTTATGTGTTTAAAATTAAAGGCCATCTAATTTTTATTAATTAGTTACTTGTGGAGAGAGGAGAATGCGGAACAGCAAGCACTTGCTGCTAAAAGAGAAGATCTTGAAAAAAAGCAGCAACTTCTTAGAGCAGCAACAGGAAAGGTGGGCAGGTTCTTTTCATTACCTGAGTTATTGAGTCAGTCATTGTTGCAAGAATTTAGTAGCTTTTAAGCTACAGGTCTTAAGTGCTAGGTAATGAATAGGAAAGTTGAGTCCAAATCACTTATCTTATAAATGTGAAACAGTAGAGATTATGTATTTATCCTGTCAACCATACTATTAATGATAGCACTTTCAAATTTTGGCAAAGAACCCATTTTTCACCCTAGTGTCACAGAGCAGACCCATAATATGAAGTGTTAAATGTAGTTGACATTTTACGTGGGTGATGTGCTTGGTGAGAAGAATGTTTATTTTCTGGTATATATTTAAATGTATGATGTAATGGGCTTCTAACCAGCAGGAATGCCATTGGTGATACTGATAGTTTTTACTAAATAATTTATAGGCCATTTTAAATGGAATAGACAGTATAAACAAAGTGCTAGACCATTTTCGTCGAAAAGGAATAAACCAGCATGTACAAAATGGCTATCATGGCATTGTGATGAATAACTTTGAATGTGAGCCAGCCTTCTACACATGTGTGGAAGTCACTGCTGGAAACAGGTAAGATTTTTTGCTTGATATTGAGGGTTTTGGGAGGTAAGAGGGAATATGAATAACCTAAAAAAACAACTCTTTGTAGTTTTTGTATAATATATCTTCCATTATCTTATATTCTTTAGGTTCCTTATTTAACTTTATAATGATAGAAGTAGATGCCAAGTATTTGTTTCTAATTGTATGAAGTAGAACTTTCCCCATTTTGGGCTTACCCTTCTGTCATTGGAATATTCTACTTAATCTTTTTCAGTACAAGTGGAGTTGCATGGAAAAACAGTGAATTGTTTGATACTTAAATGTTTATAACACTTTAAAATCCAGCAGTAAAGATATATCTTTTCTTTTGTTGTTTATATGTAGATTATTTTATCACATTGTTGATTCAGATGAAGTCAGCACGAAGATTTTAATGGAGTTTAATAAAATGAATCTTCCTGGAGAGGTCACTTTTCTGCCTCTTAACAAGTTAGATGTCAGGGATACTGCCTATCCTGAAACCAATGTGAGTCAACGTGTGTTAAGGTCTCTTTCATTGAGTTACTTTTTATTGTAGAGTCTTCTTAATACATGCTAGTACCTGGGAACTATACATGGAGATTCAGTAGACTATAAAATAAACATGCTTTCTTCCCACTGAGCATAGCTACTGTTCAGTGGGGTTGAGGAGAACAGAGATTACAGCCAAGACTTATGAAACAAATCATCACAAATACGTAAATCTTCAGGGTGACATGATAACATTAGGGAATTGGGGAAAAATTCCTTGGGAACTGTCATTTAAAGGGAATTTTAAAAAGTTTTTTGGTTATGCTTTTTTTTCTAATTTTTTTTTTTAGTTGTTGATGTACCTTTATTTTATTCATCTATTTATATGCGGTGCTGAGGATTGAACCCAGTGCCTTATACATGCGAGACAAGTGTTACCACTGAGCCGTAATCTCAGCCCCTGGTTATGCTTTTAATGTATTTTATAAATTAAATGAAAAGTGGCTAAGATGATGATAAACTCTGAAAACATAGTGTCTCTTTTGTTATTAGCACAGTTTAAATGGATTAAAAATATTCTTCAGGCATCATTCTTGGAAAAAATGTTATTGCTTTGAGGTCTTTGACCTCAGAATGTTGATAATAGCAGCTGTAAAGTGTTGAGGAGGAAAATTGAGTTTTACAAGCATGATGTATGAATGAAGCAAGACACATAAGAAGCATATAGTGTGGTTACATTTATACAACATAACACAAAACTGAACTTAGATAATAGAACTAGAAAAAGGTGCAAGGAAGTGATTAGTACAAAGTCATTATAGTGGTTACCTCCAGCAGGTAACTACTGTGTTATTAGGAAATGGGCACTCATGGCTTCTGGACTGTCAACAGTGTTCTGTTTCTTGTGCTGTGTGGTGGTTATATTGGTGTTCTCTTTATAATTATTAATTTAAGCTTAATATGTATATATTACATTTTTCTATATGTAGGATATATTTCATAATTCAGAAAAATCTATAAAAATCCTGTTCTGATAGTTTAGGAAAGAGGAAAAAAATGAAAATAACTGACATCTACAGATACCATATGAATCATTTTGTATCTATTAATTCATTTAGTCTTTACAGCTTTAAAAGGAAGAAACTATTATTTCAAAGTTTTGTAAAGTAATTGTTATCTAGGAAAATTAAGCAACTTATCTCAAGCACACATCTGATAAGTGGCAAAACTAGGATTTGAATTTGAGCAGCCTGACTTCCGAGCTACTAAGCTTATTATCATAATGCTCTACTGTTGAAAACTTTGATGATTAAATATCCAGGATATTTTATTTTTTTATTATTTTTTGTTTGTGCTGGGAATTGAACAGCAGCCCAGACCTGCTGCCAGAGCACTATATTCCCAGCCCTCTAGATTTCAGTAGAATGATTCTTTTAACATTGTCAATATCAAAACTGGTAGTTTTGAAGTATATTTGTGTTTATTTATAAAGAGATAAATCATAATTCTGCAGCTTTTAATTAGCTATGTTGTGATCTCTTATTAATGAAATACTCATTTTTAGGATGCTATTCCTATGATCAGTAAACTGAGGTACAATCCCAGATTTGACAAAGCTTTCAAACATGTATTTGGAAAGACACTTATTTGTCGTAGCATGGAAGTTTCAACCCAGCTGGCCCGTGCTTTCACTATGGACTGCATTACTTTGGAAGGTTTGTAATAGTAATTCTTAGCTTTGAACAAATAAACTCTAATGAATAATTTTAACACATATAACAAGCTGTATAACAATATATATATTTTTTTTCTTTCTTTTTTGGGGGGATACTAGGGATTGAATTCAGGGACACTTGACCACTGAGCCACATCCCCAATCCTATTTTGTATTTTATTTAGACAGAGTCTCATTGAGTTGCTTAACACCTCGCCGTTGGCTGAGGCTGGCTTTGAATTCAAAATCCTCCTGTCTCAGCCTCCCGAGCCCCTGGGATTACAGGAATGTATCTCTTGAGCCGTGTGCATGTCTGATGAATATATCTTACGTAGTAATTCAAAGTCAGAGTTTCAAGAGTATTCAAAAACTCATGTCCAATTCTTTTTTTTTTGGTACCGGGGATTGAAGTCAGGGGTACTTGACCACATCCCCAGCCTTATTTTGTGTATTATATAGAGACAGGGTCTCATTGTGTTGCTTAGCACCTCGCCATTGCTGTGACTGGCTTTGAACTCGTGATTCTCCTGCCTCAGCCTCCCAAAGTGCTGGGATTACAGGCATGTGCCACTGCGCCCGGCTCCATGTCCAAATTTTTTTTTATGATTTTTATCATTTTAACCCAATAGTGGGTTCAAATAAGAATACAAACAGGCTATAATTTATTGATTTTTTTTAAAGTATAAACATTTGGAGCCAGGCGCGGTGGCGCAAGCCTGTAATCCCAGCACTTAGAGAGGCTGAGACAGGAGAATCGTGAATTCAAAGCCAGCCTCAGCAACGGCGAGGCGCTAAGCAACTCAGTGAGACCCTGTCTAAAGAAAATACAAAATAGAGACTGTGTCTCTACATAAAACACAAAAATAGGGCTGGAGATGTGGCTCAGTGGTTGAGTGCCCCTGACTTCAATCCCCAGTACCAAAAAAAAAAATGTATAAACATTTGGTTCTTAACTTTTTTTACACTGTGGGCTCCTTTGGCTCTTTGAAGCTTATGAATCCTTTCTCAAAAAGTTTAAATGCAGAAAGTTAAATACTTTGGATCACAAAAGAAACCCATTATATTGGCATGTATCACAATATTTTAAAAATATGATATAGTAATACATTATTAAATGTATTAACAGACAAGATTTAGCAATGTCTTTAGTAACTGCTGTGATTTGAAGCACAGATGCATGTAAGCAAAGTTTTGAGATCTGTGACAAGTGTAATCTTACATGAAAATAATTTTGCTTCTGTCTTCTTTTTGGTACCAGGGTACTCAACCACTGAGTCACATCCCTACCCCTATTTTGTTTAATTTAGAGACAGGGTCTCACTGAGTTGTTTAGTGCCTCGCCATTGCTGATGCTGGCTTGAACTTGTGATTCTCCTGTCTCAGCCTCCCGAAATGTTGAAATTACAGGCATGCACCACTGCGCCCGGCCACATTGCTGCTATTTTTGATGCTCAGATTTTCCCAAATATAGCTAGTAGGAGTTCCAAACTAGGTTTTAGTGTCATCTTGATATGTTCTCATTAGTCCTTAGTACTTTTTGCTTTCTGCCAGATGTTCAGGCTTACCTAGAACGTATATTTTTTTGTAAAGACTGTGAATTTTAACTTTGGGAAGCAAAGTTTTTTCAGGGTAACTACAATTCTTTAATTTTTCTTTTATTCTCATTATGTAATTTAAAACCTTTAGATTAGTATTGGGTTATAAGTCAGTTTATCATTGAATAAAGTTGTTATACAGAATTACTACCTTTCTTATGCTTTGTTTATAGGTGACCAAGTCAGTCATCGGGGTGCTCTAACTGGAGGTTATTATGACACAAGGAAGTCTCGACTTGAATTACAAAAAGATGTTAGAAAAGCAGAAGAAGAACTGGGTGAGCTTGAAGCAAAGCTCAATGAAAACCTGCGCAGAAATATTGAAAATATCTTTTTGTTTTGTGCTTAATGATGGATACTGTGGAGAAAACTACATTTTGATTGCAGCCTATAATCTTTTGCATATTGGATGTGATACATATATATGCATATATATATGTATATATATAAAATGTGTTTTACTTTGGCTTTTATTTAAGCTGAAGAGCTTATGGTTGTCTATTTAGCTTCTGAAGACAAAACTAAAAACTGCTTTTTATATATATTGATTTTTATATTGATTCTTTGCTTAACTATTAAGTAGCTAATACCAGTATGTTTACTTTTGAAGGACAAGTACCTTGGAACACCAGATTTTAAGGTTATCAGGTAAAGAGTAAACCAAGGGTTGGTCAGTGAATTATGAAAGGAAAACCTGAGTAATGTTTCAAGGAGGAGGGTTGGAGGTATTCGTAATGCCCCATAATGTAGAGAATGTCATGTATATAAGGAATGAAAAATGTCCATTAGAATTTACTATCTTGAGGTCATTTGGTACAAGTTCAGATTTAGTATTAGTGGAAGAAGTGGCCATGAAATAGGCAAATCTGAGTAATCATGATTGTTGTTTGAAATAAAAATAGTGCAATGTGGAGAGTGGCTAGTTGAGCTCACAACTGGAATAGTTGTGCCATATGCATTTTCTTAAAAACAATCATAGTGCTTTGGCAAATACAGTAGTTCTCAATGTGTACTTCCTGTTTTGTCATACACTATGAAGAATACAGGTACTTGACCATTGAGATATTATTTTTTACTGCTACAAGGACATTCTTAAGTAAAACTTTTTTTTTTTAAATGGTGACTTTATAGCTTCTGTGCCATCAGTGTAAACAGCAACTCAAAATGACAGTTGAACTTTTTAGCTTTGACATAGCCAGGAGTCTGCATTTCATACTTTTAGAACATGTGACATATAACCTGGTAAGAATTTTCCTTAGCCTTGTATATGGATTAATAATGAAATTGATCAGTTGATGAACCAAATGCAGCAGATAGAAACTCAACAAAGGAAATTTAAAGCATCCAGAGACAGCATATTATCAGAAATGAAGATGCTGAAAGAGAAGCGGCAGCAGTCAGAGAAAACCTTTATGCCTAAGGTCTGTTAAGTATGTCTTTTATCATACATTTGTTTTAATTGTATAGACTTGGAGTGGTAGCTTGAGGATGTAGCTCAGTGGTATGGCACCTAACGTATGCAAGGCCCTGGGTTCAACCCTGGCACTGCAAATAACAAAAAAGATCCTTGTGATTGTATAGAATTGGGGGTGAATTATACAGGTTATACAGGTTATCATTGAATCTCATATGTTCCATTTTTGTTTGGACCCATACTTCTAGATATCTACATCTCTCTGTGCTATACTTAAATTCATACGTACCCAGAGTCTTCTATTGTAGATTGCATTCAGGCTGCCCACCTTAATTGGATAAACAGACATTTTGAGCTATGCCATAATAGTGCTGCCTGATAGTATTTAATTTGTCAGTATCCATTTTTGTCTGGAAAGCATTATGAAACTATTTGATTATTTGACTATATTTTGTCCAGATTATCAGTAGTACTGAGAGGCAAAAATAAGAATTGCTGATAGTTACACTGTTCCAAAACATTTTTTGTTCCTATGGATACTTCTGAAAAGTTTTGTATAGTTTAACCATGAAGTATGGTTTGTCCCTCCCCTCATGGAGTTGCCTTGTAATTGTTTTTCTTGTCTACATGGTCCTAATTATCAAATTTAATGAGTACAGGGCTTGGAGGTGTAGCTCAGTGGTGGAATGCTTGCCTGGCATGCTTGAGACCCTGAGTTCAGTTCCTTAGCACCACTAAAAGGAAAAAGGAAGGAAAAAATAGTACAAAGAAAAAAAATAGTACAGTTGCTCCTTGGATTATGATGGGATTGTGTCTTGATAAACCTTGAAAATATCACAAGGCAAAATGCATTTAATACACCTAACCTACTGAACATTATAACTTAGCAACACATTATAGCACATAATATTTAATATTTAATTGAGTTGATTATTTTAGTTCACTTGAATGTCATGTAGATTTTTTCTAGTTTTTCACTATTAGTAATAATGATTAATACCTTTATTAAGAAATGGATAATTTGTCATGTAGCAACGTAGCTTACAAAGTTTGGAAGCAAGTTTGCATGCTATGGAGTCCACCAGAGAGTCACTGAAAGCAGAACTGGGAACTGATTTACTTTCTCAACTTAGTCTGGAAGATCAGAAAAGGGTAGACGCACTGAATGATGAAATTCGTCAACTTCAGCAGGCAAGTACAACTGATGGGGGTAAAATTCATTGATAATTGGATGTTATGAAAATTGCCTTTCTTGCCAAATTAAAGAATATGAAGGGGAATTACTGGGGAATGAAATTGGCCACATTATCTTATGTGCAAGTATGAATATGTAACGATGAATACTGCTATTATATATAACAGTAATGAACCAATAGAATATGAAAGAAAAGAATATTGAGAAAATACAAGAATGAGACTTGGACCTTTAATACTCATAAGAGTAAGTAAGGTTTTAATAGATGTTTCTTTTTTTTTTTTGGTACCAAGGATTGAATTCAGGAGCACTTGACTGCTGAGCCACATCCCCAGCCCTATTTTGTGTTTTATGTAGAGACAGGGTCTCACTGAGTTGCTTAGCGCCTCACTGTTGCTGAGGCTGGCTTTGAACTTGTGGTTCTCCTGTCTCAGCCTCCCTAAGTGCTGGGATTACAGGAGTGCGCCACCACTCCCGGCTTAATAGATGTTTCTAAGCCATTCTAGATATGTTAGGATTATATAAGAAATCTTCATTTTGTTTTTTTGTTTTTGGTTTTTTTTTTTTTTTTTTTTGGTACTAGGAATTGAACTCAGGGGCACTCGACCACTGAGCCACATCCCTAGCCCTATTTTGTGTTTTATGTAGAGACAGGGTCTCACTGAGTTGCTTAGCGCCTTGCTGTTGCTGAGGCTGGCTCTGAACTCGTGATTCTCCTGTCTCAGCCTCCCTTAGTGCTGAGATTACAGGCTTGCGCCACCGTGCCCGGCTTCATTTTGTTATTTAACGCACATTTATCATTACAATTGAGCTCAGTACAATTGAATCAGTACAATTGAGCTTCTTAATTCAAATATAAATATATTGATCAGACTACCTTTATATATTTAATAATATTGTCTTGAATAACATTTTGATTTTTCAGTGCCTAGTTATAAATAAGACTGTGCCCAAAAAATGAAAAACAAGAAAATAAAACTTCTTGGCACCATGTCTCTTAAAAACTAGGTACCAAACTTAGCATTCTGTTGAATAGATGAGAAGAGAAAAATTTTAAAATACAGAATTTCTTGTAAAGGTTCAAAACATAAAACTATATTTTAGCTCATTTGAACACAGTGGAGCAGACAGAAATATATGAAATGTAATGCTTAGGTAGATAACTAATTTTTCTTTCTTAATTTTAGGAAAACAGACAGTTACTAAATGAAAGAATTAAATTAGAAGGTATTATTACTCGAGTAGAAACTTACCTCAATGAGAATCTAAGGAAACGCTTGGACCAAGTAGAACAGGTATTGTGTTTTTTTTGTTTGTTTTTTTGAAGTTTCTGTAGTGACAACCTATTGAAAGTGGTTACATGAGAGAGAGGGTATGATTGAAAGCATTGGCTTTTGGAACAGACAGCAATCTGAACACGGGCCTTGGGTTGGAGTTCTGGTACTACCACCTAGTGTGTGATTTTTGGCAAGTCATTTAATACTTCTATTCTCTTTTGTGTAAAATAGTAGTATCTGCTTTATATAATTAACTGTCTTGGCACAGTCTGCATGCTCACTAAATGTTAGTTGATATTTCCTCATTAAAGTCATGTTGAGCAATTTTCTAATAATAATATCATTACTTTGTTTCCCTTTTAGTATACTGTTAAGTATTTGCAATCATATGAATTATATGTGTAGAAACTAGAGAATAGCTATAGCAGTTGATGGCAGTCAACATTTTGAAACTAACAAAATTCATATTTTATGGTTTAACGCTCACATCCTTTTGTGTTGCAGGAACTTAATGAACTGAGAGAGACAGAAGGGGGTACTGTTCTCACTGCCACAACATCAGAACTTGAAGCCATTAACAAAAGAGTCAAAGATACTATGGCACGATCAGAAGGTGAATTTGCATATAGTAAAAAAATTATGGTGTTTAGTTAAATTTAGCTTGATTTATAAAATTGCTTGTGACAAAATGACATATCCAAATAGGCAAAAGCATGTAGTAATAATTTTTTGTTTTCCATCATCATAAGTAATTAATAGTGAATGGAGTTTAGTAGGTTAATTATAAATAGTAACTTTTGTTGAGATAGGTTTCCGACAATATTGAGAGACTACAATTACTCACTTAGTTAAACAAAGGATGAAATTCCTGAATTGTTTCTTATTACTTAGTTACTGAGAAGAAAGTAATTTTTTTAAAATATGTTTTTAGTTGTAGGCTGACCCAATAACTTTATTATTTATTTTTATGTGGTGCTGAGGATCAAACCCAGTGCCTCACCCACACTAGGTGGGCACTCTACCTCTGAGACACAACCCCAGTCCCAGAAAGTAATCTTTTCAGCTATTTATAAATATGAACATTAAATAATCAAAACTATGTAATGGATAGTTTTTTAAAACACATTTTTTAAAAAACATATTTTTAGTTGTAGATGGACACATACCTTTATTTTATTTATTT
>CM053404.1:16590331-16926071 GCA_028644305.1 Xerus rutilus | reverse complement strand
TTTTTTTTTTTTTTTGGAGCAGCAATGGAGGGTACCAGGGATTGACTGAGGGGCCCAGCCCTATTTTGTATTTTATTTAGAGACAGAGTCTCGCTGAGTTGCTTAGCATCTTGATTTTGTTGAGGCTGGCTTTGAACTCATGATCCTCCTGCCTCAGCCTCCCGGCCACTGGGATTACCAGCATGCACCACTGTACTCGGCTGATGTCTCTCATCCTTGAAACGCTTTTGATGTAGATCAGGTTTTCTCTCCCACCCCCTCACTTAGATTCAGGAAAAGGGACCAGCAAGCTGGGTTGGCTGCCACTGGCTTCATCACTGTGGTTCAGCAGTCACGCCTTCACCATTCCTTCTGCACCCCTAACTCACCCTCACCCCTACACACCCACACTTCACCAGCACCCTAACTGTCATCCACTCAGGAGGGAGGTGCACTTCCCCAACCAGCCCCGCCTTTCTCCCCATCTGACAGCCTGTCATCATTATCCACAGTCGCCTTAGTCTTCCTCCTGATTTCCACTCTCAAGGGCCCTCCTAACTCTGACCTTCTGAAATGTGAGCTCTGAATTGAAGCATAATTTTCATAAAGTTGAAAACATGGTTTTCATACAAACCAAGAGCAGCAGAATAACTTGTTAATCTCATTGATCAGACTAACAGGATGACAAGAGTCCCCGAGAGCAATAAAACTGTAACCTGTGGGTTATCTTTTCTCTCTTGCAAGAATCACTTCCAATTAACCAATGCTCTATTCCTCTGTAAGTTAAAATCTCATTTTACAGAGTCTGAGTCCTAATCAGTAGAAAAGACAGGGTCAAACAATTACCTTCTCCTAGAGAGTGGGGTGACCCTTAGGGAGCCTGTTGATCCATGCCCTCAAGTGGCTTTGAAAAAGTATCCAGTGCGCTTGTTGCCTTGCTTTTAAGTATTGGATATGTTTTCTAAACATGTGATGCTTTTCTGACTCTTGACTTCAGCCCTCTGAAGCGTAGCCTGGAGGAAAGAAGCTCATGGACTCTCAGGGTTGGAAGGGAGAAGGCCTGGTACAGAGCAACTCAGGTCAAGTTCAGTTGGGTGGGTGTAGGGATGTGTGGAGGAGAGTGGGTCTCACCATAGGAGTAAGTAGGTAGACTTGAGGAATGACTGGTTTTATTGAATTATTTGGTGAGGATTTGGGATATACAAACCTATGAATTCGGTGCTAGGATTAATCAATTTTCCAGATAAGAAAACTGAAACTTAGATTAGGAACAGCCCCAGAGTCACCAAACTAAATGGTGAAGGAAGGCCAGAGTTCATCTAAGCCTGTCTCCTGAGCCCATATAGTGTGCAGAAGGCCTGAGGGGGAGGCAGAGATGACACTGTGTGCATGTGTGTGCACATACCCTGGGGGAGGTAGGAAGTGACCTCCTCCAGCAGCAGGTGCAGAGCCCAGGCCTCCTGGTGCGGCCCTGCACATCTAAAGAAAGCCAACTGCAGGATTCCACACATCCCCTCTGCTGGGCTGTCATTCCTGTCCCTTCTCAGCCCCAGCCTTCTTAGACCCCAGAGAATGAGCTCAGAAGACAAGACGGGACCACAGCAATGAAGGCAGCTGGCAGTGTCTTTGACAGATTCGTGCTCAGCTTCAACACTGTTCCCAGGAAGGGTGGGTCCTTGCCTCCTGTGGACTAGAAGGAGGAGGAGGAGGCAGTGGGGGCTCTGAGGGATCTGGGTTTGAAACCAAATCAGAGGCCATGATGGTGACAGCTGCTGCAGGAGTCTGAGGAGGGGGCTTGGATGGGTAGAGAAAGGCTGGACTGGGATTTGTCCTCATCCATCATCCTGGAGGCAGCTCTCCAGGGGTGCTGGGACCCTCATTCCAAAAAGTCTCTTATGTCACGGATACAGCCTATCGAGGCATGTTGCCATATAGGTGGGGAGGCCCCAGGAACCTCCCACCCACTGAAGGAGACAGTCCATGTGGACTCTGGGGAAGAGCATGGATTTTGAACCCCAGCCCTGGCACTTGTTAGTCATGTGGTTTGGGTCAAGTTTGTTAACCTTTGTCTCCATTTCCACTGTTCAAACTGATAGTCCAGTGAAAGCATCTTTGGAGGTAGCTCAGGAACAGACAGGGAGCACCTCGCACACAGGGGTTGCTCCCTGAGAATGAGGCTGCACATTTTGTGCCAGTTGTGATTCAAGTTATGTCATAACATTTGGGATCAGAAACAGCTTAAAGAAAAGCTTTTTAAAAAATCCAGGCTGAGGAAGGAGGATTGCTTAAGGAAACAGGAGAAAGAAAAAGAAAAGAAAGAAAAAGAGGACAGAAGAAAGGAAAAAGAAGAGTGTGCTGATAGTATGTGAGACCCAGGGCAATCTATGATCACTCCGGAAAGGACTCAACAGCCAGCTCCTCTGGATGGAGAATTATCATACGTATATCTATTTTTGTGTAACAAATGACACCAAAACTCAGGCTAAACAACCACCATTTAACTATATCTTACAATTTTGTGGGTCAGGAATCCAGGCAGGTAGTTTCAATGGTGGTCACCTAGGTGGGACTGAGCTGCAGGTGGACTGAAGCATCCAAGGTGGCTTCCCTCCTGTCTGGTACATTGTTACTGGTGGCTAGAAGGCTGGGCCCAGCTAGTATTATCAGCCAAAGTCCTGCAAGTGATTTCTCTGGCATGGAAGTCTCAGGGTGGCTGGACTGCATAGAAGGAAGCTTAGGGTGGCGAGGCACTAAGCACCTCAGTGAGACCCTGTCTCTACATAAAACTCAAAATAGAGCTGGGGATGTGGCTCAGTGGTCGAGTGCCCCTGAGTTCAATCTCCAGTACCAAAAAAAAAAAAAAAAGAAGAAGAAGAAGGAAGCTTAGGGTTACAAGAAAGAGTAACAACAAATGACTAAGGTGGAAGCTGCTAGGCTTCCAGTGACCTAGCTTTGAAAGGTCCAGATCTTCCCTTCCACATCATTCAATTTGTAAAGCAAGTTGCTAACCCTAGCCTCGCTCCATAGGGAAGAGCAACTGGGCCCCACTTCTCCATGGAGGAACAACCAAGATTTTGCAGTCATCTTTAAACTACCACAGCTACCCTCAAAAAGAATCTTGCAAAGTATTTCTGTAGACTGTTTCCAGTGGCATCTTGGGGAAGTAGAAAGAGTCCTGGATTGGCCACCAGGAAACCTGGGTTTGAGTCCAGCCAACTGTCACTCTGAGTTCCATTATATTCAAGGTCCTTTATCTGAAGCTGGGGTCATGAATGGGGACAAGATAGTATTCCTGGTCTCTGGGTCTCAGCCTGGACCTGCTTCTAATGTGCTGGCCTCAGGTAAGTCATGCCCTTTCTCAACACCTACTTTCCTGTGAGCAGAATGAGAAGGTTGGATTTGCTGCCCACAGTCTTTTCCCAGCACCAGCCTCCAGTAGGACTGACTGGCACTACTGGGGAAATGCTTTCCTGGCTCACATCAGCTTTCCAGGTAGTTCTGTAGGTGCCTGTGTGCCTCTCATCTTTAGCAGAGGCATGGAAAAACAGCTCTACAAAACTCATCTGGGAAGAGTTGGGCTGTCTGTTTACAAATAAATTCACAGCTTTCCCAGAACTCAGGAACAAGAATGGGTGTGCAAAGAAGGGAATTCCTGGCCCTTTCTCAGAAACACAGGCATAAAGACCCACTTGCTCTGGGAACTCCAGTGTGTGAGGGACTTGGAATTGGCACTTCTGACTAACTCAAGGTATAAAGGGGGAGAGGCCTGGGCCATGCATCCCTTTAGTTAGTGTTCTAGATTAATCTTACCTGGAGAGGTCCGTAGACCATGGAGGTCCCAGCCTCTGTCCTTCAAGACCACCCTGGAGTCTCCATTTCTCTGGGTATCTATGGGCTAGGCTAGGGAGGGAGTGAGGCAGGAGGCTCTCCACCAGTGGAGAAGGTGGGGGAGGGTAGGCAAGGAATATTCTGGCCTACAGCCAGGGCTGTGGGATTTACAATTATCCTAGGGCCTGTAAATACTTCAAGCAGCTTTTTTATTTTGAGGCCATGAGTAATTGAGCCAACTGTATGCTATATCCCACAGCCCAGCCATACCTCCTCCCACTCACACCCCCCCACACTCATGTACACCTGTTACACATGCACACACCTGCCCACAAATCACTTAGAAGTACCTTGTGTGGAGGGTTGTGTTCTGTGCTGGGTATGTGCGAGGTGCTTTTCATACACCTTTGTTTAATTCTAACAGTTTTTAAGATGGGCCCTATTATCCTCATTTTGTTGATGAAGAAACTGACTAAGCCAAGGGGAGATAAATTAACTTATTTTTTTTTTTTTGGTACTGGGGATTGAACTCAGGGGCACTCGACCACTGAGCCACATCCACGGCCCTATTTTATGTTTTATGTAGAGACAGGGTCTCACTGGGTTGCTTAGTGCCTTGCCCGTTGCTGAGGCTGGCTTTGAACTGGCAGTTCTCCTGTCTCAGCCTCCCAAAGTGCTGGGATTACAGGCGTGTGCCACTGCACCCTGCTATAAATTAACTTTTTTTTTTTTGGTACTGGGGATTGAACTCAAGGGTACTCAACCACTGAGCCACATCCCTAGCCCTATTTTGTGTTTTATGTAGAGACAGGGTCTCACTGAGTTGCTTTGCACCTCGCCATTGCTGAGGCTGGCTTTGAACTCGCGATTCTCCTGTCTCAGCCTCCATAAGTGCTGGGATTACAGGCTTGAGCCACCGCGCCCGGCTATAAATGAACTTTTTTAAAGATTCACACCTAATAGGTAGCAGAAAAGGAACTTGAGGCCCTGCCCCCTCTCCACCATCTCAGGTCCTTCCTCAGGCTCAGAGCAACATGGCTAGACCTTGCCTAACTTCATCTCTTTTTGGTATATAATAGAGAAATTGGACTTAAAAATGACCATACATTATAAAATAAAAGAGATAAATTCAACTGCATTAAAAAAAAAAACCACCCTACCTGGCTCAAAAGTACACCATAAACAAAACAAAACAACAACAAGATGGCAGGGGGGATAGTTAGTATTAATTGATATAAAGACAAAGTGCTAATCTCCATAATATATATGGTGAGTCCCTAATCATTTATGATAAAAGGGCCAAAACCTATAAAAAATAGGCAAAAGATGAAGACTATTCTCAGAAAAAGAAATACAAATGGATCTTAAACCAGTGAATTTGCTCAACTTACAACAATAATACAAATTTAAGCATTCTGACATTTATATCCCACAAATGACTCAATTCCATATTATTCACATAAACCCTACAGACAACTCAAGTTGATTTTTAAAATGGGGAAAGGTGTTTTGACAGACATTTCACAAAAGCCAATATGCATCAAAAGTCTTCAGATAATGTAAATGGAAATCAAGAGCTACCAGCACACACCTGCCAGTGTGACTAAAAGACTCATGATCCAGTAGTCTTTATCCACTGTTTTGCTTTCCAGAGTTTCAGTTACCTACAGCGAACCACAGTCCAAAAACATGACATAGAAAATGCCAGGAATAAATAATTTCTAAGTTTTAAATTGTGTGCTGTTCTGTGTAGCATGATGAATTTTCACAACTCCCCCCATGTATATCATTGGTTTGTCCAGAGTATCCACACTGTATACACTACCCCTGTTAGTCACTCAATGGCAGTTCCAGTTATCAGATCAACCAACTGGCATAGTGTAGCAGTGCTTGTGTTCAATAACCCTTATTTAAAAAAAATTAGTTGTAAATGGACATAATACCTTTATTTTGTTTATGTTTATGGGGCGCTGAGGATTGAACCCAGTGCCTCACACAGGCTAGGCAAGCGCACTACCACTGAGCTACAACCCCAGCCCCAATAGCCCTTATTTTAATAGCCCCAAAGCACAAGAGTAGTGATGCTCGCAATTTGGATGTTCCGAAAAGAATCTGTGAGTGCTTCCTGTAAGTAAAAACGTGAAACTTCTCAATTTAATAAGTAACTATAGCTGAGGTTGCTAAGATCTATGATAAGAACAAATCTCTCCATGAAATTGTGAAGAAGGAAAAAGAAATCTGTGCTAGTTTTGCTGTCACACCTCAAACTGCAGAAGTTACATTGACAATGTGTGATGAGTATTTAATTAAGATGGAAAAGGCATTACATTTGTGGGTGAGAGAGATGAACAGAAGATGTATTCCAATTGACGGCACAAAAAAAGCATTGAGCAGGGCTGGGGTTGTGGCTCAGTGGTAGAGCGCTTGCCTAGCATGCATGAGGCACTGGGTTCAATTCTCAGCACCACATAAAAATAAATAAAGTAAAGGTCCATTGACAACTAAAAAAAAGCACTGAGCCTCACTTCCTCTCATGGCATGGATGTCATGTCAATCATCTCCCATTGGGGCTGGAAGGATGAATGCCGTACAACTAGATATTTCAGAGAGAAAGAGAGAGAAATGATTTTTACGTAACTTTCATTACAACACATAGTCAAAATTTTTCTATTTTATTTTATTTTAATTTTTTTAAATATATTTTTTTTAGTTGTAGATGGACACAATGTCTTTATTTTGTTGCTTTGTATGTGGTGCTGAAGATCGAACCCAGGGCCTCACGCATGTGAGGCAAGCGGTCTACCGCTGAGCCCCAGCCCCAGCCCATAATTTTTCTATTTTATTATGAATCATTGCTCAGTTTATAAATTCAGCTTTATCATAGGTATGTATAGGAAAAAATATAGTACGTCTAGGATTCAGTTCTATCCCACGGTTTCACGTACCCACTGAGTCTTGGGTCTCATATAGGGGAAGCTTTTTCTGTTGTGTGAACAGACCTCAGAAAGTGGTGAGGGCAGTGAGAGAGGCCTTGTCCAGTACCCAACAGAGTCCAGGGGCTGGGAGCACCAGGAGAGAGCAGAGAGCAAGAACTTTTTTTTTTTTTGGTACTGGGAATTGAACTCAGGGGTACTCTGACCACTGAACCACATTCTCAGCCCTATTTTGTATTTTATTTAGAGACAGGGTCTCACTGAATTGCTTAGCACCTTACCATTGCTGAGGCTGGCTTTGAACTCACGATTCTCCTGTCTCAGCCTCCCAAAGTGCTGGGATTACAGGCATGCACCACTGCGCCCAGCGAGAGCAAGAGCTTTAATGCTGAGATGGATCACCAAGCTGTGTAGGGTCATCTTATCACTGCCAAGCACAAGTTCCTAATTAGGGCCAAACATTTATTGTTACTGCTACACTTCGTGGGGGTCCTAACAGGAAGCCAGCATCTGTCCGTGAGATGCGGAATGCTGGAAGCACCACCTCTAGGGACACCAAGGGGCTGTTGGGGTTGGCTCACCTTGTGCTTGGTGGAAGCTGGACGAGCTACACTTGGAGGGGAGCAAGTTACCCTTTAGGAGCTCCTTCCAGGGTTACAGCTTGTGAAGTCGGGACTCACCTGCTCACCCCCAGACCTACTGGGTGTGGTCTCGACTTCTGACCATCTCCTTCACTGACTCCCATAGCCAAAGATACAGGCTCTGACTGGACAGGAATCTCCTGTTGCCTGTGCCCTTCCAGGGAGAGGGGACCCTAGAAGGGCCTCTTTCTGCTGGTGCCCTCAAGATGTTCAGAGACCAGAAAGAATCACAGTCTCCAAGGTCAGACTGGCCTGAACTTGAACCTGGCACATGTGTGCCCTATGCAGAGTCCCTCTCCCCAGGCCTCGTTTTCTTCACTTGTAACATGAAGCTGGCTGCACCTACATCAAGGCAGTGAGCGGAAGCCATCCAGGCTGCCTCACTCCCCATTCTCAGGGATCACTGTTCTTGGTGCCTAATGTCTTGAAAGCCATTGTTTCATATCTTCTGGTTTTCATGTGATTAGGGATGTTTGGTCTCTATTACTCCATCTTGGCCAAAAGTTGGACTCTATTTTTTATTTTTTTAATTTTTTGACAAGATTCCTAGTTGGCTCTCTTTCATTACTCAGCTTTTCTTTTCTTTCTTTCTTTTTTTTTTGCCCGTTTTGACTCCTTATATTTTGTTTTTGTAGCTATTTTGTTCTTTCATGTGCACAACCTAAATCGAGTTTTGAAAAAAAAATGTTTGTCAGATAATCTTGTTATTTTAACTTTATCTGTATTAAGTGTTCTTTCTTGTTTAATTTTGTTGGCTTTCTTCATTGAGGTTAGATTTCTTCAGATGCTTAAAAATTTGGGCTTTCAAGCTCATTTTAGGTAATCCAGGAAGATGTTCATTGCGCTTTTGAACAAAGATTAAGTTTTTTCATATTTTATCTATTGTGCTTAGAGCAGCAGTTGTGCCTCAGAGCATGAATGTACAGAGAAATCTTTGAAGTCCAACATTCTAGAGTAGGTGGTATCAGAAAGAGCCAGGTTCTCAGCAGGGCAAAGCTCTCCTTGATTCCCAGCTCTGCTGTGTGGTTTTTGTCCAGGTTTTTGAACTTCTTTGGGTCTCAGTTCTCTGGCTCCCCAAATGGGCACAATAATAACTTTGCAGAGTTTTTATGAGGATTAAGTGTAAGTGCCTGGCAGAGCTTCCCAAATGTTGTTGACTTTGTAATTGAAACTATGATTGATTCTCCCATGCAGCATGAATGAAAGAGAGGAAGTTGATACTCTGCCAACAGGTGCAGAGGGGGCTGTTGGACTTTTAAAACAAATGGACATCGAATACACATGACTGTTTACATTTAGCAGGAGTGGTCCCTTAATCCAATTCTGTCTGTGTGTTCTCAGAAGGGAGTGGGCAGAACAGAGGCGGGGAATGTGTACTATTTCTGGAGCCAGAAAGAGACAAAACCAGCAGCAAGGGTAGCCTTCCTGGTGCTGATCAGTTGTCATGACTCTGGAAATTTGCCGACATTAACGAGGCAAGACCTACAGCTTTCTCAACCAGGGGGATAGAGTCAAAGGCTCATACTATTCAGCTCCAGACAGCTAGAGGTAATAATAGGCTGCGGCCCTTTGGAGGCTCAGGCATGAGAGGTGGGGAGCTAGAGTGTGGGGCAGATGTCTTAGCTGAACTCTAGTGAAGATCAAAGGAAACTTCTGCCAGCGTTTTTTTTTTTTTTTAACATTCCTGGGTCTTGATGTCATTTGACCTTGAGTCTTTCCAAACCCAGGATCCGGCAAAGTAGATTTGTCTCCACTTCCCAGTGGTATCCGCATTTCTTCTGCGGGTATCTGCACCCCCATGTTGCTCCCCCGCTCCCTCCCCTGTCTCAGAAGTCACCAGCAGCTGCTCACTGGTTGTCACTGGAATTATTGACTCTCCCTTTTTGTTAAGGATGTCCCTTATAACGCTGTTCACAAGGACAGCAGAGGGGAAATTAAGGCAGAAGAGAAAGAACTCAATAAAAGCAGGTGACCATATTCAAAGAAACTTCACACTGGGAAATTTTTTGGATCCACTGAAACCCTACAAAGCAAGTAGAGCATAATATTTCTTTTACTCTATTAAACAGAGTCATAGAACTAGTAATAAACTCAAGTTAGTTTGATTTTAATCACAACATGTTTAAAATTATGCTGTGGCACATGCCTGTAATCTCAGCTACCCAGTAGCCTGAAGCAGGAGGATCACAAGTTCAAGGCTATTCTGGGCAATATAGCAAGACCCTACCTCAACTAAAATAAAAAAGTAGCTTAGCAATAGAGTACTTGCCTATTGTGTGGGAGGTACTGGGTTTGATGCTCAGTACTGAAAAAAAATTAAAATTATAGGAAAAATAAAACCACATGATTCACCTACTTTAAAAGAATTGGCTAATAATCTGTTTCATTAATTATAACTCCACCAGCCCTAAAGGAATTTTTGTCTTGTGTTTTTCTTTCACTATCATCCTAAAAAAGAACAAAATGACTATGATTTATCAAATGACAATTTGTAGTGGGCACTATGCTGAACATTTTACCTATTTTCTCTCATTTAATCATCACAACAAACTGATATGGTAGATGTTCATAGCTTTATTTTCTTATTCCTGTTCTTAAGTTCCTGCACAATGTTCATGATGATCATTTTTCATTGCTGTATACTAGTCTTGCTTCTAATCACTTAATTTCTTTTGCTTTGTTAGGTGTGATGACTAAAAGATCCAGGGGCAATAATATTCACTCCTTTTTTTTGAACAGCTATTTAGTTAGCACCTGCTCTTCTGTGAGATGTTATATTATATCTGGGAATATAATGGTGAGCAAGACAAAAACTCTTCATTTCCTACAGCAGCTCACATCCTCCTACAGATGCAACCAGCAAGCAGCAAGTACAAGACAGGGTGATGGGGGCAGTCCTGGATCCTATGCGGACACAGGGAAGCTGCTGAGGCTGGCTTTGAACTTGTGATTCTCCTGTCTCAGCCTCCCAAAGTGCTGGGATTACAGGCGTGCACCATTGCGCCTGGCTTCCTTCTTTAAATTTTAAAGGAAACTTTTCATTAAAGTGTGAAATACATGCAGAAGAGGACACATAAATGTATAGCCTGATGAATCCCCACAAAATGAACATGCCCATGAAACCACGCCCTGCTTAAGAGCAAGGACATTCCAGCAACCGGAAGCCTCTCCAGAGCTGAGCTTAAAATTCGGCCTGAGGATCACCAGTGCCTGCTTTTTTTCTCTGTATGTGTACTTGGTATATTTATTTCAATTTGTTTAGCAAACATTTTTTGAATACCTTTGTGTGTGTCAAACATGTGGGCAAGCTTGTTGCATTCCATAGGATCCTGTCCTTAGTGCTTGGTACACACCTGCCAGACCCAAGGCTGGGAATAAATGCACATGGTTTTCAGTTAAAGAATAGAGGCTAGCCGGGTGCGGTGGCGCACGCCTGTAATCCCAGCACTTAGGGAGGCTGAGACAGGAGAATCGCGAGTTCAAAGCCAGCCTCAGCAACGGTGAGGCACTAAGCAACTCAGTGAGACCCTGTCTCTACATAAACACAAAATAGGGCTGGAGATGTGGCTCAGAGGTCGAGTGCTCCTGAGTTCAATCCCCGGTACCAAAAAAAGAATAGAAACTTGGTAGACTTCTCAAGTCCACCACCCACTCGTTCCTGGCACCCTTTAACTTTCTACTATGGGAATCACAACTCTGATGTTCTTTTCTTTTCCTTTTTTTTTGGGTACCGGGGATTATTGAACTCAGGGGTACTCGACCACTGAGCCACAATCCCCAGCCCTATTTTGTGTTTTATTTAGAGACAGGGTCCCACTGAGTTGCTTAGCGCCTCGCCGTTGCTGAGGCTGGCTTTGAACTCGCAATTCTCCTGTCTCAGCCTCCCAAAGTGCTGAGATTACAGGTGTGTGCCACCATGCCTGGCTACAACTCTGATTTTCAACTTGCATGCTTTAGGAGGAGCCAACATCAAGAGGTGCACTCAAGGATAGTATCACATTTTCTGACCATAGATTGGCTCATGAATATGTTCTTGATCCAATCAGAGCAGAGAAATATAACAAGGATTTTGTGAGGACCATTGGGAGAGGGGCTTGCTCACTTTTCTCTCAGACTTGAACCTGGGAGGATGAGGATGTGGATGTGGAAAAGCTGAGAGCCACTCTACTGCTTCTGAAGGGGCGCCACAGTTTTAGCATTTCCATGGAGGCTGAGGTCTCCATTGCCACTTATCACAACCTAATTATTTCTTCTGCTCAATCCTGTTTCCTTCCACCTGTGTTAATCACAGACTCCAAATAATCCTAAACCCCATCTCTTTCTCAAAATCACCTTCCCAGGAAACTTAACTGATATGACATATATTGTTATGGTTTAGATATTAGGTGTCCCCCAAAGCTCATGTGTGAGACAATGCAAGAAAGTTTAGGGGTGAGATGATTGGGTTACGAGAGTCTTAACCTAGTCAGTGCATTAATCTCCTGATAGGGATTAACTGGTGGTAACTACAGGCAGATAGGGTGTGGCTGGAGGAGGTGGGTCATTGGGGGTGTGCCTTTGGGGTAGATATTTTGTCTGTGGGAGGGAAGAGCTCTCTCTCTGCTTCTTTCTGGTACCACGTCCTGAGCCACTGTCCTCCACCAGAGTCTCTCAGCACGATCTTCTGCCACGCTTTGGGTCCAGACCAATGGAGTCAACCATCTATAGATTGAGACCTCTGAAACCATGAATCCCCAAATAAACTTTTCCTCCTCTACAATTGTTCTCATCGGGTCTTTTGGTCACAACAGCAAAAAAGCTGACTGAAACAGAATTTTTGGCTTTTATCCATAGTTCCTGGCCCATAATTCTCTGTCCAAAGCATGTCATAGAAACTAGAATTTCTCTTTCCCCAGGAAGTTCAGAGAAACTCTCGTCCCCCCTGCCTTTCTTTTTAGAGCTGACCATAAAGAAATTTTCTGAGCCGGGTGCAGTGGCTCAAGCCTGTAATCCCAGCACTTAGGGAGCTGAGACAGGAGAATCGCGAGTTCAAAGCCAGCCTCAGCAATGGCAAGGCACTAAGCAACTCAGTGAGACCCTGTCTCTAAATAAAACACAAAATAGGGCTGAGGATGTGGCTCAGTGGTCGAGTGCCCCTGAGTTCAATCCCCAGTACCAAAAAAAAAAAAAAAAAAAGAAAAGAAAAGAAAAGAAATTGTCTGACCTACTTTGTCTGATATTAGATCATAAGACCCCCCATTTCAGGAGATCTGTCCCATACCCAGGAGGAGGGAATGCTGCCCAGAGAGGCCAAGAAATCTGAATGGACAGGCCTTGCTGGGTCCTCACTCAGTCTCTTAGCATTATCTCATACCCTTATTGCCCAATCACATGTCTCTACAGTTGTCCCTGCCTCCGTCATGCCTAGGCAATTAAGTCTCTTAGAAAACCCCAGAAGACAAGGTTTGGAGAGCTTCTGGACTGCCAGGTTTGTGGAGGCCTGCAGCAAGAGGAGCAAGGATGCTGCCGCAGCTGGGAGGGGGCTCTTGTGCTTGGGACCTTTCTAGATGTCACCTTATGCAACTTTTCATCTCTTCATTTGCATACTTTAAAATATCCTTTATGATAAGCTGGTAGATGAATTTCCTTGAGTTCTACAAGTTGCTCTACTGAACGAGTTGAGCCTAAGGAAGGGATGATGGGAACCCCAATTTGTAGCTGGTTGGTCGGAAGGTGCCAGAAGCCTGGACTTGTGATGAGCGCCTGAAGTCGGGGGCGGTCTCGTAGACTCAGCCATCGACCTGTGGGCTCTGATACCATCTCCAGGCAGATAATGTCGCCTGAACTGAACTGAATTAGAGGATGCTCACTGGCCTCCTCTGCAGAATTGCTGACTCACTTGCTGATGGGGAGAAGGCACATTTTGGGAATGGCAGAAATGGTCTCTGTTGTGAATGTGCAGGCAGAGAAGCTGAGTGTGTTTTTCCACTGAATTTTGGCAGACATGGTTCTAAGCAATTAGATACATTATTCATTCCAGAGGTGGTTTCAGCACCTACAATGTGCCAAGCACGCATTATGACTCACATGACACACATACCTAATTTTATAGGTAAGGACACTGAGACACATAGCAGTTAGGCAAGTGCCCAAGTTGTTAGCTACTAGTCAATAGAGCCAGGGTTGATTAAGCTTAAGTATCCTTTATAGTGTTACGGGCAAACCAACCACAGACTTCAAAAAAACTCCCGATGTCCAGGTGTCCACAGTCAACATTCTTGCACTGAATCAAAGAGATAAGTTTATATCACAGTGTGGGCGGATCTCAGTGATGCTGAAAGTTTCTGAGAAAAAGATGCCAATCTTGACAGCCCAGGCATCCTTGGTATATAGTCAGGGGGACAAGCATGATACAGAAAAAAATAAATGAAGAAACTGTAAAAAGGGACTACATTATCAAATAAAAATGCATGTGATTTATCAGGGAAGACACAATGAGTTTCAAAGTGGGATGCATTGACTTTGAATGCAATATGCTCTGCAAGGAGGGAGAGATTTCTGGGCTGGAAGAATCCAGAAAGATGCTCCTGGGTGTGTAAGGAAGAGTCAACTCAAGGGGGCAGGGTGTGGAAGGACAGGGGGCATTCAGCAGGGGCCAGAGGCAGGCAAGAGACGGTGGGTGTACAGGTGCAGAAGTGTTCCCCCATTCTGGCCCACAGGCTGGACCAGGGTGCGGCTGCAGAGGCTTGGAGGGCAAGATCTTTCCTTCGTGGACCATAGATCCTTGTCTCCTCCCTCATGTTTTATTTGGTCCAAACAGTTTGCCTTCCTTGGAAGGAAGCTCGGTGGTCCTGGAATTGGAGTTGGGTTTGAGCCCTCATGGGATGGGGGAGAAGGCCTCTGGCTGTGCATTCTTCCTTCTAACTTTATGGGGTCTCGGATCAAGGAAACAGGAGCCTCTTGGTTCCTCTCTCTCATCCCTTCCTTCCTGTGTGGTTTCCTATAGCTGCCACCCCCAAGGGCAAACCAGATGGCTTCAAAAACAGAAACTTATTGTTTTACAGTTCTTGGGGCCAGAAGTCAGAAATCCAGGTGTCAGCGGGGCCACGCTCCTTCTGAGACTGTGCAGAGATCCCTTGCTTCTTCCTGGCTTCTGGTGGTGGCAGTTAATCTTTGGTGTTCCTTGGCTTGCAGCTGCATCTGTCACCACCTGCTACTCTCCCTTGTGTGTCTATGTCTAAATTTCCCAGTTCTTGTAGGATAACAGCCACATTGAATTAGGGCCCCCTTTGATGACCACATCTTAACTTGATTACATCTGCAAAGACCCTATTTCTAGACAAGATCACATTGTCATGTAGTGGGAGTTAGGACATGAGTGTATCTTTGGGGAGAACACAAGGTAACTATACCCCTCCCTTGGACAGTTGAGGCATGCTTATTTATGCTTTGTTTGTTGGGTGGGTTCCTGGGGAGCAAAGTGGACACATGTTAGTACTCCCATCACTCCCCAATCTCGACAGACTTTCCATGGAATGTTTTAATCATCAGAAGTCAAGTATCTTGGGCCAGGCATGATGGTGCACGCCCGTAATCCCAGCAGCTCGGGAGGCTGAGGAAGGAGGATCGCAAGTTCAAAGCCAGCCTCGGCAAAAGCAAGGTGCTAAGCAACTCAGTGAGACCCTGTCTCAAAAAAAAAAAAAAAAAAAAAAGAAGTCAAGTATCTCAGGAAAGCAGTCCAAGGAGCAGGTGATCCCCCATCCTTACTGAATCCCCCACTTTGAGAAACCAAACAAAACCATAGCTGTCACCCCCTCCACTCTCTTGAGCATCCTGCTCTCAACCAATTTGGGTTTTCAGAGCTGGCTGGTGTCATATGGCTGGGCATAGCATACAGTCATCATCATAGCCCTATATGCTGAGAGGTGACTCTGGGACTAGGCTTGAGTTCAGATCTCACAATAGCAGAGAAGGAAAGGTTTATTATCCTCATCTTGCAGATTAGGACACTGAGGGCTGAGAGCTTATGTAACCTGCTCACCATCACTGGGCTGGCAAGGGCAGAACCAGGACCCAAATCCAGGTCTGGAAGTTTCTAAATCAGTGTGTTCTTCTGACATTACCCTCTTTTTCTGTTTACCTTTTCTTATGACTGCATCTTTTCATCCTGGATCTCATTAATGCTGAAGATGACCTCCTCACCCAGAGCAACCCTCTCTCTTTCAAGAGAAGACTTCCTATTGGAGAAGTCTAGGAATCATAATGAAATCAGCCAACAGTGGCTTAGTGGGCCCAATCATGCCAGATGACACTGGTCAAGTGCTTTACATTTAATCCTCACCAGTAACATTATTCTTACTTTTCAGATGGGGACACAGAGAGGTAAAGTAACTCAGTCAATGGCACATAGCTAAGCAGGCTGTGGCACTGGGCTTTTGACTCCAGAGTCTATGTTAAGAGGGAACTGGGCAGGGTCTCCTGGAGGGGGGTGGCCTAAAGATGATCAAAGAGGCCCCACCAGGGAGTGGCACTCACCCTGGGCCAGCTGCATGGGTGCCCACTCCATGAGGTCAGCACGTCACAGGCTCTCTCTGTTCCCGGCGTCACTCTGGCATGCAGAGGCCTCCGGTGTAGGCTTCCATAATGGTCACCTGATCCTGGAGCTGGTGGGCACAGAGCCTGACATGTTTATTCTCTGCTGACCAACTGGCTTGACGGACAGACTGACGATAAGAGAAGACAGAGGAGGCCACTGAGAAGGGGCTGCATAAAGGAATCCCCTTTATCTCTGAGAAGTGCTGTTTTGCTTGGCTGGGCCCCCGGAGTCAAACCACCGGCTTCTGAATGACAGTGACATTCCCCAGGGATTAAGCAGGTAGTGTGGAAGCTGGGTCTCCACAGGGGGTGCCGAGCCCCATGGAACTTAAATCATGCAATTAGCCACCGCTGACATTTCTCCCACATTCATATCATACCTCCATCTCTTCTCATCTCCCCTCCCAAGAAATTCAGTTGCAACTAGTTTTATAACATGTGAGAACCCAGTACTGGGTCCTGCCTTGCTTTATCTTGGAAATGGCAGGAGAGAATGTTGTTCTCAGGTTCATCCAAGCATAGCTCAAAAGCCTACCTTCAAGGAAGCCATGCCCAGGTAACCCTGCCTTCTGCTGCTCTGAGCCAGTAGGATCCCAGACTCAATCTGTACTTGGTTTGTTGCCAGGTACTAAGCGAGTACTGGAAGGACAGAGTTGTTACTCCCTGAGGCTTGGGACAATGATGGTTTTGGGAAGGCAAACATGCTCATGTCATTTGTGATTTGAGATAACTTCTTTTCTGATCAGGAACAATGAACACGCCCAGTGGTCCAGAACCTGGATTCCCTGACTTCCAACTCACTGCCTCTTTGATTATAATATAACACCTGTTTGTATTATTAGAGGACAAGGGGCCTGGCTGATAAATTCCCTACCAAGGAGATGGAGGCTAAGCTTTTCTCTGCAGCCAATGAGGGACGTTCTCTGAGTTGTCGGGCAGAAAAGAGCCTCATGGGTCATGTCCTCACTTTTCCTCAGCTAAAGTTCCCTGACTGTCTCCTTCAAATTGAAATGTGCATCCAGTTCCATGAGTAACCATATTATTTTTAAACAGCATCCTTCAACACTGTCTCTCCTGGGTTTTCAGAGAGAGGTGATCCCTTGTGAAACCAGGATGAGGTTTTATTTTACCATGGTTTTTAAACATCTGCAGGGATTCCATGGAGTTCAAAAACAAGATTATATTCTGGTTTTGAAAGAGGTATGACAAATAGATAAAGCTCAACTTAGGGGTGTAGAAAAGAGAAGTGTTGGAGGGTGGGGAGATGGGAAACCAAAGGATGGAACAGGGGAGAGAGCTGAGAGGATCAGCCCTTGAGTGTTTAGAGAGAGGTGTCCAGGGTCAAAAGCCCCATCTCACCAAGAAACACCACACAGAGTGGTTTAAAACTCAACTCGGAGTAATAGAGACGGGGGTTAGATGTACGGCTCCTCCACTCGCTAGCTGGCTAAGGGGCTGAATTTCATTGAGCCTTAGTTTTCTTCTCTGTAAAATGGGCATCCACGACCCCCTAATAGATGGTTGTGAGGATTAAATGAGAAATATTATGTGCTCAAGGCAGACTGGCCGAGTAACATTGAAGAAATGGCAACTTATTATTAACATCATAATGGTTAATATGTTATAGCTAACATTGATAGGCTGCTCGGTATGTACCCATAGTTGTTAAACTAGTAGATTATAATTAATTGTATCAACTCAAGTGCTGGCAACTTATTTAATTATTTAACTATTCTCTTGGAGCTGTTAGGACATCTAAAGGGTAGAGTTTAAGTCTGGACAATACATTGTCCAGTATCTTTTCTTCATTTTTTCAGATAAATTTTTGCTTTAAAAACAAATATCCTACTAATGTACTAAGTGTTGTTATGATTACTAGTTGAATATGAATCATTAAGTTTTGTCATTAGTTAAAACAAATAACAATGTCCATAACAAGAAGATTTAAATAATACGCATTTCAGTAAATTTTATTTCAAATATCCAAACAACATCGAAGGTCATAAAAGAATTGGGGACTGAAATGGAGTAAATTAAATTCCATGCATGAATTATCACATCAAAATGAATCCAACTATTATGAACAACTGTAATGTACAATAAAAATATAATGCTTTTACCAGTCACATTATTTTAAAAGAAAGCTCTTTAAAGGGAAAGGTTCTTGCCCTGTCCCAGTTTCCAGAAGCATTTACTGTAATAAGTACTTATACAAAATTTCCAGAAAATTCTATACTCTGATTTTACACAAATTTAGCATGCTACAATGCTATTGAGGACCTTTTATGTTCTTCCTAATGATAGTTGGAGGAAGTTCCTTCCCAGCAGTGCATGGAGGTCTACTTCCTCCCTTTGCAGAATTACACTGTAATCCTGCATAAGTGGGACCATCTTTCCATAAGCAGATCTCCACACTGCTAGGCACTTTCACCTTTTTTAGTAACAATGCCATAATCAACCCCCTTGTCCAAGTAGTTCTACAGATAAACCCATAGGATAAATTCCCAGAAGGGTAACTGCTGAGTCAATTTCCCTTGTTACAAATTAATGGCCAATTTCAATTCGCTTCCAAAGGCGTCGCAGCAAGCTACACTCTTGCTTTCACTCAGTGTATAAGAATGTATTTCACAGTTTCACCAGCTCTGGGTATTAGTAAACTTTACAGTCTACTAAGTAAACTGTTATCTAAAAAATAACAGTAATAGTATATGTAATGAAACAGCAGCACATCTTAAATGATCTCATCCACAGGGAAGATTGCTCACCATCACCCTAAAAGGTGGGCTGTCTCACCTTTAAATAAAGGACAGACGACCAAGAATTCAGACAAGAGTCTAAACCTCTGCTCCACTGTTACTATCCCAGAACTTGTTCAGGTTCTTCAAACTTCTGTGTCTGCAAAGTGGTGATATAAAATGAAATATGGCTCAAGAAGACTTCTAGGACCAGAGCATGGAACTCAGTGAACATTTATTAATACTATGGAGCAAGCCAGAGTGTGAGAGTCCCAGCAAACTTGAGAATGATCTTAGAGTAATAGAGACCTGGGTGCTATTTCCCTCTCCTTCCTTTGGGTTGCTTCATTTCTTTTTTTTTTTTTTTTTCTTTTTTTGGTACCGGGGATTGAACTCAGGGGCACTCGACCACTGAGCCACATCCCCAGCCCTATTTTGTGTTTTATGTAGAGACAGGGTCTCACTGAGTTGCTTAGCGCCTCGCCATTGCTGAGGCTGGCTTTGAACTCGCGATTCTCCTGTCTCAGCCTCCCAAAGTGCTGGGATTACAAGCGTGAGCCACCGCGCCCAGCTTGCTTCATTTCTTTAAATTTTCTCATTTCACCATCAACTTAGATATCTCCTACTAACTGATTGATTGATCTGGGTAGACTTGAGGGGCAGAGTTGAATCATAAAGCAGGTGGCCTTTTTAAAAAATTTTTTTTTTAGTTGTTGATGGACACAATATTTTTATTTTATTTATTTACTTTTTATGTGGTGCTGAGGATCAAACCCGGGGCCTCATGCATGCAAGGCAAGCACTCTACCACTGAGCCACAATCTCAGCCCACAGGTGGCCTTTTCTATTCACTGGAAGACACAGGCAGCATCATAGAAGAGAGATGAGTGAAGGGGTGAGGTGATAAACTCTGGACAGACTGACCTACCTGCAGTCCTGCTTTTGCCCCTTAAAAGCAGGGTGGCCTTGAGCAAGTTCTTACTATCTAAGATTCTTTCCTCAATTATAAAATACAGATAATGGTAGCCACCTCATGGGGTAGCTATGGGTGTGAAGGTGACTTATGAAAACCTTAAGCAGCTGACTCTAGTTAAGTGTTCGATATTGGTAAATACCAGCAGCCTCATTGCCTGATAGTAGTCTGTGGGTCAAGGAGGGACAGGGCACCTCTTGGAACACGGAGAGTGGAACACGGAGGTGTTACCAGCCCTCACCTTGTAGTCACACTCCCCATTTGTGAGACCAGTGACTCAAGTCTTTCTCCTACTTCAGCCACCGTGACGCATACCCTTCAGAGACCCGGAAGGGGACAGGGCAGACAAAATCAGGGCTGCAACCCCAGCTAGTGTTTTTATGCTTTCTCATTACTTCTGGAAAGAACTGAGAAAAATAAGTTAATTTTTTTTTTTTTTTTACTGGAACGGTTTAATGCACTTAATGTTTGGCCTTCATCATGGAGATGTTTGTCCAGTGTCATCCTGGAAGACTTTTGGGGAATCTGAGATAGGACATGGAGGAGCTTCAGATTTCTGCTACAGTGTTGCCTTCTCCCTTTGGATCTGCTCCAGTGCCAATTTCAGTAATTACCTAACACATGAACTGCACACATAATTCATGGAAATAGGATTTCTGAAAAATGCCTTGTGAACCATTTGTTTTTCTCTGGTTTTATTTTGAAAATTTCAAATTTATGGAAAGGGTGACAGAAAAGCCCAATGAATACCCAGATTTTTCCATTGTTTCTTATTTTGTCACATATACTAGTATATTATTTTTGAGATAGAGAGCTACATTTATGTAATATGCTCTCAGTTGGGTGTGATGGTGCATGTCTGTAATCCCTGCAACTTGGGAGATTGAGGCAAGAAGATCCCAAGTTCTAAGTCAGTCTCAGCAACTTAGGGAGGCCTTATCAATAATAATAATAATAATAATAATAATAATAATAATGGAAAGGGCTGGGGATGTTACTCAGTGGCAAAGCCATCCTGGGTTCAATCCTGGTGCTGCAAAAAAATTAAATTAAAAATCAGTAATTGTAAAGAATATAATATTCTCTGCAAAAATGTTAGGAGGTTAGACTTCATAATATGGTGTGACTTCTGGGCACTCAGTTTCCTGGAATTTGAACACTATTGTTCTATTTGGCTACAAGACTGTCATGTAAAGAATCATGCTTTTAATAGTGCTACATGGAACACCTCCTGCACCAAATAGGCAAGATACATCACCCCTACTCCCAGGCAGACTCTGGAGCTAGGGTCTCCTTACTCCCAGTTTGCTTAGCATTTGGTAACTGACAGAGAGGCCGTCACTCCACTGGTAAATTGCAGAGTCTGGACTCAAAATCAGGTCTTGGTGACTACAAAGCCCTTTGCCCAGAGGTTTTGAAGTATTCTCAGAGGGAGATTTCAATGCAAACATAAAAAGACCTAATTTTATTTTCTGGAAGAGTTGTACTGTTCTTTTCAGGTAATATCTTTCTGCCAAGGAAATCTAGGGATGCGGGTAGAAGATGGGGTTTTATGGAAACCATAGTCAAGACCTAGCAATAGAGAGAAAAGATAATGAATGAGCCAGTCATTCAGAGAATGAGACAATACTTTTGTTCCTACAGCCTCAGCCCCAGTGTCCTTGGACAGATCACTCCAACCTCCTCACTTGTAAAATGGGAACAGCAATCAATCCGTATTCACTTGAGATTTGTTTGTTTTGAGGAGGACAAGACTTAATTTTCTGAACTGCGATCTGAACTTCATGAATATAAAGAATTGATAATATAATTTTATTTGTCAGAGAAGGGAGAAAATGATGAGGGAAGGAAGGAGAGAGAGAGAACATCACAGAGACCCCAAGTAGGATGGCAGAAATGGAGAGGAGCAGGCATAGCTTCCCGAAGCTGGATTGGAAGTTCCTAGCAGAGATGAGAACATTTCTCCGGCCGGGCGCGGTGGTGCACGCCTGTAATCTCAGCACGTTAGGAGGCTGAGACAGGAGAATCGCGAGTTCAAAGCCAGCCTCAGCAACTCAGTGAGATCCTGTCTCTACATAAAACACAAAATAGGGCTGGGGATGTGGCTCAGTGGTTGAGTGCCCCTGAGTTCAATCCTCGGTACCAAAAAAAAAAAAAAAAGAAAAATTCCTCAGGGAATTCAATAGTTGCTGGTCTGGGATCCATCTCCAGAATTTCCCTCCTTGTGGGTACGGGAGGATGGCGACACTGCTTCAGCACCTCAGTAAACTCCTTTCTAGGCCGTGGGGCCGTCTGGCGTGCGCTCTGGCTTCCCGGACAGCGAGGCACGCTTTTCTCCGCTTCCGGGGGTTGCTGGCCTAAAGACTGAAAACGCCTGTGAGCCCGACAGCCAGTAACAAGCCCCCGAACAGCCACTGTTCCTGGCCTTTGCCCAGCTGCTAGACGTTTCTGCGAGACCAGGTGCTTGCTGCCTCAAGCACCCACCCGCGCCCAGGATATTAAGCTGCACCTGCCGGGTGGCTCCTGGCCTTTAAAGGCGCCCGTTGTTCACGCCTACGGCTGAACCTTCCGGTGTACAGGTGGACTGGCGCACGAGGGTTCCTGAGCAATTAACAGAAATTCAGAGGCGGTGATGGTAGATGCACGACATCCGAGAACGCGCTCCTCGTCACCCTTTATATTCCCAAGGAGATCTGGCCAATACATAGCAAGTACAGAGCGTCTGCTTGATTTTGGTTTTGCGCTCGCGGGGTCTTTTCAGTGAAGAGAAAAAGAAATGAGGAAACTCACGGCAGCCACTACCGCAGCTTCTGGGGACCCCTGAAATAAGCAGCTGGGCTTGCCAATTTGGAGAGTCCACTCGGGCCTGGTCATCTAAGACCTGAGGTTACAGATCCCACCGACCCGGGAGAGGGTCTGGATATTTATTTTAAGAAGTCGGGTCCCTCAAATGCAAGTGGCGCTGGCAGGACTCCAGCCGCGCGGGAAAATGCCAAGCCCAGCGCACCAGCGATGCGCGCGGACGTCCCGGGCCTCAGTCCGCTCCGCTTGGCAGGAGGGGTGCCAGGCCTCGCGCGCCGTTCCCAGGAACAACCAAGAGGCCTCGCTGCTCCCGGGAGAAGCGAGAACGCGGCGGCGGGCCTCTGGCTGGCGTGCGTTTCGCCTTCTCACGCCCTGTGCTGCGCTGCGGAGCGCTAGGCTCGGGACCCGGAGGGCGCAAGGTGGCGGGTGGCGCACGCCGCGTTCCCTCCCGGCTAGCTGCGCCTGGAGTTAGTCCGCTGAGCTCCCCCGGCCACCCCAGCGTCAAGCGGCCCCTGGCCGCCAAGCAGCTCCCGCGGGCCGGGAGACGCCCCCTGTCTCCCGCCCCGGCTTGGCCAGGCAGGCTGAGCGGGAGCGGCGGGAGGCGGAGGAGGCGGCGCCGCCGGGACTGCCTCCTCCCCTCCCCTCGCGTATCCTCCCTGCGCCACCGAAAAGGACAAGGGGACTAGGCACCGGGACCCCGGTCAGAGAGCGCCCGTGCCCTGGGACCGCCCCTCTCTCGCGTTCCCTCGCCGCGAGCCCGGGTGGGTCTCGCCCCGTATGGTGCTGGCAGCACCCATGAGCCAGGACGCGGACCCCAGCGCTCTGGAGCAACCGGACAGAGATGCCTGCGTTGTGCCCGGTGCCCAGGCGTCCCCGGCGCCCCCGGGCCCGCGAGGGATGCAGCCGCCGCCTCCGCCGCCTCCCCAAGTCGGCCTACCCCAGATCATCCAAAAGTAAGAGAAGGGAGAAGGGAGCTGGGACGGTGGGTGCGCTTGGAACACACCGGGGGTACCCTCTTTGTGGCTTCATCTCCGTTCCCTGCTAAACCTCGCCTGGCCCCCTTGTGTTTGAAGTTTTCTAGCTCGCTCTCTTGAGTGCTATTCTGGCTGGCTGTGAGGTTGGGGAGAAAGAAGCAAAGTTATTTGGGGGAGATACTTTTGTTTTTCCTTATCCCCTGTTTTTTCTCTTCAGGGATTTTACTTGACTGTTTTGAACTAAAATAGTTCAAATTGGGGGAAAATGGTCGGAGAGACTGTTTTTCACCTTTCTGGTCCCCAGAGGCCTCTGGAATGTATGGAGAGTCGAGAGTGAGTGTGCGCGCGCGTGAGGGTGTGTAAGTGAAATGCTTTCACGAACGAAACCACCCTTTATGGTGGCCTGGAGTCAACCAGTGACTTTGGGGTGGGAAAGGAGATGAGGGCTTGTAAACAACACGTTTGGCTTTGCCCCGAATTGTAGACACTTTTTAAGAAGGCCCTTGCGTAGGGCTCTCGGCCGCACAAGTTTTCCATTAATATTACCATCTTGTGACTCTGAACTGTGCGACTTGAGTCGTGAATTTTATTGTCATCCCAATGCATGAGTGGGTTGGGATGGTCAGTAGGTCTCTTTCAGCCCATTTGGGAAATGTAAAGTAAAATGGTGATGTTTTGTTTTCTTCCTCCTAGCGAGATTTTGACAGTTTCAGGCCTAGAATGCTGGTTTATTTGAAGGATCTTTTATTTTCCTAAAGGTTTAGTCAGCTTGTGACGAAGTCTTTACTACTGGTTTAAGAAGTGTAGGAAAGTGAATGGTGAGCGCTTTGGGGAAACTAAGCGAAACTCAATAACTGTACATTAGTACAGCAAAAATCTATCGCATGGAGCAGAGCATATGGAGCTGCTGTATTGATACTGGGAGTTAAGTAAACATTAAAATGTAGCACGAGATGTATCCAATGAGGGGTGTAAGTGGAAGCAAACAGCAGTTAAATATTTATGGTCTTGAAAACTGACTTATGTAATAGAGTGAAAACTGAATTTTGACATCAATAATGCTGGTTTCATATTTCAGGACAAAATGGTTCCCTATTTGACTGGAATACTAAAATTCCATTTATTTTTAAAGCTTTTTGCCTTAATTATTTGCTATTTTATATAACTTTCAACTACTAACAGTTTCCAACTATTTTAAATAGAAATATTTCATGTTATTGCTTTGTACATTATTTTAGCTAACACTAAATTGATAGTTTATGTAACTCATTACTTGACATTTATCTTTAGTCCTTAACATAAAGAGAAACCAACAGAGAAAAAAACTATTAAAAATATAAATTCTACTTACTAAAAAAAAAATCCACCTCAACCAATTATTAATTTGGAAACATCTGATGTACTTCTCACCAAACCACTGCTTTGTGCCTTGAAATTAGGGTGCATAGAAAGCTCATGGAAATGACTTTAGTATTGCAATCACTCTGCATTTTTCTATTAATTGTTTTTAAGTAGGAGAAGGCTAGGAACTCTATATTTACAGAAAAATTGTGTAGATTCCTGTCAACGACTTTGGTAAAAACACCATAACGATCATAATAAAAACCGATTCCTGTTCCTGATTATGAAATGATGCCAGGTAGAAAATAAATGCTGTTTTGTGGAAATGGGCCATTTAACTTAGATTTTAAATATGTCATGTAATTAATAATTGATCCTACAAACGTCTCCCCCATTTTGAAAATTTTGTCTCTGGTCTCTTATTTTAAAAGATAGAACTGAACTTTTCAAAGATGGCCCCCTCTGCTTACAATCCAGGATGGAGATCTCAAGGAGTGTCTTATGGCTCTGTCTTGTTTTGCATTGGTGACAGATTGGTGTTCAGGGACCAGATCCAAGGCCAGTGAATGTGCCCGTGGGATTTGATGTGCGTGCGCTTATGTTTCAGAGCCTGTCTTTATAAGGATGATTTGGGGTTTGTGCTCCCCTCGGTACCCATTGAAATTCCGCTGGAACCAGGCGCAACATGGCAAATGCTTTGCAGGTCCATCTTTAATGCGCTGAAACTTGAGCAGCTTATTTTGAAACCACGTTTGCATAATTTAATCCGAGCAATCATTTTTATGTAGTTATGAGGTGCCGTTTGCACCAGCCATCTTTGAGAAAATGTAGCGGGGTGACTGTCCTCAGCGGCAAAATGAGTTGTCCGCCTTTGGGTTTGGAGGCTTTTGTAAGCTAAAGCTTTGGTTGAAGTTCTTATCTAGTGAAACATATACTAAATATTATTAGAAAACTCTACTTTTCTAGTTATTTCAGTCATTATGTAATGTGTAAGAGGAGAAGTTTTGATCTCTTTCAAAATGATGGGCACATCAATTTTCATGTAGCATAGCGTTTAAGGATTGCAAGACTCTTTTCACTTCTTAAGGTCTGTGTTATGCTGTTTTTTTTTTTTTTTATTAGTAATGGCTTTAATTTGAGGTGAAGTCAATGACTTTGGTAAAAACACCGGAATGATCATAATAAAAACCGATTCCTGTCCATGTGCATTGTATGTTGTCTTAAGAGAACTGCCTGAATACTGCACGTGAGTAGCTAAACACGTGAGATGCGACAGTGAATAATGAGACTGGTTTGGGTGTTTATTTTACTAAAGTCATTCTCAGTGTTTATGAAGATTTCATCTATAGTGAATTTCTGCTGGCTGCTTTTCTAACTAGGAATATTTAGTTTTCTTATCATTGCATTCTTAGTTTCGGTTAAGTATTATATATATCCATTGCATTGCTAGCTTCAGTTAGGGAATATCTGACCCTTAACTAAAATTAGCATATGTTTTGAAGATTATCTACCAGATTATAGACACACATGACTAACATCTTGTACAGTTTTTGTTTGAAATATATATACTCCAAATTGGCTAGTCTGGAGATGTTATTGTATATAATATAAAACCTTTTTTTGAGCTGTTTGGGCAACAGGAAATAAGGGCTTAGGAGGAGATTTGGGATGAGTTTAGAAAATCAGAATAGAGGACTTAAAATTTATATCTATTTTCCATGCTAGCAGAGGTGAGAAAACATTGGTGTTTGTTGGTGTTTTATGAGGTTTTATCTCCTCAAACATTAATGATGTTTTAATTCCAAAATTATTTTTCTTTGTGTGCTTTAAAAGCAAACTAACCCTAATCTATAGGAAGTTACTTATTAATCTTGATGAGCACCAGGTATTTACATTCCAGATTGCAAGTTTTAACATGCTTATCAGAATGAAAATTGTGTGAATTGAAGTCAACTGTCAGATGGAGCTACAAAGTAGCTGAAAATTAAACACACACACCTTTTATGAAGCGAACCACATAAGTGATTTTTCTAAATTATTTGTTTTGCAGGCAGTGTATTCCTGAGTCATTGACGGCATCAGGTTGCATATTTGAGCACAGATGACTTATTTTTTCCTTTTCAGATCATCGTTATAAGCAAATAAAAAACAATTATAAAAATAGACAAAGTTTTGGTTTAGTATTTGGTAGATAGTATCACCTGTGTGCTAGTGTTGGTGGTTTTTGAAGACATAAAACCAGCTATGAAATTCTGCATGCGGTTAGATTGTTGCTCCGTTTGCAAAGCACTTCCCTGAATCAGAGTAAAAGTGTTACAAGTAGCAACTCTGATTTCGGATAATTTTACAGACATCCTGCATTCGGAGAGATTTCCGTAAAACCGTTAGGGCATGATGTCCACCCACTTTGATGGACATACTGACAATTACATCCAGAACCAGAAGGAAGAAATAAGAATTTGCTAAAAAAGGATATTACCTCACGCTCATATTTGGTCCTTTTCTGGAAAGAGGATGGAATTTCTAACATCTGTGCCAGTTTCTAACATCAATTTGAGCCCCCCGCCCTCCCTTTCTAAGGAGAAATAGGAATACACTTGTAGAAGGAATTTTGAAAATTTTAAACACCATCTTAAACTGCACATAAGACAAGCATTCGGCAGGGGGAAAACATCTGAGAGGATTAAGTGTTTATCGAAATGAAAGGAGGGAGGATAGGCTTTTTTCTTAGCATTCTGAAAAGTTTGTTTCCCTAGAAAGCCTCTTTTGGATATTATTTTTTTTAAAGAAATTTTGCTTGGATGGTTTGTTGTGATAAGTATTTTTAGGGAGTGCATATAACCTTCAGTTGTAAGTTTTTCTCAAATTGCCCAAGAGATCAGTATTATGAAATGTAGTACATTATTCCTATTAGTCACAGTAAATGACTCTACACATGGTGCACACAGAGCTAATCTAATGCTAGTGCTATAGGAGGAAAAAGACAATTTTGATTCCCTTTTTGTCAACTACTCTTGCTGCCTCCTTAGCAGTTTATCAAATTGATAATTTAAAGTCTGAAGTTGTCCATGGGCATGTGAATTCTGATCTGTTAAGATCTCTTTGCCTATGCTGATAGTCATCAGGGGGGAAATGTCCCCAACCAGGATTGGTGCACAGTGAAATGATCCCACATTATTCAGTTTCTCTCGCCCCTTGATTTATTTTTCTTGCGACTCTAGTTAAGAAACTTCAGTTTAAACTAATATTTCTTCCCTGCCCAGACAGCCAGGTTTCAAGTAAACAAACGGAGATAGCTCAGTTCACAGCTTTGGTAAACAAAAATACACAAAGTATTGGGAACCAGGGTCTAACCAAAGGACAGAAATTAAGATGCTCTAAACTAAGTATGGAAATTAAGACTGGAAATTAAGTGAGTTAGTGGAGTTGAAATTCTGAAGATGAATTCCAAAGCAGGATCCCCTGTCCCTTCATCAGCCTTGGTCCCCCACCAGACAAAGGCTTGACACAATCTCCTCTACCACAAAATGCTAATTAATGGGATTTCAATTTCCAGCCACAGTAATGATTTCATTTGGGGTGACCTAATATTGTTTTGTATATTTTAACAAGAGAGAGTTGCTGTGAATCCGTGGTGGGCGTGAAAGATTAGTTGCTGTGTTTTAGAACTGAGTGTTGAAAAGTTTTGCCAATAGTAAGATGATCTATATTCCAGAATTAAAGCAAGGACGGTAAATAGCAATTTGTAGAGAAGAATCAATGGCTATTTTTTCCCTGCTTTGGTAATGTGTGTTATCCTCTATGCCTCATATTGCTTGTTCCCGCCCGTGAGTAGATGGGGAAATCCTGATTCTAATTAGGAAGGCACATTTTTGAATCAGGAATGTGAGTTTGGTTTCTAACATCACACATGGGCTCAATGGGTGGTCACTGTTTAAATCTCACCCAACTGAGGAGTTGTACAAAGGTTTCAGTCTTTGACAAGGCAAGTTTGGGGACCAGTCATCACTGCCAGCTGTTTGAGCAGGAGGTGGAAGGGAAGGACCCTGCCTGCCCCCTCCCCCAACTATTTTTGTTCCTGTGTTTTGGATATGTTGCAAATATCCATCTAATATGATAAATTCTTTACAGTGGTGGGAGTTACAGTCGAGTTAATTGATCCCTCTCTTTCCTACAACTCCTGCTGGATTTTATAAGATAAGTAAGTCCCCTGATGGTTTACAAGGCAAGTTTTCCAACTTGCTGACAGCAGATCTGTAGGGGAGATGGCACATATTAATGCTAATGTACTTTATGGGCAAAAAGAGAGCAAGGCAACTTGCATGGGGACGTGTTAATTTGCAGCTCAGTTTGCAGAATAAATCTTTCCATGTGTTCAAAAACAAAAGGCTGGGGGTCATGCATGTGTATGGGGGGCGGTTATCACCCCATGGAGATGGTTTTCACGCCACTTTTCTTGGCTTTAATGTGGGTATGTGCTTTAAGGATGCACCAAGGCCATTTGTTGTTGCTTTTTCTTTGCACCTGCTTTCTTTCGGTCACACTCAGACTCATCAGCTCTCAGTTGCCACTTTTCTCTGTTCCAAACCTGGAAAACTCCATTTGAGGCTTTTCTGTACATCTTCAATACTTCTTAGTTTTGCAACTTTTCTGTAGATGCTTTCCCAAAATATGTTTTTGAATTTTGTTAGCCCAACCCTTAAACCTGACCTCCAGGGTTAGGAGAATACAAGGTAAGATATATTTTAAACATGCTTTAATTTCTCTCTCCCCCCTTTATTTTTGTGGGGGGCGGGGAGCTTATTTTGAGTTCATGATTAAACAGAACAATTTAAGATTTACCTGACGTTGTTGAATATAAAATGAGTGTCCTTGCTTTAAATTAATTATTCAGTTTCTGGCAAGGAGGGTCAGAGAGGAAAAAACCCTGGATAGGAAGTGAATGACCTGCACAAACCAAATTAACCTCCTCAATCCAGCCTCTCCAGGGGTTGGAAATGATGGATGGTAATCTCTTCCAAGACTCAAATGAGGTGAATGTTCAGGAGTATTGCTGAGTGATCATCAATGAACAATGACTTTCTTTGCACTCCTCCCCATGTGATAGAGAATATGTTTCTCATCAGTTTAATTTCAGCCACGGGTGTAGGTACATGTTTGTGATATCAATCACCCATGAAAACAACCACCACAAAAAGAGTTAAATGCTTTCTCCAGCATTTGCAAAGAATGTTTGCATCAGGGACATTATTTAAAGTCAGAAGAGTAGATGCTAATGTCAGTGGAAAAGACACATTTTAAACGGTTTTCTAATCTTTAAAATGGAGTGTATAAAACAATTACTTGGAGTGTTGCTTATTTTGGAATGTTAAAGTAAATCCTTGGGTTTGCAAAAAGAATACTGTTTTCGATTTAGGAGATAGTTCCAGTGATTTTCATGTGTCTGAATTGGATATATTGGAGGCAGGCAGGAATGCATTTGGCGACATTATTGATTTTATATATATATATATATATATATATATATATATATATATATATATATATATATATTTTAGTTGTCGATGGACACAATGTCTTTATTTTATTGCTTTGTATGTGGTGCTGAGGATCGAACCCAGGGCTTCACGCATGCGAGGCAAGCGCTCTACCGCTGAGCTACAATCCCAGCCCCGACATTGATTTTTAAAGGTGGAAATATAAATGTACGAGCCACCAATGTGTGATAGGAGCCTGGCTGAGCCCGAAAACAGTGGCGCCTGCTCAAGGGGCAGCATGGGCCACAGACACCTGCCTAACCCTGCCCTAAAAATTCTTTTCTGTCTTGCAGAGATTGTGGTTGTCCCAAAGCTGGGCCTCAGGTTTCCGTGTGGCCTCACTAAATCAAGAGACCAAAGGAATGTTTCCAGAGCTTCTGAAGGACATGGGTGTCTTGGCGAGAGCTGTGTGCTCCCAGGCTAGCAGGGAATAGAAAAACCTTATTCGACATTGATATTTTTTAAACCTTGCGTAAAAAAGGGAAACTAGTTGTGTGACTAAATCTTGACATACACATTTTAAGTAATGTATATAAATATGGAAGGATGTTTATTGCAACATTGTCTAGAAGAGCAAAAAGTGGAAACCACCTAAATATTTCTCAGTTGGGAAAATAAATGGTGTCTGTATAATATTATGTACCAGTTAGCCATCAGAATGATGTTATCTTGCTTTTATTGATATGGAGTGAGGGCCATATAATATTAACTAGAAACAATTATGAGCAGCATATATACAATGATTTTGTGTTTGATTTTTAAAAATGTGTATGAGGATGTGTGTCAGCACTTTCAAGCTTGGAAAAGTAGCTAAAGAAAAATTATAAAAATATGGACCATGGTTCTAACCCTGGATGGTGCAATATAGTGGTTTATCTTATTTTTTCTCTCTCTATATATGTATGTATATTTTGTCATTGCCTATGTTATTACAATCAGAGAAAACAAAAATACTTCCATGTTTAAAAACAAAAGAGTAAAAAAAACCTTTCACATTGGTACTGCACCGTCTTCAAGATAGTGCTGCCCTTTGGCATCTTGGAAGGCCTCTGAGAGCTGTTTTAGCCCACCCTCCTGGTTTTCTAGGTAAGGCAAATGAACATCAGAGAGGCCAGCTGAACTGTTTAAGGTCACACAGTGTTCAAGCTGAGATGAGAATCCCCAACTTCTCATCTGTTATGTTTTCTTCTGGGCTCTCCTTTGCCTGGAAAATGAAGGAGAGAGAAGTGAAGGCCATTTGTAAGTTAATCATTCATCTTTGGACTCTAGTCTGCTGATGCCTGCTACATGACAGAAGACCACCCTTGGGTACGTCGTGTCCTCCCTGCACCCCTGCCCCCACATGGGTCTCTTCAGGGCATCTCATGCTCTGTCTTCCTGCCAAACAGAAGCTGAGCATCACATTTTCTCCTCTGCTCATCATGGTTCAAGGTTACTTTCTTTCTGGTCCTTACTAGGGAAAAACCCAATACCTGCTTTCCTTGCATACACATAAGCATCTTCTTGACACCCTTTAAACTATGGTGGAAAGAAAAACCTTTTAAAATACAGAAACATAGCTAATATTTTTATTAAAGGAAGTAAAACACATTTTACTTCTCAATCCCAAGCCAATGACAGGAATGCCTGTTATTGTTTTCTGTCACTCACTCCGCTTTACATTTTTTTCCACCAAGGATATAATTTTGACTGTATTTTACTTTGCTTTCAGGGAGCTACGCTTGTGTTCTTATTTGCTCCTGTGCATTCTCTCTTTTATCTCCTATTTCTTCCCCTGAACTATTTTTTAAAAATAATTTAATAGTTGTAGATAGACACAATACCTTTATTTTGTTTTTATGTGGTGCTGAGGATCGAACCCAGCACCTCACACATGAGAGGCAAGCTCTCTGCCACTGAGCCATAACCCCAGCCCTTCCCCTTAACTGTTTGAAAGTAAGTTACATAACAATATTATTACATCCGAGGAAACTAGTGTTATTTAAATTTTAGCTAACAAACACTAGATTTTGAACTCTTTCTAAATTTTCTGAACAATGTCTTTACTTAGCAGATGTCTAACCCCCAATTCAGCTCATAAGTGCCTTTGTTCCAGGAATCTTTTACCTATCAATCCACCTCTTTGTGAAGATGCCAGAGATTCCAGGCCAGTTGTCCTATAGCATGAACGTTGGTCTGGATGTCTGTTGTTTCCTCATTTCAGGTTCAGGATGAGCACTCTGGCAACCATGCCCCATGGGTGAGGTATATCTCAGTTCCATCCCTTGGTTAACAAAGTGACCCCCAGTTCTCTCCACTGTAAAGGGACATCTTTGTGATTGTAAGCAGTCTGAGGGGTAATGATAGTATGAGGCCTCTGGATATCCTGTTTCCCAAAAAACTTTCATCTAGTGGTTTTTGTCTTTTAATTGGACCAAATTAAACAAAATAAAACAACACTTTCAATGTGGAACTAGAAAGATCAATAAATATCACCTTAGAATGGAGGAGTTTGGACTTACAGTTTAAATTGAACAGCCTTGCAAATATGTTTGCCTTCTACCAGCCTGTAGATATTAGCTTGAGTCTCTGGATTTTTCCAGTTCTGACTTGATTCAACTGATGGGCCAGCCACACCCACTTCACTCCTGTAGGAGGCTGCAGTGCTGTTTAATGTCTATACAGGGTGACTACAAATTCCTTTTAATGCTAATGGCAGGAAGTGGTGCTAATGTATTTTTTTATTAGCTCATGAGATTTCGGGGGCATCTTCTTGAAGTGATGTTGGTTCTTGGTAGAAATTTGTTATCATCCTTTTCAAGAGCTTTATATAAAACTGACTTTAAAAATGACTGATGACTTGTCCTGGGGCCTCCACCAGCAAGTCGGGGAGCTGGTCAGTGACTACCAGTTTGTGCATGCTTTTTAGATTTAAGTTACACGTCTATTTTTGCCTGTTCCCATTTGGTACTCTTATTTTCATACACAAAATATGTATGGGTGGGGAAAGTGGTGTGGAGTGGCAAAAGGAATTAGGAGCAGGCATACTCTGTGCTCTGGCTTCAGCTTTGCCTCTACCGACTGTGAGCCTCAGTGTTCTCATCTGCAAAAGGGAACAATAGGAAATAGCAACTAACCTTTTGTTGAGTGCTTCCTGTGTTCCAGCTCCTATTCTAAGCACTTCATGTGTGTTTAATCTACTTGGTGATGCCTTTGTTCAAGCAAGAATCTATGAAGTGCTATTTCTCCCCATTTTAGATGAGGAAACTGAGTCACAACTTCACAAGGACTCAGAAAAGCTAAGAAAATAGTATTTATTAAAGAACTGGTAGAGTGGGGCTAGGAATAGAGATTATTGTGTAAATTCATTTCTGTGTAAATATCTTTTCTCAAGATTAGTTTATGGAAAAAAAGGAAAAAATAGTTGAAACAAATTTGAAAGTAGGTCAAGTTTAATTTGAGACAAACTAAGCAATCCAATGAAAAACATTTTTCTTTTTTCTTCTTTTAGCTCTGTGTGTGCCTTTTAGTTTAAAATGAAATCCATATCGCAATTTAAATTCCATGAGCAAATCCGACTCTGGCATTTGATTCACTGTCTTTCTCTGCTTGTTATGCATGTTAGGCCAGACCTGAATTTGATGCTCAGAGAGAGTATATAAACACTTATAATCCTCTCAGCATGTGCTAAAATAATAACAGATATGATAGTTTGATTTGCAAAGTGAGCATCTGCCAAGTTCTACCAGATCATTTTTGAACCAATTCAGAAAACCAGGATTCAGCAATGATTAAAGTGTCTCAGGGTCCTATTAATAGCCAAAGGCATTCCTGCCTTGAATCCTGGCCACCCGGAGCTCTGTCACTTTCTGCCCAGATAAGCTTCTTGAGCTGCCTTTGCAGACATTGTTACAGGTGCTCTTTTGCTTGAAGAAACCATGGTATGTAAAAGCCAGACTGAAGAGAAACAATAAATTACGAAAAGATTGATTGCTTTGGATCTGCAGAAGGGTTTACAGTAAGAGCCAGGGAAACAGTGAGTTCCTCAATGTACTTTAAGTAGCAATTCAATAATTCTGTGACTCAGATACAGTGATAATTTATAAAACTTTTAATATTTTCAGTGTTACAGATATATAATTGAAGTGCACCAAACTGCATATCATCTATTAAGATAATAAACATTTTTTTATCACTCTCAAAGTTTCTTCATGCTTTTTATTCTTCCCTCTTCTCCCTGACCACTACTTTCTGTCATTACAGATTAGTTTGCATTTTCTGGAATTTTATAAAAATGAATCCATACATATACTTTTTTTGGGGGGCTGGCTTTCAAATAGCATAATGATTTTGGGGGGGATATTTTAAAAAGTGATAAAATGTATATAGAATTTCTGTATTAGTCCATTTTCTGTTGCTATAACAGAATACCCAAGATGGTTACTTTATAGGGAAAAGAGATTTATTTAGCTAACAGGTCTGGAGGCTGAAAGTCCAAGATCTGAAGGCCTCATTTGTTTGGCTTCTGGTGAGGGCCTCCTTGGCTATGTCACCACAGGGCAAAGAAGGGGAAAGGGAAAAAAACTACATACAGAAGATGGCAAATGTGTAGGGTGACCTCAATTTATATCAACTTGTTCTTGGGAGAAAGGACTAAAGTCCTAGGGGAACTAACTGTTAGTCCCTTCTGAGTGCAGCACCCTTAATGACCTTCCACTAAGCCCCATCTCTTAAAGCTCCAGTAGCACAACAGCCACACTACCACACTAAAGACCAAACCCCTAGCACATAAATCCTAGGAGGACAAACCACATCGAAATGTAACAATGTTTACCTTTTAATATTTTGAACTGTACAATCTAGTGACGTCAAGTACATTCACAATGCTGGGCAACATCCCCACCATCTAGTTCAGAACATTTTCTCACCCCAAAAGGGAAACTCATACATTAATCAGTTACTTCCCATCTTTTCTTCTCCCCAGCTCCTGGAAAGGTCTAATCTACTTTGTCTCTGAGCTTGCTTATTCTGGATATTTCAGATAAGGAGGATCACACAAATGGCCTTTGGTGTCTGACTTCCTCCACTTGGTCTAATGCTTTCAAGGTTCCTCCCTACTATGGTGTAATCATGTGTATCAGTACATGATTCCTCTTATTGCTGATTAATATTCTATTGACTGGTAGCATTTTGTTTATCCATTCACTCATTAGTAGACATTTGGGTTGTTTCTACCTTTGACTATTGTGCTGCTATGAACATTTATGTACAGGTTTTTATTTGAATGTCTGTGTTGAGTTCTTTTGAGACTAAATCTTGGAGGGGAAATGGTGGGTTATAGGTAACTCTAATTTATTGAGGAAGCTCCTGGCTGCCTTCCAAAGCTCTGCGCCCTTTTATATTTTCTCCAGCAGTGAATGAAGATTCCAGTTTCTCTATATACTTGCTAACCCTTGTTACTTTATTATTGTTATTTTTATGGCCACCCTAGTGGGCACTAAGTGGTATTTTGTGGTTTTATTTCACTGGTGATTAATGACATTGAGTTTCTTTTCATGTGCTTGTTGGCCATTTTTGTTATTTTCTTCAGAGAAATGTCTATTCAAGTCTATCATCTATTTTTAAACTGAGTGGTTGGCATTTTTGTTGTGGAATTGTCAGAGTTCTTTATAAATTCTCAATACCAGCCCCTTATCAGATATATGGCTTGTGAATGTGTTTTCCCATTCTGTGGATTTTATTTTGCATAATGATTTAAAAAAATTATTTTTACTTGTTAATGGACCTTTATTTCATTTATTTATATGTGGTGCTGACAGTCGAACCCAGGGCCTCACACGTGCTAGGCAAGTGCTGTACTACTGAGCCACAACCCTAGCCCCTTTTTGCATAATGATTTTGAGGTTACCTGTGTTGTTGCTTACATCAGAAGTCTGGGCCTGCTGTGCTATGCCTATAGTTCCAGCTCCTGGGCAACTTAGCAAGACCCTGTCTCACAATAAATAAAAATAGAGAAAGGCTGGGGGCATAGCTCAGCGGCAGAGCACTTACCTAGCAGGTATGAAGCCCTGGATTCCATTCCCAGGACCTTTTTTTTTTTCTCCTGCCAAATAGTATTCTGTTTATGAATACAATGCAGTTGCTTATCCATTCTTTTGCTGATGGACATTCAGGTTGTTTCCAGTTATCCAGTTTTGGCTGTTGCAGATAAAGCTGGTGTGAACTAACTTTGTAAGTTTAGCGTGATGATGTAACCCTTCAAGGCATTTAAAGAGCACACATCTTAGTCTTCAGAATCAATCACTCCTTAGCTTAGTTTTTTTTTCTTCCATTGATGTATCTTCCTCCAGTGTTTTGTTTTTTTTGTTTTTTGATTTTTGTTTTTGGCACCGGGGATTGAACCCAGGGGCACTTAACTACAGAGCCACATCCCCAGCGCTTTTTTTGTATTTTACTTAGAGACATGGTCTTGCTGAATTGCTTAGGGCCTCGCTAAATAGCTGAAGCTGGTTCTGAACTCAGGATCCTCCTGACTCAGCCTCCTGACCCACTGGGATTACAGGCGTACCCGCACCTAGCTCTTCCTCCAATGTTCATCTGACAGGTTAGTTTGATCGTGCAAGTTGGAACACAGGTGAATGAGACAACAAAACATAGACCTTCAAGCTAGAAGGCACCTGGAGGCCATCTGCTTCAGCTCTTGTTTCATAGAAGAGGGGATCAGGTATGGGAAGGAGCCCAGGTTGACTGGAAGCCATCAAGCATTGGAGAAGTCCAGTGGAGCAGGAGGGCCTGCGCCTGTGACAGTGACATGGAATCTCTGCTCATGAAGCCTCTACAGAGGCCGCGGTGCCAGGGGTGATCTACACGTGTGTGCAGTGCTTTGCATTCACAGGGCGCTTTGTTTCCTCCTAGGTTATCCCTTTTAATCCCCCAGCAACCCTGTGAAGTAGGTAGGGATTAAGCAGCTAGTAGTGGCTCAAGGTCCCCTGGCCAATGACCGGAGAACCCAGGCTCAGGGCCAGGCCTTCCCACTCGTTCCAACCTGCATTCTCTTCCCCCCTCTTTTGCCCACTGCCACCCCATTCTGTCCCTGCCTCCAGCCAGGCCTGGGCTGTGACATTTCTGTCTCCACACCAGGGCAGCCTTCATCTTGCCCTCTGCTTGCTGAAAGCCCTACTGGGGCTTCTCATTGCCTGAAGGTCAGGTTTCAGAAAGCTCCCAGGAGCCTTCCAGGTCTGTTCCCACTTAGCCCTCCAGCTCCTGGGCTAGCTGTCTTGTCGGGGCTGCCCTCCAGTTTCCTCTGCCTGCCTATACCATTCTCTCTCTCCTCAACCAGAACCTTCTAGTTCATCCTGGTGGGTACTCCTTAGCCCTTATCTCTTCCAGGAAGCTTTCCTTGACCCCGAGCATGGAGAGGAGTCTGTGATCCCCTTGGGGTGTTTACCCCCTGCTTCCCTCTGTTTGTCTCTTGTAAAGACACCACAGGCAGGGCCAGTGCCATTCATTTGGTGGCCTCACACCTACGAGGTCCCTGGTGCAGTTTGTTGAATAGAGGAGAGAATGAAGAATCTCACTGCAACCTGACTTTCCACCTAACTGAACTGGGGATGAGAAAGACTGCCTGGGATGGTCTCACAGGTGAAAATCGTCCTGACACTGACACTTGGGTTTCTCCAACTTGGGCTGCCTGTCTGAAAGACCAGATAGACATTTATGTTTGGAAAGGCAGCGCATTAGGAGCACAGATTCTAAGGGTCTGAAGCCCGAGCTCTGGTCTGGGCTCCACCAGCCCCACCGTGTGCCAAGGTGAGACACATAGCTCCCAAAGCTCCACCGGGGTCCTGGAGACAGCAGGCTCCTTATTGGTGTGAGGCTTGTTCTTGCAATTGGTGACAAGACGCAGGAATGTGTATTGCTAGGAATAAAGTTCTGGAGTAGTAAGACCAAAGTAATTGAATGTACTACAAGGACTTTTTGTTTTGGGAGTTTATTATCAATTAAGTTTACAAATGGTACTAATTTGGGGATACTAAAGAATTATAAGATGGATGCTAACTGATAATAATAAAAAGTCTACTGGTTTCTGATTCACAAGAGTGTAGTGGGGATCAGCTACTAGGATTCTGAATAAAGCACTGGTGTGGAATATTGGTCAGAATATTATGCTTTCATTGTTTGACAACTGCCATGTTGGAATAATTGCTAGGATTAAAATTGAAAATGTAAGGACCAGAACACCTAGTTTAGTAGGGATGGATTGTAAGATGCATAGGGGAATAGGGAGCATCATTCTGATTTGGCATGAGGTGAGGTTATGAGCAGGATTTTTCCAGGTGTCCTGAAAGGTAAGGGCAAAAATAATTCCACTAGTTAGGGTTAAGTGGAAGTGGTGGTAGGAAAAGAAGACCCAGAATATCTTGAATTGCGTAACAAGGAGGAAATGGGATTTTGTCTATGAGAATAGATTCCTGATGGACTATTAGATCCTGTTTCACAGAGAAATAGAAGATGAACAATAACTAGGACTGAAATAATGAACGGTAAGATGGAGGAGGAAGCGAAAGGTCGAGTGAGGGGAGCTTTGTCAATAAAACCTCCCCACCTGCACGTTCTTCCTTCTCCCAGGTTAGTGTCAAAGGCAACCTGGCTTTCTGCTCCATGTGGTCATCCCCAGCCAGGGACCTAAGCATGTACAGCAAACTTCCAGGCTGAATTTCTTTCTGTGAGACTTGATTCAAATAGGAGAAAGGCGGGGCTGAGGTTGTGGCTCAGTGGCAGAGCGCTTGCCCCTCACATGTGAGGCACTGGGTTCGATTCTCAGCACCACATAAAAATAAATAAGATAAAGATTTGTCCATCTATAACTTAAAAAAAAATAGGAGAAAGGATAGTTAGAAGCTTCATGGAATTTTCCTTAAACCCCGCTGTATCAAAACTTGCAATAACAAAAACTTGTGGGTCACTGATAAGGTCTTTAAGCCCTAAGCTAGCACTCCACTTATTTCATGCAATTTCTAAAATAAGTCAACTACAACACTGAGATACTTCTTTGCTTTTTTAGTTTTGATTTTTTAAAAAAAAATTTTTTTGTACTGGGGATTGAACCCAGAGGAGCTTAACTACTCAGCCACATCCCCAGCCCTTTTAATTTTTTTGTTTTGAGACAGGGTTTCACTAAGTTGTTGTTAGGGCCTTGCTAAAGTGCTGAGGCTGGCTTTGAACTTGCTTCAGCATCATGAGCCGCTAGGATTACAGGTGTGTGCCACCAAGCCCAGCCAAGATAATTCTTGATTGTTGCCTTGGTATTTGAGGAGATAACAGTTTAATGATGGCATTGATAATTACAGGTGACTGTGGCAGCTTAGAAAAAGGAGTTGCCTGAAAAGTAAGCTATTGCTCATAGTCTTGCAGTGAGACCTACTTTGACCACCCTATTTAAATCGCATGGGCAGCCCATCACATCCTGGTCAAGCTCCCTTACCGTGCTCTATTTTCTAACTATTGTATTCCATCAGATGTATGATGCAGGCATTTTACTTATCTGTTGTGCTTGTTTTGTCTGTCACATCCCCTTTTCACAAGCCCTACAGTGGCAGGACTTTTATTCAGGGATTTACCTGCCAGCACCTAAAAAGCGTTCCTGGCACCTAGATGGGGCTCAGTAAATATTTGTTACATGATTAAATGAACCATTGTTAAAAAAAACAAAAAACAACTTTAGTGATGGTGGGGTTGTGGCATTTGTTGCTGGCTCCTAAATCAGAGTTTTGTGATTCTGGAAACTGAAAGTGGCCATTGTGAGAAGATCGCATCCTCTGCTCCTATGTAATTCTTGGAAACAGACCTCACCCTGGGCATTCTGGATTCAGTGATTGTACTGCAGCCTGCCTCTGGCAGGACCCACTTTGGTTGAGTTCTGAGCTGTATATTTGGCATCTTGATGGCAGAGGGAGAGCAGCAGGAGTGGTGGCAGTCCCTTAAAATAGAGGCCCCCAAGCTTGGAATGATTGTATGTCTAGCAATAGGGAACTGGAAATAAGCTCTGCTTTATCCTCCCAATACTATGCAGACCATCTCTGCATGCTGATACAAAGAACTCTTAATGTGTTATTAACGGACAAAAGTAGGTCCCTATAACATATTGTTGCTTATCTTGTGTGAGCAAGTGGTGTGAGAGGAATATGGACATATGTTCATTTTTCCACAACCAGAGGGGTCAGCTTTCAGAGATGTTCCAAGTAGGGGCGAACAGGAAGATCAAAGTCTCTGAGCTGCCTAATCTCAGACACTGGGTGGGTACTGGTCAAGGGAAGCGAGGGGAAGATGATCTTCAGTGGTGTGGTGTGGATAGGAGCCAGCGCTTGGCTGTGGTGCCATTAAATTCCAAATCAAATCTGTGTTTTGTTAGAAAGGATGTGAGGGGATTAGGAGAGAAGGCCCTGAGGCTCCTCCCACCCCAATGATCTTTCATTTTCCAATTTAGGAAACTACTTCCAGTTCACAAAGACCCAAACTAACCTGTGATATTTTCAATCAGAATATGTGATACAGGGCCTGACTTCTCTGACATCAGAGAATTATGTGTAAAGTGCCAATCTGAGAAAGCGGAAAATAGAGGCAGACCCTTGGGCACTGCCCTTTTGCAAAAGAAATTTCTTTGTCCAGATGTAAAGAACTGGGTTAGACGGTTTTAATTAAACCCCTTTCAAAGATTCTAAACTAAGCTCCAGAGATTTCAGGAAAAAAAAAAATTAAAGTCAGCATGTAAGACATCTCACTCTATCATGAGAACAAGTGATGATACAACCTCTATGGAAAAGCTGGCAATATCTAGCAAAATTACGTGTGAGTTACCTTTTGACCAATCAATCCTATTTATATACTTTACTCCAAAATACACAGGCAAAAATAAGACATAAGCACAAGGTGCTCCATCATGACACTTTGCAATAAAGCAAAAGACTGGAAACAACACAGGTGTCCATCAATCGGGGATGGGTTGAGTAAACTAAAGGATATCCATGAAGTGTGTTCTATGTAGCAGAAAAGGAGGAGGACAATACATATTGCCATGGAATGCTCTGCAGGGTGGGCTATTAAATGAAAACAGTGCAAAAGAAATGAGGGAGGCATGCTACCTTTTATGTATGAATACTTAGGTATTTGCCTATAATTAAAGAAATGGAAGAAGAAACCAATAAAAATGGTTACTTGTGTGGGGAGGGAGGAAATAGATGGGTGAGTCAGAGGTAGAAATTGAATATTTTTTGTTGGGTAGATTTAATTTTGGAACTCTAAATGTTTTTCTTAATTATAAACAAAATTAAATTGAAATGGAAGAAAATGTAATCACCCAAATCAAGAGCAAAATTGAAACACATTTCTATATTAAGTTGGTGGAGAATTATTAAAAACCCTAGTTGTATAATCCACACCCATATATAATACACATATATATAAATGCACACATATAAAATCATTGTTAAGATAATTAAAAACCAATATTTTTTAGTATATAAATAGACACCAGTTTTATAACTGAAGATGTTTAGTGAAAATCTTGTAATACTAAATTTGAATTGGAAATATCAGTATGAACTCCTGATGTATTTTGCTTAAATAAAATATATTTTTAATCCTGTCCACTGAACAGCCTTGAAATAATGAGCAACTCAGTAGCAATAAGCACCTATAACATTCAGATTGTAGCTTCTAAAACAATTTTCCTCTTAAAATGCCCTAAGAATTCTTAGAAAAGTAGCTGATTCCACGTCTTGGGCAGAAAATGTACAAGATGAGCTCGAATAGCATATTGTACCAGAAAGCAAACTATGGATGCCAATATGTGCTGTTGAAACCCGTGAAGGCTTGGACACACTTGAACATAAATTCCTTAATAAATACCACCATCACCAACAGACTGGGGAGGCAGAGTTGAACTTCCAGCTCCTGATCTCCTTGCAGGTTGGCCATGCTATAAAGGTTTTTCTTTTCCTTGTTCTTTTCTTGCAGTGCTGGACAGTTTTTCTTTTCACAAAAGAAAACTAAAAAAATCAAGCACCATAGTGTTGGGTTTCAGTGTGTGTTGGGCAGTTGAGCCCTTGAGTGGTCAATGTCAGAACTCAGCCACCAACTTGAAGGGTTCCTAGTGCCCAAATATTGTACAATTTGAACATTAGAATAACTTTAGTGAATTGAATTGTACCAGATATTAAAATGTATAAAATCTTTGAGTTAAAAATTCAGTGGTTCCCACTGTAGGATGCTGGGAAACCAACTTATTTTGAAAACTGATCAAGAAAGAAAATTAGGCTTTTGGTAATGGTTACCTTTGAGTATTTAAACAGTTGATGAAGGAAATTTTTCATATAGAAGAGTGCTATCTGATTAACACAGAAGACATGACAAAATTAGACTATTACCACTTTGTGGTCCCTAGTGAAATATAATGAGTTTAGACAACATGGTTGTTAATGGCTACCAAACTATTAGGTGAGGCTGATGGAGAATTTTACAGTAGATAAATCAAGTTGGCAACATTCAAATCCACTGGTCAATCTTTTCTTTTTTTTTTTTTTTTTTTAATTTTCAGACAGGGACTTGCTGAGTCTGGCCTTGAACTTGCAATCCTCCTGTCTCAGCCTCCCAGGGCACTGAGATTATAGGCATGCAACACCATGCCTGGTCTGATCAATCTTAATGTCACAAAAAGAGGCAGCTTCTAGGTATCAGATAGTGTCTAAGGTGATGTAATAGGAAGTACATAGTACCATGAAAAATAGAATCTGAATTTATGCCAGCTCAAGATTTAACTACCAGTTCATTGAAAATACAGGGAATAGAAGAACATGTCAAAAAGACACCATGGAGATGAAATCACCTATCAGAATGTTGGGCATTTTTCAGGTCAGAAGATCTGGTATCCTCAGTAAATATATTGCAAAAATGAAAATAGCAGAAGGATTATCTGTAGATTAAAAGAAACTTAAAATATTTATCAGCAAAATGCAGCCTATAATCCTTGTTTGGATTCTGGGTCAAACAAATGAATGTGTGTTTGCACGTGTATATGTATGTGTTTATGATAACCTAAGAAATTTTGAGTAGACTGGATATTAGGGCTTAGGAATTCTTTATTCATGTATTGGCTATTTATAGTTGTAATATTCTTGTGACTATGCTTTTTAAAAATTGTTATACTCTATGTAGTCTAGATAAAATATGTCTGATTTGCTTCAAAATAATGAGGGGGAAGAAATGAGGTGGAATTATAGGAAATGAGATTAATCATAGGTTGATAATTTTTGAAGCTGGGTAATGAGTACATGGGAATTCATTATATTATTCTCTCTATCTTTGCACAGTTAGAAAATTTCCACAATAAAAAGTTAAAACAAAACACAAGCCCATTGTGTTTTCGAAGTTTTCTGACATCCCTGAGTTTGATGTTGGGCTTGTACCCTTCTCAAAATCCTCTGGTCAAGGAGTGGAAGAGCTGGGATCCCAACTCATATCTGTCTGACTCCAAAGCTTATGATCCATCTTACTATGCAGAATTTATATTCTTTTTTGGGGTCAGATTATTGTGGAATTGTTTAAATTGAGGGTTTATAAAGTTTTATAAATAGTTATAAAAATGGAGGCAAAAACAAAAAAAGATAAAAAATCTCAACCAAAATAGAGTAGCTGTTCCTTTGAGGAAAGGGAAATTTACCCAAGTGTAAGGTCAGATAATGGAAATGGACTGCCTAACTCCCACCTTGACCTTCTGCACCTTGATCTTACAGGGACTTTTTGTTGACGCCAGCCTTAGCTGTGGATTGAGAGGGACCTGGGTTAGAGTAGCATGGCCATCCTTACCAGGTGTGCAGCCTTGCTCTTCTGTGCCTGTTTCTTTAGCCAACCTTGGTTGTGAGGAAGAGTATGTGAGGTTGTCCTTCCCATGCTTTAGGAGGCGGCACCTGGCAAGCGGGAAGGCTTCAGTGTTCATCTGTAAGAAAGAAGTGTATTTCACTGAGACCCAAAGAATCTTAAAGCTGGGCTATGCATTTGGAAGTGCATGTGGTCTGGACACCGGCGCTCAGCTCCAGCACATTCTCCAGCATTTTCTTGGGGACCTGGGGGAACCTTGCCTGAGTTTGGAATTACCTTGTAGCCTGGTTGTGTAGGCTCTGCTCTCTAAGGGTGGTAATTTTCCCACCTGGTCTCGGTTTTGTTTTGTTACATGGCTTGATAGGCATAGGCAGCTGGAGGAGAGTCTTCCTAGATGGGGAGATGCGAGGTGGCAGATGGGTGGAGAACTAGAGATCTGGAGGCCAGCTCTGACTTTGCCATCTTGGAGACTGGAAGGAGAAAGCGAAATAGCTTGTCCTTTCTGAAGCAAGCACCACATTGTCTCGCCTTTCTACCATGTTTACCTTGCACAACCACAGCCCAGTCTCCGCTTCATCTCTGAGTCTCATACCACACAGGCCTCCATCCTGGCAATGTGGATAATTTCATGCGCCCTTTAAAAGTTACTGGCAGATGAACTTGGTTGAGTCACTTGGTCACCTGGGAGGTGTCCAGGAGCCAGGCCTTGTAGTGCCTCACTGATCACAAAGTGATCACATGTGGCCTTTGATCCTTGGGCCGCCCCCTCCCCCAGGCATGTGACCTGCCCACTTGCTTGCTTGGGTATGAGTGAGCGGCTGGGCAGGGGAGCTAAGATTTACGAACTGTCCAGATTTAACTGAGGCTACAGCACTTTTATTAATAGAACATGCTGCATTTCCTTTTTATAAAAATATGAAGATCACTGCACTCAGGAAAATGCCTGGTGACTTTCTGTCTTTAGGGCATGTTCATCACCAGGCTAAAATTAAAAGTGAAGTCAGGCCCTTCTTGAGTCTATTTTTAACCGAGTTTAGCATATGAATGTGAACGTGAAGTCTTTCTTTAGATCTCCCTTAACTCAATTACTTACTTATGCCAAGCATCCCTGCCTGGAATTTCAGAGCTGTGGCTGGGTGTACCTTGAGTCCAGGGGCCTCACAGGAAGGTAGGGACAACTAGCTGAGGACCCTTTGCTCTCTGAGTCCATGTGTCTTTACCCATCCCAGCTTCACGTATTCTAAGTCAAGGTGGAGCCCAGCCTTATACTGAAAAACAAAAACAAATCAAGGAAAAAAATGACCAACCCCTGGCTATTTGGTGATATTTGGCTACAAGGTAGCCTGTCGCTGGCATACATTTTTCAAGAGGGTTCCAATAGAGAAGCAGCCACTTTGGTTGAAGGGGAGTCACTGGATTGCAGTAGAAACCTTGTCCTTCAGGCAGAAAATGCAATGGCCCTGGCCCTGGGGGGAGACTGGGACAACAGGTGGACCAGGGAGAGAAAGAAACCTAACAAGTATCATTCCTGCCCAGAGAGTTTCTGATGAGTGATGAGAACAGTGGGGAAAACGTTTAGAAACCCTTTTAAATTCCCTCTTGGAAATCTTTTTAATGTCTGCTCTTTGAGGACTGTGGACAGGACAGGGGAGGGGAGAGGGCAGAGTTCACCCTGACTCTCAAGATTCTTTGGCCTAGAGTTTCACTTGAAGTCAAGGACAGATAAGGTTCTTTTTTAAAAAATCTTTTTAAGGCAATTCCCTATGGATAGTTTTTAAAATAAAACACTTAAAAAAACTCTCATTGGTCATTGTAAGTCCTGACCTTTTTTTTTGCACCCTGCCCTTTTAAAATGATTCTGAAAATGGTAATTTATAAAAGCTGTGTGTGGTGGCACACATGCCTATAGTGCCCACTCAGGGAGCTGAGGCTGGAGGACTGTGTGAGGCCAGCCTGGGCAACATAGTGTCTTAAACAAAAGAACAAAAAAGAAAAGAAAAAAGGTGATTTATATGAAAAAGTATTTATAGTCAGTTAAAGTTGTGTTATTTCCCCTTGCACATTTATTTACACAAATATGTTTTTGGTTTGGGGTTTCCTGGACCCCTTTAAAGTGCTGTTTTTAACTAGAGGAATAACTGGCTTCTCTTGTGGTGGTGGCAGAGCTGCGGTTGAGGATCAGTGTAGGATTAATTTAAAATGGCAATTGCTTTTGCTAATCTGCAGATGGTGAGGTTGGTTGTAGCCGGAGAACTACAAAAATGTTTGCAGAACAGCGTGAGGGGAGCACTGAGGAGCTCTGTGTGTGTGGTCATTTTACTTATGGGGAATAAGAATGACACAAACACTGAGATCCTTCCATATATGATTTGCATTTTCTCTTAAAAGCAATCAAAATGAAGCACGATGTGTTTGTAGGCCACTACCATCTGTCTGAGAAATTGCTCATGGGCTTTTGCCTGCAGTTCCACACAAACCATTTACCTTAAATGCTTTAATGTTTCTTAAAAACAAACAACAAAAAGACCAACCCTCTGGATTAAATTGCAACACATTTAGGCTCAGCAGATTGTTTTCAAATCTATAAACCTTGAGCCTTTGCTTGGTTGCAATAAATTTAAAGGAACTGGCTCTGTCTGTCAAACTGGTGTTTTTGGGTCTGTCCAACTCATAAGAGGAAGGGGTGGGGTGGGGAAAGCTGTGTGTTGCCGCAGTCCTTAGGCACACAGTGACTGAAGGATGTTCTGCTGTCTTCTGGATAAGGCTTGGGACTTGACTGGACAAACTCCATAAAAGAGTTGCTGAATTAAAAATAATATGCCAGCCAGGTGTGGTGGTGCACGCCTGTAATCCCAGCACTTTGGGAGGCTGAGACAGGAGTTCAAAGCCAGCCTCAGGAACGGCAAGGCACTAAGCATCTCAGTGAGACCCTGTCTCTACATAAAACACAAAACAGGGCTGGGGATGTGGCTCAGTGGTCGAGTGCCCCTGAGTCCAATCCCTGGTACCAAAAAAAAAGCCATTTCATTGAAACTTCCATTTCATCCTATTTAGCTGTTGAAGATATATATATTTTTTTGCTTGGTTTTTATCATGACTCAACTTTATTTAGTGAGTCTAATGATTCATCTCTTTGAAACCTTGTGGTTTCACCTTGTTTGGTTGTTCCTGCTAAAGAGTATTTTTGTCTTGTTTCTCCCTCATCTCCACTTGATGTCTTAGGGAGTCTGAGGATCTCACATTTTGGAGTTTCAAGGTGGATCCAAGCAATGGTCCAGATCACTCTAGCTCTTTCCAAAGGGACCATTGTGTGATACCTGGCTTAGATAAAGACACGTAGAATGAAGCACATCCTTAAGCTGTCCCCTGTGAGATCTGGGCCTTGATCTCACTTAACAGGACTGTTTCTTCAGATGTACATGTGTGTTTGTGAAAAGCCCCAGGCATGAACCTACCCTTCTTTCACTGCTTTTATGATTTGTGAGGATCGAAGGGAGGCCAGGAATCCTGGGTGGTGGTCTCACCTGGAGTTCCCCAGCACAGCCCATGAGAGCAGGACTGATTCCAGCTGCCAGCCCGGTCCTCCTTCCCTTTCTCAAGGCACACAAACACACTAGAATCTTCCCTGTGGTATTTCCTGCTGAATGCTCGGGGTTTGGGAAAATCTGGCTTAGTCTTATAAATATTTTGAGATATTCTTCGTTCCAGGTTTTATGTCAAATAGTATTAATTGTAATAATATAAAGGAAAAAATTTGAAAGATGAAATATTGGCAATAATTTCTTTGTCAGACTCAATTATTTGCCTTTTATTCTTGGTCATGTGTATGTACTTTAAAATAGAGCAGTACCCCCTTAATTACAGAAGATATGTTCCAAGACGCCTAGTTGATGCCTGAAACTACACATGGTACTGAACCCTAAACATACTGTTTTATATTCTGTATGTCCTGTAGTGTTGTCACATATACCATAGTTAATTTGTCCTTCCGTGTTTTATGCCCTGGTACCTCCATTGCATCACTGTTCTCATGAGATGGGCCCTTTATTAATTTAAATAAGGATTACTTGAACACAAGCAGTGTGATACTGCAACAGTCTATCTGATAGTCAAAACAGCTACCAAGTGACTAATGGTTGGGTAGCATATACAACATGGATACCCTGAATGAAAGGAAGATTCACATTCCTGGTAGGACAGAACAGGACTGGGAGGGATTTCATCAGATTACTCAGAAGAGCGTGCAATTTTAAACTTATAAATTAGTTTTTTCTAGAATTTTCCATTTAATATTTTCAGACTGTGATTAACTGCAGGCAACTGAAACTTTGGAAAGCACAATTACAGATAAGAGATCACTATACTGCATGCAGTTTCGCATTTTTTTGTTGTTGTTGTTGTTGATGGGTTTTCCTCACATTTTTTATTGGTGCATAATAATTATACATACTAGCATTTGCTGTTACGTATTTGAACATGCATACAATATAACTATATAATTTGGCCAATATCATTCCCTAGTATTTCCCTTTTCCTTCCTGTCTTCCCTTGTCCTGGTCCTTTTCTTGACTCTACTGATCTCCCTTTAATTTTCATCATATTCTGTTTTTCTTGTTTTACATTATATTATTGTTTTCTACTATTTGCAGTGCTGGAGATTGAACCCGGGGCCTTGTACATTCTAGGGAAGGGCTCTACTGCTGGGCTGCAGCTCCAGTCCCCTGTTTAACATTATATGTAAAAATGTCTTCTTGTAGTTGGATCATTTTCATAGTTGAATTTTCTGTGATTGTTCGATATTCCATTGAATCTAACTACCAACATTTTTCTAATATTCATCTACTGATGGGCAGCTAGGGTTCCAGTTTTTCACTCTTATCAATACTATAAGGATATCCTTATGCATGTGGTTTTGGACTACGTCCCAGTAATGGATTTCTAGGTCAAAGCATATGTATATTTTTACTGCTCTTGATATATTTTCCACACTGCTTCATCACTAAGCTGTACCAATTTAAAAAGTCAACAGTAACATTTGAGGGTGTTAGTTTCACCATAGCTTAGTGGTCTCTGGATCCTCTCTGCCTGGGTTTGAATCCCTGCTTGCCACTTTCCACTTTACCTGCTATGTTATCTTGGGCAGGTTATTTAATTTCCTTATGCCTCAGTTACTACCTCTGTAAAATGGGGGTGTTATGGTTTAGATATGGTTTGAGTGCGTCCCACAGAGGTTCATGTGCTGGAAGCTAGGTCCCCAGTATGGTGAAGTTGAGAGGTGGGGCCTAGTGGAAGGCAGGTAATTATGTCTTTGAGGGCACTGCCCTCTGAAGAGACTGATATAATTCTCATGGGATCTCATGAGTTCTCATATGAGATTGAGTTGTCATAATTTTGCTACATTCATATTTGAATACATAATCAGTGTAACTCCACATTATGTACAACCACAAGAATGGGATCAAAATTGTAATGGGTGGGCTGGGGCTGTAGCTCAGTGGCAGAGCGCTTGCCTAGCATGTGTGAGGCACTGTGTTCGATCCTTAGCATCACATAAAAATGCATTCTGTCCATCTACAACTACAAAAAATTAAAAAAACTAATTATAATATGTCAAAATACACCCTTCTGTCATGTATATCTAAGAACAACAACAAAAAGTCAATGCAGAAAAGTAATATGCTTAAAAAACATTTTTACAAGTTTATTAAGTATATTCCCAGGAAACATCCCCTTTAAGTCTTTTTTCTAAAAAGATAAAATTTTAAATGTTAATTGACAGCAGATCAATTCTGTCGTGATTATTCATATTCCTTTGGAAGGCTCGGGCTTTTAAAACAGAGTCCTGTGTCCTTTTTGAGTCAGTCCTGATGGTCAGAATGTCAGCTGGGACCCGTGCTGAGACTGGCAGCCACTCCTCTCCAAGGAATTCTAATTCACACCAGAGGGACAAACCTGAGGGGTACTTTAGGGCCTGGGTAGGGGACTCCTCTTCCTCCCTTGTTGTCTGGCTGTTCACAGGTTTTGCTTAGATTGCTTTTACTTGGGGGTTTCCGGAGAGACCCAAGGGGTATGATCAGACCGCTCTGCACGTAGCCGCCTCTCCCGCCTGGAGGCGATGCCCGGGACCCTGCGGGTGGGGGCAGTGGTGAGACTTCAGCGGGTCCTAGGAAGCCGGTGGAGAGGTGGGAGGGCGACAGCACTTGCCAGTTTCTGGCTCGCTCACCTAACCCCTCCTCTTAGATCCTGGTTGTTTCTGCTGTGCGCTCCTGAGAATTCAACCTTGGTATGTGCTTTAAAACTACCAGTGTAAGAAATCTCTGCGAGCCGTTGAAGAGGAAGTCTCCTGCGCCCAGTGTCACGGACGCCAGGACCCTGCGTACCGCCGAGCCTGAGAGCCGGAGCTTTTAGGGACAGGGAAAACCGCTGGCCCAGTGCGCGGTGCTGGGCTCCTCCCGGTGCTCCTCGAGAGGGGAGCCTCACGGTTCCCCAGCACGCTGCGTCCCCAGGGTGCTCCACCAGCAGCTTCTGTCCCGATTGGAGACACTTCCAAGCCTGTAGGGGAGGGCAGGGGAGTGGCAGCGCCCCTCAGGAGAGATGGGCTTTTCTCCTGGGGTGGCCAAGAGATTCATTTTAGAGTGCCAACGCCCCGACCATGCTGGGCTGTACAGTGGCTTGTACCATAGTTTTTCTTTTTAGGGGGCCGGGGATTGAACTCCAGGGCAGTTAACCATGGAGCCACATCCCCAACCCCTTTTTGTATTTTATTTTGAGATGGGCTCACTGAGTTGGCTAGACCTCACTAAGTTGCTGAACCTGGCTTTGAACCCACGATCCTCCTCCTCCAAGCTCTGGAGGCATTGGGATCACAGGCGTGGGCCACAGCACCTGACTGTACCTTAGTGTTTTTTTTTTTTTTTAATAATATTTATGTTTATTATAGGATGACAGAAAAGCAGAGTGAAAAACCTTCTGGGTCCACACTCCAAAATGAGCTGCTGTTTGGGATTTTTTTGAGTGTGTGTGTGCGCGTGTGTGCATGTGTGTGCATGTGTAATCTTTTTTCCCCTCCTTTTTCCCCGTTCTAATTGTATAATACTCAACTTCGAATTTTGCTTTTCCCCTTATCCTTATTTGTAGAAATGTACGTACTGACTACATAATATTTATTTAGGTGTTTTTTTTCTTTTAAAATGTTGTAATTCTTTTCTGCCTAAATTTTCTCCCATATTAAATTATAGTCCATTATAGCAGGGCAGGGAGTGGGAATGCTTTCCTGTATTCCCCAGTACTGGGAACTGAACCCTCGTGCATGTGAGGCAAGTGCTATACCACTGAGCTACATCCCCCGCTATTTTCATTTATTTAATTTAATTTGTGTATGTGTGTGCTATTGGGGATTGAATCACTGAGCTACACCCCCAGACCTTTCAAATTTCTTTTTTTAATTTTGTTTTCAGCCAGGGTCTCCCTAAATTGCCCAGACTGGCCTCAAACTTGTGATCCTCCTGATGGCCTGAGATTACAGGTGGGCACCATTGCACCCTACATTTTTCATATTTTCAGGTTACCTCTTCCTCCTCCTCCTCCTCCTTTTTAAAAAAATACACTGGGGAGTTGACCCCAGGGCCTTTCATATGCTAGGTAAGCACTCTGCCACTGAGCTATATTCCCAGCCCCTTTTGAACACTTTCAGTAGGTTTCCAGGAGGCTTGCGCGGATGTTCCCTGTTGCTGGCTGAGCTGTGTGCTTCCTTCAGGCCAGCCTCACCAGCACTGGGTGGTGTTGGCATTCTCAGAAGGTGCTGAGGCGCAGGCTGCAGGGGAGGAGGCGGGGAGGCTGTGGAGTCTGTGTGACTTGGAACCTAGAGCTGCATTCTGTAACCCACTTATTCCAGCTCTTTACATTATGAAGACATTGGTCTATTTTGAACCTGGAGGAATGTGGTTCAATTGTTTCTAGGACTCAGGTGGCTCTGGAGGTTGTTCTGAATTGGTGTGTTTAGACAGCCGATGGAAACTGTCATGACTTGGTAACCTGTCAGCTGGCGTCACATGGAGAGGAAATGCCATTTTCTGCACGTGGCATACTTTCTGGAGATGGCTTCTTAAACATTTTGAGGAGAATGAATTCACCCTGGAGAGGCTTTCTGGGACACTTTGGGGATTGATCTTGCTGAGGCAGGGAGCAGAAAGGAGGCTATTCTGTAGAACCTCTCCTGCATTTTTATATTGTCATTTCTTGTTGATGTTGATGCCTGGAAAGAAGTCTCTCTTCAGGGTGCATTTCAGTCCCCAGGCTGAGCTTTAGTAACAAGCGAACTGGCTGGGTGGGATTCATGTTTGCATCTTCTTGGCCGAGTTTTATTTTTTGTAGCATCCATTAGAGATCTGCACTCACATCACCAGTTCATGCATTCTGCATCTGGCTCGCATGTGCACAGGGCGTTGCTTATGACAGGGAACTCTTACCACCAGGAGCTCTGTGTCCTACTACCTTCAGGTTAGAGGATTCCAATGACTCACAGTTTAAACAAGATCCTAGCCATCTTCTTAGAATTATTCCCAATTCCCAGTCCTTTTCTAGATGCTGAGAGGACTTGAATTACATAATCTGTAGCTGGCCATCTTTGTCATAATGACACAAACTCAGTAATGTTGCCCAAGTCTTTGTGGATCACTTCGAAGCTCACTGGATTCATGCTTTTGAATTGTTTAATCCAAATAGTTTTAATTGCATTAGGAGGCCTGAATATTAACAAGCTGGTAATAAGTGCAGGCATTAAGACTGAGTACTGCTTAAGACTTTGAGATCAAATATAGAATCTGGTATTTAAGGTTGTTGGTGTGTTCTATTCTTAAGGCTCTTCGTTGATTTCATTCAGCACCCTTGTAATTTGAAATAATTTAAGCCAATAACTTTAGGATTCCTCTTCCAGGGGATATGCCTATTGTATATGTGTGTGAGTATGAGTGTGTGACAAAAGTTCTGTGTCATTGCATGTGGAGATGTAGAAGTATCTCACATACCATCTTCTAGCACCTCGAAAACAAGTTGTGATAAGGCTAACAAAACTGAGATAGTTAATGAATATTTCAAGACAGGATTTAATTCTCCATTCACAGTACATTGTTGAGTGCTGATGCCAATGATGTGGGATGCAAATTGTCTGGAAGGAGAAGACCAATGTGCTTCAGTGTTTGGGGAAGACTTCACGGAGGAGGTGGGATTTGAAGGAGCTTGAATGAGTGAGCAGGTTTTACTTGGTAGAAGTGAAGTCGTTGAAATTTTATCAGAGAAGAACACAGGGGAAACAAGGGAGAAGAATGGCTGTTTGGGAGAATAAGATTTATGAAGAATTGTGATGGGCAAAAGGTTAGATAAGATGATGGACAGGTTTGGAGGGAGTCTCCAAAATCAAAAAGAGACCCTATTCTTGAAACCCCTACCACTGTTACCTTCATCAGTTAAAAATTACTGTGTGTTTACGTTGTGGTTCTAAGGGCTTTACAGGTGTTATCTTATTTAATCCTCAGACATCCTTATGGAACAATAATTGTTACATCTACCTCACAGAAGAGGACTTGGAATAAAAGGAGTTCAGCTGAAGTTTGAATGAGCTGAGCGAGCTAGCTTGCTCTCAGTCTGTGTGCTTCCCCATTGTATAATGCGATGGCTTAGTAATCATTGAAAGCTCCCGATGAGATTAACATGGTCTCCCCTTGGGTCCTTGGGGAGTCTAGCCTTTCAAATGAGACAGACCTGGGCTTGCCTTTGGCTCACCACTTACTAGCTGTAACATTGCTTCCAAGGTTTGAGCTTCAAGTTTCTCATTATGAAAGAGATAATAATATCCCATTCTACTAGTTTTGAGGAGGATTAAATGAGATCACATGTGTAATCACTTAGCAGGGTGCCCAGCAGAGAGTAAGCAGGCAGAAATGATAGCTGCTCTGGGCTTACATTTCTCAGATATATGTGGGGCTGTAACAGTCTCTGAGAACGAGAAGGAATGAGGGGAAGACATGATACAGATAGAATTTGCTTGCTAATCACCTGCAATCATCGTCAACACAGATACCAGGTGCTGGATTCCTTCTGGAGCATCCTGGGATGGGCCATCCATTCAAGATATGGCTCTGCATTACTCTGAGAACTGAATGCTTTTCACTTTGTCCTCCAAAACTTGGAGGGTAAAGCTGGGACATTGTCATTGTACTGAAATTTGGCACAGGATCTGGCGTCAGTTGTGCATTCCAGGCACTGAAGTTGGGATCTGCTGAAATTATTGGTGTCCTTATTCTGATGTTCCAGCTTCCTGGTGGTGCTGACCATGTATAGGAGCTCTGCATCTTTCAGAGAGGAAAAGGATATTTGAAAGCAGTGAACTTAATTGTCTATAAATAGTGCATGAAATGATGATAACCAGGACAGAGACATTTAAACAAAACACAGAAAAGAAAAAAAAATCAGTGGAAGAAACACTGTGCTCTAAGATGAAATGCTAATTAGAAACAACATGCTCAGAATTCAAGGGGTGACGGCACTGAGTGCTTCTCACACTCGAGTGCCTGCATATCTTGAGCTGTTTACATGCAGTTTTTCTCTGTAGTTGTAGAGTTTGTCTTTGAGACTTTATCCAAGAATTTCAAAATATACAAATCATTGATAGGGAAGAATAATTTTTTGTCCCTTTCAGTCTCCTTGTATGACAAATCTATTTGTTCAAGTGCCTGTATCCTTGACATAATAAACTTGGCTTCTTTTTTTTTTAAATTTTTTTTTTAGTTATAGATGGACACAATATCTTTATTTATTTTTATGTGGTGCTGAGGATCAAACCCAGTGCCTCATGCTTGCAAGGCAAGCGCTCTACCACTGAGCCACAATCCCAGCCCTAAACTTGGCTTCTTCGAACCACCAAATGCTATTTATTTTTCTGCTAACCCAATATGGTTTTGAAATTTGGGGGTGAGAGAGGCTATAAAGAGTCTGGGGGTATGGGGGCTGGGATTGTAGCTCAGCGGTAGAGCGCTTGCCTCGCATGCGTGAGGCCCTGGGTTCGATCCTCAGCACCACATACAGAGCAATAAAATAAAGACATGATGTCCATCTACAAAAAAATTAAAAAAAAAAAAAAGAGTCTGGGGGTATGGCTCAGTAATAGAGTGATTGCCTAGCATGTGTGAGGCCCCAGGTTTTGTGTGGGGCAAAAAGACCAAACCAAATAAAATGGAAAAAGAGGCTATAAAGGAAAATAAAGTTGAGCTGGGGTTGTAGCTCAGTGGGAGAGCACTTGCCTAGCATCTGTGAGGCACTGGGTTTGATTCTCAGCATCACATATAAATAAATAAAGGTCCATTGACAACTAAAGAATATTTAAAAAAAAAGTTAAAAAGTATGTAGTCCATCTGAAAATGTGAAAATTTTGTTAAAATCCCAGAATCACTGTGTCTAAATTTTCAAATAAGACTAAAATCATATTTTTGTTCTTTTTCAGTCCTAATTGGTACTAAATGATATTTTGGAAAATTGGAGGGTTACCCATTTAATTACTCTAATTTTCTAACAGGTACGTTTTTGTAAAAGGGGATCTTAAATACAAGGATGCTGGTTTTGATGGACATATATTTATGTATCACACATCATGTATCTTCTGTATGGAGGTCTCTCTAAAGACAGTGATGTTAACCTGTCCAGGAAAATATCAGCTTTCTAAGTTGTTTTACTTGAAGCAAAGAGGATTGCCAGCCTCCTGAGCTTGCTGCTTCCCAGTCTAACCCACAGGACACTTCATTCTTAGTTAGTTCAAGTCAGAGAGTAGTAGTTATTGAACACCTGTCACCTGCTAGGTGCTGTCTTAGGTGCTGAGTGATGAATGGAGCAAATGGGATCTTTACAGGTGGGTCTTGCTGTCTAATGTGCAGAAGGCGCATAAACCAAAATAACATACAGGTAATTATAAAGGTGCCAATTGAGATGAATATTTTAAAGATAAAGATTTTTTTTTTCAATATGTGGTAGGGAAATAGAGCCATGAGAATACCCAGAAGTTTATCCGTACAGAACAGATTCCTATGAAAACCTAAGCAAAGACTAAAAATGATTATGCAAAATACGTTTAGGTGTCAAGGCATTTAGATAGGTATTTTGCCATTGACTGGCTTTGAGGATCTCACTAACCGGAATTGTTTCAAGACATCTTTGAGCACATAACTACTCTGAGACTGCTTGTAATTTGGTTCACTTTGGTTAAAGTAGCAGCATACCCATGGCAGTGTCACTTAAGAGGGACATCTAGAGTCAGGGCTAGCCAGGGAAAAGGGAAGGGATCCACTTCTGTGACTTCTCCCTTGTTCATTTCTGGGAAGGTGCAGTTTGCTTCAGGCAAGTACCTTGAGTGTGAGGTCTGAGCAGTTTGGGTTCTATTCTCTGTCCAGCCTCAAAGCCTCTCGGCCAACCAGCTTGACTTTGCTGAGACTTGGAGACTCACATCTGGAATGTGAAGAAGTTGAGCTGGACGGCCACAATAGCTTTTCCAAGGTTTATTTTGGAGGCAGTGAGCAGGAGAATGTTTAGGGTAGGATCACTTTGTGCTTGGTCAGAATGTGACATTTTCCTGGAGTGATGCAGTCGGAGCTTTGGAACAAGAGCATAGAAGTTCCAGCAACACTGGACTCCTGGAATGACTTGGTTTCTGCTCATCCAGGCTTGGAACACGATCAGTGCATTTTTTGCTGCAAGCCTCCATTTGAAGGAGGCTCTAAGTTGAAACCCATGATACTCTGCTAAATAGCCTTGTGGATTTGGGCAGAAAAAATGGGCCTCTTTGAGCCTCAGTTTTCAAATCCATAAAATGGAGCCTATTTCTCATTTACAAACACTCCCATCTCCTTTCCAGGGTTGGGGCAAGGATGAAACTTGTGTAAATTGATTAGCACAGTACCTGGTACATAAGTGCCCCAAAATGTTTTTTGGCCTTTTTCTTAATAATTATCATGGTTTCTGTTACTTGTTTTTTAGCAGGGCACATCCTGTCACCCCTGTCTTAGTTTCCTGTCTATAGTGCCTCCCTCATAGCATTGCTGTGAAGATCAAGGGTAGTCATGCTGAGGTCCTTTGTGAGCCTTCACTGTTCCCTGCCACCACAAGGCTAGGTGGAAGGACAGGGCAGGTTAAACCAGAATGCTGGAGGTCTGTCTATGCACAGCTGGGCTGTTTTGTGGGAGAGGGCGTGGCTGAGGGCTGGAAGGAAGGTCTTCAGCCCTGACCAAATGAGGCACATGCCCACACTTTCCCATCTAGCACACAAAGCCCAGTGCAGATGGCCACAGAGTCCTTCATTTGGCAATTGTCATTTATAGCTTATGCTGTCTGGCGCCAGAGGTGGTCAGAGGACAGTTCCGCTGCGACTTTTAACCTCCTCTTCTGAAATTTCTAGCAAAGGCCACAGTAGGACAATAACGGCTTTAAAATGACTTGAAAAACAATTATTTAGGCTACTTCAAAACAAAACAAAACAAAACAATAAAATCCAGAAACTGTAAGCCTGGCATTAGAGCTGGGCACCTGTTGTCACGCAGTCTGCCCTGGGGAGAGCAATTAGTTTGGCAAAACCACTGGAATGTTCTTGGTGGGGGCGGAAGCCTGGGAGTGGGTGGTGGGTATGCTGCTTGGGTGTGTTACCTCCTTCCGAACAGATGGGGCTGGAGGAATTTTCAGAGAGGGGAGGGATGGCCCTGGCCAGGGACAGCCACAAGGGCTGTTTTCCTGTCCAAATGGTCCATTCATAAAACGCTGCCACCTCCTTCTCCAGATGGCACAGGCTACTGCCTGGTTCTTCCCCACCTCGGGGTTTGTTTCTTGCAAAGGAGGAGGAGGCTCCTTCTCCAAGCCGCCTCTTGTACGGCCCTCAGGGCTCCGTATGTTAGACGGCCTGTTTCTCGCTAGGTCTCGTGTTCAGCTGTGAGCCAGGATCTGCCAAGGGCACTTGGCCAGCTCCAGAACTGACACATGCAGCTAGTGAGCCGGGCTTTGGGCTACTCGGCACTTGTCACCTGGCAGGAGGGGTGGATGATCAGGGAGGCGCCCACCGGCCTTCATGGCTGGTATGGTGGGACCTTTGCCCCGGCTTTGCTGCACTGCGAGGCTGACAGAGCTGCTGGTTTTGCAGGGTTGGTTTGCTCAGCTGCTCCTTGCAAAGGAAATCTGCTCCCACACTTTTCCTTCCTGCTCCTGTGTGCTCCCTGTCCCTCCAGCCAGTGCCCTTTGCATCTCTCTCCCATCCACTTTTCCCTTACAAACTGTCTGATTCTCTCTCTTTGTTCTGGCATAATTAGAGATGTGATTCATGAAAAGTCTCGAGTCTGGGTGGCCTGTGTCTTATAGGTAGCTACTTGGTGGGAAGGAAATGTGGGCACCTCCTTCTTTCACATTCCTTGCCAACCATGCAGGGACAGCCCTTGAGCAAGTGAAGAAGGGACACGTGGGCTGAAGGCATCTCTCTCCTTGTCAGGGCTGCTGAAGAAGCTGGTGACAGGACTGGCCTTGAATCCTAGGGACACACTGTCTCCCTCTGCTGTCAGACTGTGTCTCCTCTGTGGTGGGCTTTTCACCCAACCTCTCCCTACCAAGACTTCCAAGAAAATGTTCACATCCATTTGTCTTTCCGTGTTGGGTTAGGTTTCCAGAGATCACTTAGATGTCTCAGGCCATCCTTGTGTTTGTGCTTTGCATTTGAATACAGCAGACCCCAAACTGCAATATGTTTTTAAAGGCATTATTGGTTGAAGCAAGGAATGTTCTCTGCTAATTCTGTCTGCCTTCAGGGTACTGGCCTGAAGGGTTGGTGACACTGGAATTATTTTTACAGTTGTTTTTAAACCCCATAAAGATAAACCTTAGAAGGCCGGTGCTGGCCTGGAGATGGCAGCAGCAGCTGCTCCCTCTCTGCCTTAGATCAGGCTGAGAGGTTCATTGCACTGACTTAACTTTTTATTTTGAAATAATGTTAGACTTACAGAAAATTTGCAAACATACTACACAAAGTTTCCATATGCACATTACCTCACAATCCCAAGAGTTTACGTCTTGCAGAACCATGTTGCATTGATCAAAAGCAGGAAAGGAGTATTGGTACAATACTGTCATCAAATTATAGCCCCATCCCCCACAGATGTCACCAGTTTTTTACTATGTCTATTTTTCTATTTTGGGATGCAATCAGGATTCCACCTGGCATTTGGTTGTCATATCTCCATTGTCTCCTCTCCTGTGTGACAGTTCCTTAGTCTTTCATGACCTTGACTCTTTTGAAAAGTTTTATATTTTGTGGAACAGGGATCAGCCAGCTTTATCAAGGGCCAGATAAATATTTTTGGCTTTGCAAGTCATACGGTCTCTGTTGCAATCACTCGTCTTCAGCTGTAGCACAACAGCAGCCTTAGACAAGACATAAATGAGTGTTGCACCACTATGGAAAGCAGTATGGAGATACCTTAGAAAACTGGGAATGGATCCACCATTTGACCCAGCTCTCCCACTCCTCGGTTTATATCCAAAGGACTTAAAATCAGCACACTACAGTGATGCAGCCACATTAATGTTTATAGCAGCTCAATTCACAATAGCTAAACTGTGGAACCAACCTAGATGCCCTTCAACAGATGAATGGATAAAGAAAATGTGGTACATATACACAATGGAATATTACTCAGCCTTAAAGAAGAATGAAATTATGGCATTTGTTGGTAGATGGATGGAGCTAGAGAATATCATGCTAAGTGAAATAAGCCAATCCCAAAAAACCAAAAGCTGAATGTTTTCTCTGATAAGCAAATGCTGATCCACAGTGGGGCAGGGAGATAGGGAAGAATGAAGGAACTTTGGTTTGTTCAGAAGGGAGTGAGGGAAGGGGTGGGGTTGTGGGGATGGGATGGTCAGTAGAATGAGACAGACATTATTACGCTATACACGTGTATGATTACACTACTGGAGGGACTCTGCTCATATATAGCCAGACAAATGAGAAGTTTTGCTCCATTTGTGTAATATGTCAAAATGTTTTCTACTATAAAATAGATAAATAAATGATTATAAAAAAATGAGTGTTGCAGGGCTGTGTTCTAGTCTAATGTAACAGTTTCCTGGATTTGTATCTCTCTGACTTCTCATGATTTGGAGGTGGTGCTTTTGTTGATGAGAAGGGTGCTTTTCTCGATGAGTCATTTCATCACTTGCTTAAGGTGCTGTTAACTGCAAAGTTAAAAGCTTCTATTTTTCCTTTGCAATTAAGAATATTTCTGGAGAGATACTGTAGGATTATGCAAATACGCTGTTTCTCTTCAAACTTTCACCTGCTAATTTTAGCATCCACCAGTGGAGCTTGCCTGCATCCGTTATCACCGAGGTGGTTTTTATTTTTGGTATTGGGGATTGAAACTAGAGGTACTTTACCATCAAACCACATCCCCAATCCTTTTTAATTTTTTTTTTAAATTTTGAGACAAGGTCTTGCTAAATTGCTTAGAGCCTCACTAAGTTGCTGAAGCTGGCCTTATGATCCTCCTCCTCCTGTCTCCTGAGTTGCTGGGATTACCGGCATGCGCCACCACGCCTGGCTATCATTGTCCCATTCTGTTGGTGGTTTTTGGTTTCACTTATTTCTTCTACATTTACCATTTGGAATTCTGTAAGGATCAGCCATTCTTCCTCCCTCATTTATTTATTTATCAGTTATTTATATCCGTGTAGACTCCTGTATTTCTCTTATGTTTCAGGTTACGACGATCACAAGTTTTCAAGTTTTGGTCTCATCTAATTCTTGATTACCTCTAGGTTTCATAGTCAGCTTTATTCTAATTACAACCTTGTGGGCATCCTGTGGCCTCAGACCTAATAGGTCTGCATTTCATTAACTTGTTAATGGCAGTAGTTTTATAATGTTTTCTTGTGAATTCTAGGTCAGGTTTGAATTCAGAGTGTGTTTCAAGTGACTAGCCCTCCCTTCCTGCTTCCTCTTTGAGAATCTTCTTGCTAGTCTGTTATTTGTTGGAAAAGTTTATTTAAAATAGTGGAAAGTTGCTCTGCCATCAAAAGTAGAGTTTCATGGCTTTGTACACTCAGTTCTAGATTGAAGTAGGGTGTAAATTGAAATGATTTTGTCTTGATCACCCAATCAGTCTTCCAATTCCATTTTCAAAATTCTATCTGCTTTTAAAAACAAAATGAACCAGCTGAGTCAGTTTTCTAAAAGAGAAGAGAGTTCAGTTTCATCTTGGAATGAAAATTATTCCTGTAGGAACCATGTGGAAGATGAGGTGAATGTCCGCTGAGCATGACTCTCATGTTTTATTGGAGCTTTACGTTCTTTCAGAACATGTTCTTACTTAGGGCTCTCTGGTCAATGAAAATAGAAGGAAGAGAGAAAAAGCTCATCACATAACTAAGGACAGCTTTATATTCCTCACTTTGAAATATTTTAATTTTTTTTGAGTGGGTGAGTAAATTCATTTAGCTTTTAGAGAAATGTGTGGCAAAAATTCTCCCATAGTGTCAGTTAAGGAAAAAACTGAAAGACGAAGATTGTTATTTGCCCCCAGACACTGTTAGAGCAAAACGCCTCTAAAAGAGAAAATGAACAAACAAATAAATCACACACAACAAAAAAACAAAAGAAATCTTGGGAGCATTTTATTTGTCCTAGTGCAGAATTCAAAGCCTCACATATTGCAGTGTGATTTTTGCCGCCTTTAGCCCCCAAACAAGTGTGCTACAAAGCCCGGTGGGAATTCAGGCAGGTTCCCTGTAGGAATGAAAACCACCCAGAATTTTGGCATGACATTTCTACATAATGTGTTTACCTCCTCTGATTGTAGAATTGGATGAAAAAGCTGATTGAATACTTAAAAAATTGCAACAAAGAATCACAGACCTCCTCACCACATGTTTTCCTATGAGTGAGGCAGCCTCATGAAGTCACCTGCTTGGGTCAGATGAAGACCTCTTAAAGCTCAGAGCCACCAACAAAACAAACAAAACAAACAAACAAAAAACTTCACCCCCTAAAATGTGGATGAGACACACAGTGCCACTGGTGAAGTATCTGGACCATGGAGCATCCTGACATCTTGAGAGGTGGAGATATTGTGAATATATTTGCAAAAGTTTAGCACAAGGAAAGCAGCCGACCCAAAAGGAGAGTGGCTTTGCTCATTTATAAAATGAGGCAATTGGTCCAGCCGTTGGTGTGGGCCTTTGCTGTCCTTTCTGGAGTTTGTGATCATTGTAGATGCTGGCACTTTCATACGTGTGACCTTACGGAGTCATTGGCATCTTGTCCTTGGCGGGCTTGTCATAAAGAAGTCATTTCAGAAGCATATCGCTGGTTGTACATTTCACTCTGTCAAGTGCTGAGTGAGTTTCATGTAACTGCTGGAGGCTGCTGAGATAAGGGTGCAAAAGTGTCCTATGCCCTTCTGAGTGGTGGGTGATCTATTTTCGACTTGGAGACCTGTGACAAAGCTGTCTTCTGTCAGGTCAAACTCACAGGGACTTTCTTGTTTTCCATTCTTCTGTTGACAGCTGTGTCTATGTTCAGAATGGTCATGGGGTAGCTGGAAGATAACTCTGGCATTTAAACACCTAGATAGGAAGAGGGCAACAGAATGTATTTTTCTTGACTATTTTGGTTAGCATGCTACTAGCAGTCCATAATAAGAGAGGAGGAAGAAAGGAGAGCCCTCTGGGAAGGTGGGAAGGAAAAGATTGTACTCCAGGGTAATGTCAGGCAGTTAACCTGACAAGACAGTTGACCTGACAGATTTTGGTGCCTGGAAAGGGAATGGCTGGAAGGAAATGGAAAATAAGGGCTGGATTTGAGGCAGCCTTGGGCAGTGGGAGGTGGGATGAAGCTAACATGATCACTTACTAATACAATCAAGGGCAGATTTTTGTGGTTTTTTGGCATGCTGTATAAAACAAATTAAAACTCATGCACTAAACATTGCATTTCTATAATGCTGTGATATAATGTAGAGCCTTTGTTTTAAAACCCAATGGTGAGGCCTCCCATGGTGAAAGAACTTCCAAGAGACGCTTGAAATCTGCAAAGGTGTTTTACCTAAACCTAAAGGTAGCTGATGGTGGCAGATTTAAATGCTGTCTGTATCTCCGTGTCCTGTGTCCACATTGAATAGCTATGAAGCTCTGACAGGTTCAGTGCCGCAAGCCTGCCTTATCTGCAGAGTGGAGCCAGGTCTGCCTGGCCATGAGAGTCCAAGACGCAGTGCTCAGTTACATCATCATGACCCTTTACATATTTAACAAAACCTATGACAGAAACAAGGGGCCTCACACCCAGACTTCAATTTTGTCTATTTATTTTTGATAACTAGCAGATATTCCCCTCATCCCTTCTGCATTTAAGGTCATGATTTTCTTTGAGATTCTGGTGAAATGTGGGCTTCCTTTTTACACACACACACACACACACACACACACACACACACACACACACACTTTAGCACAGAATGTCTGGTTTGTGCTATGAAGTCCAGTTAAGAACCCCTGTTTTCAATGTGTTTTTCTTTTATGGAAATTGTACACATACTTGACAGAAGTAGGCTTTTGCATTTGGAATTTCCTGCTTGTATGCATTGTTGTTTTTTTTAAATTAGAGCATTATAGTTATACATAGTAGTTGGGTTCATCCTGACAAAATCATAAGTGCATGGAATTCAATTTCAGTTCACATTCTCCCCCTCTTCCCTTACCTCCTTCCTCCCCCTGTATGCATCTTTCTTGATCATTTATTTTTATAGTAAAAGAAATCATCAAATTGTGTTCTTAGTATGAGCTCAGTGCTTTTTTAGTACTGGCCCAGTTCAGCCGCCCATGGCTTGCAAGATGGTAAGCTGTCCAAAGCAAGGTTGTAAATTAAACAAAAGGAAGGGCTGTGTCCTGTGGTGCTAACTGGGAAGGCCGTAAGATGTTAGAAGTACATAATCCAGAGGAACCTAAATCATTTTCCCCTTCCCATCCTTAAAATGATATAGTAAACCAGAGGGTTAAGATTTGTTTTCCTAGTGATGAGTCCAATCAATGTGATTTAAATCATCCATGATGTATTTATAGCAGAGTGATTAAGTTGGATGATGTGACAAAACACTTATATCGTATTTATGGACATTGATGGTTTTACGCGTTATTAGAGAGAAGCGTAGTTACACCAAATTAAATGGAGATATCTGATCCAGACATCAGTTTAGTAATTTCATGGGAAAAAATAAATCTAAATGAGCAAAAAATGTTTTGGTATTAACTCCAATGTGATGGTATTACAAGTTTCCCCAGTTAATTAGTAACACATATTGTAGAACAAATGGTTTGAAACAGAAATCTCATGTTTTTGAATGACCAGAAGTCAATCTGGGCATCCTTGCTTGTCCATGGCATTTTGTTATGACCTTGGGCAGGTCACTTCACTGTGTAGCTGTGCATTGCAGAGAACTTGATTGCATCTCTTAGAGGAGATTTCTTCTCATGTTAGCATTTTAACATTTTTATGACTTTAATTAAATGATTATTGCTTTAAACAAATAATGAGCTGAGTGCATAACTCAGTGGTGGAGCACCTGCCTAGCATGTGGAAGACCTGGGTTCCATCCCCAGCACTGCCACCTCCCCCCCAAAAAAGTTGAATTAACATTTAACATGCATATAGAAATGTGCACAAATTAGAAGTGCATAGCTCACTGAAGGCTCACCCTTCCCCTTCTAACTAACTCCTGGATTAAGAAATTAAACATTTGTAGAAAGACAAATACCACATGTTCTCACTCACTTGTAGATGCCAAAAAAACATTGGTAATGTAGAAGCAGAGAATAGAATAGAGGTCTCAGAGGTTAAAAGGGGAAAACAAAGGTTGGAAAGCATATACCAGAATACAGTTGGATGGACAAATTAGTTCTAATTTTATAGCATAGTAGGATAATGAAAGACTACAGCAATTGATTGTACATTTCAAGATAACTAGAGGAGAAGAGTTTGAAGGTTCCCAAACAGACTTGATAGTATTTGAGGAGGTGGAAATGCTAATTACACTGACTTGATCACTCAACACTGTGTACATGTATCAAATTATAATGCTTTGCCTGATAAACACAAATACAGTTAACAAGTCAAAAAAACAAAACATTATGGACATCCTAGAAGGCCCCTGTGACCTTCCTTTGCATCGTGAATGCTAACCCTAAGAAGAGACAGGAAAAAGAACAACTAATTTCTAGAAATTTGGAAATTCAAAAGATTAAAAATTGAAAGTTACACTCATTTGGAATCCTATGAGTCCAGTCTATAATCCCTTCTCTGCAATTTTGAAATCCAAAAAGCTCTATAAACTAAAAAGGTATTTTTGTTAATTTTGAGCAAAATTGTCAACAAAAACCTGACTTAAGGAGGAGAGAGGCTTGCAGTCTTCATCTTCATTTATCCCATGTAGAATGACTCCTTATGCCTTTTGCTGAAGAAACTTTCATATGTTTGACCACATGGTGCTGCCCTGGGCCCCCTTGGGGTACAGTGGGTAGCACATGGGTCATACCTGTTGTTTGAAATAAGAAAGATTCTAAACTCCAAGACAAATCTGGTCTTGTGGATTTAAATGGAAGATTGTGGGTTAAATGGAAACAATAGTTGATGAATCAACTAATGCCTTTGTTCTTTTATTGCTTAGATTTTTTGAATCATTTTTGATGTACTAAAGAGCAGCAAAGAAAGTACAGTGCCCTCACATTCCTTTACTTAGCTTCCGTTAAGCTAATATTTTACATAACCATGGTACATTTGTCAAACTGAAATGTTAGCACTGGAGCAGTACTATCAACAGCAGGCGTTATTCAGATTTCTCCAGGACTGTCCTTTTTCTGTTCCAGGATTCTATCCAGAATCCCTCATTCAAATTCTGTCCAGACATTTAGTCTCATTTCTCCATAGTCACCCACAGTCTGTAATAGTTTCTCAGTCTTTTCCTATTTGTATACCTTTTTTTAGCTTTGAAAAGAAAGTCAGATCTTCTGTGTACCAGGGATTGAACTCAGGGGTACTCAACCACTGAGCCACATCCTCAGCGCTATTTTGTCTTTTATTTAGAGACAGGGTCTCACTGAGTTGCTTAGTGCTTCCCTGTTGCTGAAGCTGGCTTTGAACTCATAATTCTCCTGTCTCAGCCTCCCTAGGTTCTGGGATTATAGGCATGCACCACTGCATCCAGCTCTGTGGAACATCTTTTAGACATTTATTGGTGCACATTTCTGTCTTTAAATTTTTGAAACTTTTTTTAATGTGGAAATAATTGTAGGTTCACATACAGTTGTATAAAATAATACAGAGAGAGCCTACATACCTTTCAGCTGGTTTTTCCCAATGGTAACTTCTTGAAACATAGTCCAGTGATCAGCATGAAAAAACAAAACATTATGGACATCCTAGAAGGCCCCTCTGACCTTCCTTTGATACAATCAGGATATAGAGATTCCTCATCCAGCTCAACTCTTGCATTCTCTTGGTCCAACACAAGCTGACTGAGATCTTCCATGGGCCAGACTGTGCCCCAAGCATGGGGTACATGGGTGAGCAAGAGGGACAACCTCTGCCCTTGTGGAGTTTAACTTCCAGGAGGCAGACATAAACAAGTCAACGTGTACAGAGACAGTATAATGTTAGCTAATAAATGCTGTGAAGAGAAAGCTAGCCGACTCAGCCCTGGCAGAGGAGAATATCTAAGACCTTTCATTTCTTGTTTATATTGGGCCAGCCTCGTCCCTTAGCACGGTAGGCGGGAGCTCTGGAAACATTAATCTGTGGTTTGCGTGTAACCATGTGTAACTCTTTTATGTCCTGTTTGTTGTAAATCCATAGTGGTGTTCTGTGCTTGTCATGGGTTTATAAAAATATGAAGAGTTTGTTTTGAGCAAAATTAGTGGAGACCCTTGTTTCCATTCCTTCCAGTTCTGTAGGGGACTATTCAAGCCCTTTGCCTACTTTAGAACTGGACTTTTTGCTATGGAGTTATAGCATCTTTTTATATATTCTGGATACTAACACATTATCAGACATAGTATTCTCTCTGTGAGTTGTCTTCACTCTCTTCACAGTGTCCTTAGATGCACAGAAGTATTAATTTTGATGAAGTCCAAATTTACCAGGGGTGCTTAACCATTGAGCCACATACCTAGCCCTTTTATATTTTATTTTTTATTTTAGGACAGGTCTCACTAAGTTGCTTAGAGCCTCACTAAGTTGCTGAGGCTGGCTTTGAACTCGTGATCCTCCTGCTTCAGCCTCCCAAGCCACTGGGATTACAGGAGTATGCTACTGTACCAGGCTCTTTGGGAGTTTCCTATATATAAGATCCTGCTTTTTGTGAACAGAGAGTTTGACTTCCTTTCCAATTTGAATTCTTTCACTTCTTTTCTTGCCTAATCACTCTAGTTAGTCTTCAGTACTATTTTGAATAGAAGTGTAGAAAGTGGGCACCCTTGTCTTGTTCCTGATCTTAGGAGAAAAGCTTTGTCTTTTACCATTACGTGTATTAGCTATAGAGTTTTCATATAAGACTTCTATCATGCTGAGAAAATTCTCTTCTATTCCTAGTGTATTATTTTTTTAATCATGAAAAGTGTTGAATTTTGTCAAATGCTTTTTCTGTATCACTTAGATGCTCATGTGTTTTCTTTCCTTTTTTTCTGTGAATGTGGCATATGACATTTACTGATTTTTTTTTTTTTATGTTGTACTATCCTTGTATTCTGGGAATAAATCCCACTTGGTCATGGAGTATAATTCTTTAAAGATGCTGCTGAATTCAGTGTAAGTATTTTGTTGGGAATTCTTGCATGAAGTTCATAAGGGATATTGTTTTGTAGTTTTCTTGGAGTGTCTTCATCTGGCTTTGATGTTAGGTTTATGCTGGCCTCATAGAATAAGTAGGAAATGTTCCCTTATCAATTTTTTGGAAGAGTTTAAAAAAGATTTGTGTTAATTCTTTAAATATTTGGTAGAATTTACTAGTGAAGCCATATGGTCCAGGGAATTCCTTTGTTAGGTTTTTGATCACTTATTCATTCACCTTATATTTTCTATGTCTTCGTGGGTAAGTTTTGGTAGACTGTATACTTCTGGGCATTTGTCGATTTTAGCCATGGCCATTTTTAAATGGAACTGTTAGCAAATTGGTTATTGTTCTCAGTTTTAATCAATTACTTTCTTGCCTCAGACTGAAACTCAATTTTTTTAAAAATATTTTTTTAGTTGTAGATGGACACAATATCTTTATTTTATTTATTTTTATGTGGTGCTGAGGATTGAACCCAGTGCCTCATGCATGTGAGGCAAGCGCTCCACCACTGAGTCACAATCCCAGCCCCCTGAAACTCAATTTTAAATGGTATTTAATTTCTTTACAAAGTGAAGTACCAGTGAACGTGAGGGATTTTGCTTGTATAGATTATAATCTATACAATATGTAATCTGGTTCTGCCAAATATTTAATAAAATATGTTGCTGTGTATCTTGTGACCCATTAAAAGTGAGAACGTGTACATAGGATTATCAGACTATCTAAAAATGATTCTAACATATCAGTGATATAGGTTAGACTATAGGGCCTCTGTGGAAGTTTTGGTTAAATATCATTATCAAGTGACTTCACTCTTGGTAAACTGACTTTGTTCTATATGGTCTTTGGTCCATTTATTTGTACAACAGAATAAACCAGTGATATATTTGGCTTAAGTTTAAATGTCTCAAGTGTCTTTCTTAGTAACTAGGTCAGACAGAACTTGAAGAAGCAACTTGCATCTATGTGGTATGAAAGCTTTGTGACTGTCCCCTGGTCCTCAGGGCAGGTGTTTTCTGGAGAGTCATTCATTCAACAAGTACTGATTGAGTACTTGCCATGTGCCAAGCACCACTGTACCCATCAGTATCCCCATGATGCAGAACACGGAAGCACACCAAACAGGCAACTTCCTGTGCATTTTCAGAACCAAGGAATAAGATCAAAATCAAAAGGCAACCTTGGTCTAATGTGATCTGTCATTCACATTGTAAAGTTTAGAACATTTAATCTTGTTCCTATTAACAGAGTGAATCTATTCTCAGGTGCTGTCACTTTGCTGGGGCTGGGTTGGCCTTTATGTCAGGAGCTTGAGCAGTTACCTTTAAGGGACAGGGACTATGATGAAGCAGTAGGTAAATTTCTCAGGGCTTTGGGAACCTTCTAGAATTGTACATGAAAACTGATATCCCCTCCATGGGAGAAAATATGGTAACATGGGAACCTGATAATTTCATTACCACAGGAGATTGGACTGAAGTTAATAATGTAGGAAAAGGCAGGTCAGAGAAAAGATGAGATTTGAATTTTGATAGCTGTTTGAAGTGAAGAGCTACTGATGATTTGGGTTAAAAATAGTGATTTCCAAACCACAGGCCTGTTGACATCCATGAACTGGATTTAACCATAAGAAGGTATTTAGGAAGAGATGGGGCAAAGGGGTAGGAAAGATGGTGGAATGAGATGGAGATCACTACCCTAGGTACATGTATGAAGACACGAATGGTGTGACTCTACCTTGTGTACAACCAGGGAAATGAAAGACTGGGCTCCATATGTGTACTGTGAATTGAAATGCATTCTGCCGTTTAAAATAAATAAAAAGGAAAAAAAAAGATACTCAGTTCTGTTTGAACATTCCGTAGTATTGCACTATGTAGCCCATTTTGTCCCATTGAACCAGATGTGGGACTCCTATAAAAACTCAAATTGGGTAACAAATATACCACTTATGGTAACCTTGAAATAATATTTGAATACTTATGATGGTTGCAGAATCAAACATTTGGGACTTAATATAGGTTAAACAGATACCACAAGGGGCCCAGTGACATTGAACTTGAGAGTTCTGACAATTTTGAAACACTCTCAACCCAAATTTGAGAAGAAATCAGTGAGGCCAGTGGCCTCTTACTGTGTCAGGAAGGATGTTCCAGCAGAGGGCCGTACTGGGCCTCCAGAGGTGCTGCCTCCGTCTCTTGAGTTACATGTTCATTGAGAGGCCATAGCTGAATTTTTTAGGTTTGTCACTTCGAAGCGTTCATAAAACTTCCACACATGATGGAATTTTGTTAGGATCTTGTTAGGCAGGGAGGAAGGTGACATCCCAGGTGCCAAAGTCCTTAAATGTTCCAGCCCCTGCCGAGTGGTGATCCTAAGTCCCCTGCAGTTTAATTGAGGTGCTTTATTCTTTTGCAGACGGGAAGCCCAGGATTGGAAACTTAACACGAAATAAATAATTAAATCTCGGCTTCCACAGGTGCAGAAGGCATAAATAATCCAACTGCACGCTGCCCGGGCATTCCATATCATGGGCCATTTAGATTTAATGCCCAGGCAGGCACTCGTAACCGAATACGTCAGGACGCGCCTCCTGCCCAGGACAGGGGAAGGGTGCTATTTCAGAGCAGTGTGCTTGCCTGTCTGCTGGAAGGCTGCCTCTGCCCTCTGGCACTTCAGGAGACCCTTTGCTGGTGTGGTCTCTGGGAACATTCATTTGCCCCCTGCCCAGTCTGACCACACACAACTGCGGTCGATCTTTCTCCTGGTTGAACGAGGCAGTCATCTCTTGAAGGCAGACCCAGGCAAATGGCTCATTTAACAGGAGACCTCTGGGGAAGTAGATGCGTGTGCTGATGGGAGTGGACTTCGAAAACCTCCTTCTCAGAGTCATGAGTTTGAATCTGAGACCATCTGAGCATTGGGGAGTGGCTGAAAGTGGGTGTCGTTTTCTGCTTCAACAGCACATCTTGGGAAGGGCATGGAGAAGTAGCAATTCACTTTCTGGTGACCAAAGGTGACGGCACAACCGTTGGCTCTGATTATGGCTGCATCATTCACACAGCTCTGCACACGTGCGCGTCTAGAGAAGCTCTGTTAAAAGAGCAAGTGAAAGAGTGCCACTGCGCCATGAGGTTTCCTGCTGCCTTCTAGTGGTCGTGTCTGGTCCTGGGCCATGGATGGGGGGGCCCCTGGACAAGCAGCATCCGTATCAACGGGGAGCTGGTTAGGAGTCAAGTTCTCAGCCCGGTTCCCGCTCACCAAATCTCTGGAGTGGACCCAGGAATCTCTTTTTACCGACTTTCTGGGGATTCTGATGTGCTGAAGTGCAACCACTGGCTTAGAAGTTTTTTCAGCCAGGAATCACACACAGTTTCCTCTCCTCAGTAGGAAGTTCCTGTAGCTGACTGCAGGAGAATCATGTGTTAAATCTTAGATGCACAAGTCCCCCCACCCCTCCCCTTACCCTCCAGCTTCTCACTCAGGACTCAGCCCTCTGGCATGGTGTGTGTGTGTATTTTTTCCCTCCATATTGCCTATTTCCAGATTCTATGCTCAGCCACTTCTGGGGAAATAGAGACGGACTGGGGTGGGAGGCTTCCTCCTGCTTGCTGATGGCTGGAGGAGGTGGAGCTGTCGTGTCAGACCTTTGCTGAATGCCCACTGCACTAGGCCTGGGCTACAGCGAGTGTAGTCCTGTCCCCAGGAGCTCTGAGAGAGGTGCACAAGGAGGATCACCTTCTAGACTCCTGGGGGTGATGGTGGAACTCATTGGGCTGGCTCTCGGTACATCCAAACGGTCCAACAGCAGCTATGGGCTGCGGGGGGGGGGGGAGGTGGAGAGTAGAAGCTTCGTGGAGGAAATGCAGCTGGGAGTGTCGTATAGTGTAGATAGAGTGGCGATGGGGTGGCAAGAGGGAATTTGAAGCCAGAGGAACAGCACCGCTTGAAACACTGTGCAGAGGAGTTTGGTCAGCTACTGGGGACTCCGCTTATCTTTTTACTTTGTAAACTGAGTTATAACCTACGTATAGTAAAGTGTACGGCTCTAAAGCTCACGGCTTGATGAATTTTTAAATGTGTCCTCACCCCTGCAATCACCACACAGATCAAATAGTGGGCCTCTCCAGCCTCCCAGATACCCCTTCCAATCCGCCCGCTGCCCTCCGAGATAATCCCCACTCTCATCTCTGTTTAGTTTTGTTGGGGAGACGTTGTAGATTATAATCTTCTTGAATCAAAAAGATATGTTCTGTAGAGCCAAAGACTGCTAACAGGCTGAATATGAGAATGTTTTCTTTGGTCCAAGAACTTTGTCATTTAAAAAAAAAGAGTTCATGGTTAACATCTAAGAACCAAGAGATTTGACATAGCAATCAAAAGACCTGGCAGCACTGGGCTCATAGCCCTTGGCAGCAACATGGGCCTAGAGTCAGGTAGGGACTGTCCCTCTGAAGATGGGTGTCCACTCTTCCATTGCCCCTACTGCTCTCTCCCAGCCAGCTGCACCTGTTACCTCCTGACCACTGGGACATTTGAGTTTCCAATTCCTGTCTCTGAATGTTGTTTTGATTCTTGGTTTTGGGCCCCCCAGCACAGATGAAGGTGCTTAATTATTTTTCTACCTTCATTATCATTAATTGAGCACCAACTACGAGCCAGGCATATGCCAGGTACTGGGAAACACAGGTGTTCATGGTGGAAGGACCGATGCATCGTCAGCTGTGTAGAATGTGGTGCAGTCCCACCTTGTGTGTCTACTCCTCAGTCTGCCATGGAGCGGACATGCTGGTTATTTTCTGGCCCCAGAACCCACAATGTTTCTAGTAACCATGACACGTTTGATGTCCCCGTCACCCACATAGTCCTCCCTGTTGGGCCCTCATCTCACCTTCAAGACTTTGCTCAAGCCCCACCTCCTCCAAGAAGCCTCTGCCGACCTGCCTTCCTCCTATGCTACTGTCCTCCTGTGAGCTCTCACCTGTACATTTACCACACCACCGGGCAGTTCTGCATCATTTATTCCTCAAATTGAAAAAGGAGAAGGAGAAAAAACCAAACCAAACCAGATCTTGTTTCTTAGACATTCTATGGGCAGAGACTTTGCCTGACACTCCTGGACTTTGCTGTGTGGTGCCCTGCAGCTCTGAGTGCACAGATGAGCCGGGTGATGGGCTGGGAATGAAGCAAGTCCTAGAAGAAGAGGCTGTGGGGGGGCCAGAGTTGAGGGCAGTTGGGAGAAGAACCAGCTGCCTCACCAGGAGGTGCCCTTGCAGAAGGAGCCTGGTGGGAAGCTTGCCTGTCCTTGAGGACCCATCATCCTTGGGAGAGCACTGACACCCTGCGGGGAGGGCACTGATGCTGCCGCTGTCGGGCCACAGGCATTCCAGACAGTGTCATGTGAGGTGGCTTTGGAGGTTCTCCCCTTACAGCCTGACAGAGCATCCCTTGATGTGGCAGAAGAAGGTTGACTGCAAACAGCTTGGAGCTGGACAGGAAAGGTGTCATTTTGATGGCTGTTCCTTTAGCCTTCTGCCACATTCCATCAAGAACCTAGAGCACCCTGCTCTGTGCCACTTTTAGCCCCTAATGCAGTGGTAGCAACTGCCAGAGGCAGCTCCATTGAAAATATTCCCACACTTTGTAACATGGCCTTCATGAACTGACTTGGGTGTTGGCAAAGGATGGTGACCTTTTCTTAGCGGGTTTCTGCTCAGCCCAGCCAGCCAGACCACTGCGATGGAGGTGGGACAGGGAAGGGGAACCTTCAGTTTAAGGGCACTTTGCAAAGAGCTGTCTCCTTTGCTAGGGTTCTGTGATATGTCACTTAGTGTGCAGGGTTCCAAGAACTACTTGGCCTCTCAACAGGGAACATGATAGAATGTCAGGACCTAAGCTAATGTAAAATATGCTTTAGCCCGCCAAGTCACGCACAAGCAATGCAAGAAGCCATTGGTCATTCACACGTTGTACCATGTGGCCAAGGGGTTCAACTGATGGGATTCAGCCTTTCCAGAAATATGTGACGATGGAGAACCAGCACGCAATAGCTTCTTACTCAGAACACATTGAGTTTTTAAAAGCATGAGAGCATCCCTTTAAAAAAGCAAAAACACATTTTTGAAAGGCACCTGACTCCTGTCTGTCCTTTTCCCCCTTAAACTTCTCCACTCCTGTTTTGTCCTTCTCCCCCTTTTCCCCTCATTTCTGTGTCTTTGTATTTATCTGTTGTGCTTTTGGCATTCATACCAGACTTCCAGGTGACAGGGTTGGCTAGGTTGATAGTGCTACATTTTTTCCTGTGAGGGTCTGAGATTTAGATAACAGGATAAGGAGAATTAGGGGTTTCATCCAAGTTTCAGACTTGGGCCAGTTAAGGAGTGACACTGGTAAATGAGAGTGTGATTATTGACCAAAATCATTACAGGGGAGCTGTACCAAGTCAATGTTTGGCTGCTAGATAAAACCCAACAAGCAGTGGCTTAAACCAGAGGAATATTTATCATTTTCTTGACAAGAAGTCTGGGGACAAATGGCCCAGGCTTGGTGTGGTGGTTGAGCAGGGACTTTAGGCACCAGGGTCTTTCCATCCTTCTCCCTTGATACATGCCCTGTTTTTGTTCTCATGCCTGTGGCTTCCTTGACACAAATGGTGACAGGGGCTCCAGGAGCAGCTCTTCACATTCCCCCCTGGGCATCAAAGCAAGAAGGGGGATGTAGGGAGGGGCCCGTGGGCAACACAGACTGTCTTATCTGGTGGAGGAAAATTTCAGAACCTTGTTGCAAAGGAAATGCCCTGTAGGTAAGAACATTGACACATGGATGTGAGTCATTTTGGGCCGTGACAGTGAGCTGAGACTACATTTTCCTGGTTACTATTCTCAGTGGCATCCCCAGTGGTTCTATCTCAACATCACAGATTGTGAAGCATTTCATTTGCTCCTTGCTTTTTCCAGCCCAGAGTTCACAGTTGGGCTTAATTTTTATCAACTGCTGGGCAAAATTGGACAGAGAATTTGAGTTCCTGTCTTAGAAACTGATGAGGTCTGGTCCTTACTCCTGGTAGCCATTTCCTGTTTTCCAAACGGTACATCACACCAGCCCAGACCACGTGGGACATGCTGTTCACGTCAATTTACAACTGGAAACTGTGCGAGTTGGAGCTCTCCCAATTAGCATTAAGTTACAGTGCCCTTCTGGTCGGTACTTTGTCTTTTGAAAAGTTTGGGTCTAGCCCTCCTTTGCCTCACTTGGGAAATAGTTTCTCCACGATGGTAACGTGGGTTTGTATGCATGCTTGTCCCCACACACAGGCGTATGCACAAACTCGAGCTGTACACCATTCCAGTGGGAAATGGAGACAGGGATTTCATGGTAGCTGTCTTTTTGATGAATGTCCCCATGTCCACCATAGAGGCCGTGACATTCCTGCCTTCCCCACTTGATAATCTGAAAATCTTCTGAGCCAGATTGCCTCACTATAGGCCTGCCCTGGATGCCACATAGGTTCTGCATTTCAGTGCCCGGGGCTCACATTGGTGAGCATCTGTAAGAGCCTTCAGGCTTGAAGCTGATAAGTCAGGGAGCTAATGGAGGGCTGTTCCAAGAGAAGAGAGCCAGCAGAGATATGGGCCTTGGTGATAGGGCAGGAGGGCTGTAGAGCCGGGCAATTGACTGTGAAGCATAAACTGATTACATGGTCTTGTTTCAGTGAGCCTCAGCTTTCCTTCCTTCTTATCCACTCCCAGATGTATTTGCTTTTTATGGCTCCTCACTCTTTCCCTCTGAAATGTGTCCCCAAATATGCCCAACACTTCTCTCTGTTTTCCAAAACCTCTGCTGGCGAAAGTGGCAGGTTGCTCTCAAGTGTTGAAAGTATTCATCCACCCACACGGTAGGAGGTTTTACATTGGAATCCAGTGATTCTGTTTACTTCCTTTGAAGTTGAGAGCATGTGGAATTTATGATTGGGTTTATGATCCTAAAGATTTGTCATAATTTCTTTTGGACTTTGGGAACACCAGGATTTAGAGTCTCATCCACCTGTTTACCTTTAGGGGTGAAATGTAGACATCTCAGGAGAGAGAGTTCTGGATCCAGACTGCCTAGGTTGGGATCAGAGTCTACAACTCTCTGCATGCTCTTTGGAAGAAACCGATATATGGAGAGGTTCTTAAGAATAAAGCTGCTGTGAGAATTTGCTGCTTTACTTTCCTTTAGTTTGTAAACAATGAATGACTGAAAAAGAATTACATTTCAGTTTTAAAAATACTACCCAAATTCAATACGTGCTTCACATCTGAATTAAAATTTGTGCTTACCAAGCAAGTTTGCTGATTTACTGTGTGGCATTTTAAACACAAATGCAAGTGCCAGCTGGTCACATAGAGTTCTCTCTCACTTTTTATTTATTTATTTATTTTACAATCACTACTATCACTGCTTCAAATCTTTTTAAACCCAGGAATATCTAGCACTGTATGGATTGGAGACAAACTGCGTCCGAGATAGAATTGGAAGATTTTGAACTCTAAAGAATTTATTTTCTCAATCAATGTGTGTAGCTAAGTCTGAGTTTGCACATGAACCTGAAAAGTTAGGAGTTCTCCAAACAACTTGCATGTAAATATCATACTTATTAAAGAAGTAATAGAAAAATTACACACACACACATACACACAAGTTCAACAGTAACTGCAATAATTATTTAGCACCTGAACAAACAAAATATTTGTTTTTGTTTGCAATTGCTGATGCTTGACAATTAGAAAAGGAAGCAATTTTTAGAGATTTTATTACTGTTTTAAAATTCTAGAGATAAGACCCTGTTTGAGTGCACTGAGGCAGCCCACACTGGGTTTTATCACTAATGTAGTGCAAACATCAGGGACTTTGGAAGTTTGGTTGACCTGAGCTTGGAGCCCACCTCTGCCAATTTGTAGCTGTGTGACCTTGAGTATATTAGCTTAGTAGCTGTGTATATAGCCGCGTCCTCTGCAAAATGGTAGGTTTTGTATGGATTGATAACGCGACCCACACAAAGTGCCTGGAGTCTTGGAAGGTTCTTAAGAAACATGAATTGTTTTTCCTTCTTCATCTGCAGTGAGCAGTTTCCATGAGTCTCTGGGATAGCCGTGCACCTGGAGGAGGGGCTCAGGATGACCAGTCGCAGAGCCACCTCCCTTTTGGTCTTCTTTCTGACCTCTCTCAGGAAACAACAGCCGTTCTGTCTAAGCAGCATTCATTGAGTGACTGCATTGAACTCCAGGGAAGCTTGAACAAATTCTGGGCATCTGAGATGTGTCCATTGGAAGTGGGGAGATCTCCATTGCTCTCTCCTGGACTGAAGGGTGGGGAGTTTCAGAATGGTGTTGAGCTATCTGTCTGGCAGACCCCAGCAACAAAGTGATACTCCTTGGTTGGGGGAGCTGAGATTCTGCAGCTGTTTCTCCTAATTGAAGAGGCTTGGTTGTGGTTGAGGCTGTTTATAAGCTACTTTCGCCTCTTTCCCTGTCCTAACTCTGCCTCCTCCTCCTGATAATCACCAAGGAATGTGGTCCAGGCCTTTTGGTGGCTTTCTGGGGCGGGGGGTGGGGGAAGCCTTTTATAGCAGTTAAGAAGGAATTCTTGGTATTCTCATCATGTATAAAAGATTGAGCTATTCTTATGCACCATACAACTCATGGTGAATGGGAAATATGTTTAAATGACCTAGGGGGGCTCTGGGATGACTACATGGCAATTTTGTGTTGTAAAATGAACCTATTGCACTTAAAAGGGGCTAAAGAGATCTTAATTTTATGCAGTTTAATCTGCCAAGTGGTAAGATTTTCTCTTTTTAATGGAAGTCTATTTAGTGATGACTTATTGGGAGTAATGTAAAGGAAGTACTTTTTTTAAATTAAAAATATTCAAAGTATATTATAAATCTATCCTACAAAAGTATCTTATGTCGTAAATAATCTCAGAGGTAGATTGTTGATATAAAATGGAGCTTAAGATTTTATTTTTGCTAACTGATATTCAAAATACAGTGTATTTTTTAAAATATTAGCCACATGGCAATTCATTTCAACTGGAAAATACATCAACATACACAAAACTTAACCAAGGTCAAGCTAAGTCACACTGATTTTAAATGTTTATCCTGGCCTTTATTGCCATTCTGCCAATTTATTCCTAGAGAAAGTTAAACATTCTGAGAAAACAGAATGGGAGATTTTTAAAGACAAACATGCTATATTTAAAGCCATAAAAACATAAACATTTGGTAAGCATATATTTAGTCTATGTGCATTAGCAAGGCTGGCTTCACTGTAGGGTTGCCTAGGTACCAAGGCACACAATTGCAATCCCAGCTACTTGGGAGGCTGAGGCAGGATAATTGCAAATTCGAGGCTAGTGTAGGTAATTCAGCAAGACCTTGTCTCAAAATAAAAAATAAGAAGGGCTGAGAATATAGCTAAGTGATAGAACAAATGAAGGTTCACTCTCCATTACTGCAAAAGGGGGGGGGTCTCTGATTTAATGCCCTAATATTACAGTTTTGACATTCTTAATAATTTGAAGCCACGTTTTGTTTTGCATTGGGCCCTGCGAATGATGAAGCTGGCTCTGTGCATCGACTACCTGGTAATTCAGCTCTGACTAGTTTTGTAGTTTGCAATTTCCAGCCCAATTTGTTAACTAAATAAACATTATAAACTTCCTTTTTTTTTTTTTTTTTTTTTTTAATTTTTGGTGCCAGGGATTGAACTCAGTGATACTCGACCACTGAGCCACATCCCCAGCCCTATTTTGTATTTTATTTAGAGACAGGATCTCACTTTGTTGCTCAGAGCCTCACCTTTGCTGAGGCTGGCTTTGAACTCGTGATTCTCCTGTCTCAGGCTCCCAAAGTGCTGGGATTATAGGTGTGCACCACCATGTCCAGTTACTATAAACTTTTAAATACATTACACATGAATTTTTGAGGACCAGGCATAAGAACTTTTCAACTGTTTGCAAAGTTCCTAGTATTAGATAAACAGTGTTTTTGAACATTTGAATTTTGTTGCATATGATATAAAACTAAAATCTCATTTCTTACCAGTTTCTATTAAGATATGTAGGTTCTAGCCAGGTGCAGTGATGCATGCCTGTAATCCCAGCACTTTGGGAAGCTAAAACAGGAGAATCCCAAGTTCAAAGCCAGCCTCAGCAATGGCAAGGCACTGAGCAACTCGGTGAGCCTGTCTCTAAATAAAACACAAAATAGGGCTGGGGATGTGGCTCAGTGGTCGAGTACCCCTGAGTTCAATCCCCAGCACACACACAAAAAATGTAGATTCTATATATTTTTATTAGATAAAAACAAATGACGTGAAATTTTTCTCTAATTATTAATAATGGCTATGGCTGGAGTCTGGGATTTCAAAGGCTTTCCACTTCTAAATTTTATATCTCTGAGTTTGAGTTTTTATAACAAGCAAGAGTTATTTTTGTTATTTAAGGGGGAAAATAAGAAACAATGAAGATTTGAAAAAAACAACCCTGTGCATTTGATTTTGATTCTGGAAGACAGTCTTTGGGGCTCTGGGGCTTCTATTCCTAAAGCCGATCAGAAAACAGTGAAGTTGGAGAAATGGCTGGGAGGGAGGACTGTGTGCAGGGGTGAGTGGGACTATTCATGGCAGACACCTTTAGTGGTGTTTGTAATCCTGAGGATAATCTGGGCCCAGTATCCAGTTTTACATGAGGGATTGATGGAATTTTATCTCATTTTAAGTCCTTGGCTCTTGCTTGTTTGTTTTCATCTTCTTGTTTTCCTCATGCCTCAACTGTTGGCCCAATTTGCAGCTCGCCTTTGAACCAGGGCTGAGCCAGCCGCCTTCTGAGGTGGGGTCAGGTTTAATGTGAGATAAACAGCTTGGGATTCTAAACCCTTGTTGACATCTCCTCCCCACTGGACAATGTGGCAGGCTGATGCCCTCCTGCTGCTTTTGAAATGGCGAGGATTTAAATGCTGGGATCAGGAGTCAAAGATCCAAGGGATGACCCTGGTATTTTGATGCTGGACATGTGCCTTTGAGAGGGCATCCCCGCCGGCCTACTGAGAGCCCTGGAGCAGACACCCTGCCATCTGGGCTCAGCCCACTCTGGCAAGGCCGGCAGCATGGGAAGGGGCACATTTCTTATTTTTCTATCTGTGGGCAGAAATGATTTGGCCAAAGATCCTGGCAAATCATAAACATAATTTTAAAGGTGAATTATAATTTCAAAAATCAAAAGGCTCAAAGTAAAACCACGTCAAAACCCATTTGCGTTTAAGAGACTTTATTTATTTATTTTTATTTTTGGTTCTGGGGATTGAACTCAGGGTACTTGACCACTGAGCCACATCCCCAGCCCTATTTTGTGTTTTATGTAGAGACAGGGTCTCACTGAGTTGCTTAGCACTTTGCCCTTGCTGAGGCTGGCTTTGAACTTGGAATTCTCCTGTCTCAGCCTCCCTAAGTGCTGGGATTACAGGTGTGCACCACTGCGCCTGGTGAGAATTTATTTTTTAACCTGAGTTCCTTAAAGCCAGGTTAGGATAGGATCAAGGTCCCCTCTAGGACCCCACCCTAGCCCTCCCAGACCTGCTCTGATCACATCAGCATTATATTTGAGACTTCCATCTAGTATTTTGCATCAAGTATGAATTTATTGCTGTAAAGTACAAGTGTGAAAAACATGGTATTTGACCGAATTCTTCCCATGGCCATTTGGCCCCTGGCATGTAGGGTCTCTAGTTCTCACACGTGTGTCCATGAATGAAAGCAGATACCAAGAGTTGAATTATGCCCACATTGAACATTTTCCCTTGCATTTGAGGTCATTTTAGCATAACGGTAGCGTTTGTGCTCAGAAGGATGTTTCCTAGTAATCTAGAAATGTAGCCAAGACTCCAAATTACAGCAAAACACATCTTTAGCATGTGCCGTTTGCTCACGCTCGTCTGTAACCCACATGTTTGCTCATGTCATCCTTAGGGCAACCTGCAAGGCAGGTACTCTTGTCCCCATTTTACTGTACCTTCTGACATTAGAGGACACTGACTATTGGGGCTGTCGTACTGAGCTTCCTAAGAAGCTGCTCTCCCCCTTCAGTCCTCTCTTAGTTAAATCCCACCTTAGGGAAGGACTGAGGAGGAGAGGGGATCTTGCTTTTGGGGGAATATTACCTCACTTCAACTTGATTAAATAATCCTGGGTATCAGGAATTTTATTCTGTCTGCAATTCCCCAGCACATCCAGGCGCAGCGTAGCTGTTGTACTCTGTGCAGAGTATCTTAAAATAGTTGTCAGTCATCTTAGATCATCCTCGCTTTGGCATTCATGTTTTTAAGTATCTTTGCCTTTCTCTTTGGGTGCCTCTGTTTTCCCTAGGCTGCCCCTTATAATATTTCTTTGCTCAGCCTACTGTGTCCTTCTCATTCTTCATTTCTCTTAGCTCTTCAGGGACTTCTGTGTAAGAATCATAGCACATAAGTTGTTGACAGAGGCTGGACTAACAGCCGACGCAGAGACGTGGATTTATATATATAGACTCCTGGGAAGACCCCTGTCCAAGAGGTCTGGACACTGGGATTTCAGGCCTGGCATGTGGCATATCTGCTGTGTGATCCTATGCAAGTAACATGCACTAAGTGTTAGCTAATAGTAAAACCACTGCTGGTTAATAAACTTTCTGGGCCTCAGTTTCCTCCCTGTTAAGTGAGGGACATGGCTTGGATAATATTCTGAGTCCTCTCAATTCTCATTTTAGATGCAGGAAGAGTAATTAGATTATTATCCTGACTAGGGTAAAATGGATAAGGAGCAAGGATTGGGCCTTAAATCTCCTGGGTTCCTTGTGATGTTTTGCTCACTAATGGGACAGAGTAGTTATTTAATAATTTAGTATTGCAATCTCAGCATTTATGGCATTGATAAAGAACCTCTTATTAATTAAATTATGCATTACTTGGCAACTAAGCATTTTGAACAAGCTTTGTGGAACATTTTGAAAGAGGTTTCACATTTATTTATTTGATGTCAGTTTCATAACGATTTCCTAAAGTGAGCAGAGCAGATCTAACCCAGTTTACAAAAGAACCTGAAGCGTAGGGTGGTTGTTATTTTTTGAGTTTCCTGGCTAGTAAAGGAGAAGCCTGAAACCAGAATCAGGGCTCCTTTTCCTGGTGCCTTTTCCATGCCACTAAGGGCTGCCTTGTTAGTCTGCTGGGAAGAGTTGGAGATACTTCCTTGTGAAGACTGACGCTGTTTGGATGTCTTCCCTGGAAGATGCATGTCATTTCGGATCATCCCCCAGGAAGTTGTTGGGATGAAATCTACCCATTTACCAAGGGGGACTGGGTTAAGCAGGTCTATGCCTGGGTGAGAGTCATGGAGGCACTCCTGATCCCGCAGACTGGATGCAAGAAGAGGAATCTGGGGCTTCTGCCAAGCCCACTGAGAAGACACTTGAGCTGTGGCTAACTTGGGATTAAGGAATGATGGGAGACCTTCTTAAGAGAGAAGAGTGTTCCCTCACTCAAGAGCCTGGTTCCTGCCCTTTCTGGGCAGATAGAAATATAATCATATCTGCAGTCCTTAGAGGGCAATGAGAAGATTTTGTTAAGAAGTAATTTTTTGGCAGATGTTTCTTTGGCAGATGTTGCCAGTGCTGTTGCTGCAACAAAGATGGCTAATGTAGCACTGTTGCTAATGCAGCACTGCTGTCTTGTCTGACTCTGCTCTTTGCAGGAGTGGCAGTCAGGCTGGAGCTAGCTGTATGGCCACCCAGGCCCCCAGGAGCTGCCTGAGGGGTAAGACACTGAGGACCCCCCCGGGGCTGCCAATCTCAGGCACTCCTGGAAGATCACATTACTTAAGAGCAGGAGCTTCTGCCACCAGGGCTTGTTGAGAGACCTGCCATTGAGCAGCTGCTGGCAGCTGGCAGGGGGAGCTGCTGCCCCCAGGGAGCAGGAGAAGCCATGGGGATCTGTGGGTGGCCCAGGCTAATGGTAGCCACCAGTGGGAGCACAAGATAAGAGTATCAGGCTGGTGGTCCCTCGCCCCACAGAATTGTTGAAAAGGGACAGTGCGGTCCTTCTTGCAGCCTTCTTCTCAGTGAAGAGTCAGAAAAATCCTTTTCCACCAGTTGGCTGGGCTGAAGACCCAGCAGCTTAAACTGGGGGCTCTAGCTGGCTTGGATTGTCACTTGGCCCTCCAGTTTCTGGTGGAGGGCTGGCTTAGGGGGAAAAGATTATCCTTGTTGTAGAGACCTTTTCCGATGAACTTGAAGAAAATATCAGTAAGCCAGTAAGTTTTAAAAAATATTTATTTTGTGATATTTCTTCTGCTTTATTAGTTCTACTGATTCACTTCCAAATGGTAGCGAAAGTTTCCATCTCCTGTCATTGTATGATCTGTAGCACTTTTTCCTCTGTGATGCTGGGAATCAAACCCAGGTCCTCATGAATGCTAGGGAGGTGCTATTCTACTGAACAACATGCCCAGCCCTTGACAGCACTTCTATGTCAGTCATTTGTACACTCTGTCCCCAGACATTGATGGAATACTCTTGGTGGGTCAGTCTAATGTCAGTCTTTCTTTTTTATATTTTACTTACCTGTGTGCATATCTTCCACCTCTGCTAGACAATAAGCTCTTTTTAATGAAGTCGCGATAGGCTAGGTTTATACTTTTGCCACAAAATTTCAGAGGTTTAACATAACCTAAAACTATATCTCACTCATTTATATTCCTACGTGGGTTGGTATGGGGAATACTGGGAAAGCTACTCCATACAGTGCCTTGGGGATCCAAGATGACTGAGACTCCACTATCTCATAGCTATATAACTAGAATATGTGGCCTTCTTGATCCCTAAGACAGGGAAGGAGAACTGATGGGTCTCTTACAGGGAGCTAAACGCTTCAGCCTGGAGATAACATCCCTTCTACGCAAAGGCTATTGGCCAAAACTCATCATACAGGCACACTTACATTTAACGTGGGCAGGTTAGCCGGATGCAGTGGCACATGCCTATAATCCCAGCACTTGGGGAGGCTGAGACAGGAGAATTGCGAGTTCAAAGCCAGCCTCAGCAACAGCGAGGCGCTAAGCAACTCAGTGAGACCCTGTCTCTACATAAAACACAAAATAGGGCTGGGGATGTGGCTCAGTGATTGAGTACCCCTGAGTTCAATCCCTGGTACCAAAAAAAATAGATTAAAAAAATAAAGTGGGAAGGTAAGTGTGTGTCCAGCAGGAAACAACTGAACAAGAGTCACCATCAGAAGTCACAACATAAACTTCTTATGTTCTTGGTTCTCTCATTGACTTGAAGCAAAGTTTTCCCAGGAAATCTCATATTCTTTATTTGTAAAGGAGTAGAATATGAATAATAAAAAGTGAAGTACACTTGGTCCTCAGTATCCATGGGTTCTATATCCTCAGATTCACCAAATGTGGCTTCAAATATCTGAAAAAAAAATGTGTCTGAATGGAACATGTACAGACTATATTTTCTTGTCCTCATTCCTTAAATGATATGGTAAAACAACTATTAACATAGCATTTACACTGTAGTAGGTATTATAAGTAAATTAGAAATAATTTTGAAGTGTACTGGAGACAGTATCTGGATTATGTGCAAATAATACTGCATTTTATACTAGCAGCTAGGGCATCCATGGATTTTGGTATGGGGGGGCACTGGAACCAATTCCCTATGAATATTGAGGGAAGACTGTACATATTATTAATTGCCCAGCATGGAAAAAGATTAGTAATAAGTAGCTTAAGCATCCTATGTATGAAGAGCTCTGTTTTTTCCCTTTCCTTATAATGGGGATGGAATCGTAGGTGAGTGGTTAGGAGCAGAAACAGCCCTCTGAGCAGTTGGAAGCCTCAACCCAGGGCAAGATTTGACCTCATTTCCTGACAGAGTAAGTGCTGACTGTGGAACCACCCCTGCCCATGAATACCACAGAGCCTGGCTTCTTCTGTTGCACAGGCCCCCATGAAGACAGCCTTGATTGTGCTACAGCCAGCAAAATTTTAAAAATGCGCTGTCCACCTGCATCCATTCTTCCATCATTGAAAGAATGTGATTTGGGATTGGAGTGATCTCAGTGATTTAATATTACAAGGTGTAGATGATGTCCTAGCTTAGAATGAAAACACAGGAAAGATTGTCCGAACTTAGAAGGCGGGAGTATTTGAGGAAGCACACGTTTGTTGAATAAATGGCCGGAGTATGGAATAACAAGATTTAAAAATATGGAAAAGTTCAGTTTATAACTGTGCCTATTATTCTTCCTGTACTTGTGTTTGTAAATATAAGTTGACTGAGTTTTTCATTATTTGTTTGGATTCTCATAAAGAAAAGTTAGTTGGCTGTATTGATATCTCTTTTTCTTACCTCTGTGTCCTGAGGTTGACACTGGCACCAGCGTGGCCATCTTCAAAAGCAGTCTTCTGAGGATGGAGCTGCAGGATGCCTGCTCCGTGTCTTTTCACTGCTCCTTCTGCAGTGTGGAGTTGGTGTTTAATAAATGATGACGTTGGGGAAGGTGGTCTACAGGGAGTCTTCATATTTAATTCATTACACCCTCCTAGTTCCCCATTCCTTAGAAATACTGTTGGGACCTATCTCATCTTTTTCCTTCATATCTCATAAATATTCTACTGCTCCCTTGTCCCCTCCACGCCCTCCTTTCTTTTCCTCCAGTGAAATTTTATCTGTGCCAATTTCATTTTGTTGAAAAAGTGATAATCTACAGGGAACTTAAAAAATGTGATGGGTTTACTGAGTTTTGGATGACAAGCTCTGATGACCCCTTTCACCTAGGTAGGGCTTACTCTAGACATGGCACCTATGTCCCTAGCTGCCTAGAGTGGCACTCATCAGAAGTGGAGAGAGCATGGGCTTTGAGGTCTCTCACAGTCGATCTTAATCCCATCTGTGCCATTGACTAGGTGGCGACCCTGGGTGGCGACTTCAGATCTTGCTCAATTCTGATCTGTAATGCATTGTGGCATCTCTTGCTCTGTCTGCCTTCCACACATTCTTCCCTGTTCCTGTGGTTTGGGTTCCTTGGGGACACTCCTTACCTGTTCCACGTGATCCTCGTGGGGCTGTCAGTCATAGAGTCATGAAGAAGGTATCTTCTGTCTTCACTGGAGTGGGCGGGTGGCCCAAAGTATCTGTGCTGGTTCCACTCAGCAAAGTATCTGTGCAAGCCCCATCAGCATTTCCCGTGGGACTAATAGATGGAGGGAAACAGTTCCTTTGGCATGGAGGCTGCTTTTCAGACAGGATACAAATCTGGGGCTTCCGGCCGCCTTTTTGTTCACCATGTGGCATGACCTTAGAGAATGAAGAACAAGAGCAACAAAAAAACAAAAACAACCCCAGAGACGAACAGAGGTGGAGCAGGGGACAAAGGCTTGTGGCTAGACCCCATCAGGTCTGGCATGGCCCCTGGCTTTCCAGGGTCCAGAATGTTCCTCTTTTGTTTCAATACTTTGGACTGGGTTTTTGTCACATGCAATTAAGAGTCTGGAGTGTGTATCATTAACATTCTCTAGTTTTTTAAAAAAAGCCCTTTAAATTTTATAAGCACTGAGTTTCCTTAGAAGTATTGAATAAGAGGTAGAGGGCTCCCTTCTTCCTCATCCCTGCCAATTTGAATCTCTTCTCCAAAGTGTAATTACTGGAAGCAGTTTGGGGTATGCGATTCCAGTCTTTTTGTTTGGACTTCACCCATATTTATGTACACATACATGTATAATTTATTTTTTAACTTATAAAATAGCATATTCCACCTTTCATGGGCATCTTGGTCTCTTGTAATTGTTCCATTCTGGTTTTTGTTTGATTATTATTGTTGTTGTTTTTTAATTTTTTCGTGTTAGCACATATAGTTCTACTTTGTTTTTATTAAAAACTTTATAACTGGGTTCAGTGGTGCAGGCCTGTAGTCCCAGCCATTCAGGAGTCTAAGGCAGGAGGATTGCAAGTCCAAGGCCAGCGTCAGCAACTTAGCAAGACCCTGTCACAAACTAAAAAATAAAAAGGGCTGGGGATGTAGCTCAGTAGTACTGGGTTTCATCCCCAGAACAGAAAAAATTACACTTTATAGGTTTTTTTTTTTTTTTAATTTTTTTTAGTTGTTGATGAATCTTTGTTTTATTCATTTATTATTTATATGTGGTGCTGAGGATCGAACCCAGTGCCTCACGCATGCAAGGCAAGTGCTGTACCACTGACCTATAGCCCCAGCCCACACTTCATAGGTTTGATATGATACTTTGCTTAAGTATTCCCCTTTTGATGGATATCTAGTTATTCACCCGTACTTCTCTTTCTATTACAACAGTGTTGCATCATATATGTGGAGATATTGATATAGATGAATAGATGGAGCCTTCTAATAGAATAGCTGAGCCGCAACCCATACCTGTAAAACATTGTGGTAGATTCTGCAAAAAGCATCCGAGTTACTCTTCTCTCCCTCTGCAGAGTACTGAGCAGTTTGTTTTCCCACACTGTCGCCTACACTGAAGAAGCACCTGCTTCAATTTTCCTAATCCTCCAAATGAAAGCACAAGGTATTTGTTCTCATGCTTTCTTCTGAACACCGGCAGGGTGGGCACCTTCCATGGGGGTCTTAGTCTCTTGTGTTATTAGTTCTCTTGTTAATCTATCCTCACAGATTCTACTTTTTAAAAATGTGGTTGTCTTTTTCTTATTGACTTGAATACATTCTTTTTGCACTGCACATCCCAGCACCATGTTATTGTAGATCTTTTCTCCTGAGTGTTGCCTTTAGTTTTGTTTATGAGTCGGTTCTATTTTGGATGTAAGTGTGTGCAGCTTTAGGTTTTGGTTTTGTTTTTGACTGGGCTGACATTTTCAATTTTTATGAATTCCAACCTGTCAGTCTCATTTCTTATGGGCATCTGAGCTTAGTGTCTTGCATGAAAGGTCTTTTCCTACCCTGGATGACAGAGTGTTTCCTCTGTGTATGTTTTAAGAGTTAGATATTTAATCCAGCATTGTTATCTTTATCTTAACTGGAAGTGAGAATTATAATATATGCTTCCTGAGGATTCAGTGGATAGCATGTATAAGGGGTCCTGCCTCCCTTTTTTTCTTCCATTTTATTCTGTTTGGGGGCTGTAACAAATCACCATGGACTGAGTGGCTTAAACAACACACTTTTATTTCTCACGGTTCTGGAGGCTGGGGAGTCCAAGACCAAGCCTCTGGCAGAGTTGATGTCTGGTGAGAGCCCACTTCCTGGTTCATAAACAGACCTTCTCACCATGCCCTCACATGGTGGGAGAGGTGAGGGAGCTCTGGAGTTTCTTTTATGAGGGCAATAATCCCAGTCATACCCTCACGACCTAAACACCTCCCAAAGACCCCCTACTGATATCCTGACGCCATCACATTGGGTCAGGTTTCAACATGAATGTGGGGGACACAGACATTCAGACCATAGCATCCGCCCACCTTTCCAATCACACATGGACAAGCCCACTCTGTTCACAGTGGGGTCCTTAGGGCTCTTCCTTTGATGCCGAGGAATTTGGGCACAATGTTTGGGAATCCTCAGGACCTCTTACCACCTTTGCTGCCCTGGAAAAATGACCTGCTCCTCATGTCCACTGTTTGGTCCACATTTTACAGCTCAGCTGTGGGATTTGAACATAGTTGCAGGCCAAACCCCTTGCCGTCATCCTGGACTCTCATCTCTCTCTCTCCCCATGCCCAGTCCATCAGTAGATGTCACATGTCTCTCCGAAGACACATTGAGACCCCGGCCACTTCTGCATACCTCCTCTGCCATCGGCCATGCCAGGCCACGTTGCCTCTTGTCTGGATCATGACAGTGCCCGTTACGTTCTGCCCTGGAAGTCTCCTCTCCCATAGCAGCCAGAGTGACCTTCCAAAATGCAAATCCAGCCATTTTTGCTCTCTGCTCCAAATGCTCCAGACCCCCTATTGTACTCAGAATAGAATCACAGGTGTTTTCATGGCCTTCTCCATGTCCCTTTGCTTCATTTCCTGTTCCCTCCTGGACACCCTTCCCACTTGGTACTTGTTCTTCCTCAGGTACCCTGGGGCTTTCTCTTGCTGTTGGGCGCCCTGTGCTTAGGGGCCTGCAGGGCTTACCCCTCCCTTCTTGTGGTGCTGCCCAACCATCACATTTTCAAGAAGTCTTCCTTGGTCTTGTCTCGAGCAGCCCTCCTCACCCCATGATGCTCTGTAACCTCTTCCCTCTTTTTCTCTTAGCACTGACCATGGCCTGACATGTCATACATTTATTTGTATGTTTTTTTTTTTGTGTATGTGTGTGTCTTCCTGAACTGGCATGTAATTTCCACCAGGAGAGAGACTTTGTTCCCGGCTGAATGAACCTCTAGCCCCAGAGCTATGCCTGACATATAGAAGTCTCTCACCTGTTTGACAAATAACTATAGAAACATCAAGTCCAGACTTGTTCTGATTAGGGCCCAGCTTACTGTTAGATCCTTGGTGACCTCCCTATGGGTCAGTCACCAAGTGGATAGTGTGAATGTTTCCTCCCATTAATGCCATTTCCTGTGGGCTCCATCACGAGCTGGGGCAGGTCGGGGTGTGCAGGTGTCTGTCTCTGTGTGGGTCCATCTAGGCCTAGTCCTTGCCACAGTAAATCATCACTGCACAGACCAGACCATGCCTCATCGCATGACCAAAGGGCAACTCAGCAAGCTCTTCAGCAGCCTCTCTAATTGGTGTCATCTTCAAGAACAACCTGTGGCTTCCGACCAGTTGTACTTGTAAGAACGGCTCCTTCCCTCTCATGAAACATCTTAATGTAGCTGGTAGTTGGACCTCCCCGCACCTTCTCATTTCACCAAGCTATAAAATGGAGGCTAAAAATAGGTGCAATAAGTGGAGTGTCGCTTCACCTACAGCCAGAGCACACGAGTGCAGTCTCTGGGGGCTGAATCCTTGCATCCTTAGATGCCAGAATGAGGTATGAGGGATCAGGGCACCTGACCTCTACCTCCACCTCTGACCATTGTTTTTGAACAATTTTGGGGGCAGGAGGTGGAGTAAAACTTAGAGCAATTAATTGTTAATTAATTGCTATTAACACTCATTAATTAATTGCGATTAACAGTTATTAATTGTTAATTAATAACTTTCTTTGGATGACATTTCTTCTGTAGAGACTTTCTGACTGTTGCTCTCCGTGTTTGTGATTGTTAGGTGAGGCAACATGAAGTAGTCAATAGAGAAAGATGTATTTCATGCATAATAGTGAACAATTTTTTTAAAATCAATTTTTAATAGGCTCTATTTTTAGGGCCAGTTTGAGGGTCACAGCAAAACTGATGCTATGCACAGATTTTTCACACACCGCCCGCCACATACAGCCTCCCTCATTACCAATATCCCCAACTAGAGTGATCAGTGCCTTACGGTTGATAAACCTACACTAACACCAGAGTATTGTCTGGAGTCCACAGTTTATAGTAGGATTCATTCTTGATGGTGGACATTCTGTGGCTTCAGACAAATGCATAATATATAACCACAATTACAGTAACATACAGAGTAATTTCACTGCCCTAAGATGAAATTTTAATTATCCAAGTAATATATGAATATACATTCATATCATTTTAAAACATTCTGTAAAAAACCTGAAGTTTCTTTTTCTACCACCTCCAATCTTAGAGCCTGCCCGAGAATTAATGTTATCCCACTGTGTCCTTCCAATGACACTGGGTAACCCTTGGAAGCAAGGTGACAATACTGGTTATAACTCCAGGACTATTGATGAAGGAGCTCGAGGGCTGGGCATGTACCAGGGGTTTGTGTTCATCAGTTCATGGCAACTCTGTAAGGTAGGAGGTGAGTACCATTTTGCTAATTATAGCTTTACTGAGCTTTGTCACATGCCATAAAATGCACCCTTTAAAAGTATACAAGTCAGTGGTGTTTTTATATATTTATAGAGTTGACATCCATCATCACCATCTTATTCCAGAACATTTTCATATCCTAAAAAGAAACTGCATAGGGGCTGGGATTATGGCGCAGTGGTAGCGTGCTCGCCTAGCAGGCATAAGGCACTGGGTTCGACCCTCAACACCACATAAAAATAAAAAATAAAGATATTCTGTCACCTACAACTAAAAAATAAACATTTAAAAAAAAAAAAAGAAACTGCACACTCATTAGATGTCTCTCCCTATCCCCATTCTCTCCTTTTCCCCATTCCCTGATAATCACTAGTTCATCTTCTGTCTCTAAGGATTTGCCTGATGTGGATATTTCACATAAATGGAATAATGCAACATGTGGCCTTTTGTGACTGTTTTCTTCACTTAGCATGTCCTTAAGGTCCATCCTTGTTGTAGTGGGTGTCAGTGCATTACTTTTTTTTTTTTTGACAGCTAGATAAATTCTATAGAAAAGAAAAACCACATTTTGTTTATTCATTTATCAGTGGGTGAACATTTGGGTTGTTTCCACTTTTTGGCTATTATGGATTATGCTACTATGAACATTCATGGGCGAGTTTTCTTGTGGACATATGCTTTCAATTCTCTGGGGTGTATACCTAGGAATGGAATTGCTGGGTCTTAGGGTAACTCTACATTTAATATATTGAAGAGTATGAGCAAAGTGTTTTCTGAGGTGTCTGTCTGCACGTTTTACATTGCTGTTGGCAGTGAAGAAGGTTCTATTTTCTCCCAGTTCTTGGAACACTTACTATTGCCTGCCTTTTTTATTTTTGAAGACGTGAAGGGAATTTCACCATGCCTTCAATGTGCATTTCCTTAATGACCAATGATATTGAGCATCTTTTTGTTTGTTTATTGGTCACTTGCCTATTTTCTTTGGAAAAATGTCAAATAAAATCCTTTGTCTATTTTTCAATTGGAGTTATTTGCCTTTTCAGTTTGTGACCCTATTGTACAAATGCAAGGCCTTTCCTCTGGGGCAATGGACAGAAAAAGCAGAGTTCTGTGTTTCTCAGTTCTTATGAAATTTTTCAAGTGTTGGAATTGAGTTTTACTTTGAATGTAGGCTTATCTCCTTACCCATGTCTAAAACTATTGTTTTGCATCTAGTATGTGCCAGACTATATAGAGTTTACTCCCTCTCCCTCTTTTTAAGTGCATCATAGCTATACATATACTTTTTAAAACAATTCTGCAGAGACTGAGGCTCAGAAAGTTTACATTACTAGACCAAAGTTACACAGTGAGAAACCATGCTGAGTCTATTGACTTCTTTTCCCTTCTTTGCCAAAAACACAGTAAAACACAGACAGACAAACCCCATTTGCCAGTTCCTGTGGCAGTGGCCAAAAGCTGAACCTAATGTTCAACCTAGTGGTGTTATAGAAGGCGCCACACCAGGCAAGGAGGAAAGCATCTGCTCCAACAGGGCTGCTCAAGTTCAATTGCTCAGAGCTGGGAGCTGTAGAAATGAAGTGGCTGAACAGTGGAGTGGCCACTTCTTTGTTGAAGAAGAGAACTTCAAGGTGTTCCAGAGGCTTCATCTTTATTACCTCCTGCTGTGCAAAAGTGCTTCATCAGGACTGTCTCAGTTCTGTTGCTGGAGGCGGAGGAGGAATCACTGAATTACTGGATCATGCAATCACTTTAGAGTTGCTGAGTGGAGAGAAGGGGTTGGTTATTCAAATTCTCACTTTCTTCCATCGAATCTTTGGCGGCTTCTCCCAAATAGCTGCCTTAAAATGCCCAGTAACATCCCTGCAGCCTTGGGTGTGCTGGGTCATATTGTTTTCCTGCCAGCGGTCTGGCACTTCAAGACTTAGAGAGGGTACATTCTTTCTTTGTAGCCAAAGCAGATATTTTTGCAGCGTGTGAATCATCTGAGGAGTGAGAATAGCAGGCGAAGGAGGCCAGGATCATCATTATCACCGACAAACATTTGTCAGGCACCTACCTAAGTGCCCCAGGTTTGCTAAAACAGTGCCCAGCAACCTCGGCTCTGGTCTGTCTGCATCCCCCCCTAGGAACTTGACCTCTCAGACCCTGACTCTGCATCTGGCACATGCTAGGCATTTGGGATTGAAGCCCAGTCTTAAGAAGTTTAAATTCTTTAGGTGGAGAAACACATGTGGACCACCAAGCAAGGTGAACTGTGATAAACCCTGTCACCAAGCTGTGAATAAAGTGACACACATGGTCTGGGAATGTGGGCAATGGCTCCCCTTTCCCATCTACCCAGCAGGATAATCATCCTGACTCTATTTAATTCATGAAGATGTCTTGGAAGTAAATGAGACCATGAATACGCGAGATGTGAATGAGCTAGTTGTTCTAACTCTGGGGAGTCAGAAATCCCTTTCACAAGTCAATGAAACTTTGGACTTCTACCTCAGAAAAATTGAAAGCAATTTCAATTTCATGAAACCCACCCATAGACCCCTACAGGGACCTCTGGATTAATAATCTGTTTCAAAGCTTATCCCCTCAAGGTATTGTATAGTCCCAGCTTAATTCATATTATTAGCAATTCACATTACTATTATTAAAGATAACTATATTTCTCATTTTTATGTTAAAAAGTTTCTCCTTAAAAAACAAACAATATAAAAAACAAAACAACAAAAGAAACCACTTGTCCAGGTGTCCATTGGTGGATTCATGGATAAAGAAATGTAGTATTTACACAATGGATTATTGTTCAGCCATACAAAGAGAATGAAATCCTATTATTCATGGCAATGTGGATGAGTCTGGAGGACATTATGTGCAATAAGTGGAATAAACCAGGCATGGAAAGATACATGCTGCACGAGCTCATTCATATGTGGAAGCTAAAAAGCTGATCTCACAGAAGAGCAGAAGAGTGGTCTCTAGAAGCTAGGAGGAGAAGGGGGGATAGGGACATAGAAGGGATGGATAAACAGTACCAAAATTTAGATAGGAGGAATGAGTTCTGGTGTTTTGTACACAGTAGAATTAACTATATTTAAAAACAATTGACTGTATATTTCAAAAGAGCTAGAAAAGAAGATTTTGACTGTTCCCAACACAAAGAAATGATAAATGTTTGAAGTGACGTGAATGCAAAATTACCCTGATTTGATCATTATGCAATATGCACATGGGTGAAAAACCACACTGTAACCCATAAATATTAAACATTTGCAATAAATGTGTATCAATTAAAAATTTAAAAACTCATTTGCTAAATGTCCTTTATAAGCAGATGTGATTTAGATTCATGAACTCTAAGGATAAAGCAAAAGCAAGGTAATCCAATCAAGGGAATCCAGATTTTTCTTCTGTTCTTGTGCACATGTCTAAAATAAAATAGAAAGCAATTATATAGAAGTAGACTTTAAAAAGATACACACACATATATATATATATATATATATATAAACCTGTATTTTAGGCATGGAGTCTTGCTTGCCTTCATATTTGGGGACTGCAGAGTCCACAGAGCTGGTTGGGGGGGCAGCGTTAAATCCTCTACTCTTGTAAAACTAATTTTATGGCACAGAGCTGGGGTGGCGTGTGTGTAGGCGGCTGAGGGCATTGGCCACGCCAGGTTCCCCGAGACGGGAGGCAGGATTGACAGCCACAGCTTGGTCCCTGTGCTGGGGTGGAATCTGCTGCGTGTGCAGCCTCCTTCCTGCCCACCCCCCGATCCTGGCAGGCAGTGGTGCTGGGCAGACAGACATCATGCCTGTCTCAGGGGCAGATGTGCTGTTGGCCACCCCATCTGTCCCTCCTGCCCCTCCTGTCTGGGCTCTCTCTCTTGGGCATTTCCCCTCCCCCTCCTCCACTGACGCAGCCCCTTGACCAGCTTCTCAGTGGAATGTCCTGTCCCAGGAGGCATTGCATCACTGCTGTGCAGCGTCCCTCTCCAGATGACTGGTATCGCTCTGACCATGAAAGGACTGAGGTTTGGGTTTCAAGGCTGCCGTGGGTGTCTGTGTCCTAGGTGACTTATCTGAAAGCTGGAGCTGGTTCATGATCCCATCCAGTATTTATACACCATCGTATTTTTTCCCTCCTAAAGCACCTGCTAAGATACCCCATCATGGTCCTCTGGCATGGGGCCGCATAGACTGAGGCCCCCAACTCACTTGTCTACCACTCTTAGGACAATCTGAGATGTGGTCTTGGGTGGAGGCAGGACCACTGAGTGCCCAGGTGAGGATGTCATAGATGCCACAACTTGAGATTGAGCCCTTTCTCCATGCACTGAATATGGAATCATGGTTAAGTGATGACATCTCTAAGTGACTCACTTTCCCTGATGGTGAGGTGGGAATGACACCTACTTCCTTGCATCTATGTGAGGACTAAATGATACTGAAGAGGGACCACAGAGTTCAGAGTTCAAGATCACCCACACTCCAACATCAGCGGCAAACTTAGGGGTCCGTTAGTCCGTACTCAGGTGTGTAATTTTTAGAAATACACAGTGTACTGGAAGCTGTTATAATCACAATTTTGATTTATAACAATGAAATGATATAGGTTAAAATAAACTGAGGAAAGGGGGCAGACTTCAGGTTAATTTCACACATGGAGCTTCAGGTAGTCCTTTCGCAGTGGGATTGTGCAAAGCAGTAGCTTCTGGAAACAGTGTGTGACCATACACATGGAGTATTACCAACCAGGAAGCTCAACTGAGCTTTGGAGAAAGTTTTCATTGGGGTTAGTTCATGTGGGCATGAGCCCCTGGCTGACCTCAGTCTCTAGTCTCTGGGTTCAGTCTCTGGTATTGCGTGGCACAGGGCCCTATCATAAACCACACTGTTAGATTATCTGCAGGACAGATAGTCCTGACTTACCAGACAGGACAATCCAAGGGCTTAAAGGTCACCTCTCAGAGCTGAGGGAGGCCAAAGGCCAGGCCTCTCTTTGGGGAAGCTTAGTTCTTTCCTGGATAGGAACAGTGCCCCAGACAGCATGTGGTACATGGTGGACTTCAGGGAAATTTTTGCTAGTGTTTGGTTTTGTGCCCCAGGGTCAAGGTGAGGGATATAGCTTCAGTTTTCTTTCTCTATGTGTTGATTATGTCTGTCATCTTGGGAAGGCAGCACTCATCTTGCCTATTTGAAGTTAATATCAGGGTGTATTTTTGCCAAATGATAATGCCTCACATTCATACTTTAAACCTGTCAGTCACATGTGTTGATCTGAATCTCACAATGAGGTTGATAGACAAGGTCATTATCCTGATTTACAAGTAAGACAAGTGATACCATGGGAGGCTTGCAGAGTCACCACATCTCAAGACTGACACTAGGGATAAAGGTGATGTCCCTGGGTATCTCTCCATCCTCTTGCTGACCTCCTGAGTACCACTCTGTTAATGTGTCAACCTTGAACCAGCTGGGCCTGGTCCCTGCTCAGGTACGGTACTGGCCACATGCAAGCTGTGTGAATTTGGGAGAATCTCTTACTGTCCCCCTGCCCAGTGAGACAGAATCACCTGAGATAAGTGGGGCAAGGTACTGTTAGACAGTGGGGAATGTGGGTACTCATAGTACGCAGGCTTGTTATTATTATTATGCTGCAACTCAACGACAACAACTTTGAGCATTTTGCTAGCTAGGTGTGTAAGAGATTCAGACTGAGAAGGTCTCCAACACAAAGGCATTTGCCGCACAATCATTGATTCTTTTTAGATAATTGCCAGGTAATTAAATGTCTACATATTGGTCGTTCCTGAAGCTCCTCTTGTCTGGGGGTGTCTCTGCCTTCAGTTCCTGGTGCCTGGGCTCCCTCTGCTGCCCTTCCTGCCTCTCCTCCTCACCCAGTGAACTGCACTTCCTCATATTCCAGCCACTTCCTGTTGAGGTTCACACCCCCTCATTACCTTATTGTTGAAAGCATTTATCAACTATAGCTTCACACAGTCTGATTAACATCTATCTCTGCTGCTAGGCCAGCCCTAGGAGGGCCGCAGCTGAGGTCACAGCTCCCTGCTGCCACATGCCGTGCTAACATAGAAGTCAGGTGGGATCTCCTAGCAGCTCCACTGATTCCTAACCATCCTTCACTTTAGGATCACTGCCTTTGTGTCCTGACTGCATTATGGGTAGGCCTGAGGGGGATCTCACCCATCTACACCCTAATAGGAAGCTGGAATGCTGAGAGGCACTCTCCCAACTTCCTCTCTCTGGGGATATTGATGTCACTGCCTCTCCTTTTTCAGACTAGTTTGGATTTCCAGAGGCTGGCCTGTGCTGGCCAGGAGCTCTGTGTGCCACTGGGAGGAGCAACTCTCTAGGTGGCTCCTTGGCTACTTAGAACACATGGACATGGTTTCCTAGGGCTCGGCTTGCCTTCTCCTGATGGAGCATCAACATAGCAGCACCTAGGCAAAGCCTCTGAGGGAAAGAGTTAAGGACTTGAAATTGAAGCCTCCCTTGTTAATCTTGACTAGGCGTCCCAGCCCTTCCCTGGTGGTCCAACCCCAGAGCCCCCACTGGTTCTGCAGGCCCTCCAGCAGAATGAGCACAGCGCGCGTGCTGATCCTGAGGACTCCTTCTGCACCCTGGGAGAGGCAGGCAGCCTTGCACTGATGGCATTTGGACAGGTGCGGCTCTTTTCCTGGCTGTGCTCTTGACGTGCGGCCTTGACAAGCTTTAAGCTGCTAGAAACTTGTCTGTAAAATGAGCGGTGTCGCCCTCAGACCATGTCACACATCCTCCTGTCAAAAGCTCAGCACGGGAGCTGGGATTGTAGCTCAGTGGTAGAGCACTTGCCTGGCATGTGTGAGGCACTGAGTTTGATTCTCAGCGCCATGTAAAAATAAATAAAATAAAGGTCCATAGACAACTAAAAAATTTTTTTAAAAAACTATCAACTTTAAAAAAAAAAAAGCTCAGCAGAGTGGGATGGAGCACTCCCTCTCTCTCAGATTCCTGGTGTCCCCCTTCCCTTCCCCTTCCTTCCTTCTCTTCCCAATTAGACAGTGTGAGAGCTGTCTTGTGGGAAAAGGAGGAATGAGGAGGAAGGCATCCTTTCTGATTTCTTCCCATTCCCTATGCTCCTACTTGAAGTGCCAGGCTCCTACCCTGCTTAGAGCAGGCATGTAGGGTCAGACCCCTCTAATGCATGCCCTTAGGGGAAACCTGTGTGCCGGGTCCCTCCTTAGCCCTGTGTAATTGGCATGCTTGTGTGGCGCTGTTTCTGGTAAGGATTTCCAGGGTGTCATTCAATGATGGGGCTAAGTTTGAGGTCAGAGACTGTTTAGTTTCATCTTCTCTTGGTATGAAAGGTAATCTTCACCCTTGTTATTCTGCATGAGACCAGCTCTCCCTATCGGAGCAGCTGGTGGTTCTGTTGGGAGCTAACTGGACTCCTTTCCTTTCACATCCCCTAGTCCTGCCCTCAAATTCAAACAAAAAACAAGCAAGCCAGAAAGCAAACTATCAAAGGAGTTGCTGTTTTCTCTGCTTGATTCCTTTCCTTGAGAAGAAGAAAAGAAGGAAGAAAGGCAGCTCCTATGGCTCCTGGGGAACCAAGAACAGGATGGATGGGTGAAGGGAGGAGCTGAATTGTATCTGGAATTCCCATTAGAACAGGGCTTTTCTATCCACATTGTCTTATGCTTGTACCCTAGGCCCCAGTTTCCCTCTGCCAAATCCCATATTTTCCGAAAAATCCAGGGATTCACCCTGGTTAGCTGAATTCGTAAATTAATCTGCTCTTGTTATGATTCTATCATTTCCTACATGCGCCCTCACCTTTGCCTGGGTCCTTGAAATGACTTTCAGTAGTCCTTTATATTACAAGTTTGTAAAACTCTCTTCTTCCCCCTTCGTTCTCTAGGCTAGTTCATCTGAGGATATTCCGAGAGTGTGCTAACAAATAGAAATTTTTATGTTAGATTAGAATACTTGCAAGGAAAAGCTACTTGTCCTTGTCCACTTCAGAGAAGGGGCTTCTCACAAGAGTTTTCCTTAGTTTTACATTGAGTAGATGTTCTCTTCACCTTGATTTGCAAAATGTCAGCCTTTCCCTCTTCAATATATAATTATAGTAAAATGCAGGACAGTAGTCTGGCCTTTTAGAATTCTCCTTTGCACTTGACCTCATGTGTAAATCCATCCTCTTGATCTTATGTGTAAATCCATCCAGCTTCTGTGTGCTATACCATTTTTTCTCATTCTCCTCACCCGTCTTGTTCTAAAAGGAGTACATATCTCAAATAACTTCCAGTTTTGATCTGAATTAATAATTATGCTTTATTTCTAATTCTGATTTCTTTTCACTCCCTTTTGGTCTTTTTCTCCGGTGTTTTTCTCATATACAGCCTCCAGTATTTCTATAGTGCAATTGTGCTGTGTTCGTCGTCTTAACGGTTGTGACTTCTGCTTTTCCCTATTCTTTCCCCGCCCTTCCCTGCTGTTTCTGTTTGAGAGGTGAGCATTGACTTTCTTTCCCTGACCTACCATCAGCCATAGTTCTTTCCAGATTGTTCTGCGATCGCTCCTATGAGAGTTATTTTTTATGAAAACAGGCATCTCTTTCCCTATTGTATTCTCTCAGATTTAAAGAATTTGGGGGGAAGCACTTCCTTTATCCACTAGATAGAGGTAATATTACTTGCCTAACAATCCTGACTAACAAAAGCAAAACCAAATTTTGGAGGGCACATTCAGTTCACTGCTACGTCCCCAGCAGTTGGGTTCATTTTCTTGGCAGGTCCTAAAATCATTTCCTAAATACTTTGTTTCTTACACAAACTTCAGTTTTTGCATCCTGGGATCCAGGGCCTTCTGTGCTGCATGGAGCCCCTGACATGTGAAGTTCATCCATTCCGGCCACTGACACCCCATTGCTGGATTGCAGAACATAATTTCTGTAGTGAAGCTGGCTCTTTCCTGCTGTAAGAAGACTGAGACAAGCCAGGTGCACATCTGTAATCCCAGTGACTTGGGAGGCTGAGGCAAGAGGATTACAAGTTTGAAGATTACAACCTAGCGAGACCCTGTCTCAAAATAAAAAATGGAAAGGGCTGAAGATGTAGCTCAGTGGTTAAGCTCCCCTGGGTTCAATCCCCATCACCTTTTCCTCCGCAAAAGACTGAGACAATGTCAACATGAGAACTCAGTCTTCCAAGTTCAGAGGTCTTGAGATTCTCACTGGAAACCACCGACTGTGCTGACCTCTGGAACTACTTAGCACAAAACCAGTTCCTCATAGCAGACCCTGGGGATCCTAGGAAACCTTCCCAGGCAGCAGGATCGGGACTGGGATTGTTTATGACTGGAATTGGTAATGACGGATCACATCACCAGTATTGTCAGGAATATCAGCTCAGAAAATCTCCTTTCGCTTCTGTCTGTATTTTCCCTATAAAATCAATTCCTCTAGGCACCCAGGTCCCTGCTGGGCACCTACTGCTTTGTTCTCTTTCCTCCTTATCTCTGTCTTAGAACCATCCCTCTCTAATGCAGGAGAGAAACTTGTAAGACTTTGAAACATACCTGCAGCCAAGCCAAACAGATTTCTTTATAACTTACTTGTAGTTCTTATGAGGACCTCTTTCTGTCCTTCTAGCTCCAGAGCTCATTCATGGCATCTCAGTTTTGTCCATTCTTGTCCCCACTCTTGACGTTTCTTGTAGGGCAGAATCAGTGACACCAACCCTTACCTCTTGCCTAGATTGTGGGGCTGAGCAAGACAATGAGGCAAAGCCACAAAGCACAGAGCCAGGTGTGTGGCTAGGAGGAGTGTCAATGTGACATCCAAATATCTACCCCAGCAGGTGTGTTTGGAGGACATTGCCTTGGGATAAATGATCTCCAGACGCAGAGAGGAGGCAAACACCATGGTTTGTGGTTACTATGAATAGAATTGTCCGTGTAGGGCTTGCTTGTTGGTGTCGTGAGCCTTGATCAAGTTCATGGCAAAGCAAGGGTGTAGCCCCTTTCAGGATTCCTGGTGATCTTGCCAATTGTTTCTGTTTAGCTTAAGAAACAACTGGCTTCACACTGGCCACAGAATTCCCTCACTTGTATGACTCGGCACTTCCCTGTGACTTTGCAGAATGCCTAGAAACTGCTCTCTCAGCTACTTTCACTCTCACTTTAAAGATTATCACCTCTAAAGCAAGGTAACTGACATGGACATTTTATCCCCAGCAATTTGGTTTGCCCTTCTAGGGGGCCTTTCTCAAAACAACGGTCTCACTGATGCTGACATGTGACTTTACCTAACCAGCATGTGCGGAGTAAGGTTTATTCATGCCTCCCCTTTTCTTATCTTTTCAGCATAGGTGGAAATATCTGTTAAACCATATTCATTAGATCCATTCCCCCCACCCCCCCGCCTTTTTAAAAAATAAAAGCAGCCCCTCCCTTCCACCCACTGAAGAAATAATATTCATTGTTCACGGATGGTTGACGTTCTGTCTTGAATTATTCATCTTTGGGCAAAAGCTTGATAGCATTATGTTAATTTAAACATATCTTTAGGGCTGGGGCTATGGCTCAATGGTAGAATGCATGCCTACCATGCACACGGCCTGGGATTTGATCCCCAGCACCACAAAATAATAAAAATATCTTCATGACTGATTTGGCTTTTAGAATGTCATAGAGTGTGAGAAAGAGGATTTCATTTGGGTCCTCAGAGAAGCTGGTCTGTGCTTCCTTAGGTGATGGTTCACTCTTCAGATGTTGAAGAAAAGGGTGGTGAGATTGTAGGAGGAGAAATAGGAGTAGAGAAGGGGCGGGAACAAGAAAACCGAGGACCACAACGCAGCCACGTCAGTGTGGACATGAACTAAGAGTAGTGAACAAAACAGACGACGGGAGCTCACACCTGTTTGGAACTTGTAAGTTTTTACTTTCAAATGTGGCTTGAGTCTTCATCTAAGTGCAGGTGTCCTTGGAAACCATTCTCTGTGCTCAGTCTTTTCCTCCTCATTAAAACTGGGGTTGCATCTGTGTTGAATCTGATATTGTAGTGTACGTACCTTTTTTAACCTGTGGGTAAGATAATTTTATCCTGAGTATGCAGAAGGTGAAATTTTAGCTTGGATCCATTACAAAAATTCTCTCATATTCTTACTTCAAGAAGACTCTTAATATACCTAGACCTTACCCCACTGAGATGACAGACAGCTTTGTGTGGGTTGAGGAGAGCTGGTCCCCTGAGGACTGAGGACTGCACACACCCAGGTGAGACTGTGCGTATGGAGCAACTTCAGTACAGGTGAGAGCTCTGAGAAGCTTGACTTTTTTTTTTTTTTTGGTACTGGAGATTGAACTCAGGGGCACTTGACCACTGAACCACATCCCCAGCCCTATTTTGTGTTTTATGTAGAGACAGGGTCTCACTGAGTTGCTTAGCGCCTCGCCATTGCTGAGGCTGGCTTTGAACTTGGGATTCTCCTGTCTCAGCCTCCCTAAGTGCTGGGATTACAGGTGTGCGCGCCACCGTACCTGGCTAAGGCTTGCCTTCTTTTTAGGATGAGATTTGAGTAGGAAATGGTGAAAACTTTCTGCAATCTGGGAGGGTGTTTTTCCCACACACATTTATTGGGTACACACTGCATGTCAACCTGTGCATGGTGCTGTCCTTGACGCGAGGGGCTGAGTAGTGAACAGAACAGACAACACTCTCTGCCCTTCTGACACTTGCATCCATCCGTAATCTCCCAAAATAGGATTATTTTGTCGAGCTGCTGGATCTCTGGACCCTGCAGAGAATTTTACATTAGGGAAAGAACAGTGTTTATGTAAGGGCATAAAGAGGAGAGAGAGTCTAGAATTTAGGAGTTGGGAGCCAGTTTTCCAGTCCTTTGCAGACAGAACTCAGCCTGAGGCCTGATGTGGCATGAAAGAGCATCAGCATTGATTGAATACCCCAGTGGTGACCTCCTGGGGGTGTGACAGTGGTGACCTTCTGGAGGTGTGGCTTTCGGCAACTCTGACGAGGATTAATGATCTGGTACTGGGGGGTTGAACTGTGAAAGTGAACCAAGATCAAGCAGATCAAACACTAGGCGTTAGTGTCGGGCAGGTCATAGTATGAGGCTTCTGAGCAACCTGCATGACTGATACGCCTCACCAACAATGAGAAAGTTGTACCCAACAGCCCTGTCTGGCTGGTTCTCCTGCCTCACTGGGAATTCCCAGCCCCAGCTGTTCTGTCCCCTTCTCCCTCCCCTTCTAAGTGCCAGATCTGCTGCAGCCTTCCCTGATCCTCAGCAATGCAGACATGTCTGGGAACTTGGATGCCGAGGCAGCTTAGCATTTCCCGCCCCAATACTGAATTGAAACAGGTTCCTCAGGAAGACCAGGGCTGAGGAAGGAAGTCTAGTCTGAGACCCCACTGTGGCTCTAAAAAGTCCATTTAGAGTTTTGTAGAGATCTGTTGTTTGGGTGTGGGTTGGATGACCTTGTCTGTGAGTTGGGATGGAGCAATGTTGACCTTGGAAGATTAGGATGCTTTTGTTTCTGGCGGGACCATGGAGTGTAGGTATGAGCTTCTGTGGGAGAAAGACAATAAATTTTTTTCTGAGGTTGGGGGTTTTGGTATCAGCCAAACCCTAATGGACTGGGCAGAATTGGGTTGCTGGGTTACTGGCAGCTTAGTCTGAGTGTCTTGGGGACAAGGGCAAGAAAGAGAAGGGTGGCGAAGGCTCTGATGGGAAGGAGGGACAGAGGAGTTCTTGGGAGCCCAGTGTGGGGAGCACCCTTTCTACAGAGCTGGGTTATAAATCTGCCAGGGAGATGAACCTCCCTCTTCTCCTGTCCCTTCCACATCTTCCTCTCCCACTGGGGCTTGGCCTGCATGAGAAAAACAAGTTTGTGTTCACTTTGACCTCCCTGTAAGTGGGAAAAAGACTCTTTCCTGGGCTAAGGTAATGGTTCTTTCTTACCTTCATCCATCCCTTTTCTCAGGAGGGAGGCCACAGATATCATATGTGTGTGTGTGTGTGTGTGTATAATTTTTTTTTCCTGGTACTTGGATGCTTTACCACTAAACTACATCCCTACCCCTTCTTACTTTACCTTTTGAGACAGGGTCTTCCAAAATTGCTGAGGCTGGCCTCCAGCTTGTAATTCTTCTGCCTTAGCTTCCTGAGTACCTGGGATTACAAGTGTTCACCACCACACCTGGCCCAGATATGACATCTTTATTTGTGTGAAAACATGTAAATACATTCACTTGAGGGGGCATTGTTCAGCAGTTGTAAGAACAGCCACGTTAGCTCTTCTGAGCTCCCAGAGGGGTTACAGAAGCCAATGGAATCTGGCTTGGGAGAAATATCCATAGATTCCCTATGTTGGGTACTTCTGTCCAGGGTTACTTTGCTCTTATTACCCAGGGTGCAGATCCTTCCCCATCTTACTATCTGCATTCGCGTTTTCCTTTTGATCCTGTGGCACCCAACCAGACTTTCCTTATCTTCTTGGCCATTCAAGATGGCAGCACTATCCCTGGAAAGGCTGAGCTTCCTTGGGTACTCCTGATACTTCCTCCAGCTTGTGTTCCCACATTCTTTGTCTTTGCTTTTGTCTACTGTTTTATATCTGAGATCTCTTCTACCCCTTCCCAGACCAGAAGCTCTTATGAATAAGCCAAAAAGTACAAGTGTTTGCCATACTTTAGTGTGGATACAGGCAAGAGAAGAAACTGTCTATGGATGTAACACAGCACAGATAATTAGGAAATCAGGGCTACCATCTTCCTTGCACTTCAGAAGTGGGAATCCAGGGACCATCAGCTGTTTCCATACTAGGTCCCTTGGCACCAAAAACTTCATATGTCTTTATTTGAACTCATCATCCTCTTGCTACCTGTCTTCATGCTCCACACGACTCCACCATCAACTCAGAAGGCCAGGGACCCATGAGTCACCCTGGCCGCCTCTTTCTCCATCAACTCCCGTATCCTCTGCACATCCGCTCACGAAGTTCTGCTGCCCAGCGAGTGCTCCATCCTTTATTGTAGATTAGATATTCCTAGGAGGAACTCCAGAATCCCTTCCTGCTCTGATGTTCTGCTACTTGCCACGGGATTCTGCTGGCTGTGGTTTGACTTTCCCGTGTCCACTTCCTCATCTCAGAAGCCTTCTGCACCATCCACTCCTGGGCCTGCCTGTTGGCTCCTTGAGCTGTTCTTCCTTAGCTTCTAGGCTGGAGGCCCTTCCTTGGACCTCCTGTATATAAACCTTCAAGGCCCACCCTAAGAGAAGGAGAGAACTTGGACAGTGTTGCTGCATAAGCCACTGAAGTCTCTGGATCTTGATCTTCATCTGGACCTTGGTCTTAAAGGTGGGGCTGGGTCTTTCAGTGTGCTCACCTGGACTTTTTCTGGAGCTGTTAAAGGTAAGAAGCTCGACGAAACTCAATATTTTTTCATCACCCATAAACTTCCTTGTGCAGAAGTTTTATTTTCTCCTAACGCAGTTTCTTTCTTTTACAGATGACATATTGAAAGAAAAAAGAACCTAACTTTATATACAAGTCTAAGCGGTTTACCCAAAGCTATTATAGTAAGTGTGTTTTGATAGCTCTTCTCAGTGTTTTCTATTTCAAAGCACCTGGGTAGTAGCTTCAAGATTCTGATAATGTTTTAACCCTCCCTCCCTAAAGCTGCCTTTGTAGATACCAGAGACTCCTCTGGTTCTTGATCAAAGGGCTGAGACCAGGAACATAAAAATATTCATTTCCATTTTATTCTAGCCTCATTCTTCAACTCCTACTAGGAAAGATGCACTCTCTGGTGAGCTTGGATCTGGGAAAGATGCATTAGCTGGAAGCAGGCCTGAGGCTGTCCCTGAGGTCCACCACATGAACTGCTTAACGCTTCTTTGCTGTGACACAAGCCATCAGTCTCAGAGCAGCTCAAGCCTGGGAGAGTTCTGAGAACCTGATGGCTTAATGATAACTGTTTAGAGAGCTAAGACAAACTGCATTTCCAGAGTATTTTTAAATGCTTATGATAACATGGCAAATTTTGTAATGTGTGTATTTTACCAAAAGTCAAGGAAAGGCTTATGGGGTAAATGAAAGCTTTCACCAATAGGCCCACACTTAATGCTGTCCATCTCCAGTGGGGTAAGTGACTTTGTTTTGCTCATCATTAAACCAAGGTTCAGGGAGGGTGAGTGGCTTGCTAAGGGCAGAGGGTGCTAGTGGAACCAGCCAGCTTGTGCACTCTGCTCAGCTCCACTCCAAAGCCTGTCCCTCTTCCCACAGCCTCCTGACCTGGAGTTTGCACACACACCTGTGGCCTGCATGGCTTGTTTTGTTTTTGTTAGGTGTTATTCTTCCCTGGAAGAATCAGCTTCTCTTTGCCTGAGAGATTTGTCAGGGACCCCTAGCAAGGGGTTCTGGGCCACTTTTCATTAAGAGAAAGATCAGAGTGATGAAGTGCATAGGACTTACGTTTGTTTTTTGTTTTTTCAATTTTTTTTTTTTTAGTTGTTGATAGACCTTTATTTTATTCATTTATTTATATGTGGTGCTGAGACTTGAACCCAGTGCCTCACAATGTGAGGCAAGTGCTCTACCACTGAACCACAACTCCAGCCCCCAGACTTATGCTTTTAGTGTGACTCAGTGTCAACATTTCCTGAATTTGATCCCAAGGTCTTACACTTGTATACTGGATAATACTGGGAAAATTACTTCACCCCTCTGAGCCTCAGATACCTCTTCATAAAGAGGAAATGCAAGTAGGATGATAAGCATGGTTAAATGAAATTATACCAGGCCCATGGTAGGCTTGCAGGATGCCAGTGGCTCCTATGGCCATGATGTACCTCCCCTGGAAGTCTTGAAAGTGGCACTCTGGGCCCTTTGACTCTCCAGGGAGGGAACTGAGAGTCTGAAGTTCCATGAGCAGTCAGCTGATGGCTGGGAAACACCATTGCCCATGTGATGATAGGGTAAAGGTGACTTGGTATAGAGAGTTAAAAACTGGGAAGAAAGTCATTGCTTTAGAACCCTGGTTCTCAAAGGGTGGTCCTGGGCCAGCAGCAGCAGTAGCACCTGGAACTCAATTGGAATGCAGATCTTGGGCCTTCTTCCAGACTTGCTGGATAGGAACTCTGGGGGTGGATACTGGCAATGTTGTGTTAGTACAAATGTTTGGATGATTCTGGTGCCTGCTGAAGTTTGTGATTTTTAAATATCAGGCTTTATTTCATTTCAAATATACTGAGATTGTACATACAGCTATTGAGGTAGAACTCTGAAGATATGTACACTTATACCAAGAAAAGGAGAGGCTCCATTGATGTGGGGGCTTAGGTATATTTCTATAGAGGACAGTGAATCCACATTGGTCCTTTCCTGTCTCATTGTAAAACCCAATGGCCAGCATGTGGGCCAGAGAAGCTGATGGCCAGGATAAATGAAGGCACAGCCTTGATCTCACTGTCTTCCCAACCAAAGTGGACCCAGGGCAAGAAGTTGTTTCTGCTCCTCAGGAGCTGCCTCGCTTCTTGCCTGATGGTGCCAGTATCTCTCTCACACATTCTTACTGTCCTGGTTGCTGTTTATGTTGGTGTTGAAAGCAGTTGCTTGCATAGGAATGTTCTGCCTTCTCCAAACGGTGACTGTGAAGTGCATCAAAAAGTGTTTAGCAAAATACCAGTTTAGCAAAATACACCCAGTTTAGCAAAATACCCCCATCTAGTGGCAGCTGAGCCATCTGAGCACATGTGAGCGTAACTTGTGCTGGTTGAAGGAGTCAGGGAGTCTGCTCCTGATACAAACCAGCCTCAGGATACTCCTTGGCCATTATTGGCAGGAAAGAGACAGTACAAGAATTCTATAGTCATTACTCAGTTTCTTATGTGTTGGTTTCTGTTTCTTCCTGCTTCTCTGAAGGCATCATATCACCTCACGTTCTGCGCTTTCTTTGGGTACCACACATCTCTTAGGATGCCTGTTCTCATTTGCTTCTTCCTCTTTTCTCAGACTTCTTGTCCCCCAGTTCTCTGGTAGAGATTTTTCTCTCCTGAGACTTTCACTTCCACTTTGGTAGAGTTGAGTATGTATTTCTTCCTTTCTTTGATATCTTCTCCCTCTCTTTCTTGAAAACCTGTCTTTTCCCTCCATCAATTTGAGATATTTCCAGACTCCTCTGCGGTACAGAGGTACATCTCATCTTCAGTAGGTAGAATTGTTAACAGCCCTGGGCAGGCCTGTTTCAGTGGAAGTCTGAGTAGTGTGAGGTCATCTGGGCAGTGGGGCTGGTCTTGGGTATCTGTGGATGATGGGTACATCTTCAGCCACTCATAATTGGTGCCAGAACGTACGGCACTGAGCATTTTCAAATTCCCGCTCATCTCATGTGACTATAGCAGTTGGTGATGTGTGAAATGTTTATTTTTCCAAACTTACTCCCTGAAGCTGTAAAAATAGTAATAACAGCTACTATGTATTGAGAGTCCTTTGAGTTCTAGTTAGACTGTTGGTTCTCAGACTTCAGCAGGCATCAGAATCCCTCAAAGGGCTGTTCAAACACAGACAGCAGGGCTCTCCCAGGATTCCTGACACTTCTGGTGAAGCTCCAGAAGTTTCAGTTCTAAACAGTTCCCAGGTGGTGCTGATGCTTCTGGTCCAGGGACTACACTCAAAACCACTGCCACAGGTCATCTAGTAGGTGTTCAGTGGGTTGTATGATCCTCCTCACAACCCTGTAAATGAGGAATTATGGCTCCATTTTACAGATTAGGAAACAAAGGCCATGGCAGAGGTCAGGGATAGCAAGAAGCAAAGCCAGGATTTGGAGCCGAAGCCCTTGTGGCTATTATCCACCCTCTGGTCAGTGTCTCCAGGTTTCATGGGACTGATGAGGTACTCAGGATTCTCCTTCACAGGATTGTCTTGTGAGACCCACAAGAGCTCTTAGCCCCCTCCCTCGGCTCAGGGCCCTCAGTATTCGGGAGAGTGGCCCAGGGTCCTCCACTGTTTCTGGATGGGATCTTGACTCATGGCCAGATGCTGTCTTTCACTTCATAATTTCAAGTTCCTCATTAAAATGTTTAAGATTCTCCCCTGACAAAGGCCCATGTGTGTACAAAAGAAGTCATGTGATGACTACTTTTGTGATGACTTTCATGGCACAGCTAGAATTATACCAGGATGAAGACTCTCTCTGCTCTGGGGTGGGGTGGAGAAGGAAGGGGCACTGAGGTGCGAGAATGCACAGGTGTCTGGAATCATCTGCATCCTGTGACACCCCGACTCGCGCATTGCCTCAGTCATAAAGCCTCTCCCTGCAGACTGTGTCTAGGCTCCTGGGTTTGACCAGTGCTAGACACTGGCAGGAGGTTGGGGGTGGAGGAAGAGGGTTGCTGAGGTGTTGCAACCCCCACTTCTCTGTGGCTAGGTCTCTGGCAATGGCTGAGCATTTTCCAGGGCTCTGCTCCTACTCTTGTCCCTCCTGTAGTTTGTTTGGCTTTTCACCTGTGTAAAAAATTCCCTGGATTATATTCCCTTTGTTCTAAGGAAATCTGAAGTGGTTTCTCTTTCCTCCATTGGGCCCTGAGTAGTATGACCCTTCTCCCCGTACTCCACGGGGAGGTCACGCCTCTGTTCTAACCCAACACCACTTTGTGGTTATGAGGCGTTTGCACTCCCATCTTTGCCAATGGCCATGACCTCAAGGGCAGTCGTATCTGATTCAATGTCAAGTCCTTAGTGTTTAGTACCTTCAACAGGTTCAGTTAGTGTGGTGAATGAATGGATGATAGCCTGTGGCAAGGCCTGCAGATGACATCAGAGCATGCAACATTCAACATGTGAGCCACAGTCAAGATTCACCATGTGGAAGAATCCATGTGTGCCCTGCCCTTCCCCGCAATCTGAAATAGTGATAATAAGCCTTCAGCCTATAGTCCAGACCACAGAGTTTTTTAAACATAAATTTGAGAGTGTGTATCTACTATCTACTATTACATTATGAGCCATGCTCCAACAACAGTTTATTATTTCTCAGGATCCTGTGCGCTACGACTTGGGTTGGTCTCAGCTGATCTTGCCTGGGCTCACTCACTGACACGTTGAGGAGCAGATCCTCAGAGACTGCTGGTCTCATCCACAGCACTGGGACCTCAGAAGAAGTGACTGAAACAGCTGCCCCCTGTCATTTCCCTCCTTGTAAATGTTATTTGCAGAGGCCAGCCTGCGCTTGTTCACAAGGCGGCAGAGTCCAGAGGCAGCAGAGGAAGCTCCAGGGCCTTCTCAGGGGGAGGCTTGGCAGTGGCATAGTATCACTTTCTGTGCATTTTGTTTCAAGGCTGGCCAGGAGCCCAGCCCAGATTCAAAAGATGGGGAAATAGACTCACCTCTTCATGGGAGGGGTTTTGGAGAATTTTTATTTAATCTACCAGGTAGTGGTTATTCTCAACATAAAACATTCTTTATTACAATTTTCAGTACAGCCTCCTGGTGTAGATTTAAAGGTGACTTAACTAATCCCTCCTGGCCCACTGTTGGAGAGCTGACTGTAGTCTAGGCTTTTCTTAGTTCCTGGTCTGACCACCAGATGGTGGCATTGCTCAGGCGACCTGGAGCATTTCAAGGCCTGCACCAAATTCCACCTGGACATGCCCTTAAAAGCAATGGGAATCTTGTAGTTTTTACTGCAAATATCACCCCACCACAATGGAAACAATCACAAAGAAATATTCATTGTGATAAAGCAATGTTGGCTTACTTCTAAACTGCCTATTGAAATTATATTGTATTGATTTCATGATAGTGGTGTAAATCTATACTAGAGCTTTCTGCATCACTGTTGTTTTCTGTAAACTTAAAAAAAAAACCAGTGCATGCACTAACTTATGGCATTTGATTAAGGTCTGTAGTTTAGTTCATTGTATGGTATTAATCACAATTTCTTGGTTTTGACAATCCAATTTATTTACAGTAGTTCCCCTATCTGTGGGGGATACATTCCAAACCCTCAGAGGTTGCCTGAAACTGTGGACAGTACTGAACCCTATATATACTATGTTTTTTTTTTCTGAACATACATACCTATGATTAAGTTTATCAGTAGGCACAGTAAGAGATCAACAATAGCTGCTAATCAAATAGAACAATTACAAAATATACTATAATAATTTGCCACCATCACTGTTCTTGCACTTTGAGGCCATTATTAGGTAAAATAAGGGCTGCTTGAACCCAAGCACCACATACCACAATAGCTGATCTGATAAGTGAGGCTGCTATGAGGTAACTAACGGGTAGGTAATATATACAGTGTGGATATGCCAGACAAAGGGATGATTCATGTTCTGGGCAGGACAGAGCAGGATGGCACAGGATTTCATCATGCTACTCAGAAAAGTACAATACAAAACTTGTGATTTGTTTACTACAGGAACTTTCCATTCAGTGTTTTCAGACTGCAGTAGACTAAAGCTGTGTAGCTAAACTCATGGAGAGAGAAATGGGGGAAAATGGGAGAAAATGCTATATACAAGGTGTCAACCACTGGGAGAAGTTGAGCCCTCTTTGTATTATTTTTGCAACTTTGTATGAGTCTGTAATTATTTTGGAATAGAAAGTGAAAACAAAATTCAAAATGAAGATGAAAAACAACTCTCAAAAATAAGTCCTGCCTGGTTGTGAATGGCTGGTATTTTCATTATTGTGTGGAAGAAGAGTTAAGCATGGATTTAAAAAAGCTTTTCTGGTTGTTCTGGCTGAGTGGCACTGGCTTCTCACTCCATCAGATCTTCTGGGTACTTTTGCAGAACCCTCTGGACTCAGAGCTCCTGCTGGTCAGACTGATCAGCCATGGTGCAGAGGCCTGGTGCTCAGGATGCACAGGTACATCTGTGCCTTGCTTTCTCTCCTGGACTCAGAAAGCCTGGTCAAGTGCCTCCTACACATCCAGGGCTTGTCCCTCACTGGAAGGTATTTTTATCCTCATCTGTGGATAGGAAAACTCACTTCCAGGGATAACTAAGTAGTAGACCCAAAGCTGAATTTTTTTCTTTTTTTAGTTGTAGATGGACACAATACCTTTCTTTTATTTATTTGTATGTGATACTGAGGATCGAACCTAGTGCCTCACATGTAGTAAGTAAGTGCTCTACCACTGAGCCACAACCCCAGCTCCACAAGGCTAGATTTTAAATCTAGGCATCCCTTGCTAATTCTCAAAGAGATTAAAAAGAAAAACAACTTTTTCAAGTGAAGTAAAACTTCTTTTAAACTTAACACGTTTTAAACTCTTTAAGCTGTAATTTTGCATGCTTTTATTTACTAACTTGCTCTATGATAATGCATCTTATATTGCCTTTTAATGTTCATGCAGTGTTTGAAGTGGAGAAATGACACTTTCTCTTACAAATACATGGAGAAAGTGGTGTTAACGTTTTCCTTCATCAATGAGAAAACAATGGGGAGCAATGGGTTTCGTCAGTCTGTGGGAAGAAGGAATTTCCTGAGATTGAATCAATCACTGGCAAAAGGAGACTGTTATGTTTTGCTGACCGAAAGGACATGAGAACTTTCCAGCTAAAATGCTAGTTGAAACTGTGAAAAGTATCAACAGCATTCAGCATGCTTTTTGATCTACCACACTAGTCAGGTCAGCAAACCTGGAGAGGCTGTGATGTAGGCCATGGCCCCCAGAGCTCACAACCCAGCTGGCCATGGAGCTGAAACCACCATACACCAGGAAGCCAGAGAATGATACATGGCAGCTATGCTTGCGAGCCCGGTGCCTACCATGCATGTTTCTAGAAACAAGGGCTGTGAGGCCTGGACCGCTCTGGAGGTGTTGGAACATACTGGGTTTGGGCTGCATGTAGAGATGGAAGGTAGCTCTCTGGTGCCTTAAAATTGCAGTGAAAACTTGGATTTTTCTAATTACACTTACTAGCTGTATACCCCTGGACTAAGACTACTTATATTTTCTCTGTCTCTGTTTTGGGTTTTGGGGTGTGGTGTGTGTGTAAAAATGACCATAACATGAAGTTGACCATTCTGACCAGTCTTGCAGCGTGTGGGTCCATGCTATTAGGTTTATTCATGGTGTTGTGCAACCATCAGTGCTGGCTGGTTCCAGAAGCCTTTTGTCACTTGCAGTGAAGACCCTGTACTCACTAAACAATCACTCCCTCCTTCCCCTCCTCCTGGTGACCACTAGTCTGCTCTCTATCTCTATGGATTTGCCTATTCAGGATGTTTCATATAAGTGGAATCATAAGTAGGTGGCCTTTTGTGGATGGCTTCTTTCATCACTTTGATATTTTCATGGTTGATCTTTGTTGTTTGGTCTTCATTTTCCATGAAAAAGACACCGTAGGCCACGAGTAGAAGAAGAAAACATGGTTCATGCCCTTAGGATGCTTGTCTGCTGGAGAAGAGGGGCGTACATCCAGCAAATTCTGATACTAGTGACGCTCGTGATGTGACGCTCGTGATACAGGAAAGAGGGCCAACATGACCTGGATTCAGGGGCCGAAATGTGCATGCTGTGTCTGGGTAAAGTGGGTGGCCCAGGTGACTGACGTGTAAGACCTGCAAGGAGATGAGGGAAAGGTGAGTGCAGCCTGACTGAGTGCTTTTCTGAGAAGTCTGGACTTACTCACTGGCCAGTGGGAGCCAGTGATGGTTTTGAGCAGTGGAGTGAGGTGCTCCACCTGGGTTTTGGGGAGGACAGCTCTGGTGGCTTCATGGAGCTTCATTTGGGGCTGGGAGTTGTGGGAGAGGGTATTAGAAGGAGGACACAGATCACAAAGCTGCTGCAATAATCCAGGCAAAAATGTTGACCAGGGCCTTAGCAGTGGGAATGATGAGGAAGAGATGGAGACTCTGTCCTGCGTTGGTCTGGATATATCTTGAGACAGGTTGTAAGTGATAAACGACTTTTTAGGACACAACAAGGGAAGGCTTTATGTGCCTCCACGGCAGAGCCCAGCTAATGGTTTTCCCATTTTCACAGTTTGCCTTCTGTCCTTCAAGCCAACCATTCAGGGATTTTTCCGTATTTAGTCTTAGTGCAAACTTCCTTCAGGGGCTTTGGGACTTTTCAGGAACTAACCAGGCTGTCTCTTGTGTCTGGCCCCTGCTGGAATAGGACTCAGGAGTAGAGTGGTTGTCCCCATGATGAGGTACTTTGAGGCTGAAGGGTTGCTTGTGACAATAAAGCAAGCAATGGCAGGGCTGAGGTTTGAGCCCCAGGGTCTTCTGGCTTCCAAGGGAGTATGTCTTCTGTGCTGTGACCGCTTCCGCTTGTTCTGATTTTACCCCAGATGTGTATTATAACTCCTTTTCCCCTCTTTCCATCTGTTTGCTTGGACAAGGCGGAGGAGAGTTTCAGGTGGGAGTGACAGTGCCTCTGAGTCCGGGCCCTGTCATTTCTTCTCCTCCTGCACACCTTAGGCAGGTAAGCTAGAGCTGGCCAGTTGGGTGTTTTTTCCACCTCAGCCAAAGTTTCCACCCTGCTAAAGGGAGCAGGAGGTGCCAGGGGAGGCCTTGAGCATAAGAAGGGATTTTGGGCCTGCATTTTTCTCTCTCTCTCTCACCACAGGCATTTTCTCCTAAGGCCTGAATGGAGTTCCTGGTGGTTTTGTGTGCATGGCCTCAGGGGGATTGTGCTGGCCACATTCCCAGGAATTGCATTCTCTCTGAGAAGTCAGAGGTGTGTGGCATCATTCCAGCTGAGCTGAGTAAGCAGCCGCCTCCTGCCTCTGAAGTTGCTGCTTCACACAAAGGAGCAGGTCCTCTATGTCTCTGAAAGTCAGTGACCCATGCAGGGACCAGTTAATCTCTCCAGATAGTCCTTGTTCATTTGGGATAAACAAGGAGGTCAGTGAAAGATTAGCCATCTCCAGAGGATACTCAAATCTCAAACCCTGGCAGAATTCACTTTTTAAAAACGAAAATCCTTTGGTTTTTTTTTTCATGAATCCCCAGAGCACAGCTAAATGCACTACCATCTCTACAATATATAGACACACACACACATAGACTTAAAGAGTACTCAGAGCACTCATTTTACAACCATCAGGCCTAATGATTCCCCAGCATCTACCACATTTGCCGGGATCAGAAAATCAGCAAGTGTCAATAACAATACTATAGTAGTGGAGTTTAGGATTATATAAACAAACTTTTATTATGAACCTAGCATGTGGTGAGTATTGTGCTGTAGTGGATGGGAAGAGATACAAGATTTAAACCTTGCTATGATGAAGATTACTAGTTGGGAAGATGTGATCTAAGAACATAAGAAAGATACCCTATGACCTGCATCATGCTCACTGGGAAAACCTGAGAAGAATTCCCAGTTAGAGTCAGAAATAAAGTAAGAATAGATATTGCCACTGCTTTCAACATTGTGCTTGAGGGCTCTGCCAATAAAACAAGACAAGAAAAATAAATGAAGCAAGAGGATGAAATATAAGAGACAAAGTTGACAAAGTTCTTGTTACATGAAGATGATACAATTGTATATTTTCAAAATCCAGGAACTTTCAAAAGTATTACATATAATAAAAGAGGTAAGCAGAAAGGATATGGTGTCCACCTACAAAAAGTAATATTTCTGTAGAACAGCAATAATCTATAGAAAATGTTAGAAAAAGAACTGCTTACAACAGCAACTATACTGTAGGGTACCTAGAAGTAAATAAAGTATAAGATTTTAATGGAAAAACTCATTAAATTTTCCGAGTGTGTGATTCATGGAGAATATGTTCATAGATAGAATAACTCATTAACACAAAAGCATCTCATTTAAGACAATTTAAATTAACATCTCAATGGGATTTCTCTTGGCATTACACAAACCAATTCTAAAATTCATTTGGAAGAATAAGATGTATTAATAGATCTGACACTTTTGGGGGGATGAAACAGTAAGGAGATCAGGAAAACAAATTTGAGAGCTGGGAAACAATCATTGTGAATTAAGCATGCAGTAGTTGTGCATTGTCAAGCAGTGGGAAAGGCTGAACTCCTCAGTGACTCATTTTGAGAAAACTGGATTTCTATAGAAAAATATAGAATTATATCTCATACACAAAGATAAGTCTCAGTTAAACCAAAATGTGAAAATTACATATTTGACATCTTTAGAAGATAACACCAGTGGAATATCTTTATGATCTCAGGAGTCAAAAATAATTTCTTATGAATGGAAAAAAAAGTGTGGTATCAGTACACAATGGAATATTACTCATCCATAAAAAGAACAAACCACTGTCATTTGTGGCAACATGGATAAGACTGCAGGACATTGTGTTAAATGAAAGTCAGGCACAGGAAGACAAATGCCCCATGTTCTCATATGTGGAAGCTAAAAAAGTTGACCTCATAAAAGTTGAGAATAGCCAGGCGTGGTGGCACATGCTTGCATTCCCAGTGGCTGGGGAGGCTAAGGCTGGAGGATAGCGAGTTCAAAGCCAGCCTCAGCAAAAGTGAGGTGCTAAGCAACTCAGTGAGATCCTGTCTCCAAATAAAATACAAAATAGGGCTGGGGATGTGGCTCAGTGGTCAGATACCCCTAAGTTCAATCCCTGGTTACCCCCCCCCCCCCCGCAAAAAAAAGAAGTTGAGACTAGAATGATGGTTACCAGAGACTGGGGAGGGAAGGTGGCAAAGAGGGGATAGAGAAGGGTCAGTTAATGACACAAAAATACAGCTGGGAGGATTAAGTTCTAGTGCTCTGCAGGACAGCAGGGTGATCATAGTAACTGATTGTATTTTACACATTAGCTAGGCAGGAGTTCTGAATGTTTCTAACAAAAAAAGGATAAAATTTTGATAGACATTCTAATTACCCTTGTCTGATCATTGCAATTGTATACATATGCCAAAATATCACACTGCACCCCAAGAATATGTATAATTATGTGTCAATTTAAAATTTAAAGAGTTTTTTTGGAAAAGATATTTATTTTTAAAAATTCTATTTAGGTTTACATGATAGCAGAGTGCCTTTTGATTCACTGTACACAGATGGAGCACAACTTTTCATTTCTCTGGTTGTATGTGATGTAGAATCACAACATACATGCAGTCATACATAAAGCTAGGGCTATCATAATTCACCATCTTTACTGTCCCCAGGCCCCCCCCCCATGACCAGAGTTCCCCATTCTTCCCGTGTCCTCCCCCACATCATGGATCAGCATCCACTTATCAAAGAGAACATTCGGCATTTGGTTTTCTGAGATTGGCTTACTTCATTCAGCATGATATTCTCCAAACTCAATTCAGAATGAAAAGATTGATAAATTTGACTAAGTTGAGATGTCATTATTTGTGGACGCACGGTATACTAGGGGCTAGAAGAAGCACGCACACAGACGCTGACTCTGGAAGAGAGGGTGGGGGATGGATGGGGCAGGGACACCAACTTTATCCATAATATTAAAAATGACCAAATACTAGAATTAGTTAATTCTGAATGGTGATGTTTGAGAGTTTGTTATATTTTAAATATTTATTTTATTTTTTCTGGTGCTGGGAGCCAACAAGGCCTTGGGCATGCTCGACAAGCGCTCTACCACTGAGCTACACCCCCAGCCATAAACATTTTTGTATTTAAAACATTTTTTCAAGGAAACACAAGGCAACCACCAACCTCAGCATGCAGCAAGGAAGCCATGGTTGTCTGAGGGAAATTGCCAGGATGGATTCTGGTCTTAGCCTCATCATCTGCAAGTGGCATCCAGGAGACTTCTTACTCTGGAATTCCAGACAAGAGAGATGGACTGATTATAAGCACAGGTCCCCCTGCCTTGCGGGCTCTCAGATTTTCTCTTTCTTCTATGGAGAAGTGGCAACTGCTGGAGGAGCGGAGAAGGAAGAAAGCATGGGGAGTGCACTGTACAAGCATACAGCTCTATTTAGGTGCAGGAAAGTGACTACGGGGCATTACAATCTTACTAACCCGATCTCTTAATTCACAGCCCCTGCCTGACTTCATTTAAGCCCCAGCCCTTGCTGTTTCCCTTCACAGGTGAATCTGGGCTTTTCATAGTGATAAGGGTGCTCACGACCGAGTGGCAGAGAATCTTGATCATCTGGGACAGCGTCTGCTGTTATTGATCAGCATCATTGTCTTCAATATTGCTCTGCAGTCTTGAGGTCTGATTAAAAGCCAAGAAATATACCTGGGTCTGATGGGGTGAGGAGGAGGAAGGGTGTGATGGGTCTCCAGAGAGGACTGGTATTTTGATCAAGGTGGTTCTCTGGGGGTTGGTGATTTGGAAAAAAGGGATGTTGCAATCCTGCCTCATCTATAGGCTTGCCTGAGTTTTTTCATCTGTGAAATGGGGCCAACCCAATGAGAGAAGTGGAATACATGGGATCATTCCTTTTGGCCTGGAGAGAGAGAGAGATTTGAAGACAGAGAGGAGGGTAGCATGCTTTCACTGCTATTGAGTATTTATAGTTTTCACTGCTATCAGTCCATCAGGGAGTGTGTCCAAGATCTGAGTGATCTTAAATAACACATGTATGGACAGATTCTTCAAACCATACAGGATGTCTCTGCAAAATCTGTCTGCATGAAGGATAACAAGAGCATCAGAGTTGAAAGACAGGGCATTCTCTAATGGTTCCTCTCCACCATGGGAATTAATTTTTTTTTAGTTGTAGATGGATACAATGTCTTTATTTTATTGCTTTGTATGTGGTGCTGAGGATCGAACCCAGGGCTTCACGCATGCCATGTGAGGCAAGCGCTCTACCACTGAGCTACAATCCCCGCCCCCATGGGAATGAATTTTAAGAGACTCCATTGAGCATCTAACAGGAGAGGCAGTTGCAGCAGGATCAGATTGGGGTGCAGACAAACACGCTCTCCTTATTCAGCTTACTCTTTCCATTGCTCGTGCCAAAGAAATTTCTTTCTCTGGTGGCCTAACTCTAATTGTTTCCCTGTCTTCTCTTTCTTGGGAGAAGAGACATTTCTTCATTTTATTTGCCATCTTTTCTTGGCATCTTCTTGGTGTCCTCCCCCCACCCCACCCCCACCCACGCCTGCCGCAAGGTGGTTTGAGAAATTAGAGGCTTCATGCAGTTGTCACAATATTGTTTTGTAGGATATGTTCTAGGGATGCCTAAAATGAACTCGCTGTGGCTATCTGCGACTTAGATAATTTTAGTGAAAATGGCCACATTTGCTTGAAGACTGTGGTTCCTGAAATACAGGCAATGATTCCACTTGGTACCTTTTTAGTTCCCTTACTAGTTTGTTGACATATATGCAAACTGTAACCTTTTAACTGGGGTCAAGCAAGTCCGTGGAAGTGATAGTTTGTGCAGCAGAAGTCAAGAGTAAGGGGAACCTTAGAAAAGCAGATAGTTGCCAGAAGCAAATGTGAAATTCCTGTTTTCAGTGACCAGTGTTGAAAAACTTGTGCTTTACGGCAGTTGTTTTATTTTGTTAGATAATACAAAAAATTAGTAATACATGAAGTTACTCTTTGAATTTACTTGTTTTAAGATAAAATTGGTTTCCTAAAAACTCTGAGCAGACTTATGTCTTAAGCCACTGCCCTGTGTGTACTTCCCCTCCTCCATCGTGGTCCCCAGCAGGGAAAGCTGTGTGGTGTCTCCTCCCTTCCATGGTCTGGGGCAATGACTGTTCCTCTCTAGCATGCTCTGTCCTCTGTGGTGTATTTTGTGCTTTTTTGCTGTCTCAGCAGCCTTCTTTTTGGCAAGCATCTCCCTGGGAAGCCACATTCAAGTCCAGGCCTGATTAGGGGTCCTGTATTTTCCATCCCTCCTGTGGTGCCACTTGAATTGTATGGTTGCAGCAATATTAAGGGAGAGTCTTGCAAGGGTACTGCTAATTACAGGCACTTATACATTTGTGGCCACTGGCAGGTTTTCTTAAATATGTAGACTAGTCAGAGGGAAAAGGATGCAAATTTAGTGCTGGGACTATCTCAGTGCAACAGATCAACAGTGAGAAATCTTTCCTATGTTCGTGACATATAAAGGGTGTGTATGTGGCTGGGAATGGGGTTTAAAAATCAAATTTGCTTTTTTGTGGAAAAACAGACAAGAAAGTTATTTTCAATTTAGATGCAGTCACTATGACTTTGGATCAATTGTTTAACTTCATTAGATTTGAGTTGCATCATCCATAAACTGGGTATAACTATAATTTACTCGTTAGAAGCTGCATCAGATAGTCTCTGGAGAACCTGTCTGGATTTTTTGTTTAAATACAGAGTTTATTGGGTGAAAGCATTAAAACTGCAGAGTGCAAATAGAACGCTATTGATGTTGGCTTTGGGGAAGGAGACTGGGAGAGAGGGAGAGAGCAAATGATCCCCCAGAGCAAACATTTTTCTTTCTTTCTTTTTTTGGTACTGAGAATTGAACCCAGGGGTGCTCATCCACTGAGGCACATCCCCAGCTTCTTAAATTAATTAATTTATTTAGAGACAGGGTCTCACTAAGTTGCTTAAGGCCTCACGAATTCGCTGGCTTTGAACTTGCAATCTCCTGCTTCAGCCTCCTGAGCCGCTGTGATCATAGGCATGCCAGCTTTTTTTCCTTAAGTCCATTTTTTGCTTTCTTAGAGCAGTTTTAGGTTCACAGCAACATTGAGAAGAAGGTAGAGAGTTTTCCATATATCCCACACATGCAGTCTTCCCAATCATCAATATCCTCTGCCACTTTTCTTAAGTTGGAGAAACTATATCAACTCATCTTCACCCCTCTAAGTTCATAGCGTACAGCAGGGTCACTCCTGGAGCTGTACCTTCTATGGATTTGGACAAACACATCCTGACCTGTAGCCATCATTTAGTATCATGCAGAGTATTTTCACTGTGCTTCCTCTGTTCATCGCTTTCCCTTGACCATCTTCACTGTTTTGCCTTTTCCAGAGTGTCACATAGTTGTGACCATGCAGTATATAATCTTTTCAGATTGGCTTCTTTCACTTAGTCCTGTGCATTTAAAGTTCCTCCATGTCTTTGCATGCTTGACAGCTCCTTTCTTTGCAGCACTGAATAATATTGCATTGTCTGGATGCACCAGTTTATTTATCCACTCACTTACTGAAAAGCATCTAAGTGGCTTTCAAGTTTTGACAATTACACGGCTGTAAACATCTGTGTGCAGGTTTTTGTTGACCGTGTCTATGAATTTTTTATTTACTAAACCCTGACTGAGACGGCAGAGTCTGGACACAGAGTGTAGTCGAAAGGGATACATATGTGCTTGGTTGTTCTCAATCCCATTTTCCATTGTAAAGTGTTACACAGGCATCAAAAAATACAGCAGCTATGCAGAGTTTAGCAAATCAAGCAAACATCTAGGAACTATCACAGGTCCATGAATGGGAAGCCCCTGATCCCCAGAAGTCCCCTGGAGCCCCTGACCCATCCCAACCTCCTTTCTCAGTTCTGTGGTAGCGTCCTTGCTTTCTCTGTGGTTCCCCTCTGCTAGTTAGAGAGTGGAATGCACTCTCTCTAGTCCAGAAATTATGCATATCATGAGCATCTAAAAAAGTTCATAAAAACTTTCATTTTCTATTTTGTAATACCAGGTTCTTGGAACATTCTAAAAACAACCTCTCCCAACTTATTTTCTTTCATTGTGTGTTTTTCTAAAAATTTATTTTACTTTTTAAAAAAAATATTTTTTGGTTGTAGATGGACACAATATCTTTATTTATTTTATGTGGTGCTGAGGATCAAACTGAGTACCTCACATGTGTGCTCTACCACCGAGCCACAACCCCAGTCCTCATTATGTGTTTTAATTCTCTACTTTTAGAGAATATCACAAAACGCATGGTTCTGCACAGTTGGCATTAGTGTCTCTCCTGCTGCATTTCTTACTCTCTTTGCTTTTCATTCCCCTTCATGTTTTACCTTCCATGTGTGCTTGGGTGCTTTCTGCCTGAAGTGCAAACTTTAGAATCTTTTTTGCTGGGGATGGAGTCTTTCAGGTTCTGTATGCCTGAGAACGCCTGGATTTCACCTTCATTGTGGAAGGGTACTTTCAACTGTTGTCTTACTTTCCTACAGTTTTTGCAGCCAGTTGCCACAAACTTGGCAACTTAAAACAGCACAAATTTATTCTTCTCTGATTCTGTAGAACAGAAACCCAGTCCGTTTCACTGTGCTAAAATGGAGATGTCTGCGGAGCTTTGCTACCTCTGCAGGTTCCAGAGGAGAGTCCCTGCTTTTTCTAGCCTCTAGAGCTGCTTTGCTTACATTCCTTGGCTTGGGGCTCCCTTCTCCTTCCTCAAAGCCAGCAGCCAGCACACCATCTTCAGAGGTCTCCCTTCTGTCCCATGGCCTTCTCCTCTGTGTCAAGTACCCCTCAACTTCCCTTTTGAAATAACATGTGATTGAACTTAGGGCCCACCCAGGTGAGTGGTGACCTCCTCATCTCAAGATCCTCAGCTTAATCACATCTTCAGAGTCTTTTTTAAATTTCCATGTCATATAAGGAAACATCCACAGGGTCCAGGGACTATGAGCTGGGTATCTCTGGAAGCCGTTATTCCTTTTTCCACATCAGTGTAGAGGTTAGTCATTATTTTCTTTCAGCATTTTAAAGATATTCAACTATCTCTTGGCTCCTATTTTGATGTTGAAATGCCATTTTTCTGTCTGTCATTCCTTTAAGGTAATATTTTTTCCCTTAAGCTTTTCTTTCAATTTTGTTCCCTGTTATCACTGATAGCTGTTGATGTGCCTAGGTGTTCATTCCTCCATGTTTATTCTGCTTGGGATTCTGTGGTCTTTCAACTCTGTCGTGTCTTTCAACGGTTCTGAAAAATCCCCAGGAATTATTGCTTAGATGATCTTAGCCCCATCCCCATTGTTTTCTTCTGGGACCCCCGTGAAATGTATGTTGGACCTTCTTACTGTATCCTGCATGTTCTAAGTCCACTCTTTTCATATATTTGCTATTTGATGCTGTATTTGACAGTTTCCTATGATCTAACCTCTAGTTCTAATTCATCTCTCATTTTTAATCTTTAGCCAGACACTTCAATTAAGATTTTTTATTTGTAATTAAATGGTTCCTTCTCAAAGTTCCATTTGATTCTCTTCAAAATCTACTGTTTTTTTTTTTTAAATGGTTTCTTATTCCCTGCAGATACTAGCGTGCTCATTGTTTACCTTTTCATGTGGCGAGCACAGATGAACCCAGTAAATCTGTCTGTATGGGAAGCCTGTCCAGCTCTGTGTCTGTCCCTCTTCTTTACACTGGTCCTCACTCATGTTGCTTATTTCTAAGGACTCCTGATTAATCATTCCCTTATATGTTTCACCACTTTGCTAGTTATTGGCCATAAGAAATTAGGTGTGGAGGGGCTGGGGTTGTAGCTCAGCAGTAGAGCGCTTGCCTCGCATGCGTGAGGCCCTGGGTTCGATCCTCAGCACCACATACAAAGCAATAAAATAAAGACATTGTGTCCATCAACAACTAAAAAAATATTTAAAAAAAAAAAAGAAAGAAATTAGGTGTGGAGCTCCCTGAGCCTTAGGGTAAGTGTACGCTTCTCTTTGGGTCTGCTTTTTTGGAGTTCCTATAAACCAAAGCCCACCTGTGCTATCCATCCCCAGGTGGAGATCTTTTAGGGGTATTTTAACCCCTTCCTTTTTCTTTTCCTTCTCTGCTTAGGTTTCTCCCTGGGCCCTGGGGTTGGGAAGGACAGGAAGTACCAGGTTAATTCTGGTTTATTCTAACCGTGAGGGTGAAGCCCTTCAGGCCCAGCTTAATGAGGTAAAGGTTCCCTGTGAGAGGGTTCATGTTGGGTGTGCTCTGGGCCTTGGCCTCTGTCATCCTCACCCCTCCAGTGTCTACAAGGAAGATCGGCTGCGTACTCAGATACTCCACTAGTGTCGGGGTTCATGCTTCCTCTCAAACTGCCCTGGCAGGACTGTGCTAGCTTTATAGCCCTTCGGTGTTTTTAAAGTAACATATCCACAGCTGTTTTCAGCCAGAGGATTTGGAATCCAACCTACCCAACCTGCCTTTGTGGGAAAAAGCTATTACATTTTTATTGTATAAAATTATGCTTATGTGTTTAACAACTTTATTTGTCCTTAGGAAATTCAGAAACTTCAAGTGCAGAAAGATCAAGGGAATGTAGGCCCACAGGTTTTATTTGTGTGAAGAGATTAGTAGCCATATGGGAGGCTGATCTTGTGAGGACTTTGGGGTTGGGGGGGAGTGTGAGACTTTTGCTGGCTGCCCATTAACATTACGAAACATTAACATGAACATAATGAAATTGAAAAGCTCATCTTGCTTGGTCCCATTTATTCTTCTTCTCCCAAGGGATAACTTTAATTGGTTGGCCAATAAGTTTCATGTTTGTCTCAAAAAAAAAAATCACAAAAGAAAAACTAGTTAGCTGCTTCTCACTTGCCTGGCTGGTCCCTGCAATGGCTGAGATCCAGCCTCTCCAAGGGTGGCTATGAGGGCAGCTGGCTTTGATTCGGGCTGTGGAGACAGCATTAGTTAGCGGCTTCTTCTCCCATACCCTGATCCTTAATGCTGCAACGTGTGTCTGTGACAATGAAGGCAGATTCCTGACCGGCCGTGGCTTAGGATATGTCAGTGGATAAGTTTGGGCCACTCAGGTTTGTGAATCCAGTCTTTGGCCTACCCACAATGTCACGTTTTGACCAGTTGGTGTTGGATTGAGATTTTAAAACTTTAAATCCCAAATGTCAAGACTGAATTTCTGACCACTTGGCCCTTATATCCCAAACTTAGATGAAAATCTCTGAAATTATCATCAATGTGAGGAAAAGGCTGTCAATCATTCGCTGATTCAGAAAACAGGCACCGGAGTTCTGTGTGGGAAGCGCCATGCTGGGGGTGTAGGGGCCTGGCCTGTGGAGAGGTTAGCCTGGTCCTATGCAGGGAACTCCCGTGCAGCTGCCCAAGAGAGAACTGAGATTAGAGGAGCTGCTGAGAATGGTTGTGAGGGTGACTTCGCTGAATGTTTGTCATCCTGTTGCTCATGGGGTTAATGTGCTGACATGGCTTCTGGTGTCCCTTCCCTCCTCACCCCTCAGTGCATATCCTTCCTGTGTCTAGGCTCCTGGCAGTGAGAGTGACCCACCTCTGCGAGGACTGTCATTTGGTCAAGGAATGGAGGTGGCTGTGCGTCTCTGTTTAAGACCCAGCAGAAGATAAAAGGACAGTGGGGCCCAGTCTTGCTGCCTGTCACCAGATTTTGTGCAGTCTTATGGTTAATTCATGAGTTGCACATTAGAACGGACCCAATTTCCTGGAAATCATTTCAGAATGTATAATGGAATTTGATTGAATAAAATGTTGGTGTGAAAGAGGTACCTCCTTGCCAGTTCTCTTAAAATGCATTGTTCTGCAGCATTGGCTACACAAGTGAGGTGGGTGCATTCATTAATTAATGCTGCGAAGACTGTAGTTACACCCTAGGCAAACAACTGCCGTGTGCTCATCAAGGGGAAAACAGCTTAGAATCAGATGTGCTTCCTCAGTTAGAATTGCAGGGTGTATTGCCAAAAAGCTTCTTCATAGCTGTCCCCCTCTTTCTCCAGTCCCCGCAACTTCCTTAACTAAGAAGGTCTCTTCCTACTGTGGTTCAGAGGACAAAGTCTACCTGCTTTTATTTTGCTTTCTATTTATATTGTTTTTCCACACCCTATTTCTCCTCCTCCTTCTCCTCTTCCTTTTTCTCTTCATAGTGGGAATTGAACACAAGTGCATTTCACCCCTGAACTACATACCCAGCCCCTTTTATTTTTTGAGACAGGCTCTCGCCCAGTTGCTGAGGGCCTCGTTAAGTTGCTGAGGCTGGCCTTGAACTTGCGATCCTCCTGCTTCAGCCTCCCAAATTGCTGAGATGACAGATGTGGGCCACCATACCCAGCCCTGTTTTTCTGATATTCTGGATGAATATTTTGATCCCAAACAAAGGTGACTTTTATACTCAGCTTATTATGAAAGGTCTGTAAAACATTTCACGTGGTCTGTTTTCTAGCTTTTATATTGTTATACTCTAGTGTTTGGCCACAGAGTCATGTTTTGCTGACTGTTACACTCCTGCCATTCAACTTCAGTCAGTAGTAAAACAGAGTTGGAGTCGAGTGGTTCCTTCTCCTCCTGAGCGGCAAGAGAAAGCAGTCCTAGAGCAAGCAAAGTATGGAAATACCAGTGCCTTAAACTTAGGACGCAGCCCATCCAGTTGTTTTTGTGTACACCTGTGGAGGAAAACTGATACCCTATGGGGAATGTCTACTACTGTGTGAGAGGATATCTTGATCTTTTACAAAAGCAGAGAAGGAAGACAAGGCACAGAGCCGGACACAGTGCTGTTGACTGATCACAGAGGGGACAGAAGGCAACTGGGTGCTCAGGGGAGAGTGGACAAAGTTGTTTTCAGCTACTCTGCTAGTTCTTTAGTGGGTCCTCCACACTCAGTCCCCCCAGATGCTTCTGGTGGGACCCATGCTTATCTATTATCTTGGTCCATGGGAAGATAAGCTACAGCTGTTTGGAGAGGCTGGCATCCTGTAATCCCAGAGTGCTGTGAACCATTTCTTCAACAGCGTCGATCCATCCCATTCTACAGCTTGTTTTGACAGTGCACGTGGAGGAATGCTTTACTGTTCTAGACACTGGGTGTGTAGCAGTAGAAAAGACAGGTAAGATCCTTGCTCTTTTGGAGCTTTTACTCCAGGGATGGGCAGGTAATAAAGCACAGAATTGAAAAACAAGGTAATTTCATAGTGATAAAGGTAGGTTAAGGGAAGGTGACAGAAAAGGACCCAATGTCCTGCTTTAGATTCCTAGGTGCAAGGTAGCCTCTTTGAGAAGATGACAGTGGCACAGGAACCTGAGGTTGTGAGTCACGTGAACCTCTGAAGCAATCCCGTCTAATAGAACTCTCAGAATGTTGAAAATGTTCTATGTCCTGCCCTTCAAAGTGGTAGCTGCCAGTCATATGTGACTGTTAGGAACTTGAAATGCGGCTGGTTCAATAGAGGAACTGAGTTTTAAATTTTATTTAACATTAATAACTTAAATTGCTATTTGTGTCTAGTAGCTATCCTATTGGACAGTGTAGCTCAAGTAGAGAGAAGAGCTTGTGCAGAGGTCCTGAGAATATGGTCACAGTGCAGCCCCAGTGTGAGATTTATGTCTAGAAGCTACATTCAGTCTTTAAAGGGCAAATCTGCAAAATTCACGGATGCTTCCTGCTTCTGTTTTGTGGGCCCCAGGAGAACCTACGGAGGAATAACACTTAGCCAGATAGGAATTAAAACCCCTGCTCAACAAAGAACCGATTTCCTTTCCTCCAATGGGTTCATGCCCACATTGTCTGACTCACCACTCTCGACTAAGTTCCTCTGCTAGCGGCTGTGGCTGGCCTTTGTCTGTGCAGGATGCAGCCTTCCCACAGGCCAAGCTTGTTCATGCTGGGAATGAATCCTGTCTTTGTTTTTTACTTGTATTTTCTTATACCAAGAGGTTAGGACCTCTGCCATGGCTCTGTCCGGGGGTCACTCTGTATTCGGCTTGCTGCCTCCCATCCATCCCAGGGGCCTCATCTTTTCTGGATTTTTCTTTTTTCCCTTATTGCTAAAGATAGCAGTCAGCCCTGATTTTAAAGAGAAACTGGGGTTTAAAGATAATTTTACCTTGAGTTACCACTTTGTGTTGTACAGGAAAGGAGAGGGGAGGGGAGGGAAGGAAAGGGAAGGGGAGAGGCCTCACGGTTGTTTCCAGTGGTTTCCACACATGGCACACATGAATTGAGATCTCTCAGGCCCTGGAAGCTTCTGTACTTCTTGGCCAATGACTGCACTATTCCAGGCAGCCACTGGCTGGTCCCAGCATTGAGAGGAGGAGGGAAAGCCATGACAGGAAGCAGCTCTGCCCATCTAGCGTGGGTGGAGGTTCAGCTCCACAGGATTCCCAGGAGAAAAGAGAGGTCAGGTAGCCAACGCTGGCTGAGCGTGCTGAGGATTGGAGGAGGCCAGCTACACAGCCTCTAACCCTGGACTGGCATGGAGTTGTCATTGGTTACCCTTCCCTTTGTACTTACATACCTCCAAGAAAAAATTACCCAGTACCTCCCTGAAAGTTATACAAAATAAAACCAGCAGAGAGGATCAAATGTTAAATTGGAGACCACAGGGCTGAGCCCACCTCTGTCGATTGAATGGTCACCTCACCTTTTCTCCTTTGTCCTAGCTGACTCTCTGCAATTAACTCAGATCAGTGGTGACAGTGCAGGTGAGGGAGAGTAGCACAAGAGGAAAGGCCAAGAGGCCGCGGACCTTAGGCTGTAGCGTGTACCAAATGACCCTCTCTGTGCAGACAACCTTGATCCTTTCCGCGCAGGCGTCTGAGATTATAAAATGAACCTCTGTGGTCCCTGAACAATGTGCTTCTAGAAGCAGAAGTCTGCTTTTGCAGCCTTCTGCAGAGAGCTTCCTGGAATAGAAATGTGAAGACCCATCTGAATCATGTGCTTTGTCCTTCGTGTGGAGACAGACGTGGCAGTGCCCCACGTGGACGCCCACTTCTGCATGCACTTGCCTTCACTTTTTTGCAGGTGGTCTCTGGGAGAGAAATCCCCCTGGTGAAAAGGAGCCATGAGACACTTGAGTCTGTAGGGTTCAATGGAAGGCCCCATAAGCTCCATGGGACGGGGCAGTATTAGTCCAGCTGAATTATTTTGTCTTGCAAAAGTTATTTTTTAATTGAAAACCAGACAGGTTTATTAAAGAAAAGTTGGAAAATTTACAAAAGGAGAAAAGAATTACCTCCAATTCTACTGTCTAGACACATCTGCCCCTGTTGATCTTTTTTTAAAATTTTTTTTTAGTTGTAGATGGACACAAATACCTTTATTTATTTTTATGTGGTGCTGAGGATTGAACCCACTGCCTCCTGCATGGGAGGCAAGTGCTCTACCACTGAGCTACATCTCAGCCCCCCTGTTAATCTTCTGATGTGTTTTCTAGAAGTGTTTCCTACCAAAGGGTTATATGGCTATAACCGTTATATATATAAAATTTTGCACACTGGTTTTTAATTTAACATGAAATAATATGAGGATAGTAAACATTGCTTTGCAATGTCTTTGGGACATATCCTTAACTTCTCATGGCTTGACACTTGGGCATCATGAGTCATAAGATCTAGGTAACTGGCTGAGGCCACACAGTGAGTGGACCCTCCACCTCTTGCATCTTCGAGGTGAGCATCTGTGCTACTCACTGAGTATCTCCTGCCATATGGGCTGTATACCCACCAGCATGTCCTTCAATACATTGGTGAATTCACCATCTTTGCCTATTTCTGTTGGGGATCATTGAACCATCCACTGCAGGAATGTCCTCAGAGGTTGAGTCCAGGTCATCCCCTTCCATTGTGGCAGCTGTAGAGACCCATAGCATCATAACACACAGCAGTGTTCGTTTGGACCATCTGTGCCTCCTGCTCCTGATCCAGGTTTTACCTCTTGCCCTAGTCTTAGCTCTGAAGCAGGTAGAAGAAATAGCTGAAGGGAACAGGGACAGTGTGGCTTGACCATCTGCAAGACCTCAGGCTGTGCTGCTCCCTTACTTGCTCCTGTCAGGGTAGGTGGGAAATGTGGTCCCTCCAACCTGACCGAGTTGACACTCAGGACTGGCCTTTGAGTGTGCATTTGCACAAGGGCCCACGCTTAGGCTGCCCTTGTGCTCCATTGGTTTAACGCTGTGCTGTAGCCTTCTTAAAATTCCTGGCAGGTTTTGGACAAATGCCCTGTATTTTCGTTTTGCACTGGGTCTTGCCTGTGTCTGGACCTGCTCTTATACTCTGAACACGCCTTTACCCCAGGCAGTTGTTACATTTTACTGTAAGTGTATCATTTACTCACCTTGCACACTGGAGGTGTTTTAGTGGAAAGACAAGGTTTTCAGAATCAATCAGACCTTGTTTCAGATGACCGCATACTAGCTCTGACTCTTTAGGTAAAGAACTGGGTCATTTGGAGCCTCAGTGTGCTCGTCTGTAATGTGGAGATAGTGACTTTAATTTTTTAAGACTTGTGAATACTGAGAGAGGAGTGAAGCAGAGAGCGTACAGCCTCGCACACCCACGCCTAATGTTGCCTCTTGTCCCTCCCTCCCTTCTTGCACTGCACAGTCCTGGTATACAGTAGGTACTCAACATGTGCTTACTCTGTTAACCTGAATTTTAGTTTGTGCTTCTTCATTTTCAGATGTCACCTGGGGCATCCTAGTCTCTGGGTAGGAGCTAGGACCATACTGTTAAGAGGACTCGTTCTGAGTATTGTCTGTGATTCCAAGTTCATACTTCAGGAATCACACTCTGGGCCATGTAACAGGGCTGCTTTTATTTTAATAAAATGAAAGTTCACATTCAGCATCTCACGCTACAGAGCTCCTGCTAACAGACACCCCTGGCTGTATTGGCCAGAACAATCCTGGAGGTGGGTGTGGTGCCCAGTCCCCTCTCCTGTGGCCAGCTGTGGACGGCTGGCCCCATGGCCTTTGTTATGAACCACTATCTACTGCTACTTCTCCCGTGAGGGGCAGGTGGGGACACAGCGTGGATTCTGGTTTGGGGACGTGTGTGGAGAGCACTTCTCAGTAAACTCTCATCCCAAGAAAGTCCTGGGCAAAAAAAAGAAGCCAAGGCTGAGAATGGGGCAGAATGTCCCATCACAGATTGGAATAGAACCTTGTGCTCTGGGGAAACCCAGTAGATCAGGGAGGGACCAAGGCCTGGGCAGAAATGAAACTGTGGCCAGGTTGGCTAGTTCCTGTAGGTCAGGATCTGGGACTGGCGCCTTTGGGTGTCTGGGACTGAGTTTGTGGCTGAGAGCCAACTGAGCCTGGGGTGGCCTGTGGGCTGTGACTGTGACTGAATTAGGCTGTAGAGCCCATGGGCTCTCCTGAAGGGCCCTGAGGCTGATGGAGGGTGCAGGTCTTCGGAGCAGCTGGATACAGGCTGTTCAGACAGATCTGAGTGGCTTTCACTTTGGTTTTTCAGTGGGCTATGGAAACATCACACACTGAGTCCAGTATCAGTCCCAGCAGGAGGGAGCCCTCCCTGAGGCTGGCACACCCGTGGGTGGTGAGGGTAGGAGATGAGCCACCCCTATCCTCACCCTCCCATCCTCCATAAGGGTCTAAGAGTAGGAGGACCTAGTAAGCTTTCATCACTAGGTTGTTTATAAGCTCTTTGGGAGTTTTTTGCCTTTTAAAAAAACATCCTCTGTGGAATCATTTTGGAAGAGGATTGTAATGAATGTCAGGCATTGCAGATGAGCATTGGGTTGTCCCAAATGGGACAAGTTGGGATGATGATTTCTTTACATGACCTGACAATGAGGTACCTATGACAGCAAATTTTGATTTAGAAAATCATGTGAAAGTGAGCCGGGTATGATGGCACATGCCTATAATCCCAGCGGCTTGGGAGGCTAAAGCAGGAGGATCACAAGTTCAAAGCCAGCCTCAGCAAAAGTGAGGTCCTAAGCAACTCAGTGAGCCCTGTTTCTAATATATACAAAATAGGGTAGGGATGTGGCTTAGTGGTCGAATGCCCCTAAGTTCAATCCCTGGTACACCCCTCTCCACCAAACAAAAAAAAAAAAAAAAAAAAAAGAAAAGAAAATCATGTGACAGTGGTTTGACAGTTTAAGTATGAACTTTGGAAAGAGAAAAGTTTAAAAAAAAATGATGGTTCCTGGGAAGGACTGTAAGTAATTAAACTGTAAAAAATGTCAAACCCATCCTTTGACCCCAGGGCCTTAGTGACTTCTTCACAGGAAGGACATCCTTGGCTTTTTCTTTTTCTTTTTTCTTTTTTCCCTTCTTTTAAGCTTTAACTTTCTCCCTTCCTCTCCTTTCCACTCCCCTACTATTCTGTGGTTTCTTTCTTTCGTGTTTTCTGTAACACTGGTTGAGGTCCTTAGCCTTAGTGCAGTTTCTAAACTGCCATGCTGTTGATATTTTGGGCACTCTTTATCTCTGCCCAGTAGATGCCAGTTATAAGCCCCCACTTTCAAATCTGACAACCGAAATGCCTCTGGCATTCCCTAGGGGCCAATATCACCCAGGCCACTGCTTAGAGGAAAGGAGAACATTCTTCCTACTGACTGACACGACATTGCTAGGCAGGTGAAGTGATGGGTTCTCTTACTTCGTATCCTGTTTCACAAAAATAAGCAAAAGGAAGGACTGGAGGTGCAGGAGGTTTGCTAGTTGGGGGCCTGTCAGGGCTGTCTGATGTGGCTGCGTTGCTAAAGGTTCTTGTGGGTACCTTTAGCAAATCGTCATCTGTGTAATCCAGAGCAACAATCAAGCAAGCAAACTAAAAATAAACCTCTAACATTAACAACAACAACAAATAGGCAAGTAAACCAGGCCAGGAGGCTTTGGAATTTTCCTAAAAATGGCCAGCACAATTAGCCTAAGACTCCTTCCTGCAGAAGCTTTCTCAGGAGACCTCTCTGCACAGAGCTGGCTTGGGTGCTGATATGTGGAGAGGCTGAGAACATGTGGCATAAACATCGACTGATATTGTTGGCCATTTACACTCAGCATGTGTAATGCAGCAGGAATGGCTCCCGGTGGCATGTGACTCCCCTTCCAGACCGGTATGCAGTAGCTGGGACCGCTCTTTCTCTTTCCTTCGCTTCTTTGCTTACATCCCCCCCCTCCTCTGCCCCTTCCCAGATTTGTAAGAGCTCAAGTGGAGGCTCTTCATGATTGGCATGCAGAAAGCTGGTAGAATGTTGTTGGAATTTTCTAGGGAGGTACATGCCCGACACCCAAAATGACTCCCGGCTTCGGTGGCCGCAGGTCAGCGCGTCGTGCCAGGTGCCCTGGTCTGTTTCAGAAAGGTAAGGTTGCATGATGTCACCCTACCTCTTCCCAGCCCAAGGGGGAGTCAGGGGGTTCCTTTTATTCTGTAGTCCAGGTGGCACTTCTGACCATATTCTTGGCGCTAAGCGTTTGTGCATGAGTATGCGTTTTGTCTGTACCTCCACCCCCTCCTGTTTAAAAGAATTTTAATAAATGATTCACAACGGCTGTTTAACATGTGACCTAAAACAGTACCTCATGACCCCAGTGAAATCAGCGATCCCAATGTCAGTAAGTCTGTATGCTCTTTTTACGCCACTTACTAAACTTTTATAAAGAAAAGTCGCGCAGCTACTGGAAAACAGATTGCGTTATCCCCAGATCCGAGGGACAGGAAGGGGACGCATTCAGAATTCCGAAATCTTAAGAACAACGGGCATCTCTTAGGGTTGAGGTGTTTTGTGTTAATGGCTGGGATTTTTCGACATTGAAAAATGAATGTAAAGGCATGAAGTGTCTCCTGTCTGTTGAGTGCAGGATCAGACTCATTCTGGAGCGGGAGGGAGTGCCGGGGTTAGCAGCCATGAGCAGCGGAGATTTTGCCAAGAGACAATGCTAGTTGCTTCTAAGCACCTCTGAAGTTGGCCGTGATATGAATTTCAGCAACTCTTGGGTATCTTTAAGAAAAGTTCACAATTGAAAGCAAAACTATTTTCATAGTCCCCAAGCAAACAAGTAAGCGTAGAAACTTTGGTAGTGAGACTAGAGGACATATTTGGACCCAGAAGTGATGATCTGTTAGCAGCCTCGAGCACAACTAAACATGACTCACCTCGTTTTTTTATCTGATGCAATTAAAAGTAGCTTCAACACCCGCAGTAGAGGAATACTGGTTTTCTGCTTGCAAGTGTGTAAAAGCAAGTCCACATGCATAAAATGGGAACTAAGATGTATCTTGTACCATGGGAATTTTTTTAGTCTTAAAAAAAAAAATCCATCACGTAGCTTTGCTATTGGTTTCTGCCTTCCATGCGTTAGAATCTTTTCTTGCTTGTCCTGCCTAATTTTTTTTTTCTTTCACATCTTTGCAAAGATGTCAGAAAACCGAGGGGGAAGAGATGATATTTTCACACACTTGCCCCTCCCCCACGTGCATACACTAACAGCTGCCATGTATGATTTTGTGGAATTTGATATTTTGAACAAAATGACTTCCTTACTTTCCATAGTAATATAATAATCAATTTTACCATAGAAGACTGTGTTCATGTCAGGCCTTGGCTGCTCCTAATTAGCAATGCATGGGGTGGCAGGGAAAGTGCTGGAGAGCAGTTTCAAGGGAAAGATCAGCCTTCAAGTTTTACCCAGGCTGGCCTCAGCCCAGGCAGTTCTCAGACTGCTTGGATGTTAACCACAGGTTTTATTTGTGGTGTTCTGAGAAAATATTGAGAGCGGCACGTGAAAATGAAATGGGGTGGGCCTGTCTCTCTGAGGCCTGCTTTTTAAAGTATTTTAAAAATATTTTTAGTTGTAGATGGACACAATACCTTTATTTTATTTATTTTTATGTGGTGCTGAGGATTAAACCCAGTGCCTCACACATGCTAGGTAAGTGCTCTACCACTGAGCTCCAACCCCAGTCCCTTTTATCTGCACTCTGCCGTCACCTTCAGAGGGCCACAGCTTTATAAGATAGAGGCAAAATCGAGAGTAACTTATGTATCATATTCTCTGCCTGACGTGGCACTGGGTTTTGTTAGCTGTAGTCAGAAAGATGTGTGTCTTAAGGTGCCAGGAACATCCATTCACTTTGGAAAATAGATGCTTTTCCAATGAGTATTTGTATAGTTTATTTATAAAGTTCCAACCCTAATGTTCTCATTTAGTCTAAGGAATTTAAGGGAACTAAATCCTGCATATTCCCAACACTCAGAAATGTATGCCTTAAACTTTCTGATGAAACAGCACATTCTGCTAAGATCTACGTTCCTGTAAGATTAAAGACAGTCAGAAATTCAAGTCAGTTGAGTAAGTGTTTGTTCAGTGCCTCTAATTTGCCCAGCACCAAGCCAGGCAGGCACTTGGGAGTTTGAAAGATTTTAGGATGTGGGTAATGTTCTTAAAGCACTTATAATTTTGAAGGAAAAGTTCCTCTCCTGGCTTTCTGCAGCCAGAAAGTGTATTTGGCCTCTGGGGGATGTCATGTCACAATTTTTTTTTTTTTTTTTTTGGTACTGGGTATGAAACCCAGAGGCACTTGACCACCGAGCTACAGCTACAGCCCTTTTTTTATTTTTTATTTTTCTTTTGAGACAGGATCTCTCTAAGTTGCTCAGGGCCTCACTAAGTTGCTGAGTCTTTTTATTCAAACTTGAGATCCTCCTGCCTTAGCCTCCCAAGTCACTGGGATTATAGGCGTGTGCCACCATGCCCAGCTTTACAAACAAAACAAAACAAAACAAAAAAAACCTAACAAACTTTTTTATTGAATAGTATGAAAGATACATGATAATTAGCTAAGAAATATTGGTTGCCCACTCTCTTTGTGACCCCCATGTGGATTTGTAAAAATTTTAGTGTTTATTCTTAAGGGTAATTTAAGACAAATGGTCATACTGTTTGGAGTGTCAAAATGACTTCAGGGACACAAAGTAATAAAGAACATATTCTATTTTTTTATAGACCTGTGATTCTTGGACTTTGCTTTACAATAGGGAGCTATTAAAAATTCCAGTGCCCTGTTTGAATCAGACTCTTTGAAGGTGAAACCCAAGCACTGATATTTTTTAAAACTCCCCAAGTATTTCTGAAGTGCCACCAAGTTTGAGATCTGGTAATATGGATAACTTTACCAAAAAAGTCTTGTGCCAGGCGTGGTGGGAGGCTGAAACAGTAGGATCACAAGTTCGAGGCCAGCCTCAGCAACTCAGCAAGGCTCTAAACAACATAGTGAGACCTGTCTCAAAGTAAAAAATAAAAAGGACTGTATTGTGTCTTAGTGATAAAGCACCTCTGGGTTTGATCCCCAGTGCCAAAAACAAAAATTTTTAAATGTCTTATATGTTTGTTTTTTAGCCTAGGTTGTAATGGTGGGTATGAGAATGAACCTTTCCCTAATGATGATTTTGCTCAACACAAGAACGTTTGGCCTTCTGGAGGCTGATCCTCTGTCCTCTGCATTAGTGACCTAGGTGTGAATAGAACTATGCTTTCTTCCAGTTCAACAAACCTGATCCAAGGATGCTGAGTCCTTCAATTAACTAAGTTGCCTAAGGGTTTCTGAACCTTGAGTCTTTTTATTCAAGATTCAGAAACCCTTGATGGAGTCTCACAAAGGAAGGTGATTATAAGACTAATTACAGGGCTGGAATTGTAGCTCAGTGGTAGAGCGCTTGTCTCGCAAGCGTGAGGCACTGGGTTCTATCCTCAGCACCACATAAAAATAAAAAAAAAAGATATTGTGCCCATCTTCAACTAAAAAATATTAAAAAAAAAAAAGACTAATTACATGTGCCCTTGAAATCGGTTCACAGTGTCTAAAACCGCAAGGAAAGAGAATCCCCCTCTTGGTGTACTAGGTGGCTAGGAGAGGGGAGTAGCTCATTAAAAATATAGGTGGGCTGGGATTGTGGCTCAGTGGTACAGTGCTTGCTTCATATGCATGGGGCACTGGGTTAGATCCTCAGCACCACATAAAAGAAATAAATAAATTAAATAAAATAAATAAATTAAATAAAGATATTGTGTCCATCTACAACTAAAAAAAAAAAATATAGGTGATACCAAAGTCCGCACAACTCACCGTGGATTCTTAGAGTTGAAAAGTTTTTCAAGGTAGCATGGTCAGTAGTTCACAGAGTGCAGCATCAGTATTACCTAGGTGATTAGAAACGCAGATTCTCAGGCCCATCCCAGACCTCCCGGGTCAGAAACCGGGCATAAACCCAGCATCTGTGCTCTCAGAAGTTCTCCTGGTGGCTACCAAAGTTTGAGGGTCACTCTGTCCCCTCATGTGTTTGCAGCCACACAATTCAATTACATGGAGATTAAGTGCTTCTCCGTGAAGTCACCCAGGACCAGAGGAAGAATAGGGCTAGAAAATAAGGTCACTAAGTCCTGAAATCTATCTCTGTCCCATGTACCTCTGTACCAGATCATCCTAACATCTCCAGGTGCTGTAAATAAAATGTGGTACAGATACACAATGGAATATTACTCAGACTTAAAGAATGAAATTATGGCATTTGCATGCAAATGGATGGAACTAGAGAATATCATGCTCAGTGAAATAAGCCAATCCCCTAAAAAACAAAAGCCGAATGTTTTCTCTGATAAGGGGATGCTGATCCATAGTGGGGCAGGGGAGTAGGGAAGAATGAAGGAACTTTGGTTTGTGTAGAGGGGAGTAGGGGAGGTGTGGGGATGTGGGGAGGGGAAGGACAGTAGAATGAGACAGACATTATTACCCTATACACATGATTATGCTATTGGAGGGACTCTGCACCATCTACAGCCAGAGGAATGAGAAGTGCTCTGTTTGTGCACAGTACGTCAAAATGCATTCTACTGTCACGTATAACTAGTTAGAACAAATAAAAAAGAAAAAAAGAAAGAAAACACTCACTGTCTTCAAACCACAAGGCATAAAGACACCTTCAGTGTTGTCTCATCTGAGCTTCCCATCTTACAGACGAGAAAACTAAGATCTACCAGGTGAACCGACCTTAGTGAGATGTATAGGTGTTGATGCCAGACCTCTATAAGAACCAAAACAGTGACCCCTCTCCTTGCATTAGTATGTCCTGCGTCTTCAGGTTCATATGGATTCCTATCTAGTATTTGGCTTTAATCACATCAGTTAAAATGCCCAGGTTAACAGGCAACTCTAGGAAAAGATCAGCTCGTTTGAGAATTTTCGTTCTTTGAAATTAATCTAAAATTGTATTTTGGTTTAAGATTGGCTTGAATTTGATAACCATCCTTACTCTTTTACCAAAAAAACCTCAGCAGGATGCATAACTGAAAAGGAAATTCAGAGGACATAGGGACGATTCCTGGAGCATGTGTTTCCTCTCAGAATCATGTGGATTAGACACATTTGCTCAGATCACACAAGACGTGGTATTTTCTTCAGATTTGGTTAAAAGGGAAAATGTGACAAGAAGTCTGTTTATTGAATGTTTTAGAATTCCATGCTTGATGTGGTTGGTAGTATTTTCATATTTTGCCAGTGTTCAAAGGCTGAATCTAATCGGCATTCTCGGCAGAGCTTCATCTTTCTAAGCTTTGGAGCAGCGCACAGGGAGCATTGAGCCAGGAAGACAAATTGAGAATGATACACAACTAATATCTACGTATGAGTGCTTTACATGAAGCAAGTGTGAACATGGACGGAGATGCTTATTGTTTGTACATATCTGCCATGTGCCAGGCCCTGACATGGGGCAGAACACGTAGATTCTACTTTCAAAAGATCACAGCCAGATGCTGTGGCACACGCCTGTAATCCCAGTGGCTCGGGAGGCTGAGACAGGAGGATTGCAAGTTCGAAGCCAGCCTCAGCAAAAGCAAGGCTCAAAGCAACTCAGTGGGACTTGTCTCTAAATAGATACAAGATAGGGCAGGGAAGATGGCTCAGTAGTCGAGGGCCTCTGAGTTCAATCTCTGGTACTCCAAAAAAAAAAAAGAATCAGGACAGTCGAGAGGTCAAGCAAGTGATTAAGTAGCTGATTATGTGAGAGAGCGTCAAGTTGAGGCTGGCAGAATGGCAGGGGTTTCTGGAGCTTATATAGGGGGCCACCGGTGCACACTCCCAGGAAATCAGGGAAGGCTGCCTAGGGGAGGTGACTGGTGGACTGCATTTTGAAGGATGGGGGTTCTCCTGGTCAGAGTTGTGCAGAGAGGGACCAGTGCATGTAGAGGCCTCAATGCCTGTGTGTGTTGTCTTCCCTGGGGCAGTAGGGCCTATAAACCCCTAAATCTCTCTAATGTGTGTAAACATTAGCAATTTGGCTTTTTAGGGAACTTTGTGTAGCAGTTATTAAATACACTTTCCCAAAAGCTCATTTTTCCATCTCCAAGATTCAGATGTTCCCCAGAGAAGTTTCTCAGTGGTGAAACCATCGCATCTTATGTTACTTGGAAATGGAAAGATCTGCTGTAACCCCAGAGGTCAAACCAGCTCCCTCAAATTTAACTCACACAAAACCAGGGAAGTTCTGGCCAACGTGGGTCTTCTGAAGAAATGTGTCTCAAGATAAAGCAACTCCAGCTCTGAGTGGATTCAAATTTACTGCACTCTGCAAGCCCTGGGTCCGTCTGGAAGTGTCTTCAAAGAAGAGAGACTTTTACAATGAGGAGCTTTGGTGTCTTGTGCACTAAATCTTCATGGATGGAGTTAGAGAGCTGTGCTGAAGTGCCCTCCCAAGATGACAGGGGTAGAGGAAGTTAAATTACTGCACGCTGGCTGGCCTCTAATGCAGACATCCCAACCAAGCCATACTTGCTTTAAAAGTATTCCTAGAAACTTAAAAACATCTTAATTTGCATGAATAATGATAATTATTATTATCACTTGCCTCGCAGGGCATCTGTACATTGTATTAGACCTTTACAGCAATCCAGCACAGCAGTGAGCAGGACAGACGTTACTGTCTCCACTTGACAGATGAAGAAATTGAACCTTACGGTCATCAGATTTCAAAGATGGAAGGGACCTCAGAGAGCCTTTCATCCAGCTTTCTCGTTTTACAAAAAACCCTCCCTGAGATCCAGGAAGTAGACTGACCTACTGTCCCGAGGGGCGTCTATCATGGCCACAGGACCAGGACTTGGGTTTCTGATCTTGCTCACTAATTTTTCACTCCACTGTGTTGCCCTCGGGAGAATAAACATTTGTTTCTTCAGGATAAATTTTGTTGACACCAGTCCCACATGCTGTTTTATGGGCATACACATATATAGCAAAAGTCTGTTATTTTTATAATTTTTCTATATGTAGGTAGACAGCTGTATGGATTGGTAGACATACATACCACACATGGATGTCTCTGGGGACATAGGAGTGGAATTGGACTCGACAGAGTTTCCATGGAGACTTCAGCTTTATCTGTGAAATTTAATTGTTTTGATAAAAAATATATGAGTCAGGGCTGGAATTGTAGCTCAGTGGTAGAGCGCTTGCCTTGCTTGCATGAGGCACTGGGTTCGATCCTCAGCACCACATAAAAATAAAGATATTGTGTCTATTTACAACTAAAAAAATATTTTAAAAAAATCTAAGTCAAAAATGAGTTATGGCAGCATATGTTTGGGGTGATAGGCAATGAATTCATGGGTATTTGTTATACTCTTGCTATTTTTGAATAGTAAAAGTAAATCCCCACCTCTAAAACCATCATTTTATAAAATAAAAAGATATTTTAAGGAAAGAAAAACTGTACGGAGGGAAGAAAAAGGAAAGAAAAGCTAGCATGAGGTTCCCATCAGTACTCTCTTTGCTCCGAGCCTCTCTTGTTATGGTTCTGGCAAAATGTGTGCATTTGATGCATTACTTGGTTCTCTTTTGCATGTTCTGATTCTTCCAGTAACTCCAGCAGGAAAGGCAGGGCCTTCTTTTCAGTTACAAAATCCCTGGTTGCCTCTCTGTGCCTGCCATTGCTCTGGCTGTGAGAATCACATTCTGCCTGATGAGGGGAGTGGAGTCACTGGGACGCAGCACCAATGAGGTTTGGGAAGCTCCGGTTAGTAAAGGTGTAAACAGAGGAAATACACACAGTGAAAAGACCCTCGGCTGTGTAGCTGGCACTGTGACCTGATTAAGTAGCCAGTTATGAGAGATTCAGGGTTGGATGACCTCAGGTGGTTCATCTACTTTTTGGGTCTCAGTCTCAACAGAAATGGGAAATGTTCGTTGTTTGACTTAACTACCCATGCGGTAGCTCTGGAGATCAGAAAACTAATGAGATGGAAAACACTAAACAAAAGAGAGATGGCAGGGTTATTATTACTCTTATGAATCATTCTAAGAGCTGTCATGGTGGCATGAATCATCATATGGTAATGTCATGGCAAAGGCCCAAACACGGGTTAGCAGCATTGACCCGGTAATCTCAAAATTAGTCACAGAGGCCCAGCCAGTGATGATCCAGTGGCACTATTGTTACTAGTGAAGAGGGTGCCATTAAAAATCATGCCATCCACTGTCTCCACAAAGGAGAAGAAGGCCTCCGTCCCTGCATTGAGTGTTGTGGGGATGTGTCCCACCATTAGCCGACACATTTGCTCTGAGAAGGAGGGGACCTGCGTCCTGTCCTAGCTTCTCTATCCAAGTGTGTGAATTGGGCTGACTCATGTACGACCCCAACTTTACTGGCTTTCACTTTTTCCTCAGTAGAATGAGTGGGTTAAATGATCTCTAATACATCTTCTTGCTCTTAAGGTCTGTGACAATCAGCCTGACTTTGAACTTTAGTACCTTGTGTTTATGGTCTTTGTAACCTGGCATGTAGGGACTGCCGCTGTGATTCATATCTGCACCTACCGAGAGCCCTACGGTAGAGTGAGGGTTCTTTTCCTTTTCATTAACACATAATAACTACATATTTATGGGGTCCAGTGTGATATTTCGTGTGAATTGATCAAATAGAAGAAATGAGCATTTCCATCTCTTTATCACTTCTTTATGTTTGGGGAATCCAACCTCCTCTCTTCTAGTTCTTCTTAAACAATTTAAGAGATTATTGTGAACTATCCTACCATGCTAAGGAAAAATGAAGAGCATCTCATGAATTTGCATCATCCTTGCACACAGGAGCCTTGCTAATCTTCTCTGAACCATTCCAGTTTCAGTATCTGTGCTGCCAAAGTGAGTACTGAAGTTGAGAAACTAGGTTCTAGAAGACATTCAGCTCCCAGCAGACCTTGGAAGGGCAAGGCCCCCCACAGACCTGACCCTGAGCATGGCGCTTTCTTTGATTTGGCCACATGATAAAGGTGTAACCAAACCTGGAAAACATTCTCTTGCCTGGTCATGAATCTTCTTATCTGGATTATATTGTATATATTAGCATAAGAGAAGAAATAGAATATTCATTACTCAGGCAGGAAAGTGAACGGAGTTAAACTGGGAGTGGATTTAAATTCCTGAATTGGTCATCTGGGAAGCTGTGGTGTGTATTCCAGTAGGCTTGATTAGATTGGTGTAGACACTGCCATATTCTAGGCCACGGTTCTTGGCTTCTGTTTTGGGGTGGCTGAACATCCCCCGGGGAAGAGCCAGTGGCTGAGTCCACACATGCTCATACTACACAACTTCAGCCATCTCCTGTTGACTCCTGGTCTGATTCACAAAGCAGCTAGTATGATTCTCTGTTCTCTCAAGCCCCAGCCCCAGCCCTGCTCTCTCCTCTCTCAGTGGCCCTCTGTCCCTGACTTTCTTTCCTTTTCTCTCCATGTTCACATTGCTTTGTCTTGCCAGTCATCTCTGTCTCCTAGGAAGATTCATCTGCCTTGGCAGAGGGCACCTGCAGCCTGCCTGGGGATAACACTGATGGGGATGACGACTGTAATGGTCATGGCAATGGTAATGGCAACAGTCAAATCCTAGTCATAACCGTGGTTGCTTACTGTGTGCCAGGAGCTGTGCTGGACAATTTATGCACCCCTGTCACTCAGCACTCACAGTGAGCCCATAGCGTAGATGTAGCCATCTGCCTTCTAACCATGAGGACACTGAAGAGAAGGACTGGCCCACCGCCACCAGCTTTTCAGTAGCCAACCAGAATTTGTACCCAGATTGATACTAACTCTGAAAGGTGCTTTTAGCCTCTGGGCAATGTCCCTTCTCTTCCAGCTGCAAAGCACAGAAGAATTCCACTGATATGGTGGCTGCTCCATTAACATGACTGAACAGATGTTAACTCATTGTATCCTGAACCTTGCTGACTTTTGGAGTCAGCTTTTGTACGACTGTGATCAAAAGACCTCGCAAGAACAATTAGAGGAGGAAAAGTTTATTTGGGGGCTCAGATTGCCAGAGGTCTCAGTGCAGAGAGAGCCAACTCTATTGCTGTGGGCCTGAAGTGAGACAGAATATCATGGCAGAGAAAAGCAGCTCAGGACGTGGCCACTAGGAAGCAGAGAGAGTATGTATTCCACTCACCAGGGACAAAATATATACCCCAAAGTCATGCCCCTGTTCCTATCAGTGGGTTAATGCACTGATGAGGTTAAGGCTCTCAGCCCCATCATTTCGCCTCTGACCTTTCTTGCCTTGGCTCACATGTGAGCTTTCGGAGAACATCTCATTTCTAAACCATGACAGTGGCAATGAGATTATCTCCAAGCGTGTGACAAATACCACTTCCTGTGTGGAGGGTTATTTTCTGAAAGGAAAGCAGGTGTCTGATCACACAGAGTATGTCTTCCTTCCAATCATCTTGCACAGAATGTTACATCCTACATCTCTGGCACCTAGCAGTCTACACAGCACCCTGGCAACTTTATTGCTATGGTCCTCATTCTATAAATGAGAAAATTGTGACTTCTTTTTATAAACGGGTACACTGAGGCTCAGAGAGGTAAAGTCTCTTGCCCAGTGTCACACAGCTGACAAGCAGGAAGTTGAAGAGTTGAGATAGACGAGAACCCAGGAAGCTTGATTCCTACTTCCAGTTCATTCAGGACAACCCCCAGCCCCATAGGCACTCACTGTATGACTCCCCTGTGCCCCAACTAAGAAGACCAAAGAACCGTTGTATTTTATTTATTTATTTTTATGTGGTGCTACGGATCGAACCCAGTGCCTCACACATGCTAGGCAAGTGCACTATCACTGAGCTACAACCCCAGCCCCTCGAACTGTTGTATTATTTATTAAAGATCTTTTCTCCTAGAGGGATAACTAATGCAAAGCCAGTTCTTAGTGCAACAAAAGTGACCTATTAGGTGTGGAGAGTGATTAGACACCCTGCCCCACCCCGCAGCTGTGAGGACCAAGGCCCTATTTCTCTTGCTCACGGGGGCACCTGTGTGTCAAGAGCTGGAGCTCTGGACCTGTGAAAGGCTGTCCCCAGCCCACGCCCTCTCCTCCTACACTGTTTGCATCCTGGCCTGTGACCATAGGGTGGGGCTCTTATCTGCAGGGTGGAGGAACATTCTGTTTCCTGAACCTTCAGGAAGCAGGACGCTCTGGTTGGCAGATGCTCATACTAAAGTTCTTGCCCTACCTTCTCATGGTCCTTGTAGTGAGTCCACTTCCTAGAGGAGAGTGTCAGGGAACTTTGTGAGTCAGTGTGGGCCCTGCAGAGGAATCAGGAATCGTGAGAGTTTGATGTAGGTGGTTGAAGCAGTTTGACTTTCTTTTAGCATTATTCTTTCTGTTAAGCAAATGAAGGAAATGTATTGTTCATGTGCAGAGAAACCAGAATGGATCCAGGGAAAGCTGGCTCAGGGTGCTCCCATGAGGCCACCCAGCTGCCTGTACCCTGTATTGAGGCTAGTGTCTTCACAACTGGCTTTATTCTCAAGCAGGCTCTCCTTAAGTGGAGGCTTAACAACTGATTTAGCAACCAGGCATGACAGAGTATCTTTTTCCCGATTGCTCCAATGAAATTTCAAGGAGTGTCCATCCTTGAACTAACCACTGTGGCCAGCAGGGTGTGATACTCAGAGTGCCTGCGTCTGAGACCTGTTATATGGAGCTTACTATTCCCATTTTACAGATGAGAAAATTCTGAGGGCTAGAGAAATTAAGCAGCTTTCCCCCAATCTCACATCCTGTGACAGGCAGATGGAGGCCCAGGTCTCTGACCACAGTTCACCCTCCAGTTGCTAATCACGAACCCCTGAGGCATGCTCCCATCAGTAGCTGAGTGAACAAACCTAGCTTGTTGATAAGTCTTTGTTCAGAGTTCAGGAACAGGCCTTGTATTGTTCTCTTTCATTTGTTAGGTTTCTCTAAAACTTTTGTGGTGTGAACCCCTTCCTCTGTGGTGTGAACCCCTTCCTCTGTGTCCTGCTGCTTTAAGCTTGCCTCAGTCCACCTGTGCTTCTGTTCTGCCTCTCCTGTGGTATTGGAAAGGTTTCTTCTTCATCTTCGAGTCTTGGCAACTTTGCATACCTTAGGACAGATACTTAGTTCATGGGGGTTGAACGGACAAACTCCTGAGCACTTTTTTGGCCTCTGGTGTTTTTTCTGCCTGTATCTTGTATGCTGTCCCTTGCTTTTAGAACAGAATGAAGCACATACCCAAAATCCTGCTAATTTCCAGCATTCTAACACGAACTGAAGACATTTTGCCCTTCTCCTTATGGCCAAATACAAATGCATCATTTTATCCCACCTGGGACTGCAAATAAAAGGCACAAGAGAGCCAGGCACAGTGGTGCAAGCCTGTAATCCCAGCACTTAGGGAGGCGGAGACAGGAGGATCGCGAGTTCAAAGCCAGCCTCAGCAACGGCGAGGTGCTAAGCAACTCAGTGAGACCCTGTCTCTACATAAAACACAAAACAGGGCTGGGGATGTGGCTCAGTGGTCAAGTACCCCTGAGTTCAATCCCTGGTACCAAAAAAAAAAAAAAAAGACACAAGACATTTGGGATCAACCAGGAGCACTAAGGAGCTCAGACAACTGCTGTGCCACTGTGGTGCCTTCCTGCTAGAAACAGTAGGTTCATGTCCTTTCCACATCATGGAATGAAACCCCTAGAAACAGTTTTTATCTGCATTTCTCAAACATTCCAGCATTCTCCTTTATGTTGTATTTTGTCTTTAAAACTCTAGAGAGAAATGCTGCTTTAATTTAAATATTTTTTAAAAAATCTTTTTAAGCAGATAGAGAACCTGGATTTTTAAACTAATTATACACTGAATTCTTTGTAAGAATTAATGGCTCAGAATGAAAGGTTAGCCCTGGAGCAGCCAGCCTTACCAGGGCCTGGCTGGATCAGTGTACCCAGAGTGTGCTATTTGTTGTGCAAGTGTGGATCAGCCTTGGGGTGGCTGTGAGATAGATATTCTCACTCTGCCTGGTGTCCAGCTTTGTGATCATGTACCTACTTACATGCTTAGCTGTACAACAGCAAAATCCATTTGCTCTCTGAGTATATTTAGATTCTCCTTTTTGAACTATTCAAGGGCTTTTATTTGCAGAAATGTGTACTCACATGAGATGTCCACATCTCCTCAAAGCTATAGACATTTCCTTCCTTCTTCATGCTGTTCATGGTAGTCACAGAGTGCCCTCCAAGTGGGAGGTAGCATGCTGGAAAAATCCAAGTTATCTCCAACACATATCCCTTCTTTTGTGGAGCTGAATTTTTCAGAGAAATGGGAAAGAGTAACAAAGTCATTTTTATCTGGCTCTGAGATGTGTTTTGTACTTGTATTTGAATGTGGGTGGGCCTGGTGTTCTGGGAACTCACTTCAAACAAAACAGTGAAACAGTTCGTAAGTATCACTCTGTATCACTAGATGCATTGAAATTTCAGGTTGTTAATCTTGCAAATAAGAATTTTAGGTTTTTGTCTTTCTTTCTTTTTCTTTAATAGGATGTTGCATCTTTTCCTAATGAAGATTTTAGTTCAAAAGAGGTGTTTAGCTATGATTCATGTAAAATCCCTTCTAGTGAAGGTTGAGTATAGTTTGGGATAATAGGTCTTGGGTAAGCAAGGTGCTGGCTGGTCCTCTTGTTTCATGCTGGATCTGAGTGGGTAAGTTTCTGCAACCTGGGCATACTCTGGAGACCACTTGTTTCTGTGGCTGACCTACAAAAGCTGACCCAGTGTGATCAGCTTTCCTGCTTGGGAACATAGCTCTTCCTCCCATAGCCTTCCAAAGGCGAAGAGGAATCTCTAGCAAGAGTTCTCTTCAGCCCAGAACGCAAGTAGAAAAAATACAGCTGACTTCTCTGTAAAAAAATATAACCAATCTTGTCTTACTCTGGTCATGGAAACCAAATTGGCACCTCATTATCACCTTGTTAGTAAGGACAGTCTGTGTAGTGGACAAACCTGGTAGGAAGAGTTGGCCCTGTATGGGCAGGGTTTTGAGTTAAGCTTAATTGCTCTTCTAAAGCTGAGCTACCTAATGCTGCACAAGTCAAAGTCTATCATCAGGCTCGACCATCCTCTCTTTTGTACTCTTATCTATGTAGGCAATGAGTGCCTCCCCATTCTGTTGCCACCAAGATTTGTGCTAGGCCACACTGGAGACCCAGAGCTTGGCTACCACCAGGGCAACTCCACCTCCCTGGAAAAAAAGAAAAGGTCTATAGCTACCTTTAACCTTGACTTTCCCAGTATCTTCAAATGGCAGCCGGTTCTTCCCTTGGAGCTCAGCAGGTCTGCTAGCTAGGTGTCTCTTTTAACAACTTCACAGCAAGTTTTTGATTTTTCACACAAATGGGAAAGAGTAACAAGGTCATTTGTGTTAATCAGCTTTTTGTCACTGTGAAAAATAGCTGAGAAAGACAATTTAAAGTAGGAAAGATTTATTTTGGCTCATAATTTCAGAGGTTTCAGTCCATGGTTGGCCGGCTTCATTGCTTTGGGCCTGAAGTGAGGCAGAACATTTATGGCAGAGGGTGTGGCAGAGGGAAGCTGCCCACTTCATAGTGGCAGGAAAGTGGAGAGGAGAAGAGAGGAGAGGAAGGTGGAGGAGGAGAAGGAGAGGGGGAGAGAATGTGTGTGTGGCCTGGAACAAGAAATACCCTCCCAGGACATGTCCCCAGTGGCCTGCCTCCTCCAACCAGGTCCCCCTCCCACAGCCTCTACTGCCTCCCGGTAGTCCACTCAGCGGTTGATGGATTAATACAATGATGAGATCAGAGCCCTCATGACTCAATCACTTCTGAAAAAGCCCCAACTCTGAACACTGCTGCATTTGGGTCCCAAGCCTTTGGGAAACATTTCACTCCCAAACTTTAGCATCATTTTTGTGTGGCTCTGAGATATGTTTTGCACTTGAATGTGGGTGTGTCTGATGTTCTGGAAATTCACTTCAAACAAGACAGGAAACAGCCGGTAAGGATGTATGAAGGGGCCCAGAAGCTGTGGACTTTCATTGCCTGATGCTTCTCTTCTTTTTGAAGCCTGATTGGAGTCTGAATCCTACAAACTCACCACCCGGTCCTCACCAATAGTGAGTGTTTACTAAAGAGGCCACCTAATCCCTCCGAGCTGTAGGTTCTTGCCCGGCAAAATCGAGATGAAAATGAGCCAATGAGGTGACACAGGCTAAGTGCTGGTCACGCAGTTGTGTCATAATAAATGTGATCAGTATCTCCTACTCCCCTTCCTCCCCACCACCTCCACACCGCCTCCAAAGCAAAGCGCAAACCTAAGCCGAAGCCGACTTTGACTCCAACATGGAAGAGGTACAACAGGCCTGTCTCCAACGCGGGACAGCTGTGACATGCCACCACTTTCTACATGTCTCCTCTTCTTCCCTACCTGAGCCTCTCTGTCTCTTTTTGCTTCGTTGTCATTGGACTTTTGCTGCACAGTGCCTGGGACAGAGGAGGCTACATTGTTCCAGCTGGGGATGTCCCACCTGTCTTCCCATTTGTGAGCATGGCGACTGCATGGCCTAGACTGTGGCAATCCTGATTTCAGATTTCACAGGCCTGTTCTTCCCACTCAGATGTCTTAGAAGTCCAGTTCATCAAATCTCAAACACATTTCTTGATTACATCCACTTCCCACAAAGATCCTTAAGCCCCCAGAGCCCTGGCTGGTAACCATACATCCCAGACTTTCTGGCAAAGTCTGTCTCATTACCAGACTATGTGTCCTCGTTTGGTCCACAAAACATCATAAGCAACCAACATAGACCTCACCTGAATGGCCCATGTCAGGCAGAACACCACCCCCCTCACTGCTGCCCCATAAGATTCCATGAGAGCTAACTACTGCCTGCTACCTCAAATTTAGATTTTTCACTTGTAATTTTTTGGGTTGTTGCTTATGCTGGGTTTAAGAGCTGGGTTTTTATTCTTGGATGTGAAATGAAGACAAGGATGAAAATAAATTTGGCATAGATATGCATACAGTTCACTCTGTGTGCAAATCGGAAATCTGCTTTTTTCACTTAACATTGGAGTATATGGATTTTCTCATGTCATCAAGTTTTTTTTTAAATGTTTTGTTTTTGTATAGAGTAGCTTCATCTAGAAGATTCAAGACAGTGTTTATCATTGGCAATGATGGGGCAGGGTGGGATGGGGAGAGCAGGGACCCGAGGGGGTTTAGCGTGCTGGAATGTTTTCTATCGTAGGTACTGGATATACCTTTTTTTTTTATATATATATATATTGGGGACTGAATTCAGAGGCACTTTACCACTGAGCTACATCTCCAGCCCTTATTTTAAATTTTTGAAAAACAATTTTAGACAGGGTCTTGCTAAGTTGCTGAGGGTGGCCTTGAACTTGCAATCCTCCTGTCTCAGCCTCCAAGTCACTGGGGTTATAGGCATGTGCCACCATGTTTGGCTGGATATACTTTTTTAATGTTTTAAATTTTACATAATAAGGTAAAATTTAAATGTCATTAGTAAATGATTACTTGATATTTCATTATATAGATATAATTTACTCAGATCAAATCTCATCTACCTTTTACCAAAGCAGTATGAATTTAGACTAGTACTGACATTGTATCCATTCTATTTAATCTCTCCAGGGCTGGGATGTAGCTCAGTGATTCAGTGATAGTGAGCACTTGCCTAGCATGCATGAGGCCCTAGGTTCAATCCCCAGTGCCAAAAAACCAAAAACAAAAACAGTATCACTTTGACTTAATCTTTCCCGTACTAGGTGCTATTATTTTTATTATCATCATTCTCATCATTTTTAATATTGGCTATTTTGTTAGGTAAGTATTTGTTTCTAATGGTTTCAATTTGTATTTTTACCAGGGAGATGGCACATTATGTCATATAATTCTCTTATTGGAGATGTGGCTTTCTAAAATTTGTGAGCCTGGATGTTTTCAACTCATTTTTATGTGATACCCACATAGAAGGGTCTTATTTATGTGTGTAGGGGGGGGCAAAGATAAGCAAAACACAGTCCCCTGTCCCCTTCACTGAAAGGGGGCATGTGTATCTAGACCTCTCGTCTTCCTGCAGTGCTGCCAAGCTCCTGGACAAGCAGCCCTTCTCTGTGCGAAACCCGAACCCTCTGCTGCCTTCGCCTGCCAGTCTCCAGCTGGCCCAACTGCAAGCACAGCTCACCCTCCATCGGCTGAAGTTGGCACAGACGGCTGTCACCAACAATACTGCGGCCGCCACAGTGCTGAACCAAGTCCTCTCCAAAGTGGCCATGTCCCAGCCTCTCTTCAATCAGCTGAGGCATCCATCCGTGCTCGGTGCCCCCCACAGCCACACTGCAGTGCCCCAACATGCTGCGGCCATACCCAGCGCTCGGTTTCCCTCGAGTGCAATTGCCTTTTCACCCCCAAGCCAGACACGAGGCTCAGGACCCTCGGTGAGCCTCCCCAGCCAGCCCCCCAGTGCCATGGTGATGCATCCTTTCAGCGGGGTGATGCCTCAGACCCCTGCCCAGCCAGCAGTCCTCTTGGGCATTGGCAAGGCTGGGGCCGCTCCGGCTGCCACGGGATTCTATGAGTATGGCAAAGCTAGCACTGGCCAGCCATATGGCTCTGAGACAGACGGTCAGCCCGGCTTCCTGCCAGCCTCAGCCTCTGCCTCGGGCAGTGTGACCTACGAAGGGCACTATGGTCACACAGGGCAAGATGGTCAAGCTGCCTTTTCCAAAGATTTCTATGGACCCAATGCCCAAGGGTCCCACGTGGCAGGTGGATTTCCAGCTGAGCAGACAGGGGGCATGAAAGGCGAGGTAGGGGCCCTGCTGCAGGGTGCAAACAGCCAGTGGGAGAGCCCCCCTGGATTCTCCGGCCAGAACAAACCTGACCTTACAGCAGGTCCTAGCCTGTGGCCTCCACCCCCCAGCCAGCCCTATGAACTCTATGACCCCGAGGAACCCACCTCAGACAGAACCCCTCCCGCCTTCGGGGGTCGACTCAACAACAGCAAGCAGGGTTTCAGCGGTGCCCGCCGGCGGGCCAAGGAGGAGCAGGCCATGCTGTCGGTGCGGCCCCTGCAGGCTCACGAGCTGAATGACTTCCATGGTGTGGCGCCCCTCCATCTGCCGCACATCTGCAGCATGTGCGACAAGAAGGTGTTTGACTTGAAGGTGAGTCGTCCGGGGCACCTAAGAGGTGCTAGACTGTCCTGCCTCCCATTTCCCATCTAGTCACAGAACATAATGAAGTCACTCCTTAGTGGGAGTTACATTATAGGGTGTTCCTCACTTTTGCTGGGTCAGATCACCCTTGTGTATCCCTGTGACTTGGGGGGACATACCCACCTCTCACTTCCAGCCCGGGGAGGAAAGTGGCTAACTCTGGAGGTGCTCAAGGACTGTGTGTCTTATAAGCCTTTTCTAAGGCCTTATTATTGGTGAGTCCACTGGCCAGAATCTACCAGCTGGCCAGAAGTAGGTATGGTCTCTCTGCAAAAACAGAAGGAACCGCAGGTGGGTTGCAGGGTCCACTGAAAAGGGAAGGAGTCCAACTTTCAAGTTTGGGTTGCTGTCCAAGATGGGCATGGGATGTACGGACCAGGGGCCCCTGGAGTAAGGTCTGAGTGGGGAGGCAGGAGCAGGGGAGGAGGATGGAGAGGAAGATGTGCATCTGAAGGGCTGGTCCAGCCTCTGGGAGCTCTGTGTTCCTGCTTGACATTACTCTATACACATCCTCTGCCTCTGCATGGATGCAATTCTACTTTAGTCATCTTTCTTTCCTTCTGGCCTAGGACTGGGAGCTGCATGTGAAGGGAAAGCTGCACGCTCAGAAATGCCTGGTCTTCTCTGAAAAGTAAGTGCTGCTCCAGAGATTAGATTCATGCATGCGTTCAACAAGATTTGTAACACCTGTTGTCTGTTGTGCTCTGTGCTGTGTGCAAGGAAAGCCACAGAACAAAACAGGCAAAGTCTCTTTCCACAAGGAGCTTACACTTAATGCAGAGGAGACACAAAACGAACAGTAAATTAGCATTCCTGGTGGGAAATGCTAAGCAGAAAGCAGCACTGGAACAGGGTGAGAAGTGTATGTGCATTCACACGGGCACTGAGGAGCTGGTCCCTGGCATTTCAAAGAGGGCATTTGGAAGAGACTTCACAGAGGACACCTCAGGAGAGGATGCGGTGAGCCTGAGGCTGTCTGGGGGAACACATTCCTGGCAGACTGGACAGCAGGTTTGAAGGCCCTGCAGCTGGTGTGGACCTGGGATGCCAGACAAGATCCAGTGTGACCAGGGCAGAAAGGTAGGGAGAAAAGCCAGGGAAGGTCCCAGTGCAGAGCCTCGGTCATTGTGAAGCCTCACTGCTGCTGTGAGTGAGACTGGAGCCATCGAAGGGATGATGAACAAAGCAGGTCCCGGACTGCCATGCTGAGAACAGACACTCAGGGGCCCAAGTAGAGCCCTAGAGACCAGCAGAGGTGGAGAAGAGAGGGTCTGGCCTAGGGATGTAGAACAGACAACTGGGCTGTGTTTTGAAATGTGCTCATACTAAGATCTAAATGTGCTCTCATACTAAGATCTCCCCTTAGTATTCATAGCAGCCAAAAGGCAGAAGAAGCAGCTGGAACAGCTGAATGAATGGGTAAACAAAACATGGTGGAATATTACTCAGCCTTAAAAAGAAAGGAAATTCTGACACATCCCTCAGCATGCATGAACTTTGAGGACATTGTACTTAAATAAGCCAATTGGAAAAAGCTAATTTCACTTGTATGAGGCATTTGGAGAGGACAGACTCCGAGAGACAGAAAACAGATGGTGGTTGCCAGGGTGTGGGAGGGTGAGAATCAGTGTTTGATGGACACAGTTTCCGTTTTGCAAGATGAAGAGTTCTATAGATGGATGGTGGTGATAGCCACTCAACAGTGTGGACATATTTTATGCCACTGAACTGTTAGCTTCAAACTAGTGAAAATGGTCAATTTTATGTTGTAGTTTATCACAACTTAAAAATAATTTTAAAGTTTATAATTCATTGGCATTTAGCACATTCCAAAAGCTGTGCAGACATTACCACTATCTAGTTCCAGAATATCTTTATTATCCCCAAAGGAAACCTCTTACCCATTAATAGCCTCTGCCATTCCCTGCTTCCTTCTCCATGTCCCCAGGACCATCTGTCTGCTTTCTGTCTCTAAGGATTAGCCTTTCCTGGACATTTCATGTAAATGGAATCCAGTGTGACCTTTTGTGACTACCTTTTTTAACTTGGCATAATATTTTGAAGGTTCATCCCCACATACACCCTTTTTATGGCTGAATGATATTCCACTACATATGTAGGACATTTTGCTTAACCATTCATCTTTGTTTTTTGGTACTGAGAATTTAACTCAGGGGTACATGACCACTGAGCCACATCTCCAGCCCTATTTTGTGTTTTATTTAGAGATAGGGTCTCACTGAGTTGTTTAGTGCCTTGTCTTTGCTGAGGCTGGCTTTGAACTTGCGATTCTCCTGTCTCAGCCTCCCAAAGCACTGGGATTACATGTGTGTGCCACCACGCCTGGCACCATTCATCTTTTGATGGGCATTTGGGTTGTTTCTATAGTCTGCTATTGTTAATGCTGCAGCTATAAACAGTCATGTACAAGTTTTTGTGTGAAGACTTGTTTCCAACTATTGAGGGTCTGTACCCAGGAGTGTAATGTTGGGAGTATATGGTAATTTTTCATTTAATTCATGGAGAAACTGGTTCGCCTTCTCACCCCTCTTCAGCGCTGACATCCGGTGTGTACTGGCTTCAGCAGAGGGAACGCTGTGTGGTTCCCCCAACAGCACAGCTGTGTACAGCCCCGCTGGAAATGAAGGTGAGCGCAGCCCTGCAGGTCATAGTTTGCAGTAGAAGTCAGCTACTGCAGGCTCGTTATGTCCTGTCTTTAAGAACCAGGACTTCCCTAATGTGTCCTTCCAGTGCATTTATAAAGCAAACAGATCCTGAGCCACTAACATGAATCAGGTCTGCTGTCTGCCCCATCAGTATTCTGAGATATTTCACACTTACAGTATTGCTGATTACAACATGCCCAGAGATGTAATCATGCTAATCATTAATAAATATGTTAAGAAGAAATTTTCAGTTTTCTCATCCCATGTATGTCCTTATTATGACTCTAAAGTTCTCACCTGGCTTGTGTCATTTATTATTTAGATTATGCCTCCAATCTTGGAACATCATATGCAGCCATTCCGGCAAGGTCATTTGCTCAGTCAAATCCTCCATTTCCTTCAGGGACAAATGTGAGTACAGAAGCCTTTTCTCCATTGTCATCCCCAAAGCATTTGCTTTACTTGCTACATCTGGGCCTACAGTTGCAGAGGAGACTGGGATGCAGCTGTGAGGATGAGGCTTTGTGTCCTTTCCTTCAGAAAAGCATCCCTGGACAGAGTCAAGAGTTGCTTCATTCAGTCCAGCTAGTATCAAAATGTGGATGAAAAAACTGACAAAATTCTTCAAATCAAAGGTGTTCACTGGCTTTCTAGCATTTAGCACTGGCTTAGAGAACAAAGTTTGAGCTTTTATTTTTTTTTTAAATTTTCAAACATTTCTGATGTTTTATTGAAGTAGATTGTTTCCTGTGTGAGGGTAGTTCTGAAATGTGAGCCAGCAAGAGAGCGTATTGGAAGTAGGGACCATGTACTAATTGTGTTTGCTGACCCCTTGGGGGAAATGGTTGGTGCTAATGATTTTTGTTTTGTTTTTCAGTTTTCTTCTTCTCTCTACATAACATGCATTTAGTACCCCCAAATTCCTAAAGCTTCATCTTTCCTTTGCCTACGGGTTGTGTCTGCCTTTCTTACACTTGGAGTGTTTTCCTGCTGAGTGCAACCTCCCCCTCAGACACACGGAAGGCTGGTGGGACAGGAGGCCAAACCGACTGTAAAGCAAAATGAGCCTGTGGCCGCACCCAGCTAGAGGGCGCCTGGTTCAGTGTTCTTCCCTCTGCCTGTGTTTTTCAATTTCTGTTGAGCGGAGCTGCAGCCTCTTTCTCTTCTTGTACACAAGCTCTCTGCAGCCAGCCTCCACATGTTTGGGCATTTGTGCAAAACAGGGAAAGAGCAAGCTGTGAAGTATAGCATCTAGACCCAGGTGGGTGAGTGAGTGGGGAGGAGGGAGGTTCATTCCCAAACATGAGGCCTGCCCAAGTCCAGGTATCTTTCTATTCAAGTCTGTTTTTGTGATGTTGTGTGGGAGAAGTGCTTCGAGAGAGTACCTGTCTGGAAGCCCACATTTTCATGAAAGAGAATTTGATGGTTTCCTTCTGCATTCTCGCCACTCAGAGCCAAGTCCAGGTCACTGGCAGCTTTGCGTCAGTCCCAGGAAAGTTGAATGCTGGTGTGAGACCCATCCTTTGTCTTTGAGGACAGACCCCTAGCAACAGACCTGTGTTCTGTGCCCTGACCGCCAGGCCTGTTTCCAGGCCCTATGGGTTACAGAGGCACCTGTGGCCACATCCTGCTCTGGGACCTCCACTCCAGGAACCGAGGTGGAGGGTATTGTAACTGAGATAGAGAAGGCTGGACTGGGTGACAGGTGGCCCAGGGGCTAGAGCTTGTACATGGACCACTTCTAGAAGTCTGGGCATAAGACAGAGAGTTGGCATCAACTGAGCCCCTTATAAAGGGAACTGGACGGACCAAAGACGTAGCTTAGTGGAAGAGAAAGAACTTGCCTGCAGTGGTTCTTCCCCCTAGGAAGTCCCCCTTTCCCTCCCTCTCTCACCCTATAAGCTGCTTAGGAGGATCTGAGGCTACCTTGGGGGTGGTAAGAATTTCCCTGGTCTCATCCAACCATGGAGCAAGATAAAGAGGCCAGTCATGTGGGGCATCCAGATTCTTCTGCTCCAGGAGAGCATTCCCAAGATGAATTCAGGCATTTGAAGGCATTTTCTATAAACTCCATGTAAAGGGAAAAGCATTATTTGACTGACTTTCTCATTATACATTCTTTGAAGTCTTGCTGGTCACATGAGCTTTCCCAAGGACATCTGGGGGACTAGCACAAAGGCTGCCCCAGCCAGTTCCTGCCTTACCATGGATGATGTTCATTCACACCCTTCTGTTAGATTCTACAGCTGTGTTAGCCATTTTTGGCAAACGGAATTGAAGGCACCTGTAGCTCTTTTTTGGAAAACCTGAAATGCAAACATATTAACATTTGAAGACAAGTTGAGAGATAAAGAGCTGATTAATCAGCTACTGAAAAACATTTTTCAGGACTACTTTAAGGAGCAGGAGACCCCTCAGATAGATAATTGATTTTTTTTTTCTTCGTACAAATACTGATCTTCAAAGACAAGCAGGCATCAAAGGGTAACTCCGCTGTTACCAAAGGGTGCTTTGCCGGGCTCCAGCGAGTGCTGAGAGCCTCTTTTGCATAGGATACATTTCCCCTGCTTTTCCTGCATACAAATTTTATGCTTATTTTGAAAATTCAAACAGAAAAGAAGATCTTAATGAGGAAAGGGAAACCCCTCTCAAGAGATCTTGAGAGGGCTTTGATGTATTTTCCCCCCACAGGCATGTTCCAGTCTTGTGTCAGGGTCATTTGTCGAATTCCATTCACGTACATCTTTTCAGAAACATGTTTTGTTGGGTAAAATCAGGCGCAGCCAGGAATCTGCTACTGTGGGATCACTATTGTCCCTGGAGCAAAGAGCAGTTACTGCTTCTGAAGTGCCCTGTATTTAAGCAGGAGAACCAAGCCAAATGAGGCTTCAGGATTGAGCCTGTAGAACATACCTGAACTGCCCTGAATCTGAACCAACTACAAAAACTGTCTGCTACCACCACCCAGCTCTTTAGCTGGGCTAAATTTAAATTTGCCTTGTCTCTGCCGGAGTCTGAACATTTCTCTCCATGTTTATTTCTTGTCTTTTGTTGTTGTTGTTATTTTGGTACTGCGGGGGTGGGTTACAGGAACGCTTAACCACTGAGCCACATTCCCAGCCCCCCACCCCTTTTTTAAAATTTTGAGATAGGGTCTCAAGAAGTTTCTCAGTGCCTCACTAAGTTGCCGAGGCTGGCCTTGAACTTGCCATCTTGCCGCAGACTCCCCAGTTGCTAAGATTACAGGCGTGTGCCACTGTGCCTGGCTCTCCATCTTTATTTTTGACAATGGAGTAACACTTGTATGCTGTGTTTGCTGGTAGCAGGGTATTTGTGTCTGTCCCCAGCCCCTCCCACCTCACTGCAGAGTCTCAGAGATGGGTGTTCGTTTTCACTTAAGTTGCCGCCATTTGACATCACCGAGGCTCCTTCTCCTTGGCCGCCTGAGTAGTCATAAACAGGGTAATCAGGTTTCTGGAAGGGGCTGTAGGGGCCTTCTCAGGTTGTAAATAGTTTTCTTTTGCCTGCCTAAGGTGTATTTTGCCTGTGACTGTCTTCCTGAAACTGTCTTGCAGTTTTCACAGCCACCTTGGAGTTTATTTAGTGCAGGTGCCATGAATGGCCCTCTCCAGCCTGGGATGAAACACATGGTTTCTATTCTTTCTTTCTCATGAGTTCTCTGTACTCTGGGGACTTGTATAAAAAAAGGAAACTGAAGTCGGGCACGGTGGCGCATGCCTGTAATCCCAGCACTTAGGGAGGCTGAGACAGGAGAATCGCGAGTTCAAAGCTAGCCTCAGCAATGGCGAGGTGCTAAGCAACTCAGTGAGACCCTGTCTCTACATAAAACACAAAATAGGGCTGGGGATGTGGCTCAGTGGTTGAGTGCCCCTGAGTTCAATCCCCAGTACCAAAAAAAAAAAAAAAAGGAAACTGAGACTCAGGGAAACAAATGCTTGTGGAAGACCAAAGGTTTAAGTCACAGATTGTCCCTTAGACACTAGCTGTCTCTAGAACATCTGTCTGTCTGTCCTTCTGAGTTTATGGCTCAGAGTACTCTAGTCTCCTGACTTCTTGAGCATGAGTAGTAGTAAATGATGTGGCCTATTCGAACTGTGCCTTGTCCCTGCCCCACCATTCCTGCTGATATGGTTTCTGTCCCCTCATCAGGGGCCATTTTGTGCATTTTCCCCAGCTACATGGGGAGGCATAATTTCAGCTACTAGGGAGGCTGAGGTAGGAGGATCACAAGTTCTAAGGCCAGCCTCAGCAAGTGAGTGAGACCTGGTCTCAAAATGAAAAATAAAAAGGGCTGGGGACATAACTTAGTGGTAGAGCAACCCTGAGTTCAATCCCCATTTCTGCAAAAACAAACAAACATAAGAGGTGGATTTGACACTCTCCTGTCTCTGTGAGTGGCCATTTTGTGAATAGCTTTTGTTTTGAGGGAAAAAAAGTAATATAAACATGATGTTAAAAAAAAATCTAACATTAACAAATATAGAAAATAGAAACTCCTGGGCTAGGGTTGTGGCTCAGTGGTAGAGCGCTTGCCTTGCACGTGTGAGGCACTGGGTTCGATCCTCAGCACCACATAAAATAAATAAATAAAGGTATTGTGGAAAAAAAAATAGAAACTCCTACTTTGCAGAGAAAACAGTATGTCTTATGCTATAACTACATATAACTTTAGCTAGTGTATGTATACATGTTTAATAATTAAAAGTATATTTTTTACAAAGTCAGATAATGCCATATAATCTATTATGCAACTGGTGTTTTTTGCTTAATATGAGTTATCAGTACATATTTTAATTGGTTTCCAACACCTTCCCATATCAGAATATAAAGTGTTATTTTATAACATTTTATAGTATGTGTATTTACCTTAATTCATCAAGTCTGTGATTGATAGAGTTTTCAGTGAGACCTGAGTTTTAATCACAATCTGCCACTATTAAATTGACTGCAGATTAAGTTTCTCATCTTCTCCCAGGCTTCAGTGTCTTTACGAACAGATTTGGGTGTAGGCCAGACAATCTCCAGTTTTAATCCCATGACTCCAAAGTTTACAGGGATAAAGTTGCCAGCATGTGAACCTCCCAAGATCTCAAGCAAATCTGGCATCAGTAAAAGTGAGTTCACTCTAAGTCAAAGCTAGTTTGCTCTATAAAATATTTGAAAGTGTCAATAAAGGCCTCCAAGTTAAACTAAGATCCATAGCAATGAAATCCACACCCATTTGCTATCTACAATATTACCTTCAGAGTCGACATCATGAGGAGTAAACATTTGCCATGTGTCTGTCCTTAGGTCCACAGACTCTGTGCCACATGAAATTAGGTCACCCAAAGAGAGGAGGCTGAGGCACAAATATTGCTTACTGAAGATCGAATCTATATTCCCAAGTTCTAGGAAGCACATTGAGAAACTTCTGTCACCTGACAGGCCTGTTGCACTAAGCCACATCCTGATTGAAACCGAGTTATTTAAACTGGGCCTCTTCTCTGAACTCATGTGCAAAGCCTGTTCCTGCTTGCACCAAAGGGCATTGTAAGGTCTCAGAACCTTCATACTCAAGTCTGTTTGCTCCTTTCACATTTTGCCTAGCTATAAAAGATTTGTGAGTGAGTTGGGAGGTCTGGGACCCAGCCATATGAACCATTAGAAGCAGCATCTGGCTTTAAACTAGCAGCCCCAGCAAGCGAAAATGCACAGCCCAGGACTGTGATCCCATGAGGGGCATTCGAGGTTAGTGCTGGCCTGCAGGCAAGCTGAAGGCTCTGCCAGCTGGGAAAGGATGATTTTCCCTCTAGGTTGGTAATTAGGGCTTTAGTTACAGCCCTGACACTTTAGCTCTTTTAGAGATCTGACCTTGGGCTGGAGAGTTTCAAATGCACCTGTTACCTTTGGGCCTCCTGGGAGCTCAGGGGGCAGAGCAAGACAGTGGATGTGAACTGAGCCCGTCAGTGCTCACACCACGAATTCAAGTTGGTGAGGTCTTCCCATTCTCTTTAAATCCATCTACACATCTTTTAAAATTTATTTTTGATAACTTTGAATATGTTTTAAATTTATAGAAAAATTACAAAACAGCTGTAAGGAACTCCCATATAACCTTTGCCCAGATTCATATTTTGCCCATCCTCTTAAAATCTCTCTCTCTTTCTCTCACTCTTAGGCAACTCTGCATTTTTTTTTCCTGAGTCATTATTTTAAAGTAGGTTGGAGATATTGGACCTCTTCAACTCTATTTCAGTGTGAATTTCCTAAGAACATGGACTTTCTCTTATGTAATTATAGCAATGTTTTCCCCCAATCTAGGATCATCATCATGGCACATCCTTTAATTGCTGGGGAAAAGGAAATCAATATGTATTTATGGGAGCCTGCTGATGCCAGGCATTGCACCAAGGCATCTAACTTACATTGTGGCATTTCATCTTCAAAATAGGCCTATGGAATAAATTTTTATAGAATAAATTTTAGAGGTGAGCAAACTCAGATCGGGAGAAATTCAGTAATTGGCCTATGCTGGCCTTTAGTAACTGGGAAGCAGAGACACAGAGTTGGGTCTGTCTGATTCCCCGACTGCCTTGACCCTGTTGCCTGCTGTCTATAAAGCATACACATGATGTGAGTCTGTGCTCAGAGGCACCAGGCATGAGTGTCTAGTTCATCTCAATGTGTCTATCATCTCAACTCTTTCTGGCACCATGGCAGCAGATTTGGAGAGCAGCAGAGCTCACAAACAAGAAGATAAACTTGAAGTTTATCTTTAGTGCTGGAAAGATGAGATCACCACCAACACACACAAGCATGCCTGAAAAGTGAACATGCTTGTAGGTGGATGTGCAGCTGAATAGCTGAGCTCATACAGAGAGAAGGCAGACAGCATACTCACGGGCACGGGGGTGGAAAGCAGGGCTTTCCTGTTTATGCTGAGCACGTGTGGGGAAAGGTGTCATTATCCTATGTCTTAGGGCTTATCCAAGGCGTCTGGGAGGAGCGAAATTTAAGAACTTAGAACCATAAACATAGATCCTTTATATCTGGAAAGACTTTAGACATATAGGCCACCTCCCTCATTTCAGGCATTGGAAGCTAAGGCCCAGAAAAGGAAACTAGTTATGCACCTAATCAGTGGCTGGGTTGGGACTGGAACCCAGATCCTCTGTTTTCCAGGCTTGGGTTCTTTCCACTTATATTAGGAAGTCCCATGCTTTTTATAGCCCAGAGTCCTTTTTATTATTTACTCCTACCCCAAGCTGCCCCTTCCTATATTCCCTATTTGGAAAGATTTTTATCTGTAAAGTACTTATATTAATGAGTAATTAACTACTTACCCATTTTCACTAATCAGAGATACAGACACACCAATCAGCCTAAGATCTAAGTCATGTTAAAAGAAAAACTTCAGATGAACTAAATTTAACAGGGTTTAACTGAGCAAAGAATGATTCACAAATCAGGAAATCCTCAAAACCAGAACAGGTTTAGGGAGCGGTACTCCAGGAGGTGGGCAGGCAGTGTTGATCCACAGAAAAGGGAAGTGAGTAGGGACAGTTGGATTGGTTATAGCTAGACATTTGCTTTATTTGAACCTATTCTAATTGGTTGACTGCCTTTGATTGACTGAAGTTCAGCTGCTATGATTGGTTGAGACTCAGCTATTTGTATACTCCTAAGTTAGGCTTTCAGTGAGTTTACTTACTAAGTTAGGTTATGGGGTATTAAGTAAGGGCTCAAAATATAGAGGTGTCCTCAGGCCAAATTTGGTTTGATTGGACACAAATTTACCATATCAAGAAAGTGAAGGAGTTCAAAGTATGACATCACTTGAGTTTTTTGAATGTCAAAAATATTATCTAGCCCCCTACACCACTGCAATTCGATAGTTCCCCTTTGTCCTTGGGTTAGCTCTCTGTGGTTTCAATTACTCAAGGTCAACCCTGGTCTGAAATATTAAGTGGGAAATTCCAGAAATAAACAATTCAAAATTTTTATTACAAATTCATAATTTTTATCATAGTATGTTATTATAATTGTTGTATTTTGTGATTAGTAATTGTTAATCTCTTATTGTGCCTAATTTATAAATTTGATCTCATCATATGTACATGTGGGGGAAAACAGAATTTTTGTACTGTCTGTGGTTTGATGTATCCACTGGGGGTCTTAGAATATAGTCCCTGTGGATAGGGGGGACTACTGTATTAATGTCAGAAATGCTTTAGGGCTTATTAGAGAACACAGGTTGGGAATTACTTTGAAGCACCATGATGCTTTCTCAAAAGCACTTAGGATTGTCAGTGCCCCCAAGGAATGGATTTTACTCTAGAAGTACCACCCAGGGACCTCACTCCCTCTTCCTCCTCCCTTTCTCCTCTCTCCTTCAGATCTCCCATAGGGCATAGGGCAAACAATAGCCAGGTTTATATAAATTATTTCAAGAATAGAGTGATAATACCTATTACCCTACACTTTATATGAATCAAACATGGTCCTGAACCTAAACTGAATTTAACAACAGAGGATATTTTATATGAATGAGAGGAAAAAAAAAGTTAGATTGAACTTCACTACATAAAATATTGGCAAAAGAATTTAACATATAAAAATATTTCTCTAATTGGAAAGACTTTATCCCATCCCCTGAAGCAGACTCAACACATAACTAACAGTTAATCTAGTGGTTCTCAAGATTTGCAACTCTCAAGATTTATATTTTGTGACTCACTGAGAAAATGATAAACTGAAGAAGCTGCTCTTGGGCACTAGAGGTACTTGGCCCGCTGCCTGAGGGAATCAGTATCCAAGTATACCTAAAACCCATCTGCATTTCACCAATTGGGATGCTCCAAATTAATATAATTAACTGGAAGAATGCTAAAAATCTCATGATTATCTTAGTAAATCACAACACGGGAATCAGTAACGCTCATTTTCTAGTTCAGACTAGAACCTTGCAGAGAGGGGGGTGTATCTTTAAAGTTTGAGTGAAACCCTTGATTGATGCCTATTCATTTTGGTGCGTTTGCCAACATCTGCAGCATGACTGCATCTCCTCTCTTCTTTGTGACTGGCCTCTGGGAGGGTGTTTATTCTCTGGGAGGTGAATTCTTGTTTATTCTGCTGTGCTCAGATAAAGGCCTCTTGAGTCCTCCTTTCAGGCTGGAGGAGATAATAAGTGCTGGCCCTGGTGCCTGGTCACTAGGCAACTAGACAGGCCAGGAGAGGGATTGGCCCAGATCTGCCCTGCGTGTCTGCTCTATTGTCCAAACACACGTTGCCCAGACCAAGCACAGCAAAGTCACGTGGGGCAGAAACGTGCCCCACTAAGAGACCAGGCAGAGCGCCCAGCCCCAGCCCTCCTACTAATAAACTCAGAGAACCAGCCACTGTGCTCTGCTCGTAACCTTGTAAGCTGGGTCTGTGTCTTTATGTCAATGGCTCACCCTAATGGAAGGCAGAGATCCTGCCTTTTGATAGCCCTTCTCCCATATCCCTGCAGAAGGGCTCACAAGAAGTGCTCACAATGGTTCAGGACTGAACCATGAACAGAAATTCTCATTGACTCCAATGGTCCTCAGCCCTATGAGACAAGTGAGGGCTTTTCATGGTAGAATTACCCAAGTACTCACACTTGATTAGAACGAGACCTCAAACGTGCCCCTCTATTATCTCGGCAGAGTCAGACCCACATCAAATGTAATGAAATGTTGAAGTTCACTTGATTGTAGGAAATGGTGACTGGAAATGTGGGCTATGCTATTAGAATATGTTTCAGGTTTGGAAAATTGTATGCTTCCCTTCCACATTGGATTGGCTTCTGGTTACTAATTTTCGAACCTCCGGGGAATTCCAAGCTGATTAAGGTTTCACCAGGCCTAAGGGACACACTCCTCCCTGTAGAAGCTTTGATTTAGGTCTGGGCCTTGCCTTCCAAGCTGTGTCCTTAGAGGTGCCTGGGGCAAGGGGTAACAGGGTGCTGGACCCCAAAGGTTGACCAGAACAGCTCCTCTTTTATTTGTTGAATATATTGGACTGGGGTATAGAATTTTATTTGAAGAAAGGATTCCAAGGCAAAAAAAAGTCTAGAAAACCAATGCCCTAAACTACAAATTGTTGCTGTGAATGTCTATGCATATGTTTTAGGTTCCCACAGACCTTTCCATGCCCTTTTCTTTATTGGAAATTTTTAAAATTGTAAGTCAAATAATTTGAAGTATATATGAAACAGACTCATTATGTGTCCCCTGCTCCCTTCCTGTTCTGCTCCCCTGAAGATTACCAGCCCTGACAGGTTGGTAAGTAGACTCCATGCCTTTGTGTATGCTGAGAGCCTTTAAAATGTTTTTATTGCAAAAAAGTTTCAAATATGCAAAACAGTAGAGACTAGTATAGTTAACCCTTGTTAACTAACCACTTCCAATAATTATCAACATTTTTATAATTCTTTATCTTGTTCTTGTATAATTTTGTTTTACAAAAATGACATCATAAAATTACAAGCATTTGCTTGTAATTCCAGCTACTCAGGCAGGAGGGTGACAACTTTGAGGCCAGCCTGGGCAATTTAGAAAGACTCTGTCCCAAAATAAAAAAATAAAAAGGGCTGGAGATATAGCTCAGTGATAGAGCATTTGCCTCACAGGCATAAGGCCCTGGGTTCATTCCTAGTGCATGCAGACACACACACACACACACACACACACACACACACACACACATACATACCCACCCTCACACAAGTGGCCTCATAGTGTGCATACTAATCAGCAACCTGTTTTTTACTTAATGAGCTGTCTTAAAAATTATTCCATGAAATGGGCTGGGGTTGTGGTGCAGTGGTAGCGTGCTCGCCTAGCACGCGTGAGACACTGGGTTCGATCCTCAGCACCACATAAAAATAAAATAAAGATATTCTGTCCACCTACAACTAAAAAAAATCAATAAATATTTTAAAAAAATTATTCCATATAAGCACATTTACCTTCTTTCTTTTAATGGCTCGGTATTTTCCACTGTATGTTTGAATCGTCATGTACTCAAATATTCCCCTATTGTTGGACATATAGGATGTTTCCAAACTTTTTTACCACCCCATAAAGTACTGCAGTAAACACTTTTGTATGCAAGTCTGAATTGATGTTTTAATTTCTGTAAGATAGATTTCCAAAATTAGGATAGTAGGATCTTCAAGAAAGTATATTCTCAAAAGATTGTAGACCCACAACCCCCGACCAGCAACATATGAACATGCTCATTTCCTCATATCCTCTCCAGCCCTGGATGTTATTGCGCCTTAGGAATGTGAATCCTTTCTGAAAGGAAATGATTTAGAATTGATACTTTATGTGTGCCTGTAAATGAATTCCTTTTCTGCATTGATTTTGTAAATGCCCATTTTGCAATCATTATTTGGGGGAAGGTAACCATTAGGAATGTCTGCAGTAGAGGGGATGAGGGAAATGTCTTTTGAAGACTAGCCACTGCTCTCTTTCCATCAGTTTGCACAGCGGAAAGGTGCTGGCCGTGTGGTGCACATCTGCAATCTCCCTGAAGGAAGCTGTACTGAGAATGATGTCATTAACCTGGGGCTGCCCTTTGGAAAGGTCACTAATTACATCCTCATGAAGTCGACTAACCAGGTAGGCCTAGGGACTTCCACTCTGGGGGCACAGGATAGTCTACACATTGGTGAAAGGGGACTGTATACTTTTTCTTCTTTTTTTAAAAAAGCCTATTCTTAACATACAGAGGTGATTCACAGCTGACTTCTGTTGGCACAGCAGAATTTTTTTGCAGGACTGTTTTGTTTCATGATGTTTCACTGACCTTCTTATGTTGAGTGCAGGCCTTTGTGAATTGCTTAGTGGGGAGGAGAGGTGCTTTGGGATGAGGGGCTCACCAACATAGAAAAGCTATTTGGCCCCAGAATAGGAATCGTGGACTTGGTCATCCATGTTGCCAAGCCCTCAAGCTGATGGTACAACCTCATCTTCTAAGCTTGTCACGTCTGATGGCTCAGGTTTGGAGTCAGCCAAGAACGGTCCTCAGTGTGAGAGTGTGAGGTCCTTGGGTCTCTGCAGGGGAGCAAGAGGGAATTGATGGAGGCCTCCTAAGTCTAAGCAACTAAGAATGCTTAACCTGTGGGAACTCACTGAGCCTTTGCAGACTGAATATGTTTGTCTTCATTTTTAAGGTTGAAGTGGGGGTGGGGGCTATATATCGGGTGGTCAAAAGTCAGAATATTTTCTCCTTTATTTTAATAAAAATGTTTGCTTTATGAATCCAAGGAATATGCAGAGGAGAAATTATTTTCCCAATTAAGGTATGAACTATGGGGACTTAAAGCCATAGCAGATTATCAGTGGCCTCTCTCCTTCAACCTGGGCATAGACCACTGAGTTTCTGTGTTTCCTTCCACTGCTCAGGACTTCTGTTTTGGGTAAATGTACAAAATTTAGCTTGTAACATTAATACAGTGAGATTGTCTAGATTAGTTTTTTTCGCAGTTCAGAAGTGACAGACAGAGGTGCTAACATGTTTACATTAGGTGAGAAGCCCTTGGAAAGCCAGGTGCAGAATTTGAAATAAAGCCCTAAAGAATCTTGACTTCTTAGTTGCACACCCTTCTGCCATAGATTGTGACAACATGGAGGAAACTGTGCATCTGAGATCAGCCAATAAATGGGAGGGAAGGAAGGGCAATGAGTTTGTTTCACCCATTCAGTTTGGAAAATGGGAGAATTAGGGGCTCCCTATGAGCGTTCCCTGGTCGCAGACCACTTTTCCCTCTCAATGCAGAGGGGCCAGAATTAGTATACCTCATGACAGTGCAAACCAAACAAATGTAAGAAACACTAACAGCAGCAAACTTGCAGCTACTGGAGGGAACTGGCAGGTCTATGAAAAACAGAAACTCCATAGACACAAATAGAGTGGAAAGGCGATTTGTTGTTTTATCAGAACAAACAGAGGAAAGACACTGTGGAATCAGGGTTGAGTCTTTTCCGTTCTCTAATTTACAATGCCCCAGCCTTCCTTCCTTCAAGCCCAAGGGCTTGTGAGGCCCAAGGCTTTGAATCTATTTCTTTCTCTGTAAGAAGAGTGAAAGCTCAAATAACCATGGCACATGCTGTCTCCCGCTGTCCTCATCACCAAATAGCAGCCCTGGGCCACATGGGCAACAGTCCCCCAATCAAGAACTATGAGTTAATGGGCCCTCCTGTCTCAGAGGGGCTTCCATGGCATGATGTAGCCCAGGAAGGGCATACATAATTAAGAATAATTTGGTAACCATGGAGATCAGGAGAGGGCCATCTTATAATGAGCTCTTTGGGTAAAGTTAATAAAAAGGTCTCTTTGAACAGATGAGATCAAAGAGTTCTTCTTCATACTGATTTATTTCTTTTTATTGAGTTATAAAATACTTTCAAGTGCATAAAGTACACCAGTTTTAAGTGTACAACTCCATTAATTTTTTTTACCTATGTACATTTATGTAATTAAAACACAGGACATTTTTAGAACATCAAAAGGTTTTCCTAATGCCCCTTGCCAGTCACCTCCCCACCTCCAATCCAAAAGGAAGCTCAATTCTAACTTCTGTCACCATCAGTTTTACCTATTCTTGAACTTCATTCACACATACTGAATTTTGTTCAAGACCAGTGAAGTCAAGTCCAATGTATGTCCTTCCTGTCTCTTCTAGGCCTTTTTAGAGATGGCTTACACAGAAGCTGCCCAGGCCATGGTCCAGTATTATCAAGAAAAATCTGCTATGATCAATGGTGAGAAGTTGCTCATTCGGATGTCTAAGAGATACAAGGAATTGCAGCTGAAGGTAAGGCATCCTCTCATTCATTCAACAAGCAGCAGTTGACTTCCTCCTACTTGCCAGGCACTGACCTAAGTGCCGTTCGAAGGAGAATACAGGAAGACATTAAAAAAATTACTCACTACCTTTGAGGGTATCACTTGGAAAGGCAAGAACACAAGAAAAGTGTTCATTGAAGTAAGTGCCAAATGCAAATGGCTGCTTGAGACTACGTGGGCAAAGAATGATTTTATAGGGGAAGGTGTTTACAAAGGAAGTCTCGAAGAAGGAAGTCAGTGGGAAAGGTAGTTGCCTTTTGGTGGGGGAGGTAGGCATAAACTCTGAAGACAGCTTCTGCTGTGTGTACACAGGCCTCCGGTAACTATTCTTCCTCTGTCACCACCCTTGATCTTTTACAGTTTCCTCCCTCCTCCATTCTTATGTCCTAAGCCCCATGGAAGTCTTTCTAAGTAGCACTTGACTAACCTGGCTGCTGGAAGAACTCAGGGAAGAATCAAAATAATTCCAAACAGTGCTGCAATTTTGTTTTAGCTTGTTCTGCATTTCTTTCTTTCTAGGTTTTTCCCTTTCTTTTCTTTTATTGAGAAGTAAAATAAATATACAGCAGAGTGGCTCATTATGTATTATAAAATATAAAAAGTAATATTTGGTGAAATCTCCTAAATTTCATAAGACCACCTCCAAAGTCAAGAAGGAATATGGTCAGTACCCAGGGCCTCTGAGAGTCCTTCCTCATGCTGGGGACTTCCCTCTTCACCCTGACTTGGACAATGATAATCATTTCTGTGCTTTCCCTCTAGTTCTCCCACCCATTCATGACTCCCTAAACATTGATCAGTGGTGAGAAGTTGAAGTTTTGTCTATTTTTAAGCTTCATATGAATGAAATCATACTGTTCACATTGTTTCAGGTTTTGTTTCTTTCATTCAACATTATGTCCTCCATGTCATTTGGTATGTTGAGAATTTTCATTGATATATACATTTCTGTTGTATGGCTGTACAGTTTGTTTATCCATTCTACTGTCGATGGACATTTGAATTGTTTCAAGTTTTAGGACATTAGGGACAATGATGCTATCCTTAAATGTGTAATTCTGGTACTCATGTACATGCTTTTTGCCTGTCTGGGGACAGTGTAAGGTTTACCATTATTTTTATTTTCCTGATGACTGATTGGGGTTGAGCACTTTTTCATATGTTTATTGACTCTTTGATCTTTCCATCTGGATCTTCTTGGGGGTAGGGATTTTTTGTTTGGTTCGTTTTTTGCATTGTCTTCTGATTGATTGGCAGGAGTTCTTTTAACTGGAGCATTTAGTCCATTTGGATTTATTGTAATTAATGCCATATTTATGCTTAAATCTACCCTCTGAGTTTATGATTTCTACTATCCCATTTAGTAGGAATTTTTCCAGTTCAGTGAAGCTCATTCCATGTTTACGTAGGGTCTATTTTGTTCAAGACTCACAATCCTTAATCTGCCCTTAATCTTCAAGGTTGAAGTCAGAAGACAAAGGCTTAGTGGTGTCTAGCTAGGACTAGCATTCTGACAAGTCTACATTTGTAGATGGGGAATATGTCAACCGGTCGCCCAAGTCCTGATTCTGCTTTGCTTGCATTATTGCCTCTGAAGTTTCTTTGCCAACAGTTCTGCTTCAGGCACAATCTGCCTTTTTTTTTTTTCCCCCCTAATGAAAGCATCAGACAAGTAGAAGATCCCACCCTGTTCTGTACCATGTCAGCTCCTGTTCTCCTGGCTTCTCCTCTGGGAACTGGAATTGAGTTTGTGCACTGTGTTCCTAGAGGAGCTTTGGTGTCCAAATGAGATATCATCATAAGTTTCTAATTAGAATGAACTGCAGTAATCAGTTTCTTAAAGTACAAAGGCACTTTATCAAGGGAGATAGTTTCAGGTTGGGGTGATGCAAAAACTATGGGTTAAAGAGGTCAAATGGTTCAAGTTTGCATTCAGCAGATGTTCGCTGAGTGCCTATTGTGGACGAGAACTAGGCCCGATGCCATGGACAGAGAGTGAGCAAGCTCCTGAGGAGCTCAGTCTGGCAGGAGGAAAGACACGTAAACAAAGAACCATAGATAGCCATGTGACCTATCCAGATTGGAGGGTAGTAGTGCCAACTGAGGCTCTGCCTCTTCCCACTTTGATGTGCTTAGACAAACTGCATGATCTCTGTGATCCTCAGCATCCAGATTAGGAATTAACTATACCTTGAATTCCTTAGTTTCAAGCAAATTTTTTTTCATACATCCTTTTTTTGGGCCTCACATCACCCTACCCTATGAAGTAGGCAGGGTGGATAATAACAGTAATTACAAGAGTATGACAATAACATGTACCCTTAATTGAGTCTGGGTACTCTGGACCAGGTGAGGAACCAAGCACTTCCCATGCATTATCTACTTTAATCTTGACGTCAGCCCTGTCAGACAGGTATTATTATCTCAATTTTAAAGATGAGGAAACTGAGGCTAATAGAAGTTTAGTAACTTGCCCAAGATCACAGTTACTGAAAGAGCCATGATTAAAACCTAGCACTGTTTTGGTTTTGCACTCTGTCTATATTGTTACATTATGTTGTTGTGATCTCCATTGTCCACGTGAGAAAAAATAGAGAAAGAAATTGGGTAATTTGCTTACAGTCACCCATCCAGGAAACTGCAGAGATAGCATTCTCACAGAACTTTTCAAACTTTGAGGTGCATGCACATCACCTGATGTTTGTGTCAAAATGCATTTCTGATTCAGCAGGTCTGGGGCAGAGCTGTGGTTCTGCATTTCTAACAAGCTATCAGTAGATGCTGATGCTCCTGATCCTTGAAGCACATCTAAAGTATCAAGGATCTGGAACACATTGTTTTCTGATCTTCAATGGGGCTTTCTAATCATAGTGGGGCTCCCTATGCTGTCAGGCAGCTTCTCAAGGTCAATGCAAAGGTCTCATAGGATAATGTACATGAAAGTATTTCAAAGCATATTTCAACTACATAGTTAGGCATAGTTTTGCTTTCTACTGTCCCATTTAGTAGGAATTTTTATGCCCCTCTGTTGAAATGAATCAGCTAGAATTCTGTGAGTAACAGAAGAAACTATCCCAATTAAGTCTATTGACTTAGTAAAACAGGGAATTTATTGCCTCATGTAAATGAAAAGTCCAGGAGTAGCTCTGGCTACAAGTATAGCTAGATTCATTACCCACGTGAGATCGTTAGGACTTGGCTTCTCTCTTCCCTGCCTCTTACTGTCTTGGCTTTGGTTTTTGGGTGCCTCCTAGGATGGCCCTTAGCAGCCCCAGTCTCTCTCCTCTAGATGGCATGATAGCTTCAGTGCCTTCAGCAGCTCTGGCTCTCATGTCCCCATTTCCTTCAACGAGAGAGAGCCCGAGGTTTTCCTAGTAGTACCTGCAAGAGTAGTAAGGGTCGCTCTGATTGCGTTAGCTTAGTCCATGTACCTATCCCTGAGCCTATCTCTGAGGCTTGGGGGAAATACTTGGATTGACTGTATCTCTTGCTCCATCCTCAGAGCCAGGGGTGGAGACCTACACAGACTTCTGTAGTGAGATGGCATTGGAACAGCTCCTACCAGGAGGCGGGAGAATGGCTACTAGGCAGGCAGATGGCAAAACGCCACATCTATATGTGTCTTTGGGCCAAAGGATTTACCATGGCCTCTCCCACCACGATAGGCAGAGGTGGGAGCACATTTTGATTCATCATTCTGCTCTAACTTTGCCTTTTGCTTATGAGGCAAAGTGCAAGGAGAGAAAGGATAGGTTTTAAAGTATTTTCATCTCTTTCGATTGCTATTTCCTATGCCCATATCTTCTTCATGCTATTCGGAGCAGGGATTCTATTCCTCAGGGGATTTGGGTAGAGCTTTTCACATAACAGGTGCCCACATAATAGGTGCAGAATGGATGGGAAAGACAACCTCTGAAGTGTTGTCCTTGCTGCAGACCAGGACAAGACTGGAATCTTTGCCATGTTGTTTTCTGGAAACTTCTCCACTAAGTATAGAATCATAATGTCTCCAATGTAGAATTTAAACCATTGTCTTCTACTTACTGTATCCTAGAGTTGTTGGGGGAGTTTTTGGGTTCTTGTGCCCAGATTCTCATTCAGTAGGTTTGGGGTAGGACTGACAGTCCTAGGATTCTGCAGGCAGAGGGCCTGGTTTCAGAGCTACTGGTCTTGCCAGCCTCCTGGATGCAGAGAGTGCCTCTGGTCATGAGAAACAATCTTATGAGTGGCCCATGATGCTCTCAGTTGGGAAGATTAAATCGGGCAATTGGTGGTTGAGGGTCTTCTCTGTGTATAACATGATACTAACAGCTGTGATGAAAGAGACATAGTCCTCTTTAGGACCATGGGGAGGGTTTACTATCTAACTGGAAGACAAGTTATTCTTGTGTAAAATGATACAAGATTTAAAGGTAAGTCCACAAGCATGGGAGCTACCAGAAGTTCAGTGGCAAAATCTTGTGTGATTTAGGAACGTAAAGAAGGGAGAAGTTTCCAAGGAGAGTCTGCTTAGGGAGTTTCTAGGCAGAAGGAGTCAAGTGATAGGAAACAGAAAGGCTAGGTGCCCAGTAATGTCAGAAACAATAAGGTCTGCCTTTGTAGGACTTGGCTCTGATGGGTTCTGGCTCATCTGGAAGGTTTCAATATCTTTCCAAGACTCTGGAGGTATGACCCACAGTTGCAGAGCTGTCTGAGGAATAAAACTCCCCAGCAGCTCCTTCTGTGTTGCAGGCACTGCACAGCTCTCATGAGTACAGCCAGCCGTGCCCTGTGGATGACAGATGGGCCTCATTATCCCACCTTTACAGGTGGAGAAAGTGAGTCTCCCACAGGCAACCAGCCCTGACCCCAGGTCACCCTGCCAGTTGAAGGCAAAGCCAGGGCTGTTCTTTCTGGATTTAGATTTTAAGCCATGGTGTCTCCCTGTCAGTAGGCCAGCACTTTCCTGGCATGACGTGGGGCTTGGAATCTCACCCTGTCTTAGAAGCATCAAGACGTGTTGATTGTGAGCACCGTGGGTGGCCTCTGTGTGGTTGTTGGGCAGTATTGGTGTCATTACAGAATGGATGAAAAGAAATAACATCTGAGATTTGCTTCAGAATAATCTAGGGGGTGGGGAAATAGGTGGGGGTATGGATGCCAAAGAGATTGAACAGAATTGTTGAAGATGGGTAAGAGATTTATAGAGCTCCATATACCATTGACTCTACTTTTGTATATTGAAAATTTGCTACAATAAGTAACTCCAAGTTTTATCATAGGCCTATTCTGTTCTCTCCTTTTTCAACTTTTCTGAGGTGATGACAGCTTTGTTTCATCTGTCTTCTTTACACCTTTAACCACAGAATGCAGAGGCCGACCAGAAAGAAAGGTTGACAGGCTTTTCTTTGAGCTTTGAGAAGTCAATTCTGTTATTTGAAAATCTTTGGTGATTTCTGTCCCCTTCTCAGATGGCAGCTGGCAGGGTGTTTGGACCAGAGATTGCCAAACAATTTGCAATTATCACTTCTAATAGTGGAACTGACCCTCTGATCCTCAGAAGGGGACACATTGCCTGTGATCACTAGCCCCAGCATGTATTATTTGCATACTGTCCCTGCCAATTAATTTTCTACATCCCCATCCCTCTATTTCTCTAGCCATTCATCATGGAGCACATACTATGGGGCACCTCTTCCATGTGAGTCTTTGTGCTCTCCTGGCTCTGGGCTGGAAGGAATGATCAGGAGGATTTGAGGTTCCAAAAGAGCAGAAGATGGTTGGGACCTTGGACAAAAGTCCCCCATCTAACCACTTCAGGGAATTTTTACTTTTATATTCTGAAAAGTTGCCATGTACATGTTACCCAGTTTGGGGTACATAGCTTTTGCCTTCTATTCTAGCTTGGTAGTGCAAACCTCAGATTTAGGACCCAGGATGTGGCCTCTGGAGTGATGGCAGATCTTATCAAATGAACTTGGTCCTGATGGCTCCCACTGGCTATCCCAAGCTCCACTGCTCATCAAGCATTGGCCTGCATGAGGGCAGCACAGTAGTGGATCTTTCTGTGGACCAGCATCCCAGCTGGCCTTTTCCTTAACGATACAGCAGCCAGCTTCCATTGTGTGGTTCAAGATGGACAGGCAGGAGGGGACCCTCTCAGTGGGATCCACATTAAATGCAATCACTTCCAGATTAGCCTTCTGCTGCAAGGGAGTGACCAATTGCCCAGGCTGAAGAATTGATGGTCTCAGGTGGAGTGGTGAAGTGGAGGGAGACAGGAGGCAGCTTGGGCAGCATCCTCAGCCCAGGGCAGCAGCCCTGGCCTCTTTCCTTGCTCATCCCTGGGCCCTGTGTGTGGCCCAGTTCAAGTGGGTGAGGTGCTGGTTGACTGTGCACATTCTGGGTGGCCTGGTGACTGGAAGTGACATTTTTCATATGCCCATAAACCTTTATAGCTATAGTTGGATATAGAGGGGCCACTCACCAAAGTTGCAAGGTGTCTTTTGGGGTGGCTGTCTCAACTAGTGCTAAGTTCCTGTGCGTGCTATTGAGCAGGAATTGACTGGTTTCTTGACCTCCTGTGTCTTCACACCATATGGGTAGGGTCAGCTGCCTTCTCTTCTCCTTTCTTTCCTTTTGCATCTTGAGCTAACAAGGGACCTTTCCCTGGATTGAACATTCCATATCTTCCCTGTGTCCTGGCATTGACCTCTCACCCTGAAGCCACAGGCAGCTCCCCCTTCATTCTCACCTTTACTCTGTGTTTTTCCCAGCCCAGCCCTCAATTTCTATAATAACACAGGTTAGCAGCTGAGCCACTGAGAGTACTCAAAGGATTCTAGTCCCAGCTACATCACATCTCTGAACCTGGCTTCCGCATCCATAGAATGAGATACATGGGTACCTGAAGTTTGAATGATTTTTAAGGTTTCATGGAACTACATGGGGAAAAAAAAAAAGAATACTTGAGAGCCTGGGCACCATGGTGCATACCTGAAATCCCAGCTACTCAGGAGGCAGAGACAGGAAGATCACAAGTTCAAGGCCAGTCTCAGCAACTTAGTAAAACCCTGTCTCAAAAAATAAAAAGGACTGGGGATACAACTTGGTGCTAGAACACCCCTGTACTCAATTCTCAGTCTCTCCTTACAAAAAATTAGTAACTGATTAAATTTCTCAATAAAAATCTTTATCAAATTTTGACATTATAGAATGAGGAGTTTTAGTCCTTTTTTTTTTTTAAAATGTGAGCTTTATTGAAACATAACTTACATGTCATAAAAGTCATCCTGCTCAATGATGAATTCTTCAGTCTTTTGAGAAATGCTTCTGTCCTTTCTTTAGTGCTCACAAATTTATATTTTGAAAGCATGTACTTGTTATTTTGTTATTATTTGTCTGTCCAGGGTTGAGGAAAGGGCTTTGGTTAAGTTTTTTTTATCTTTATTTATTTATTTTTATGTGGTGCTGAGGATGGAACCCAGTACCTCACACTTGCGAGGCAAGTGCTCTACCACTGAGCCACAATCCCAGCCCTTTGGTTAAGGTTTGGGGACTGGTTTGGTCCTGTCCTAGCACAGCCAGCACATAGTGATCTAAAAAGGGCTGAGCCTCTGGGTGCCTGGCATTTTTAGCTGTGAAAGGCTCCAAACAGCCCTTTTTGCCCATCTCACTCACAGATTTACCTTGAGCACCAGATAATTTCTGTGTATACACAGGAATAAGGTATGGAAGGGGTCATGCAGCATGGAAAGGAACCTGGAGGTGAAGTGTCTATTGTCAAATTCTGATTCTTTAACTCTCTGACTCTGAACCCAGATCAACTCTGGGAGTCACTATCTGCACTGAAGCTCTGCCTCAACCCTAGTCTGTTTATACACATATAAAAGGTGGAGGCTGCATTCAGTGACCTTTAAGTCTCTTTCCAAGTTTATAATATCCCTCCTTTTCCCTCCTCCCTCATGTTTTAAGTATTTTTGTTTTAATTTTGGAAGAAAGAGATGGGGATTAGGGGATACTGCTTATCCTTAGCACGTGGGTCGTGAACTCAGCCTCCTTTTACCTCCAGCTCCACGGATGCCACGTTCTCTGGACCTCAGCCCTACCCTGTTCCTCATGATGCTCACATTCCTTATCACTTGGATTAGGACTTTTTTCTTCCTCATGAAAGGCACTTTCCCCCTTTGGTGGACTATACAAGAGTCACTGCTGCTGCCCTCTTGCATTGGTGAGGCCACCTCTGATCTGATGGTGATCTCTCTGACTTTGTCTAGAAACCTGGAAAAACTGTGGCTGCTATCATCCAGGACATCCACTCTCAGAGGGAGAGGGACATGTTCCGGGAAGCAGACAGGTGAGGCTTTGGGTCTCAGGGCAGGTTCTAGGCAGTTGGAACACTCTCCTGTCTCTCATTGTTAAGGGGATTTGAGTCACATCATTCCCTATCCTTGTTCCTGCCCTATCCACCTGCCCTTCTGGATCCTACCCATCCATGTCCCTGATGAAAAGTGCCAGTCCAAAAGTGCTGCTCAGGTTAACCTCAAGGAATGGAAACTGGCTAGGCTATTTTTCTTTTGTTGGAATAGAACAAAGGGTCCGTTAGTACATGGCTCTTTGACGCAAGTCTGTCCTCTCCTAGAATACCCTGAGCATACATGTGCATGTGTGTGGTTTCTGTTTAAAGCCAGCTCTTGGTTTTTCATGTAGACATGTGAAAAAGAAGGTAGATGGTTTCAAAAAAAACAAAAACAAAAAACAGCTACTTGCACACTTACTCTGAACATTGAATGCATGCATTTTTCCAACTCATTTCTTCCAATTGAAGTTGGTGACCAGGCCAAGCTACAAGCTGATGAGGGTCACTCCTTTTTAAAGGCAGTCCTGAAGAGCATCAAGATGGGAAACAGGCAGGAGTGGGCACCAGGCCAGCAAAGTCTGTAATTCTTACCTAGGGAGGCCACAGATGGCGCTCTAACCTCACTGTAGAGGTCAGAGCCCAAGATGTTTATCTCCCATGATGATCAAGGCAGCCTGGTCCTAGGAAGACACATATATGTCCCCTGGCCAGTCAAGGCTGCATGGTTGTCCTGCATTTGAGAACCAAATGAAAATTGTCCGTCCTTTTAGGATATCAGGTATATGACTCCGTTGATCTGCTTAATAACCAGGCCTCAGAGTATATGTGTGCATGTGTATGTTTGTTAAGTGTTGATGCTTAGAGGTGTTCATGCATTTTAAAGTGTTCATGCATTTTAAAAATTTTGTGGTGTTTTGGGTTTTTAACCAAAATGTGTGTAAGGTCATGTCATGCAGCCTGCAGTTCTGTGATAGAGTGGAGGGGGATTAGGCAGGTTGGGATCTTTATCTGGGTTTCAGTTTCTTCATCTCAAATACAAGAAGGTCCTAGTTTTGAGGTCTTGTTCAACCCTTAAATGCATGCTTAATTCTTTGTTTTTGAAATCTCTGGGTCCTCCCTTCCCCCTTGCCACTCACCAACAATTAGCATCCCTCTCTCATGCCCAGGATCTTAACAAATTGAAATAAGAACCAAATGAGAAAAATAGAAGCCGAGATCACTTGTATTCTAATGGAGGAGTGGCTTCAAGTCTTATAAAGGGACTGGCTAGTTGAACGCCAGGGTTAGGCAGCCTCACTCAGGCTGGACCAGGACTGTTTCGATGCCCAGTCCCCATACCTGTAGCCCCAGGAGAAGAGTCCCTGAGTATCTGAGCACAGCTCACTTCAAGAGGAAAAAGGATAGGACCAAACTAAACCAATCCAATTATTCTTCCCAGGAGCAGAATGAGCAAAGGGGTGGAGAGCGGTCAATACCACGCTTAGGGAAAGCCCCTCCTCATAGAAGCCAGTAGGCAGGACAGGTCTTTCTCCTGGACCATGTCCTGTGGTTCTGGACAGTTGCGACTGAAGAGTGTCCAGCGGGGTAGGGTTATGCCCAGTATATCTGAGAGATACTAAGTATGTCAATGTCAGATGGGGGTGGGATGGGATGGGGAGCATGCAGATTCTAAATCCTGCTCCTTTGCTCCCTCACAGATATGGCCCAGAACGTCCACGGTCTCGCAGTCCTGTGAGCCGGTCACTCTCCCCAAGGTCCCACACTCCAAGCTTCACCTCCTGCAGCTCTTCCCACAGTCCTCCAGGCCCCTCCCGAGGGGACTGGGGCAATGGCCGGGACTCATGGGAGCACTCTCCCTTTGCCAGGAGGGAGGAAGAGCGAGACCCAGTCCTCTGGAGGGAGAACGGGGAGGACAAGAGGGACAGGACGGACACATGGGCACATGATCGCAAACACTACCCACGACAGCTGGACAAAGCTGAGTTGGATGAACGACTTGAAGGAGGGAGGGGCCACCGCGAAAAATACCCGAGGTCTGGGTCCCCCAACCCCCTCCATTCTGCATCCAGCTACAAAAGCCGGGAAGACGGCTACTACCGGAAAGAGCCCAAGGCCAAGTTGGACAAGTACCTCAAGCAGCAGGATGCCCCTGGGAGGTCCAGGAGGAAAGACGAGGCCAGGCTGCGGGAAAGCAGACACCTCCACCCTGATGACTCTGGCAAGGAAGATGGGCTGGGGCCCAAGGTCACTAGAGCCCCTGAGGGTGCTACATCCAAGCAGAGTGAGAAAAATAAAACCAAGAGACCTGACAGAGACCAAGAAGGACCTGATGATAGAAAAGAAAGCAGAATGGTCGAGAATGAGGTAATGATGCCATCTCCTTTCCAGGTCCCATAGCAGAATATAATGATTCTGAGTATTTCCTGAATGAGTGAATGCAGTGTGAGTGACACATTTATTGAACACTTGCTGTATGCCAGGCACTATGCTCAACATGTGTTCTCAATGAAGTCACTTAATCCTCACAGCTAGTCTAAGAGGTTGCTATCATTACTACTGCAAATGAGGAAACCGAGGCACAGAGAACTACATTATTTGCCCAAGGACTTTCATTGTGAAAGACAGCCAGAATTATGGGCAATTATACACAGTCTGGCCCCCAATCCCACGGCACCTTGTTTCCTTTACAGGAAGTTAGGGAGGGACATAGGGTAAAGGCCTTCTACAGTCCTATTTGTCCGGGGTAGAGTGGCCCTGAGTGTTGGAACTCACAGAGTCTGCCAAAAGAGATTAGAGTTTTGGTCTAGTTTGTCCTCTCTGCTGCCAAAAGCATCTGCCAATCTTGGAGTTCTGATGAGAGCGGTATATGAGAAGTAGTCACCACCCGCTAAATTATACTGGGTGCCCAGGATGGGTGTGTTTCTGTAGACACTGCCCGCAAGGTTTTGGTTCCATTTTAATAAAAACGCATGACAACTGGCTGGCACTTTCATCTAAATGTCAAGAAGACTTCTGCCCTGCCACACTGCTTCAGTTCCCACAGCAGGTGGGGGTCAGGGACAGGACTCTGGGTACTGGGTATGTATTCTGAGTTGGTTTATGCTTCCGTCTTGCCAGAGCTTCCTACTTTTAAGTAGAGGTGGGATAAGAAAGGTTCAAGGTTTGCATAAGGAACCTAATTTTTAAAATATTCCATGCATATCTTCTAGTTACCCTGACCCAGGAGTTGGTAACAACTACTAAGTCCAAATAAAGCACCCAACTCTCAACTCCACGAACACCAAAAAGTCACTTTTGAACATTTCCACTCTTCATTCCCGCATGCATGGGTGCAGTGCCACCTTGTCAGGTGGTGTGCTAGGCACAGGGAATTCAAAGGTGAATAGGACATAGCCCATGTTATGCAGAGCCCAAGGTCTAATGGTAGAGACACACCCATAAAATAATTTGCATACAGTAGAACCCATGTTGGAATTTACAGTGGACTAGCTGCTCTTTGGCAATCAACTCTGCTCAGGGAGAAGAGGAAAACTGCATAGAGGAGGTAATGTTTGGGCTGGATATTAAGTGTGGACAAAGAGTAGTTTGGGGTTCCTGCAGGAGCCAATAGGAAGGGCAAAAGTGAAAATGAAAGACTATCTTACAGAACCTGGAAAGCAAGGCGCAGTGGCGCAAGCCTGTAATCCCAGCACTTTGGGAGGCTGAGATAGGAGAATCACGAGTTCAAAGTCAGCCTCAGCAAGGGCGAGGCGCTAAGCAACTCAGTGAGACCCTATCTCTAAATAAAATACAAAACAGGGCTGGGGATGTGGCTCAGTGATCGAGTACCCTTAAGTTCAATCCTGGGAACCAAAAAAAGAAAAAGAACCTGGAGATACTCCATGTGGTTACATCTTTAGGGCATAGTAAGAGATGATTGTTTTTTAAAAGTAAAATCATAACTCTGGTGTAAACATATAATGAACACATGTTAAAGATTTTATTCAATTTATTAATTAATGAGGAACCCATAAGACGTAAAAGGCAGCCCAAAGGAGACTCCAAAGAGCAGGCAAGTATATAAGCAATCAGGAATGCTGAAACAAATTTGCAGATGACATAAAACTGGCCTCTTCCACAGAGGATGGGGAATCAATTGCATCTTTACCAGATAAAATTCATTTGTATCTCTCTAAATAAGAATCATTTATCTCTTGATCAGTTTTCTGCAACTTACAAAGTTGTAAAACAGCTCAGTTCCAGATAATGAAAGGTCTTGACCCCTATAGAATCAGATGTACTAGACAAATGCCCAGTGTTCTTTTGAAAGGATACCTAGTAATTGTTTTTTTGTTTGTTTGTTTGTTTTTTGCCTGTTTTAAAGTTGGCCACAAGTTTTCCTGACTGGCACAGCAAGGGGAGGAAAAGGAAATGAGATTAGGGAAATCGATGGGGTGAGTTCATGAAGGATATTGTGTACCTCGCTAAGGTCTTGAAATAAATCTTGCAGACCTCGTCAACCAGCAGATGTTTTTAAGAAGGGTGTATAGGCAGTCTTCTATATCTGCAGGTTTTGGATCTGTGGATTCAACCAACTATGGATTGAAATCATTAATGGTACAATTTTAAGTCTGTGCTAAACATATACAGACATATTTTCTTGTTGTTATTTCCTAAACAATACAGTGTAACAACTATTCATAACAACATTTACATGGTATTAGGTATTATAAGTAATCTAGAGATGATTTCAAGTATACAAGAGAATGCATATAGGTTATATGTAAATTCTGTGCCGTTTTACATAAGGAACTTGAACATCTGCAGATTTGGGTACAGGAAAGGAGTTCTGAACACGTGGATGCTAAAGGATAACTGTATTGGCGTGGAAGTGTTCGAGGTGCTGGTGATGGGGCAGTGCCTCAACAGAAGGCTCAGAAGAGCAGAGAGCAAGAGCTGGCAGGAACGCAAGCCCAGGCCTCTTACCAATTCAGTCTGCAGACCCCTGTGTCCTTAGCAAAGGGGTGGAGCTTCCCCTTTGCATTCCTACCCACACTTCTGAGATTCTTTTTAAGGGACACACACTATGAGCCATCCCAAGGGCCAGAAAGATTCCCAGAAAAGCCCTCACTTCCCCTAATTCTGTACTTCTAGTTGATTCTGCCTCTGTAGCCCTCAGAGGGGTCGCTAAGTATTTGTGGGGTCCCCTATAGATTGTTTTTGTGAGTTTGGAGCCAGGCAGCCCAACACTGTGTGTTGGAATAACAGTAGAACAAAGAGTTTTCTATACTTTTCTCAAACTCCATGTTATAAACTTGAGAAAAATCCAAATCCCTACAGGGCTGCCCCAGAAGTCAGTTAAAAAGCAATTACTGAACTTGGGAATGAAGGCAACAGGGACATGCTGAGGACATGTCCTTACTGCATTTCTAATTCACCAGGCTCTTCTCCCCAGCTGGGTCTTTGCACACGATCTCCCTGCCAAGGAGCTGACTACCGCCAGACTCCACCTGGCCTGTTCCCCACTTCCTCTGTCTTTACTCTTGGCCATAATTTATCCCTGGCCACTGCATAAAGTCTGAACACATCAACTTACTTCTTTCCCTTCTCCACTTCCCTATTTTTGGTAGTGCTAATCACTTAGCCTCTTTATTTTACTTAGCATCTATTTTCACCCCTCACCCCCTAGTGTCATCTCCATGAGGCAAGAATCTTAGTCTGTTGTGTTTACAGCTGTGTCCTGGTTCATGGTGTAGGGCTTGGCACAGAGGAGGCATTTGATAAGCATTGTTGAAAGAATGAATGGAGGAGCCAAGACTGACAGTATAGGTCTGGCTTCTGAGAACCAAGGCACACCCTGTTCTCTGCCTTGTTGTTTTTGATCGTAAAATGGGCATGATCACAAGGCTGCCATAGCAGCCTTTAATGAGTGTGTGCTCATCAGAGATCTTTGGAGATCTCTGGATAAAGTGTCTATGATGGAGAAGCCCAGGTGTGCACTTACTCAGTGTTCGGCAGGGGCCAAGTTCATACATGAGACCTAGCCCTGACCACAGCAGGAAGGAAAGAAATCATGTCTCTGAGTAAAGAAAGCAGGGAAAGAAGCCATTCATTTTACTGGACCCAGATGCCCAGGTTAGGGAAGCCAGGCAGGACCAGAAAGGATGAAAGAGTGGGGCCAGTGGAGGGTGTGGGGGCCATGTCTGGTGCCTGTCTGTCCAGGGGGCAGCCAGCAGCTGCTCAGCTGTAGTCTATAACTGTCATTTAGGAATGCCTGCCTCCTGCTATTAGATCTCCTTTTCTTGGAGCAAGACCCAGATCCAGATATCTGTATAAAATTTCCCATCCTTTACAAACTGTATAGACCAAAACATGTTTGTGGATATCTGCAGCCCAGAGACCCTCAGAATGCAACCCCTCGTATAAACAGTGCATAAGAGGAATGAATGGAAAACCCCCTCAATACAGAAACCTCGGCATGCTCTGAGGCAGGTGCAGATTTGTTATTCACCCTTTTTATCAAATCTAATTTTTTTATTGACCAGTATCCATGGTCCCTAGTGGTAGTGAAGGAGGTCTGACTCCTGATCTCCTGGAGCTCATACAGTCATCTAGTAGAAGGACTTGCTAATGAAGTCATTCCTCAAACAGAACAGCATTAGTGTGAGTGCCGAGGAGAGAGGTATAAGGCACTGTTAGTACCTGTAAGGAATCAGAGGCTTCCCTGGATTAGGATGTGCCTGTTGGGATGTGAAGGAATGGTAAGCATTTCCTGGATGAAAAAGAAGGAGGTCAGACAGAGGGAACGGCCTGTTCAACGGCTCTATGCATGGCCAGAAGTTGATGTTGCTGGAGCAGAGGCCAGGTGGGCATGCTGGGAGGGAAGCTGATTTGTCCACAGCAACTATATCATGCACCTTGTAGGCAGAGTAGAGATGTTTGCCTTTATCCTAAATGCAAAGGGAAGCAAATGAAACATTTTGGCAAGGAAGTGAAGATAAGATAGTTGTTGCGTTTCAGAATGGTCATTCTTGATTGCCTTAGGGAGAATAGATTTGGGGGAGGGTACAGAGCAGAAATGGGAGACCAGTTAGGAGGTAGTTTGGCATTAGTCTGGGCCCTGGTGGGGGTAGAGCCCTGTTGGAAACTGTTGGGACCTAATATCTTAGTCTTTAGCTGGTGTGGGCAGCTGAGTGCATGGGTTACATTTGTCTCTCGCCTGGAAGTGACCTCAGGGCAGATGGCACTGCCTTGCTCCTTCACCTACAGGTGTGGGGAGGAAGAGCAGGGATCTGCCTTGTTGGGGCTTCCAGCCAGGTCCCTAAGGCTGTCCCTGTTTCTCCCAGTTTGACCGTTGTCCTTAGGAGTATGTTTCTGCAGGAACTGCTTGTGAAGGGTAAAGACTATTTATTTTGACAAGGGAGGGCTGTGAATAATTTATTAAGAGAGATAAAGAAAAGTGGTCACCATTTGGTAGAAGCTATGGCTTCCCATGGCTAAAAAGGTTATCTCTAGCCGCTTCATACTTAGGTCAGAAGACTTGAACCGAAGCTTTTGGTGGAATCTATGTCTCCAAACACTGAGAAGAACAAGGACTTCACAATTTGAACTATCTGTTTGTGTCTGGTCCTAACAAGTTAAACCAGTCAGCCCTGGGCTCCTGCCCCAACTGGCTCCTTGTCAGCTCAAGGGGGTGTGTCTGGTTGTAAATAATTAGAGCTGGGGTCATTTACTTTGAACCAGTCTCAGCCAAAAATGTCAAGAAAATGCAACTTGCCCCCAGGAAGTCCCAGGAGTAGTTGTTGATTTGATGACCAAAGCTTAAGTCATGGGAGAAACTTCTGAAACAGGGATTGGCAAGACTTTTCTACAAAGGATCAGATGATAAATGTTCTGTGTGGGCCCAAAGGCAAAACTGAGGATTTTATGTGGATACTTACATAACTGTTTAAAATGAAACTGTTCAGCATTACAATATCCATTCTTAGCTCACATACAGGCAGCAGGTCAAATCTGGATTGTTGACTGTAGATGGCTGACCCCTGCAGAAGGCTAGAAGCCTAATTCTTGGGCCAAACAGCTGCTTTCAGGTGTTTAGTTTCTCATTCATGGGCACTACTGTGAGGACCTTAAATGGGGAAGGAATAGAAGGAGGGAGACAAGAAAGGGAGTGTGAGCTTGGCTTGTCTCTGTAGAACAGAGACAGGACAAAAGAGGTAAGTGGGTGACAGCCCCCTTCCTGCCCGCAAGTGGCCACATGTGACATTTTTATGGGCAGGATGGGTCTGTTGGGGAGATGTCACCAGGCTGGTCACCTGGACTCAGTTCACTCTTGGCTTCTTCAATTCACCCTCGGCTTCTTCAAGTCACCCTCACTGCAAAAAAAAAAAAAAACAAAAAACAAAAAACAAAACATCTAGTTTACCAAAGACTCTGCCCCCTAAAGACATTGGACCAGACGTTAAGACATTGCTCTGCCTCTGTGTGTTGTGAGCGAGTTACTTAACCTCTCTGAGCCTCAGTTTCTTCCTCCGTGAAATGAGGATGATAACCACAGCTGTGCCTGAGGGCTTCTGTAAGGAAAGGGGAAATGATAGACAGGAAGTGCGTCTGCCAGTGGCCGGCTGTGCTTGGTGGTGTTCTTCTCCGGCTGGCGCTCCCTCTTCCCTGCCTCTGCTCACGGTTGATTCTGTTTGATCTGTTTTTCCTTTGGTAAGGCTGGAGAAGAGGAGCAGGAAGGCACGGAAGGAAGCCCCCAGTCAGGGGGCAGACAGGAGAAAGACACAGAATCCTCTGATCCAGAGAACACAAGGACAAAGAAGGTAAATTTGTCCCAAATACTGGCAGTGTAGCTTCAGCCAGGAGGCATGGGAGTCCCCACCCTGCCTGGCAATGCCCAGCTGCACCAAATGTGTCTGAGACCCCACCAGTGGTTCCATGAGTGACCCAGTCCCCTCACCTCTTCTTGGAGGGGGTGGCTTTGCCTGGGATCTTTGGATTATCTTCACTGGCAAGATCTTTACTCACTTGCCTGGGCTCCACCTCACTCTCCAGCAACTTGGCTGTGCTCCTGAGAGGACATGTGCCCCAAAAAGACTTGACTTCAGAGCTAGTCTCTCAAAATAAGCAGGTCCCTTAGGAGGAAGGGAGGCGTTGCTTTGGGTACTCAAGCTGGGGTCCTGACCTTGGCAAGCCCAGACCTGGGGAATAGCAAGACACCTACTGTGCTCGTGATGGTCATTTTATTTAATTAAAAAGAATAACCAGTTACAGTCCTTCTGGGCTGGGGCTGTCACAGAAAAAACAACAACAACAAAGTCTTAGAACATAGTTGGCTTCTTTCTGGTCAGGAGAAGCTATCTTCCAAATCTGTCTGCTGAGTCTGTGGGCTATGGGGAACACCAGGGGGGAAAGCATTAGAAGGGGTCAAGGGTGAGAATGGAAGTTGCGGTGGCTACAGAGATTGTGGCCTTCCTGGGAGAAGCTGCTCGGTGAAATTGTGTGAGGGACTTTGTCACAGTTACATTGAATGGTGTCCCCACAGACAAAGAGTTACCTCCAGCAAGCATTTAGCATTTATGATGTATTCATTCATTCAAAACCTGTTTATCGAGCATCTATTATGCACTAGGGATTGAAATTCTTTGTCTCATTTTCAACATGGTAGAGTAAGCATGAAGCATTTATTCCAAATCCTGTGCCATTTTGAGTCTCATCCTCAGCACGAGTCAGTGATATGGGACTTGAATGGCTCATAGCTTCTAATTACCCAGTAATTGTTCCCAGGCAGAAGGAAGAATGCTGAGGGTCTTTCTGGTGTGAAGGGTCCTTATGGCCAAGATTTGTGTTTCTGGGTGGATTCTGCCAGCCACTCTCTGACCTCCGTTCTACATTCTTACATAGGAGCAAGACTGGGAGAGTGGAAGTGAGGCAGAGGGGGAGAGCTGGTACCCCACGAATATGGAGGAGCTCGTCACAGTGGATGAGGTGGGGGAAGAAGAAGATTTTATCATGGAGCCAGACATCCCAGAACTGGAAGAAATTATGCCTATTGACCAGAAAGACAAAATCTGCCCTGAAATCTGTCCCTGTGTGACGACCACCTTAGACCTGGACTTGGCTGAGGATTTTACCAGGGAGGAAGTCAAGACCGTAGGAAACGGGGCTGCAGAAATCAGCCTCAAGCTGCCCAGACAACTGCCTTCGGCTTCCACAAGCTGTCCCAGTGACACGGACGTGGAAATGCCTGGCCTAAATCTGGACGCTGAGCGGAAGCCAGCTGAACGCGAGACAGGCCTCTCCCTGGAGGCTTCAGATTGCTACGAGAAGGAGGCAAAGGGAGTGCAGGGCTCAGATGTTTGTCTGGCCCCTACAGCCCAGCAAATGTCTTCCCCCAAGCCAGCCGAGGAGAGGGCCCGACAGCAGAGCCCATTTCTTGACGACTGCAAGGTCAGGGGGACCCCCGAAGAGGGGGCTGATGAAGGCAGCCCCCTGGAGGAGAAAGCCAGCCCCACTCCTGAAACCGACCTCCAAAGTCCGCCTTGCCAAGGAGTGTTGACCGAGGGTAACTACCTTCCCTTTCTCCTGGGCAGTTGGGTGGATCGGACCATTGCTCCCCGCAAGAAGTACGGGCCTGTGCAGGCTGGAGCAAAACCAAGGGAGCTTTCCACTTGCCTTGAAGCCGATGCAGAAAGTCATTTACTAGAGGAAGTAAAACTCTAGAAGTCTGGTTAAACTGTTAAGAGCTTTCGGGTAAATGGTGTAAAGGAAATCAGATAGGAGGCAGCATGTGCTCTAAGAAGCAAACTCAGACAGGCTAGACCACTCTGCCTTTACCGGAGCCCAGATGGGCTTGGACAACTAAAATTAGCTTGAATTCTGAGCAAAAGGAGTTTGGGTTCCTTGGGATCAGACAGCCACTCCTGCCTGCATGTGGGGGACCCCTGGCTGTTTTCTCTGTGATGGGAGAGGGAGGGCAGAAAAGAGTGGACGGGGAGGGAATGGGGCCTGATGAAGGGTATGGCTTGTTCTCCTCCTTACTGTCTCAGATCCATTTTTCTCCAGAGTCTGACCGTGATACAAGATTTGTCCCAGGAGCGACTCTGCCTCCACCGGAGGTGATGTTGTGTCTATGCTGGGCACTGTGACATCATGAAATAGAGAGTTTAAAATAGGCTAAGCCCTGGCTTCTCTGCCAAGTGGAAACTGAGATCTATCAAGGGCTCTGCGGGGGAGGGAAGGAGAGTAGCCCTGAAGAGCCTCATAGTGAAAATAAGTAGAGATTCATTTTACAGAAAGCTCATGGCGTAAGGGAGGTTGAAGTGGGGGTCATGGGGCAGGAAACACAGAGGAGAGGCTGAAAAATAAACATTTCAACCCACACCCTGTGGGTGGCCCGAGCTGCAGGGGTCCTGGGGGATGGGACTTTCCTCCATGTCAAGCTGACCTGAGCTGTTTTTCACCTGCTGGGATCTGAGTCTCCATGGAAACTCTGCCAGGAACTGCCTGTTTGTTGCTAGAGGAAGGAGGAGGCCCAGACTGTCATAAGGAGGCAAGAATAAAGGGGTGCTGACATTTCCACCTCTCCAATCGAACCTCTTTTATTTTGCGGCCTAGGTCTCAACATGTGCCGATGTCACTGGTTTATTAGCTTACCCAGTGTTTGGAGTTCACATTTAATAGCACTGCTGGTTAAGCCTGGGGTGAGAATGGCGTTACCTGTTGTCCCAGCCTCTGTCATGTCAGCACAATTACCCTTCAACAATTCCTGTGCCCACAGAGATGGAGCGATACTGATTTGGGTGGGTGGGGTGGGGTGTGTGGATCTTCCCAGCAGCCCATCCCCCCTGCCTGGGACAAGACTTGTCAAGTGTTACTGTGTGTGGCATTCTTCTGGCGGTGGAAAATGCTTTTAATTATAGCGCTTTGGTTCTAATTAGCAGTCATCGGCCCAGCTCATGTGATTAAGCAGTCCAAGGGACAATTCCCAATCACACAGTGCAAGGGACAGAATTACAGGGACTCTCTGAGGCATGCTGTGTTTCATTAGTTTTTTGGCTTGGCTGGTGTTTTGCAGAAAACCCCAGGTACGTGGAAGTGAAATCGCGAGATGTGACGTCACCGGACTACACTGAAGTGGAGCTGAAAGAGCCCCTGCTCTTGCCTTCCTGGGAGCCCGAGGATGTGTTCAGTGAGCTCAGCATTCCTCTGGGTAGGTGAAACGCACAGTCTGTCCTGAAATTTGGCTCCAGGAAGTGACAGTTCCATGTCTACCCCGCCTCCCAGGGCTTTCTGTCATTTTGTCCTTGTCGTTTTTAATATTCGATGCCATAGTCCAGATGGGCCAAATGCTCCTTTAGGGTTTCTTGTGATTTCAGATGCCTGCAGTAGACCAGATGCTCCATGGGACCAGGCCTGGACAGCACTGCGCAGGGACTCAGAGCTAAGAGAGGCCTGCGTTCCCTGTCAGAGAATGCTTTATTCTTGACCTTCAGCAGCTAAGTCCAGCCCCCCTATTCAGGCAGGGAATAGAGGCCCCGCAGCTTCCACACAATCAACAGAAGTGAAACTCCTCTGCTACTCTCTTCTCCTTGTCCTTGACCTTCCCAGAATACTGCTTCAGTTGTTCTCTTTGAAGGACCAGCCTGTCTGAGGCATTCGGTGACCCTTACTGGACTGTGACTGGAACAGAATAGATGGTTGATAAAAGGAGCTTTGAACACAGAGAGACCTAGGTCCTTGTCCTTCCTGTTTCATTTATGGGTGACAGTGTACCTTCAGACAAGTCATACCCTCCTGAGCTCGAGTTTTCTCATCTGTAACATGGAATTGGACCTGATCGGTGATTTTTCAAGGGTGGAAATGGGGGCAGGAGGAAGTGTGATCATAGAACCACCTAGGATACCTCTTTTTTAAAGGAGAATTAAGCAGCGTCTTAGGATAAGAAGAAAGGTACTTTCAAAAAGTTCCCTGGGCCAGGCATGGTGATGCACACAAGTAATCTTAGTAACTTGGGAGGCTGAGGCAAGAGGAACACAAATTGGAGGCCAGCCTCGGCAACTTAGCAAAAAGCTGTCTCAAAATAATGAATAAAAAGGGATGGGGACTCAGTGGTAGAGCACCCCTGGGTTCAATCTACAGGGGAGAGAGAAAAAAAAGGAAGAAAGAAATAAAAAGAAAGTTCCCTAAGTTCCCTGATGCCAGCAGTGACTCACTCCAGCCTAATCATCTTTGAGACCTTGAATTGACTAACAGGATGGAAAGTAATGAGATAGAGGAGGAGGAACAGCAGCTGTTTGGAGGGAGAGCTTGGGAAGATGTCATTGGGAAAGCGTCACAAGGAAGCATGATAAGCCAATGGCATTGATGAACACATGTCCCCATTTGGGGAGGGTTCATTCATGTGGGGGCTCACCACTTCTATCCAAGTTTCTCTTTTTTTTTTTCTTTTTCCTTCTCCTTTAAAAAGAAACAAAAAACTTTTACTGATTCCACCAAGTGTACTGCACACTTGTGAAGAATCAAGTTTTTCTTGTTTTTTTAAGGGGTAAATTTGTAGCACAGCATCTCCCAAGATAAAAACTTAAAAAAAAAAAGGATATTAGAATGAATCATGATGCTCCTTGATATTTTAAACTTGGAAAATGCCAAGCCTGCCTCTCAGAGGCCACTGTTTACTCAGTCATTCAGTCAGTACATACTGGACAATCTGACACTATACTGGACACCCATGTCTTATGTCATCCAAGAACTTGAAATTCAGTCAACACAAGCAAAAACTTAGATGAATTCTGCTACCTTATAATTCATGTCCTTTATTGTTGTTTTTTTCATCACAGAAATTGTAAAAGATTCTTGAAACAAATTCAATCAATGAGAAACACACGAAGTCAGTGTTAAAGGTCTTAGCCCTTCTATCCCCAGCTTGCAGGTGGCCACTGTCATGCCCACAGATAGTTTTTCTCCCACAAAAATAGGATCATGCGGGGCTGGGGTTATGGCGCAGTGGTAGCGTGCTCGCCTAGCTCGCGGGAGGCACTGGGTTCGATCCTCAGCACCACATAAAAATAAAATAAAGCTATTGTGTCCACCTACAACTAAAAAATAAATATTTAAAAAAATTAAAAAAAAAATAGGATCATGCTATCCACATAATGTTCCATGATTTGCTTTCTTTACTTAACAGTGTGTCTTAGAGATCTCTTTGGGTTGGTACACAGAGAACACATTCTTTTTAACTGCTGCAAATATTCCATCGTAAAAACTGTACTGCAAATTGTTGATTCTCTCCTCCACTGCTGAGCGTTTTAGGTTGTCTTTTGTTTATTTTTTCCATGATGAAACACTGTAATCACTGTAATCGCTGTTTTTATTGTCATCGCTCACCCTGTAGACAGCATTCCAGTACCTGGCATGCATTATTTTACTTAAACTGTTCATAACACCCCTGGTGCAGGTGCTGTCTTTATCTCTCCAGTTAAGAAATCTGGGATGTAAACTCACAAAAACTAATGATTGGCAAAGACTGGAGTCAGGATTCAAATTCTAGAAGCATGTCCTTACCTCTGTCCCTGTTGCCCTTCAGATGTACTTGTTCAGTCACCTTTGCATGCCTGCCAACACTGCTGTGGGACAGGGTGCTAGCAGTTGGGCGGAGAGCTGGGAGCCATCTGTATTTGCATTTAAAATTTTTTCTAATTGTTATAAAATTGTACTTCAAAAAGATGATATCAGTTTTCACTGCTACCTTGAAGGCGAGTTCCTGTTCCTCACCTCCTTGCCAACTTTGGTGTTTCTAGCTTTCAGTCTTTGCCAGCCTGTTATGAGGAAAGTGATATGCCCTTTTTTTTTTTTTTTGGTAATTGCTCTATTGAGGTATAATTGACATACAATGGAGTGCACATATTTAAAGGGTGCAGTTTAATTGGTTTTGACACGTATATGTACCTGTGAGACCATCACCACAATCAAGGTACTGGACATGTTCATCACCTCCAGATTTCCTTATAATCCCCCCCCTCCCCATACTTCAATTCCCAGGCAGCCTCTGCTCTGCTTTCTGTCCCTAATATTTGTCTGCATTTTCTAGAGTTTTATATAAAGGAAACCCTATAGTATATTGTGGCTTTGGCCAACTGCTTTTATTTCCCCTAATAAGAAGATGCATGTACATGGTTGGGTGTATTGACAGTTTGTTTCTTTTTGTTGTTGATGAATTCTGCCTTCTGGATGGGGATACATCACAGTCCGTTGATTCATTTATCTAATTTGGATGGTTTTCAGTTTGGACAGATTGTCTTCCATTGGCTTAGAGACCCGTTAACTCATTGAAATGGACATGATTCTATTTTTCTGTGTTTAAGAGGTGAGAAAACTGAAGTTTGGAGACTCTTTCAAGTTCATATAGCAAGTTCAACTTCAAACTCAGGATGTCTGGTCTCTGACCACCCTGATCTTCTGTCCTCCAGTTCAGGAAACAGCACTAAGTAGTAAAGGCAGTTTCTGTGCAGAAGTTAAGAGCACAGACTGCGGTGTCTGATTCCCGGGGTTCAGATCCCGCCTCTACTTCCTACCTGATGGCTGAGTGACAAAGAGCAACTCATTTCACCTCTCCCCTTGGGTTTCTTCCCCTATAAATCACAGTAATAGAAACCAGCCATGGAGAGTTATTTTGAGGACTGAAGGAACTGGTAGGTGCAAGGTCTTGGTGCCTGCCAGTAGGAGGTACTTAAAGAAGGGCAGTCTGTTGGTACTGTTTATTCATGAAATATTCTTTGACACTACTAGGCTTCCTACTGGGGCTGCGAACCCTTCGCCCTCCAAGACTGGTCCCTGCTTGCAGAGAGTTTTCTAGGGAGGTGACATCATTTTCAGACTTTGTCTCTGAGAAGAGTAGGGAGGTGAAATGAGGGGTGCCAAGGACTGGGCACCCCACTGGGAGGAAAGGGAGGCCAGTCCTTTTGCCAGGTGCTGGGAGCAGGCATGGCTGGGGCAGGACGCTGCACATGTGACTCAGACTGGCTCTGTGTGACCCCAGGCAGCCAGAGCCTGCCAAGGCCTGCTCTCCCCAGGACCAAACAGCACTGCTGGCAAAAAGTGAGCTTCCCCCTTCCCCCACACCAGGCTTTACTAGGATGACAGAGTCATAATTACCCATGCCAGGAGCTATTATTAGAAGGCAAATGCAGCTTTAATGATTCTACTTAATAGAGGCTGAAAAGTAGGAGGACTGAGTGCTCCAGAGCTCGTTGGGGCTGTGGCAGTTTCTGGGGTGCTGCTACTTCATGTTCCCATAGTCCAGAGGCCTCTTGAAGCGATGGTGTGGTCACTGTGGTGCCTGCATTAACCCCACTGTTCTGAATGGGCCACCAGCCTTTGGGGGATTCTCCTGCCTTAGCTTCTCTTTCTCTGTCCTTGGACTGTGGGGACTCACTCAATGCACTGGGTGGGGCCAGAGAAGAAAGTTGATGCGAACTGCAGAACCAGTTCTCTAGGTGGCCTTGGGAAAAGGAGCTGGGTGGGTGGCAGGCAAGAGGGCCAGTACTTAGGCACTTAGTTTCTGTGAAGAAATATTAAACATGTGTTTCCAAACGAATACATTTTTCAGCACAAGGAAGAATGACAGGTGCTTCCTGTGGCATCAGTTGCGGTATTATTTTTCCTATTTTACAGATAAGGAAACCAAGCTCAGAGAGGTTAATTAATGTGCCCGAGGTCACACAGTATAAGTGAAAGAACTAGGCTTATCTGACTCTAAATGCCATATTCTCTCCACCATACTGTGGTTTCTTCCAAGTCCCCACCCCCCACACCTTTTTGGCAATGGAAGCCTTTGTTAAAGTGAAATTTCACCCAGAAACCCATAGATGGTAGCTGTGCAGCTCAGGTTGCAAGGCACAGCAGCTGCTAGCTCAGTTCCTGCTTCAGGCTCTGTGGGAACTCCTGAGGCAGCTGCACCTTTTCTGGGGGTCTCAAGACAGAGATTGAGAGGCTTGGCCAGGGCCTGGAGTGGAAACTCCAGGGCTCTGCTTCTGGGACCTCCCTGTTGGCCTGCAGGGTCTGGGGTGGGACAGAGGGTAGGACTGATCAAAGCCCTCTGTCTGTGGATCATGTGGGCCATAGCTCCCTGTGGAGCAGCAGCCAGCCCAAAATGTTGTAGGTGGCCATGGGGGAAGGAGGCAGACCTTGCTGAAAGCTCCTCCCCAGCAACAGCAGGAGCTTGTTTGTGAGGTGGAGGGGACAACTGGCCCAGGAAAGGCTGCATGTCTATCCTCTGCAGTCGGGCGATGGTGAGGAAGAAGGGGAAGGACATTTAGTCACCTCTGGGCAGCTGGACCCGAGGGACAACTGCTCACTATTACCGCTGACTCTGAGGGCTCCACTAGCTAGCTGCGTGGCAGTTAGAGAAAACCCAGGCTGAGGAGGCCTCAAGGCCAAACCACAGTGCCGCCATGGTCAAGGCAGGCTGTGGGCAGCCAGGGGCCTCCTGGCTCCCTCTCTTCTTTCCGCTGTCCACGCTGCCCCTTAACACTCATAAGTGGCTATATTGAGATGGAAAAAGTTCTAATTATAAGTCTCAGCTGCTTCTCTATGACAGGGTCTCCGAGGCACTTAGCTCAGTCCCCAGAAGCAAGAGGAGGAAGTGAGTGGTGAGGAAGAGCTGGGTTGTGGTCAGGAGGTGGACTCAGGGCCCTCGTCAGTGGAGACCCTGTCATCTCCCACCCTGTGAGGAGTTGCTGTGTCCCCTCTCTCCTTTCTGCCCAGTGTGACCTGATGCCTGAACTCTGCCCACCTGTCATGAGCAGAGGAGCCGTGGTGTCTGCACATATAGAGGGTATGTCTCCAACCTGCAGGTGGGACCCAGGGCCTGAGCCTTAGTCCCTCTGGTCTAGTTCCCTGGGGTCCTGCTGGCTCTGCTGTCTTGATGGAGCTTCACCAGCACAGGGCACAGAGCATGTGTTCTTCTCACCCTGATTTTCGGGAGAGGAAACTGGGCCCCAGGTTCTGCTAAATTGTCCCAGTTTGCACAGGCTTTTAGTGTCTGGCCCGGACCCTCTCAGACCTGGGCTCTCTCCATTCCACTGATCATGTCTTCAAGACCTCTCAAACACCTTCACAGAAGCTGGACTAGCCACCGTTGCTTCAAAAATGAATCCTCTGACTGTGACACTGTCACTTCGCTATGGCTGGGAGGAGGAGGAATGGGATGTCTTTTGTATCAAAAGACCTCCCAGAATTCTGGGACTTATATTTTAAAAAATCACAAAGGCAATGCTGTTAACTGATGGATCAGATATAAAGATGGAAGGAAGGTGGGAGAATGTGTAAGATACACTCGAAGGTGAAAAAGGGAGAATACAGGATTGCATGTAGGGTTTGATTAAAACTGCAAAAACAATAAATAAAAAATAAAAGGCCCTGCATGAAGATAAATCACATGGAAGAAAATTGGGTTGAAGTGATTTGGGGTGATCTTTTCCCCTTTACTTTCAATCATTTTTATTTATTCATAATCATTTTTATTTAATCATTTTTCTTTAATGAACACAATTCTGACATAAACAAAATTGAGAGTTTTTTTTTCCAGAATCCTGGTCACAATAGTTTCAGAGAAGGGTACAGCATGGAGAAATGAAATCCAAAGACAATGAAATGTCCGAAACATTCTTCCTCCATGTTTCCCTGAAAGCAATTTGGTGCAGGAGAGTCTGGACCTAGCTTCCCAGAAGCAAGATGCAGAGCATGTAATTGCTAAGTGCTCGCCACCCCATGTGGAACACAGCCCTAACATCCACAGCCAGGATGAGGAAGCAGGGGCTAGCCTTTTTGTGACTGTTTTGCAAATGAGGACACTGAGATAAGACTTGGAGAAGCTAGGGAACCAGCCAAAGTCAATAGCCTTGCTCCTGGTTCTGCCTGATCTTTCCCCATCCTCCTCCAGGCGTGGAATTCGTGGTTCCCAGGACTGGATTTTATTGCAAACTGTGTGGGCTGTTCTACACAAGTGAGGAGGCGGCGAAGGTGAGCCACTGTCGCAGTGCTGTCCACTACAGGAACTTACAGGTAACCGCCAGCCTTCCTTGCTCAGCACTCTGTGGGGTTCCCTAGTCTCTGTGCTCAGGCCAGGCATCCAGAGTTTTCGGACTTGCGTGTCTCTGACTCTAGCTCCCACCCATGAGGTGTACTTGAGGCACAGAGACTTGCATTCCCCAAGCCCACTGTTCGGGTCTGCTTCTGTGAGTTTCTATGTCCTTCTACCATGTGGACAACTCCTGACTACACTAGGCTGTGCCACCCGGTGGCTGGCTCCTGTGGGCTCCCAGAGCATCTGTCTCACCTTTAGTACTTATATCCTTCCATTTGGGCTTGATTTTTAAATATCTGCCTCCCTGGCTAGACAGAATAGCTTGAATTCTCTTGGCCCATGGTTGGGGAGGACCCCTTCCCACCAGACCTGGAGGTTCCGGTTGCACCTGGACTGACCTTAGGTGTCTTAAAATTAACGAACTATGGTAGTATGTTTCTGTTTCTCTTCTGCTGTGCAGGTAGCCCTATTTGGTTTTTTGTTTTTTTGGTACTAGGGATTGAACTCAGGGGCACTCAACCACTGAGCCACATCCCCAGCCCTATTTTGTGTTTTATGTAGAGACAGGGTCTCACTGAGTTGCTTAGCACCTCGCCCTTGCTGAGGCTGGCTTTGAACTCGCGATTCTCCTGTCTCAGCCTCCCAAAGTGCTGGGATTACAGGCGTGCGCCACTGTGCCCAACAGCCCTATTTGCTAGAATGAAAAACATGATTATGTTCCAGTTAAATGTTCATCCAGATAGCAAGTAATTACCATAGGCAGATTATGTACCTGACACTGTTCTAGGCACTGGGGATACAACCACAAAAACAGACAAATCCCTGTCTTCATGGAACTTTCATTTTAGTGTAGGAGACAACAAATAAAATAAATATGGATATAGTATATGAAAAGACCATGTATGAAAATATACTATATACCATATTTCATGCAATTTAATCTGCCATCATTTGTGAGACACTGTTTTTGTTTGTGTGGTTCTGGGGGTTGAACACAGGGCCTTGATAATACTAAGCACATGCTTTACCATTGAGCTACATCTTTAGCCCAAGACACCATTTTTTGATACCAACTAGAAAAAGCTATGCTGCAAATTCAACAGTAAGACTCCATCAACTGTAAAAGGCATCGTTCAGAGATGTTAATGTATTTTTAAAAATCAATGAACTAGGGGCTGGGATTGTAGCTCAGCGGTAGAGCGCTTGCCTCGCATGCGTGAGGCCCTGGGTTTGATCCTCAGCGCCACATACAAAGCAATAAAATATGTGTCCATCTACAACTAAAAAAAAGTCTTTAAAAAAAAATCAATGAACTATGGTAGTATGTTCTATAATGTAGACCTAATATAGAGTATATTTGAATGTGAATTTCATGACTAACTTCTGGGACAGGCTGGGTTTTAGCAACTTAACAGACAGGAATATCAGATAACCAGGTATGAGCATCTCAAGGCACTTCTCATTTTTACTACAAGCAGCAAGCCAGTGGTTTGTTCCACAAGCTTAACTCGAGAAGTCCTCATGGCATCTGCACACTAGTTCCAAGCCAGGCATTGCTGTTTCAGTTAAATTGTTAGAGTGACTTATCTAGTTGTTCTTAACTAGGGTTGTGAACAGGAATCTCCTGGACAATATTTTGAAAAGTACATGTACTAGGTCAGATATTGAGTAGAGTTGGGGGCAGGGAGTGGACAGGAACACATAAAACACATAATTTGAGAAATTTCCCCAAATGATTAGAATACGCATCCCAAGTCAAGAAACTCAGCTGGGCATGGTGGTGCATGCCTGTAATCCCAGCAAATCAGAAGCCTGAGGCAGGAGGATCACAAGTTTCAGGCCAATCTCAGCCACTTAGACCCTCAGCAACTTAGCAAGATCTTGTCTCAAAATTGAAAGCATTAAAAAAAAAAAAAAGGACTAGGGATATAGTTCAGGTAAAGCACCCTTGGGTTCAATCCTCAGTACCAAAAAAATTAAAAACTCAGATGTGGGTTGACTCTCATTTTATAACAAGGATACAGGCTCATAGGGAAGCCTATGATTTGTCGAAGGCCAGGCAGATAGTAAGTGACTGGACTTAGGACCAGATTTCCTGATTCTTAATCACTTTCCTCTTTTTACTCTATTAACTGGGCTTGGAAACTGAGACATGTAATTTCATGGCCTGAGTCAACATTTGTAAGTCACTATCACTGGCTGTGCCCAAACTCAGGCCACTTAAGCCTCTTGATTTCCCTCTGGAGAACAGAGCAACTGCTCTGACCAAGGCAGCCACAGGTCCTGCCTCTCCTGGGAGGCAGGGGGATAAGGCCTGACATGACCGGAGAAGGGAGTTCAGACTGGGATGCACAGAGCCAACTGAGGACAGTCATCCAGCCTGAGGACATCATTGCCCTCTCCCCAAAACAATGAAACCTATAACATGCCATGGCTGGAGGGGTCCTGGAGATCATCTGGTCCTGGTTTTCCCAAACCTTAGTCTTTGTCCCAGCTGGCATCTTTTTAAAATGCACCTTCTTGGATCCCACCTACCACCTGCTTACTCATTGCCTCTAGGCTGGGCCCAAGAATTTGCATTTAAAAAAAATTTTTTTTTAGTTGTTGATGGATCTTTTTATTCATTTATTATTTGTATGTGGTGCTGAGGATCAAACCCAGGGCCTCATGCATGCTAGGCAAGCGCTCTACCACTGAGCTACAGCCCCAGCCCAAGAATTTGCATTTTAAACAAACTTTCCAGCAAGTTCTGATACCTTAATATGAGAATCTTTTATTTTATCCAGCATCCTCAGCGGGATTAGGTAGTCCCCAAGCAGACCAAGCAGTTCAAAGTCACTGTTACTCAGAGAGTTAGGGAGAGTTCAGACTTGCCAGGGCCTGTATTTTTGTTTTATTTTGTTCTTTCAGGGCAGTAGATGGCACTGTGTTCTGGGCCAAACCCCAGGCAGATGCCCCTTCCCTAGCTGGCCAGAGCTGCTCCTGTGGTCCCCAGCTGCCCTCAGGTGCAGACATTTGCTAAGCCCCTCATGCAGACCAACCACAGTTCAAGTTTCCCTGGAACACCTGTCAGGAACCGGAAGCCTCCACCAGAGGCCTCCTGGATAGGGTTTCTGTCAGTGGCCTTGACAGAATGCCTCTGTCCACACAGCCCCACCCAGCCCACTCCAAACCACACGTGTGAAAAGTGAAAAATTCAGACCCAAGCAGCAGGTGCTGGCTGACACCTAAGTCAGGCAACTTGTAAAGTTAACACCCACCGGGAGGCCTTGAGGTAGGGGTCGGGATCACACTTGGAGCCGAGAGCAGCTGGAAGGAGCTTCCATACTCTCCAAGCCACCCATGCTGTGCACCACTGCTGGCACGGCACAAATCCACCCAAGTGACGTGAAATGGCAGGTGGAGGCTGCCCTAGACAGAAAGTTGACATGGGCTTGGCTTCAGGACCCGCAAAGGAGCAGGCCCCTATGCCATTGGCTATGTCCCCTTCCTGGGCTGAGGCAGAGGAGAAACTGGGCTCCCCAGCAGCAGCCAGGCCCACAGACATCTGCAGTAGCTCCTCTCCCTGTCAGGCTGCACCTGCCTCCAAAAGCCACAGTCTCATCCTAGGGGGAGGGGCAAGGGAAACACCATTGCTCCCTCTTAACAGATTAGGAGCTTGAGGCTGAGAGAAGAGATGGACTTCCCCCAAATCATAGGCACCCCTAACGAGAAAGACTGATATTCCTGAGCGTGCGCTCTGTGTCTGGCACCATGCCAGATGCTTTGTGTTGCCTGTCATGGACTTCACAGCAGCCCTATGCCAGGTTCCCACTATTTCCTTCACTTCACAGATGCCAGGGATATTCAGTCACTCGCCTGCTGAGAGCCAGGATTTGAACCCAGGTCACCAGATGGCAGAGCCTGCACATTTAACCTCTATGCTGGACCAACCCTTTTTGACCCCTAATCCAGAGCTCTTTCCACTGTCCTTGCTGCCCTGACATAGTCAGAGGACCCAGCTGGGGTCCCGTGTCTCTCTTCGTCCTGTGTCTCTGCATGGACTTCAGAGCCAGCAGCCCTAGCTGGTTCTCGGTGTTTGGCCAGAGCATTAGCTGTGAGCACTCTGTGAGCCGGGGAGGCAGCCCCCAGCTGCAAAGCAGACAGGCCCATTTCCATCCATCATGGACCTCCAGGGGTTTATGTAAGCCAAGCAGTTAGAAAGTGCTTGGCAGCAGATCAGGGTGGCAGTGGTTGCTATTGTTTGTACCTATAACTTTCTACTTTTTCCATGAAAGATTCCTATTATTTGTTAACTAACATTACTGGGGTCCTGTAGCCCCACAAGTAACCGGCAACAGGAGAGGGTGGTCCACTCACAGAGGGGTCCCAGGCACACCCCTTCCTCTCCTCCTCCAGCAGGCCACCACTGACATCTCCCTGCCTCCTTTGTCCCTCTCTCCTCACCACAGAAATACTTGTCCCAGTTGGCCGAGGAAAGCCTGAAGGAGACAGAGGGGGCAGGCAGCCCCAGGCCTGAGGACAGCGGAATTGTGCCGCACTTTGAAAGGAAGAGGCTCTAATATTGCTGCTGCTGCTGTCGCTGTTGAAAGGTGTGAGGGGAGGCCTGCAGAGGCGGGGCCCCCCCGGACAGGACTAAGAGAGGAAGGAAAACTAGGCAGGGCACATGGCCTGAGACTCATTAAAAGCCCCTGAAGTGTCTCCATGAGCCAAGTCACCCTCAACTCTCTCCGTCTGGACCCCAGTTTCTCTCTCACGATCGTTTGATTTGCTTTTCTCTCTTCCTCTTGCTCCTTCCCCATCTCCTTCCTTCTGTGCCCAGAATCATTTCCTTTTCATAAAATCCAACTTCTCAGGGATTTTCAGAGTGTTTAAATTCTTGATAGGATATAACAGGTCAGGCCAGACTGAGTCATGCAAGGAAGAGGTTTAATGGAAATCCCTGGGTCAAGAGAGCTCCTTCTGGGAATCTGCAGCAGAGTCTCAGCCTGGCACATGTGTGTGTGTGTCCCTTGGGTGCCATGGTGTGGGGATTCCAGTCCTGAGAGGGGCTGCTAGAGAGAATCAGTTGACGGAAGGAGAGAGTTGGTTTCATTAACTGCTCCTTTCAGCTGGACCCCACCTTTTTGAAAAGTCCCTATTTTAAATAGCTCTTTCTCCTCTCAGTTATTCTAGAAATCCACCAGATTGAAATGCCTTAAGGTAAAATCAGATTGATTTTATGGAGAAAAGAGTCCTGCATTGTTGAAGCTCTGATAAATTCCAAAGTTTCATCCCACCTCTCAATTTCAGGAGGTGTCGGGATTTGTTCTATTCTGGACAGTGATTTTGGTATAGATTCATTTTAACTAAAAACGAGGACAGAAGTGTCTTTTCCCTCCAGCTGGAACAGCAGTTGGTGTGGGCTCTGGTTGAACGCTGGCCTCTGCCTTGCGGCATTGGCTGGAGAGATGCAAAAACCAGGAAACAGCATCTGTCCTTGACTCACCCTGGGTGCCTGCACTCAGAGGCCCAAGGACCTCACAGTGGGGAGGTTTTAAAATGATCCCTCAGTGGCAGGGAGCTAAGAGAAGGCCACAGGACTGAAGAGTGGCTTTGAGGTTTGCCAGGTATTTGTAGGTGGATCCTTTCCAGCCAGGCAGAAGATGGAGTGCTGCTCTGGGCTGACCAGATGTGCAGACTTTGATGTCAAAACGTTATGAAGAACAGAAGAGCCCTTATTCCCAATGGGGTCAGTGCCTTCAGGCCCCAGATGGGCTGTATGGTCTCAGCCGATATTCCAGCAGAAGGATTTAGGACAAAGGTGTTGGAAGAAATGAGGCTCTGCTAATGCCACGAGTGAAGCCCAGAAGAAGGAAGCCAGTGCTATTTCCAGGAGCTGAGTTACTCCTTTTAAGGCGCCTTGGCTTAGTCCCCTGGGTGGGGACAAGGAAGATGGACATTTCTCCCCTGGGAACTTCCTGTTGTGTCCATTCCTCCATGTGGGCAGGTAGACTGGGCAAGGATTCTGTGGTTTTGGTTTTCTTTTTCCTCTTATTCTGCACATTCTGTCTTCTGCACTAATGCAAGAAAGGTGAAAAGATGATCTAGTTCAGTGCTGACATTTTCTCAGTGAGGAAACAAACATAGAAATATAAGCTGATCATGTGTGAACCTTGAGATGTGCGGTCCTTGAGTGGAGAGGGAAGAGTTAAGGCACTTACCGGAGGAAAACAGATCGGTTTGGACAGGAGTGGAGAGGAGAGCTTGGAAGAAGCAAGAAACCAGAGCCCACCAGCAGGCCATTGGAGGCCTCGGGAAGGTTGGTATCTCAAATAGAAAAGACCCTAAAGACTGTGGCTCAGCCCAGACTGCACCCCTGGCTCACCCCACAGATTTTAATCCAGCATTCTGAACACCAGCTATGTCTCCTCCATTTCTCAGAAAATTGTTGACCCTGTGTATCTTTATTCCCACTGGCGAGTATTCTAGGAGCAGCAGTTTGGCCTCTTCACTGAATCTTGCTGGGAAAAGCCTACCTCCTCCCTCAGAGGCTGCAGCTGAGCATCATTATTAGAGGAGCTGGATGCTTTATTCCCACAAAGTGGGAGCAGACCTCATTAGGTCCCCTGCCCCCAACCCCAGCAGTGTTCCCATGGAAATCCAGATGGCAGGTCCCCATACAATGCAATGGCTCCCTTGCTGGTAGACCAACTTTCATATTGGAAAGTTGGGGACAATTCACAAGAGGGAGAGAGGAGAGTCTGTTCCTGCATTCAATCAGAACCTTCAGTTTAAAATCATCTGAGATCCTGTACTTGTATGTATATATATACACACATTTACTTCTATTTATTTTTATACAGTTCCATTGGGATGGCCGTCACTGACCCCATACTTTGCACTTTTTATTCCTATGTATGTCACACACAATGCAGTATTAAAGGCAACCAAGAAAAAAGCAATTTCTTTTGTAAAGCTTTTCTTCAGTGTTTTTGGCAACCATTTCAAAGTGTCTCCCCGAAAGGTTGCTGTAGAGAGGTTGCTACCTTGAGCAACAGATTCATTTGTGCCCTGGGTTAATGTAACAGAAGACCTGGGTCATTATCTTTTCATTGTTAACACCTGGAATAAAATACATTCAGACAATACTCCCAAAGAATTTGGTGAACGTTGACGTTGATGTTGACGACGTTGGCGTGAGCAGCAGCTGTTAATATCATGGTTTCCCATTCTTGGACAGTCCGAGATAGTGATCTGTTAGATTATACTTGAACTGGACCAGAGTTTGTTTTGTGAGTTGATGAGAAAAACAAAAACACTAGTTAATTTAAGTTTGAACTTGTAAAGTATTGGAATTTGTAGAGTGTCTTATAAATTGTCATCATTTTTCCTGATTTGTATAACTGACCGCAACGTGTTTGTTTTTACAAAAGGGGGAAAAGATTTTTAATAAAGAGAATTTGAAAGCTTATAATTGAGTGGCCGTGAGACATACAGGGGTCCTTCAGCATTTGGCTGGGGTTAGCTCATTCAGTGCAAAGGTTGGGATCTGATCCCTCTCTGATTCATGAATATTTAAAGGCTTAAACAAAAAAGACAAAACAGCTTCCATTTAGAGCTCTGGTTAGGAAACCAGAGAGAATCAGAGATTCTCAGGAGCAAGGCTCTGGAGAATGAGCTGGAAGAAGTGAGGGGCTGCTGTCCCTTTTAGAGCTCAGGCGAAAAATCTCTTGGCTTCTTTCAAACCCCTGGCTTTGCTCCCCAGTGCACCCCAGCCCCAGTGACTGAACCTAGCTGTCCTGCACTATAGTCAGGCCACCTCTGGTAGTTCCATGCCCCATGACAATGAAGACCTGATGGTCAGTACTGTCGTGGAGGTAGTAGGCCAAGCAGAGGCCACATCCTGCCACTCTTAGCCCTGTGACTTCCTAAGGCCTGCTTCCTTAGGTATAAAAGGGGCAATGATATTACTCCCCTCCATGGTTAGGTAATTAAATGGTGAGAGCTTCTGATACTCTGTAAAGCACCAAATCTCATCTGCCTTTGCAATCTGTTCTGTACATCAACCCCTCCACATTCCAGGAGTTCTTGAGTTCTTTCTCAACCATTTCTTTTTTCTTTCTTTTTTTTTGGTACTGGGGATTGAACTCAGGGGGGCACTCAACACTGAACCACATCCCCAGCCCTATTTTGTATCGTATTTAGGGACAGGGTCTCACTGAGTTGCGTAGTGCCTCACCATTGCTGAGGCTGGCTTTGAACTTGCAATCCTCCTGCCTCAGCCTCCTGAGCTGCTGGGATTACAGGCTTGCACCACTGTGTCCAGCTCAGCCATTTCTTTTAGCAAAATAAGGCCAATCTGCTAGGCTTACTTGGCCAGTCCTTCAAATGACGTAGATCCTTCTCTAGGCCTTTTCCCGAGTACCCCTGAGTCAGTGGGAAGGGGATGAGCAGATGGACCCAGAGGGCAGAGTGAGGCTTACTGTAATTGCTGAGAGCAGATTGCTGACCTGAAGAAAGTTCCTGTTGAGCCTGTTGCTCCACTCCCACCCCTGCCTCATCCCCACCCCACGGTGGCCATCCTCTGGCAGAGCTCAAGCCTCTAGTTCTCAGCAAAGAAGCATTCTTCCCTGCAGCTGCTGTCTGTCTCTGAGCTGGTAGAAGTAGGGAATGGGCCTAGAGCTCACCCTGCTGCCCTGAGTTTGGGCTCCAGGACGCCCCCAGTGCCTCACTGCAGCCTGTTGTTCTAGGTGGCATAATTCTGGAGAGCACTGTCTGCACCGTACTCTGGCAATGGCAGCCCCTGGAGTGGAGCGGTGTGGAGGCCCTGCCAGCACCCCTCCTGGAGTTGAAGTCGTTCCTCATGCCTGGGTGTTCCCATCTGCTATCTGATCCTGTGGGCCCTACAGCTTGGTTCTGAGCCAGTCCCCTGGGGTGAAGCCCTGACACAGCCCCTGTGCCTACTCCCTGTGCCCACACCTCCCCCCAGGAGGTCAGCTCCAGACTGCCCCTGCCTCTATCATGGCCTGGACACTGGGGTTGCTGCCTACAGTGCCTCATGAGGTTGGGCCACTTGAATACAAACATTGGCTCTATCTGGTTCAAGACCTCTGTTACCTTTTGAATAATAATAGCAAGTATAGACTCTCCTCCTAGGTAGCTGTGGGACATCTGGGCTCATGCTTTAGAATTACCTGGAAAGCTTGCCAGAAATACAGATTCCTGGCCCTCTCCTGTGAAGATTCTGGTCATGGGAAGGTCCCGGATGTGTGCATTTAGCAAGGCTCTGGGGTGATTCAGTGCAGGTGGAGTTCACTGATCACATTGTGAACAATGCTATCCCTGAATGTCAAGCAGGGATTTCCCCAGAAGCTCCTAGAATAGAAGGGGCATTTATTTTACTGGTTGGGGGTGCAGGAGACCATATGAATGGAGACCATTCAAGGTTGAGGGGATTCTAGTGTAAAAAAGGCTCAATACAGTGGGTGTAGGGGTAGAAAAAGGAGATCAGCCTGCCTATGGCAGATGGAGATGGTGGGAGCTGGCAGAGGAGGAGGGAGTGGTCATGAGACTGGGTTTGAGGCATGTAGCAGGATGTTTTTAGTTACTGCACTTAGAAAAAGTCAGTCTTCAGCATGCTCTTTGTCTTTGTTAATGACTGACAGCATGGAGGTCCTTAGGGAGACTCCTGGAGATCTGGTGAGGGCTCTGCCCCTGTGTACAGAGAACTGTCCAGAGCCAACAATCCTGGGGAGACGGCAGTGATGGGTAAAGTGGCATGGCTAGAGCTGTGTCCCTGCATCAAGGGACCCCGAGGTTCACTTGCACTTTTCTCTCCTCCCCTCCATGAGCTATTGTGAGGACCAGCATTAGCCCTGCTGATTATTGAGTCTGTCCATGTACCATACCCAGTGTGTACCTTGCAGGGACATTGTCCCTTGAGCTCTTGGCAATGCAGAGAGGCAGGTGCGGTTATTCTTCCCATTTTGTAGCAGAGGAAATTGAAGCTCAGAGAGATGGAGTGATTTGCAAAGGGTCAGACAGGCAGTAAGCAGCAGAGTTGGATTCAAACTCAGGTCTATGCCCAGTGCAGTAGTGCATGGCCTGTAATCTCAGTAGCTCAGGAGGCTGAGGCAGGAGGATCACAAGTTCAAGGCTGGCCTCAGCAACTTAGTGAGATCCTATCTCAAAATAAAGCATATTAAAACAAGGTGGGGAGCTGGGGATATAGCTCAGTGGTAGAGCACCCTTGGGTTTAATCCCCAGCACTACAAAATAAAAAAGAAAAACCCAGGTCTACCACCCAACAACTCGAAGTATGCTATCAACCACTATTCTCACCTGCCTGTCTAGGCCAGGGGCTTTCCTTTATTTCTGCATCTCCCTAAATAAAGCCCCATAGTCTCTGAGTGTACCAGAGCATCTGAACTTAGCTATACTTCAAGGTACCTGTGACAGATATCATAATTATTAAATTCTAGAAACTGACCTCCCCAGTACTTTCTTTTCCTAGAAGGTAGATGGTGAAAGACCTTCAACCACAAGACAAATAGGAAGAAAGACAAAAGGGGACCAAAGAAACACTATATCTTCCTACTCTACTCTGGAGATTTTGCCTGGGGAACAAGGTCTCTGGGGAAAAGAGGAAGGAGGGCCCCCAGGGGCTGCTCAACTTCCTCCTGCTTCAGGTAGGGGAAAAAAGGAAAGTACCTTGATGTCTGTTTGCTCTCTGAGGATTTGGGGGTAGAGAGGGGTGTGATCAAAAGGGGATTTCCCCAAATCCCAGAATGCTAGCTAGTAGTTTTTACTTTTGACCTTCCTGTGTGAAACTTGATTGTTTTTTTTTTTTTTTTTACCTGCCATCTCTTTCTTACAAGGAAATGAGATGATGCACCAGATTAAGCCTATAGAAAAGTTTTAGATAAGACTGGAAGAAGTTTAGAGGTAGCAAGTATGTAATCTATATGGACTGATAGAGTAGTGGCAAGTAGGTGTGAGATGTGAGCTTCCTGGGAGCCAAGGCAAAAAGAGGAAGCATACTCTCTCGCATGGCTCTCTTGTGAGAATGGAGATAGCATTCCAGTTTATCTGGGGAGATTGTTCATCCTGACTCTATATTCTAGAAGAATTTTGTGAGATGGTATGTAGTATAGGCAAAGGCACTGAGGCACTAATGATTTGAAAAAATCCTTAAGTAGCTGACAGCCCAGCTTTAGAGAAAAGCACAGTGGAGATGCCTCTGGAGGGGACATTGGGATGGTTCCTCATCTGTGGGAAGAGGTGCTTGATGTCAGGGTAACACTTCTCAGTGTCTAAAGGACCATACCTACCCAGCCCATCTGAGAGTATGTACTGGCTTGAGTTTGTGGGCTTGTTTGGTTTGTTCACAAACCCTTTTTCAAATCTGTCCTGTTAATTGACTGAACTTCTGGGACCCAGTGTCCTTAGATAAGGGGGGGGCTACTGTGACCCCCACCATCTGACTGCCCTACCCTGCTGCACCAGAGAGCTCGGTTGGGGGAGGGAGTACAAGGTGAAGGGACCCTGCCTGTCTATGTCTTGGGGAAAATATTCTCCAGCATTTACTCTTGTGCCCCCCGCCTCCCGCAAAAGGGTGACTACAGCCAAGAGGGAACCTAGCCTGTCTAGGAAGTGCTGCCTCCCCTAGGCCAGCCGGGGAATTACCTCTCACACCTGCCTGATAAGGTATAGCTAGGGGAGGAGATGTGCAGAGGGCACCCTTGTTTTCCCATGAGGTCTCTCACCCTTACTGCCTGCAAGCCCCAGAGGGAAAGAGCTTTCTGGCTTAGGCATAGGTCACTGCAGGGAATCAAGACCCTTGAGTTCCTGGGACAAATCTGCCATGAATTCTCTCTGAGGCTGGGGCAATGTCTACCTCCAGCCACCTGAGTCTTTTCATCTGTACACTTGATGTGTGCTCTGTGCTTGCCTGAGGTTGTTGGAGCTGAAGAAAGACAAGAGAGGAGACTCAGTGTCCATCAAAAATGGGCCTGGGGTGGTCACTTCCCTGAGCTCTCTATAACCCCAGTACTATGGGCCACAGTATGTGAGGAACATGATCCTTGTGAGCGTCCTCCCACCCCCAGTTGGTGTCTGCTATCAGGAGCACTCGAATGGCTCTGTGGGGCAGGCTTGTTCAGGGGCTGCTACCCTGGTCTCTCTGTCTTGGCCTCATGTGTACCTCATGTGCCTTAGGTTGGCTGTCAGTGCCCCTGCCCTCATCTCCACCCCTCTGCCTGCCAGCCTCTGTCTGTGGCTCAGCCATGCTCATGTTTCCTTGGTCCCCAAACAGGTCCTTTCTCAGTTCCTTGGTTTTGCATGTGGGTTTCCCACTGCCTGGAATGTCCTTCCCCTTTCTAGCTACTTGGAAACCATGATTTTAGTGTTCTAAAATGCTACCTCCTTTCCAAAGCCTTCCTTGACTAGGTATGGGCCTTCTGTGGCTTCCTGCAGGTATTTCTGCTTCCCGCTGTGTCCCAGGACCCTCTGTACCCTTCCCATAGACATGTACTCAGAGGCTCCTGTTTTATAGCTTTGATGTTGTCTTGTGGTCTGTTTAGAGGTTTGCCTTATTTAGCAGTCACTGAGTCCTCAAGGGCAGGGAGCATGTCCTGCTCCACTGTGCTCACCACAGGGCCAGTGTCAGTGAATGTTAGTTGAAGAACTGAACAGTTCCCTCACTCATCCTTGGGACTGGCTGGAGTAACAGGAGCCCCAGTCCCAGGTCTCTACCCAGTCGCCAGGTACCATGAGGACTGACCCAGCTGGCTGATTGTAAGAGCTGGAGCAATCCAAGGAGCAGTGCCAGACCCCACTACCTCCTGTCTTGCCCCTGCCTATCCCTCCCTCCCAGGTCCCTCAACCCAGGGTTGGAAATTGGCTGTAACATTGGCTTCAGACTCAGCCTTTTAATAGTTAGATTCTTCTGCAGCCACAGAGCTGGGCCTCCTCTGCAGGCCTCATCTCTCTGTGCCCCCAGAGGCATCCCTTCCCCAAACCAGTCTGGCCTCACTCAGCATCCCCACCTAGCCAGGCCCACCCAGTTCTCCAGGACCTTCCCTGGCAGAGCTGGGAACAAAGTAGGTTTATGATAGTTGTGTCAACACTGGGTGGATGGCCTTGGTTCACCATGTACCTTGGAGACCACACCTGCCTGCCTGATGCCCACAGACCCAGGGGCTGCAGAAAGGCTCCTGGAATCCTCTTCTGGAATCTAGAAGGCACTGGGGAGGGAAGAGGGAATTGGACCACTAAGTGGAAGAGCCCTGGAAGGGAGAGACCTTGGTCTAGATTGATTGGGCTGGCCAGATGATTAATAATTAAACCTGACCTGTTCCCAGCGACACACATGCTGCAGCCAGGAATCAGCAGAGAGCAGAGGCCAGAAAGGAGCCTCTGAAACTCAGAAGGGCCCAGATCTGAAAGCCAATGGGGAAAGAGGACTCTTAGACTCAGGACCTCCTGTCCCTCTACCTTTGCTCTATGAATCCTCCCAAAGAAAGCTTTTCCCCATTTTTCCCACAGGATCTGATCTCTGAGCTGCCTTGGACCATTTCTAGAGTGCAGCCAGCCTTGGCAGGTCTGCTCTGGGTTAGGATTTGCAGATCAGACAGGACTCCTGCAGCCTCTGTGTTGATGCAGGACTCCCTTCTGAGCTCCTGAGTACAGCCACGCCCCTCCTTTATACTCCCACCGCCCAGCATCCCGCAGAAGGGCAAGGCACACTCAGTGTGCCTTGTACTGGCTTCCTGCCTGATGCTGGCACAGGAACCACATTCATCTCAGGCAGGAGCTGGTCAGCCAGGCTACAGCTACTCCCATCATCAGGGGCCTCCCAAGTTCTTCCAAAGGTCCTTCTCCAATCATAAGATCCCTGAGATCCCAGCTGGCCCTGGGACACCTGGGAGGCTGAGGACCCAAACTCCAGGGTGCAGCTAGGTGACACATGGGGACTCCCCCTCTTATCTCCTCACACTCATCCTCTCAGCTTTTCCCTTATTTCCCTCACATCCTGGGGAAGCATGATCTCTCCAGAGGCCACTTTCCTGTCTCCTTTCCCTTCTTCTAGCTTCATATCTCCCAGAGTTACAAGGCCTTCTTTGTGCAGCAGAGGCCACTCTTTTCACATGTTGTCTGCCTTTTGTGACTGGTTTTATTTCGGGGAGTAGGGATAGAGTGAGGCTCAGCCCCTCTGGTGACCTGGCCTCAAGCCAGCCAAGCTAACATGGCCCTTCTGCTCTGGGACAAGACCACCCCCCTCCTCCAAGGTCTAGACAGCCATTTTCCCCAGCTGAGCCAGCCTGGCTGGAACAGAGGAGTCAGGTTTCCATCCTGCCTCTTCTTCTGATTTGCTGGAAGATCTGATGCTGCCACCTCCCTCTCCCTTTCTTGGGCATCTTCATCCCTGGAAAAGATGAAGGCAGTCATCCTGACCCTGCCTTCCTCCCTTCTGGTGTGATATGAGATGGCAGAGAAAGGCCGTGGGCTATTGTTTTAACACATGCACATGCATGTGTGTTTGTGTCCATGGGCATGTGTGCGAGTGTGCATGCATGCACGCACGCATGGAGAATAGCCGTCACAGTTGGAGATCTTATCATTTGAACCCTTCCGGGATGTGCCTCATAGGTAACACTCCCTGTCTATCTGGGCCTTGCTGCAGAGGGTGCATCTGCCTCCAGCTTCCTGTTATCCTCGCTCAGGGCACAACTGCTATTCCTGTGGGACTATTCAAAGCCTCTTTCCTTCCCACCTTCTTTGCTAGAGAACATTCTACCTGCCAAGTGTTTCCTTCTCTTTCTTTCCTGTTAAGTAGAGCAAGCCACCATCAGGCTCAGAGAAGAACCAGAGGAGCTAGGCTGGGAACTATTTGTTAAAGATGGCAGAAACGGACTCCCAGAGAGACACAGGAAGAGAGGGAGCCACAACAGGAGGGAGAGGAAGAAAGATCTCCTACCTCTGGACAAGATTGTGAGGAGGATTTCATGCGTTTTGGTGGAGAGTGAAGGGGTAGGGATACAGAGAGAGACTTTGGGGCACCCTAAAGTTTTTAAAGAAACAGAAAGAGGACATTTTTGTGAATAACAAATCTGATCTCACTTTATGTTTTTTGAGGGATCCAAATGATATTTTTCATCTAATCAAAGACCATTAAGTGTAAATTTCATCTTTATAATTTGGACAATTAAGGGGAAAAATAACACTGTTAATCAAACCCTAACACATGACTCATTTGTTAGATGCATCCTGGTTTCATCAATGTTAAAATGTGGGGAAAAAAATTATTGTATGTATTAAAATGTGTGAATACAGTACTTCTGGTTTAGATTTGTTAAGATGCAACAATGGTCTGGGACTGGACTATGTGGGACCCTTAAATTGATTCTGTCTACAGGTGTGTCTGTGTTAGTCCCCTCTGCCTCACCCGTTTTCACCATGTACTCTGATGATGCCTGCTCTATGTGTGGGCACATAGGAGGGACTCTTTTACTCAATTAAACTGTATGGAGGCAACCACATGTTCTAAAAGAGCTGCAGCCAATTCTCTTTCAAAGTCTTCACAGATTTTTTTTTTCATTTTAATGACAGTCTGAGAGATGGTTAGAAAAATAGGCTCACATGCATTCCCTCACACATCCCCCACACCCACACCACCCTCTGTACATCTGGGTGGTCACAAGGACTTGGTTTCAGTCCCCCTGTGTATGTTTGGGTTTATGATGGCATCGGTGCCAATAATGTACCAATTGCTCTGATTATCCCAGGCTCATGAGACAAGTATAGAGGAAACTTAGCACACAAAGAATGCATTTGTGCATGCAGTAGTGAGAGTGGTTTACAGTGGTTCTAAGAAAGAAATATGGTACAAATTGAGAGCGTGGGGACAGATCAGACTGCCTAAAGGGAAGAAAGGAGGTTTTGTGGCAGAACCTCCAAAGACTACCATCATTGAAAGGAATCTAAGAAGAAGCAGTCAGAAAATCAGGAGAAAACCTGGGAAAGTATGACATCAAGGAAACCCAAGAGAGTATTTCAAGAGGGAGGAGTTTGGGTCACCAGAGCAGAATGCTCTCAAAAGATCAAATGAGTCGAGTGCATCAGTGATTCTGAAGGTAGGAGAGTAGAAGATGCAGAGTTTTAAATGGTAAAAGCGAGAAAGCTTAGACAGGTGCAAATGCTCTTGAGGGGATGCCATTCTAAAACTGGAGTGCCTGAGCCTAGAACACTGGATCATGCCCCTTCCTGACGCTAGTATCTCAGGAGGTTGAGGCAGGAGAATTGCAAGTTGGAGGCCGGCCACAGCAACTTAGCAAGATCCTCAGTAACTTAGTGAGACCTTGTCTAAAAATTTTTAAAAATGACTAGGAGTGTAGCTCAGTGGTAAGGTACCCCCCACACATGGGTTCAATCCCCAGTACCAAAATACTACTAATACTACTATTACTACTCTGCTTGGTGTGACATAACTCATTTTTATCAACTGGTGGATGGTCTAGACAGTCATTCTCATTCCCAGCTCTGACTTCTGAATGCCCTCCCAACCACCTCTTAAGATCCACTGGGTTCCAATTCCTGAGTCAAGCCTGACCCAGATAGGAAGCATGGAAACCTTCATACTTCATCATCCTTGAAAGGAATCATAGAAAGGAGTGTCTAACCCTGTGAACACACACACACAGTCTGACCCAACCTTGGGTCTGGGACTGGCTCTGTCTTCAGGGCTGAGTTAAAATGCTGCCAAACTTGTTCCAGAAGCTGGTGCCCTCAGGAGCAGGCTCCTGCCTGAGAACCTTCTCAGCTTTAATCACTTTCCTGCCTTGTTCTGGGTCTCAGGACCCCTCAGGAATGGATGCAGTCCCTCCCCCAAGCTCTTATTATTGACTTCTCTTACCCTAATGAGCCGCATATCATTTGCATTTGCCTGTGCAATATTTCTTCACTAGTCTTCCTGTGAGAAAAACCACTGCTACCTGCAGGAACCCAGTCCCTCTGACTGGAATGTAATGATCTGTTCCATCCTTCTCAGACAGGTGTTAACGGGATCCAGATCTGATCAGAATACTTTATCCTCTTAGTCACAGTGATTGATGCAGGGAGAGGATCATGGCCCCAATGGGCTGACCCAAGTCTTCCCCATGATTCTACCAGAACCATTAAAAAAGACACACTCTAATTCCAAGATCTGCTAGCTGTGCATCAGTGAGTATAGTCTTTAGATCTCTGCATGAGGTCAGAACTATTTTCATAATCACATGGAGATATGAATTGCTTTTTTCACTGTTTGCATAAAATACTGGTACCTTCCCTGTTCTGTAGGAAAGAGCTGAAAGTCCAGGAGCTGTGGCTACTTTCAACGATGGTGTGGTGTGACTGTTTCCGATCCTGGTCAGGCTTGACTCCGGAACTGGGACCCAGTGGGTCTTGAGCATGTGAACCCTGTGCTTCCCTTTAGTGACAAAGGCACATTCACTGGTCATACAACCGCCAGGTACCACACACACAGTGTCTTTGAGTGATCTCACTAGACTTGTTCAGTGGCCCCCAGAGCTGTGCTCCCAACTATGTTCCATGTGACTCTGGTGCCACAAGATGCAACTCATGAAAGGACGCCATAGATAAATAAACTTAGGGAGGCTGCATTCTTTATATGCTCTCTTGGAGATTCTCAATGGAAATCTGCACAATAAAGGTTCTAATGTCTCAATAAAGCAGCCTGGGTTACTTTATTTAGTTCTTTCTGTCCCTAACCCCAACTTTCATCGGGCAATCATGTAAATTTGGGGAATACTGATAATATGCCATATAATACTGGGCAATGCTCTTGACTAGTAAGTCAATTCTCCATACCCGTGAGTTCTAAATCCACAGTTTCAACCAGCCATATATCAAAAACATTTGGAATAAAAACTGTTTCTGTATTGAATGTGTACAGACCTTTTTTCCTGTCATTATTCCCTAAATGATATATTATAGTAACTATTTCTATAACATTCACATCTATTAGTTACTATGAGTAATTTAGAGATGACAAAGTACATGGAATTGTGTGTAGATGTTGTATGCAAATACTATGCCATTTACATAAGAGACTTGGACATTTGTGGATTTGGGTATCTATGAGGGGGTCTTGGAACCAAGGGCCAGTGGATACTGAAGGATGACTGTACTATAAGCACTGCAAGAGCAAAGACTATACCTGCTTTATTTTCTGCAGTGTGCCCTGGGCCTGATATAAGCCCAGTACATCACAGACTCTTGAAAATTTTGTTGAATAAGTCAATGAATGATTGATGTTCTCTCAAGTCCCTGAACTCCTTAGTACTCCCTCCATCTACAAAAAGTGAGGTCCTTGCAGTGCATTATTTATGTCATTTTGCCAGAATTGCATTCTGTGCTGTGGTCAGTGGCCTCCCCAAAATGATACGTTTTTTAGGATGTACAGAGATTTTAGGCATTTGAATTTGTTCCCTTTGTGCACAGGGCTGGGGGACCACAACTGGTTTCCATTAACCCAGCCTGTTGGAGGCCACACCCTCTCTGTGTGGTTTGGGCTGGAGAAGAACCACAAGCAAGTCCTTCCCAGTGGTTTTTGTGCCGTTGACGAAGAGCTAACGCCAGTTTTGGAAAAGGAAGGGCCTACAGCAGTTCTGCCTCTGCTCTGATTCTGAGGTGGTTGAGCAATAACGAAGCCCCCGGGAGCGCTTCTCTGGAGCTGACACGCTCAGCCTTATTTCCTTCTTTGAGAAGGAAGAGGCACCAAGAAAGGGAGTGAAAGTGTCTCTGAAGACCTAAGATTTTACAAAGCACAAATATGGGGGACTAGGCAATAGAAAGAATGTGAAGACTACTCGCTATTATCCTGCAAACTTGATAAACTACATCCTGAAGCCAAACCAGCCACTGCCTGTTTTTACACTGCCTGCAAGCTTCAATCACTTTTTTAAAAAAGATTTTATGACATGTGCAAATTATGTGAAATTCAGCTGTCATTTTCAAAGATGAAATACATAGAATCATGTTACACTTCAGCACTAACAGATGAGCATTTGCAATAGATTTTAATGATAGAAGACACTTTGAATCTCAACTAAGCCAAATGTTATTCCTCAAAAAGGAATTTTATTCTTATCATTAGGAGACCTATATTACCAACAAGCTATACTCAATTATTATTATATTTCGAACTTCATCAATAAAAGTCTCATTAAAATTTGTTTTCTTCTTTCGTCTTTCAAGCACCTATATAAGAGCTTAGATTTTGCTTCTTGCCCACAAACTTAAAATATTTATTAGATGATTACTTACAGGAAACTCTGCTCAAGTGGATTATCTGCAATGATTTAAGCTGTCACATGTGGCAGAGGAGCAGGGAATCTAAGTGGATTCATCCAGTATTCATTTAGTCATCAGGTTCTTATGGGAACCATGTATGTATGAGGCTCTACCACTGGGGGACAGAGCAGACATGCAGACACGGTCAGTGCCCTCACAGGGAATTTATGATCCAGAGAGACAGGTCATTATAAATTGACCAGCTTGTGTGTGCATGTAGATAGGATGGTAAGTCAAAGTGACCTCTGATAGTTTTGGAATTTTCAATGTGTTAGCTTGTCAGCCAGGACATGGCTGTCCAGAGGGCCCTGACTGAGAAATTCCGGAAGGGTGTATAAGGAAGGCAGCATCAAGTGAGCACCATGAGACCACAGGGGAGAAGCCAAGTCCGGAATGTCAACCAGGATAGGGTGGCGCTGTTATATTGGTTCAGGCAGGAGGCCAGAGAGTTAGCCAAAACAGCACCGGCACATGAAAAACAAGGAGTCAGGGGCCCAGAGCAACACAGACTGTGCTTTGGCCTTTTCTCTACTCTCTATAGAGAACAACAGGGCTCAAGGCCTTCTCAGCACAGCAAGGATGCAGAGATGGTCCTCTCAGGAGGGGTGGTCACAGTCTTGGCTTCCTTCCTTTAGATTAGGAATTTGTCTTTTCTTGTGACTGTGGCCTTCAGAAGAAGAGTCCAGGAGCACTTCTTTTACTTCTCTCAGAAAATCTGGGGATGAGACCACAGGCACGTCACCTTTTTCACACCCTGCAGTTGAGGATATGGTACAAAGGGAAAACAGAGGTGTTCCAGGTGGTGAAGCCAGACTGCCTTCGATCTAAGGCACCAAGGCCGGTTGATGCTCGGGTCCCCCTTTGGCCTCTAGGTTTGCAGGTAGGAAGCAAATCACACCTAGACTGTGTAACTTTTTCTCAAAAAGAAGCAGCCCACACAGACCATCCAAGTGCCTCAGTGACCACCCCCAGGACCTGCCATAGAATTCTGAAGATCCCAAAACAGAGGCCTGGGTTGGAAGCAGAGCACATCCCCAGGGCATCCCTGCAGCTCACCCCTTGCCCCTCTGTTAACAGAAACCATGCAAGAAATGGCTCTAGGGGCTGGTCATAAAAGCCTGAGGTCCATAAAAGCCCAGGTGGAATCCTATAATGCAAGCTATTTCTGCGAACCCACCCTGGGAGCAGCATAGCAATTGGAAGGATCGTGGGCTTAGGGGCCAGGAAAACCTCACCTGGAGTCCTGGTTCTGCTACTCAGTAGCAGCTTCATCATTTGACCTGGGCAAGTGATAACATCTACAAGCCTCAGTAAACTTATATATAAAGTGGAGATTGTGATTGAATCTATTAAAAATATATGTATAAACAGAGGAGTCAAATTCTTCTTCACCAACCAAATTCTCCTCCAGATGTGCATTATTAATACTTTGATTCAATGCTTCTAGACTTTTCCTAAAGTTTATACTGACACAAATATGTACATATCCCCATGTACATTTTTACAGAACAAATATTAGTAAGCATATTGGTCTGACATCTGCTTTATTTCTACTCAACAACGTATCGTATGTATCATTTCAAGCCAACACATATAAAATATCATTCTTTTCAGTTACCAAATAGTATTTCCTGATATGGGTATATGATAATTAACACAACCTATTGTTTTTTTTTAGCTTGGTTCAATTTTTGCTACTACAAATCTTGCTGCAAAGGACATGCATGTTTATGAATCTGTGTTATGATTCAATCCCTTGAATGTGAGATTTCTAGGTCGAAAAGTATATACATTTAAAATTCTAGTAGATTCTACCCAATCACTCCTAAGGTTGTGCCGATGGATACTTGCAGTCACAGTGTTTGAGAGTACTCTTCCATATATCTTTGTGAGCACTGGGTTCTATTAATTTTTTAATGTTTGCATTTCCCTGACAACAGTGAAGTTGAACATCTTTTTATGCTTATTAGCCATCTGCCTTTCTTCCCTGAATTCTTTGTTTATATTCCTTGCCTATTTTTCTGCTTAGATGTTCGAGTTGTTCTTACTCATAGGCACTCTTTGTACATTAAGCATGGACATCTCTCAGCAGATGAGATGTGTTTTTTTGTTATTGTTGTTTTTGGTACTAAGGATTAAATTCAGGGGTACTCGACCTCTGAGCCACATTCCCAGCCCTATGTTGTGTTTTATGTAGAGACAGGGTCTCACTGAGTTGCTTAGCGCCTCACCATTGCTGAGGGTGGCTTTGAACTCATGATTCTTCTGTGTCAGCCTTCCAAAGTGCTGGGATTACAGTCATGCACCACCGCGCCCGGCTCTACATTGTGTTTTGAAACACCCAGGGATGGAGTAGGAGTCAGTTTGAAACCGGGATAGTTTGGTAGGGGTCTGTGTTTGACTTGAGGCATCTTCATTCTTCCTCTGTTAAAAGTTTCAAACATTTCACCCAATTTTTGTCTACCATTTGTGTCTTAACTTTATCTGTGTTATCGTTCATCATGCAGGAGTTCACAATGTTCCAGTATTCAAATCAGTCATTTTTTTTTTTCTTTACGGCCTCTGGGTTTCCTGTCTTGCTTAAGCAGTCTTTTCATCCTGATGTTACATAATTAGTCTCCTCTGTTTTCTACAAATACTTTTAGGGATGTGTGTGTGTGTGTGTGTGTGTGTGCGCGCGTGCGTGTGCATGTGTGTATTTCAAGAATCTATATTTGGAAATTCCTCCTCTCCCTTCTTCCTCAGCAGGTACACCACATGCCCACATATGTTGCTGTAAGTTCACACTCTAAACACAAGTAAAAGCACAATGAATTTACATTCCAGGACAACTCATCAACAAACACATTCATTAGGATCATTCCTAAACAGTTTTCAAAAGCAATTTGAGACCAATGTAATTATCCATCACTGTCCCAGTGGATAATTTGGATGATGTTTTATACCTTTTCAGTAGTACCTGCATCTCTATTATTTGATTGGATCCATGGGCTAAACTCTGATATGCAAGAGAACTGGCATAATAACCTTGACTTCCAGAGCACTTGTGGAAGACTTGAGTATTTTCTCATATCTAGAGGTTCAGCATGTTGGAGTTTTCCGATTTAAGCCCCAAAACATTTTTAACTTGAAAAATATTTTCCTAAAATAATATTCTGTAAGTCCTGCCTTGCTAAACTGTAACTACAGAGAACTGGGAAAGCCCTATCACACTAGGCTGCTGGACTTGATGGCCTCTGGAGTTGTTGATATGCACAAACTGTTTGCCCTGGGACTAACTGGCCCCTGTGGCTTTTAAAGATCTTGTTTCTTCCCCACATTTTTTTTTTCTTTTTATTCCCTTGCTTTCCTGTTTGCCTGTTTATTTCCATTGGTAATCAGTGTGCTTATCTCTAGCAGCCCAAACTCCTTGCTAATCAATGATTGTCACCTACTGGTAGGCCAGGAAGCCAGAAGAACAAGCATACCCTCATTCTATGTGAACTGAGAAAACTCAGGCTCCAGGAGAAGATCTAAGGGGCTTTTCTCTAAGCAAAGGAGAGAGGACAGGTGAGGTGATTTGTGTCTTCTGCTCATTCAAAAATACTTAGGGATTTTCTCCCTGGTTTCCACATTGATGAGGTATTACTGCACTTATCCCACTTTGCAGATGAAGAAATGCAAGCCCATGAGACACAATGACTTGACCCAAGGTCTCATGGTAAGCAAGTGACAGAACAAACACTAAAACATGTGTGTCTTCCTTAGTTCCATGGTCCTGGGAGGTTTGGCCTCATGAGCCAAAAGCTTGGCTGGGACAGATTTCCACAGGACCCCTCTTGGATTCTCTCCAGGACCGTAGACCAGCCTTAGACTCTTGTCTCTCTGGGAGGCCTAACCAATTCCACAATCCACCTGGATCCTTTTTGCTAATGAAGCGCGGTCCCTTCATCATCAGAAATTAGTTTGGCAAATAGCTGTGTTTATATCAAGACAGTTTATTGCAGTTGAGGCTTGCAGGGGACTGTTCAAGCTTATCTTCTCTTGATAGCAATGTGCTGAGGGCTGCACAATTCTGACCCAGATTGAAATCAGCTGCTGCAAAACACCTAGTCCTGAAACACACACACACACACACACACACACACACACACACACACACACTCACGATCAGGTGACTTGAGCCAATTGCCACTGACACATCCTTTCCTCAACAGGCCGACTCCTTCCCAGAATGCTGAGATCTGGGCCAAGGCAAGCTGGCAGGGCAACAAAGGTCCCAGGGACCCTGTCTGTTGAGGTAGGACTATTTCCTTGATCCGGACACCTGTCTCCTGCTCCACCTGCCTTATTCTCATGTCTTTCATGCAGGGAGAGGGCTGGGTGGGAGGGCAGAGGAGAGAGAGGAGGGGTATCAGGCTGCAGAACACTCACAGCCAGAATAAAAGGGCAGCCGCAGACCACTACACGTTTTAAGCTAATCCTGAAGTGTTTCATTTGGGGAGTAAGGCCCTTTGGAAAATGGTGGAAACTGATCTTTCCCTTTGAGAAATTTTATAGTCCACGTTCTCCAGGTGGCAGAAGACTCACAAAAGGCTCCAACCTCCATGGCTCTGATGTGCCAACAGTTGGCTCTCTAATGTCTAAACTACCACTGAAGCCCCTTCATGGACTGACTGTCATTCTCCCTCTCTCCTCAGCCAGGAATCACCCTTTCTCTGTTCTCAACCTTTGCAGTCTTTTATCTGTGCCTCTCCTATGGCATTTATCACTTTCTACTGCATACAATACTTATTTTTATGGCTATTATCATTCCTATGTATTCCTTATGGGTGGGACCTGTGCTTGGTTATCTCTGTACCCTGAGGCCTTAAGTATGGCGTGAGCTGTGAGATGCTAAATAAAATTTTTGGAGGTAAACAAGGAACCCTCCCACAGGACTGAGCTCACCCTGAAAGAAACAACAAGGCATCCAAATTCCCCACTGTACCCAGAAGGGGGATGACACTTCACTCTGGCAGCACAGAGAGCATTCACGATAGACACCTCAAGGTCAGGAGGTCTAATTCTTCCTTTTCAGAGACAAAGAGACAGGTAAGGGACAGTGGATGTTGTTAGCTTCATTTATAGCTGAGGTCCTGGCAGCAGAAGCAACTTTCCTAAAGCCAGACTGGTAGAAAGTGGTAGAGCTGGAAATTAAACGTAGTCCTCACTGACACCAAAGCCCACATTCTGTTGTAAAGGAGCCCACAGCCTCAGCCCCTGAGGATCAGGCTCTCTGTCAGGTTCCCGGAAAACGGCTGCAGCTGGCCAGGCCTGGAATACTGCAGGCGCTGAGGCAGGCAGCAGCTGGCTCTGGTCTTTCACGGCTGGGCCACTGGAGAAGCTGTTTATTAACTCTGCCTGTCTGAGGCCTGGCAGCTCAACCCATCTGGGGCTTTTCATAGAAGTGGCACCAGGAAGGTACTAGAGCATCACACAGAGCCCTTGTCCAGAGGGCATGGTGTTTTCCAGTCAGGAGTTTGTGTTGGCCATACTGGTGGAGGCAGGGGTTGTGGAGGCCTCCAGGCTTTTGCCAGTGGGGCTGTGCTCCAAGAAGGCAAAGGGGAGGAGTGGGCCCTTGGGACAAGCAGAACCTGAGTGAGAACCTGTGAGAACAATCACCTGGGTAGTACTCAGGGCAGTGGAGGAAGAATTTCTCAAGGGCTTGAACTGGGTCTTGTGTCTATAGGCTACAGTAGGCAATAGAAATCTCAGGCCAATAGACCATTTCCCTTCAAATCTCAGCCCTGCCCATTACTCATGAGAGACTTTGGACAAATTTTTGAACTTTCTGAGCCTTCCTTTCCTCATTTGTTGTATGAGGTTAATAGCAGTCTTTTGCTGGGTGTAATAAGGACAAGCAGACATGGGGTGTGCTGGACATACAGTAGTCACTTAATAAATGGTGGAATCTCTATGAATTTTTATAAGCATTCCCTCAGTTCCCAAATTTATGAATTAACAAAAGGCCGGGACTGCAGAGAACACACAGGCAATGTGTCAAATGATTATGCACTGAGAAAAGAAAACGAAATCACCATGAGTAGATCCACATTTAGAGGAACTCTGGCCCAGAAACAGCTGGGGGAGGATATCTGTTTCTAGTTAGGGAGCAGCCAATAAAAGAACATATAGAGTTATTGCTTCATAAATGTTCTCAACTTAGCTTGTGTAGGGGGCATGTGTGTGTATGTGTGTGGTGTGTGGCTGTGTGGGGTGTGCGTATGTGTTGTGTGTGGTATGCGCATGTGTGTGGTGTGTCTTAAGTCTATACTAAAGTTGTGGATAACTTCGTTCTCATCTTCAGTAGTGCTCAATAGCAAAGAAAGGAAGAAACATATTTATTATGCAGACACTTAATCCTTTAGATATCTTTCTTCTACAGTTCTCCCAATGGCTCACAGACAAGAAAACAAGGTTCAGAGAGGCCATTTGTTTACCCCCAAACAGCTGGTTAGTGCAGAGGCCAAACCTGGACCTAAACTGCCTGACAACTGCAGGCATTGTGGGCTTGACTCCTGAAAGAAGAAACCCCCCAAATGCAAATAGAGTCAAGGTTCTGTCCTACGGTTTGATCTTCAGGCAGCTTTTCTTGTGGTGTCACCCAAATAGCTGTGCTCTGTTCTGGCTCCCAGACCTGCCACTTCCTGCACAGCTCATTGCCATTCTGGTTTTATTTTTGTCAGCTCTTCCTCTGAACCAGGCCTCACCCCAGCAAAGCAGGCTCAGCAACGATAGAAGCCTGACCCCTGGGTCTGCCTCAGCTCCAGACAGTTGGTGCAGCCTGCATGTTCTGCCCAGGATCCAGTGTGGCAGGGAGCCCTGGAAAACTCCAGCTTCCTGCCATTCCTAGGAGGCCCCTATGAACTTCCACAGTTCCCCTTCTGGCACGTTCACAGCAAAGTCAGGCTTCAGCTGTGAGTACTGAAGGCTGCTGGTTGTGGTTTATTTTATTTTCTTGAGCAGCTCCCTGCAGGCCCAGCAAGTGACAGACAGGCATCTGCTGAGCTAAACCAGGAAGTGAAACCCCAAGGACAGCCCAGACATGCTCTTGTACAGAAAACAGAAATTTTATAGTTCCTTTATTCTTTTACCAAACATTTATTGACAAGAACCTACCAGCAGAGCAGGGTTTTGCCTTTCAGGAGCCTACTGTCCAGTGGGGAGTCAATGTGAAAACAAGGAACTGAGTCTGGGAGACCAGCCTGAGAACAGACAGGCAAATCATGGGAGACTCTTCACTCTACCCTGGTCTGGAGAAAACTTACAGGAGGTATTTTGCCCAAGTCTGAAGGATCAGTCAGAATTCAATAAGTAAAAATAATATCAATAGCAATCAAAGTATTCTTATTAGGTACTTACAATATGGGAAACATCCTGCTAAGTACTTTACCAACATTATTTCATTTAATTTAAACAGCCCTAGTGCAACAAGGACTGTATTTATTTCTATTTTACAGGCAAGGAAACTGAGGGTCAGAGAATGTGAAATAACTTGCTCAAAACTAGTACATTTGTTGAGCCCAGGCTTTCAATATAAGGCAAAGTTCAGCTGGGAAGATATAAGTGTGCTCTGCTAAACTGTTTAGATTTCATGAGGCACCAAGGAGCAAAGGGGTGATAAGATGGATTTGTTGAAAGTTTCCTTATATGAGGTAGGAAGCTGCACACTTGAACATGTGGCCCCACCTGGAAACAAGGTCACATATATTGCTACAACGATGGCTGGGAAAAAGTCCTTCCATAGGACAAGTACCAACTTATCTATGGCCCTGTTCCCTGTTGCCTTAGGGCCTCTGCTTTTTAAAAGGTCTTCCCCATGCCTGCAGAAATTTTATAGGGCTTCCTGTACCTCAGATGCAGAAAGCACATATAGTCTTAATGCATCACCCTAGGCTACATCCCCTCTGATTATGCAAGAGCTCAAGACACTTAGGTGGTAGTTCAAGTACTCTTAGGCCTCTAGTATTCCCTGAGAAAGCCATTGTTGGGGGCTCTTACTTACTTGAACATCTTTGAGAGTGAGCTGTATTCAGCACTCCTTTCCTTTGAGATATGAAATTCTCCCAGAGAGCAAATTCCTCTCAGAATAACTTTGGTCCTTTGAAAAGAAGCATTTGCTCTTTAAGGTCATGTGATCATGCCTTGTAAAATCTTTCTGGCTTCAAAGAGTTTGTATAGTTTACAAAAACCAGTTCCATTAATGCCCTAGCCAACAGTTAGCAGCCTGTGTTTGCTAAAGTCTATGGTTTGGGGACTCCTATTTGTATTCATCACAGTGAATGACATTGGCCCAACTTTACAATGTTGATTCCATTTGGTTCTTGTGCTTTGACATTTGCCTTGTCTCTCCAAAGGGTTCTTAAGAGACGGTAACTCATAAGCAAAACCATTCTACCACACAGCTTCCTGAATGAAAATAAGTGTAATTATTGGCTATAAGCAGAATGGCTATAAGCGGAATCTTAAACCATCAGCCAACCCAGATCTTACAGTCCCAGAAAGCACCTGGGAGACCTTTTAAGTTCGACAGCTTCAGAGTAGTTAAAAGACCCAAGGCCACACATCCAATTAATTGAAGAATAAAGATTGAAAACTGTGCCTCGAGCCGGGCACGGTGGCGCACGCCTGTAATCCCTGCACTTGGGGAGGCTGAGACAGGAGAATCGGGAGTTCAAAGCCAGCCTCGGCAAAACGGCGAGGCGCTAAGCAACTCAGTGAGACCCTGTCTCTACATAAAACACAAAATAGGGCTGGGGATGTGGCTCAGTGGTCGAGTACCCCTGAGTTCAATCCCCAGTACCAAAGAAAGAAAGAAAAGAAAGAAAGAAAGAAAAAACTGTGCCTCTATCCTTCTAGTCCAGATCCCATTCTATTGAATCAGTGTTTCCCAAGTTATTTTATAAGATATTAATAAACAAGCACAGAAGAGTGCCATGGTAAAGTAAGTTCAGCAAACATGGGGTTAAAGAAAATCACAGGGATTTATTTATGACATTGTAATTTTCCATGTAAAGAGATGATAAGCAGTTTTCCTAAACTTTATCCTAGCACTTTTTTTTGTGGTAGAACATCTGTGGAGCATATTGTGAGAGACAGCATACTATGCTTTCTCTCTTAAATAAGTTCAAGAATTTTTGATGATATAATTTGTGGGTGATGGAGCTATGACTTTTGTTTAGAAAATTTTGGAAGATTCAGCTTTTATTTCTGACCTATTGAGGTCAATCATAATGGAAGGTAGCTGCCATACCTGACCAGAATAAGGTATCAATGAAATGGCATTTCCATCTCTTTTTAGGACAACTACTGTCCTAAAATTTAATTTAATTTTGTTTTGCTGTTGTGGTTACTTTGAACACGCTTTGATTTTACATCTGATTTGACACACAAAAGAAAGTCTGGTGGCTTCTGGTAAAATGCTTACTCTAGACATGGTCTCAAATGCAGATACATATTATTTTCTAGAAGTTCCTGATCTTTGGGGGCCATCTTTTATGGCATCTTGTGAAAAACAATTATGGACTTGTTATGAGATCAGATGCATATTTGTTATAAAAATTGCATAAAATTTTAGGGTGTTCATGTGTCCTTTGAAGCCCATCAGTCAATTGCCAACCTACATTCATTGCTCTCAGAGAACTTTCTGAAAACAACAACACACACACAAACACAAAACACAAGAAATGGTGGTAAAACTTTCACTTGCCCCTTAGCAGTTATTATTTTTCTTTCTTTTGAATTCTTGGTTTTGAGAGAATGGCTTGTTGTCTGCTCATTTCTGTTATTGTTGGCTTTGTCAACTGTGCTGAAGAGTTGCCAATCATGTCCTTGTTTGTGCTCAGTTGCAGAACTTAGGGATTTCCTGGAGCTGTGTTTTAAAAGCGCCTGTCTTAGTTTTTCTTTCTAAAAAAGCTGCCTTGCTAGCTTTGTGGGAAAAAAAAAAGAAAGAAAGAAAAGGAAGGAAGGAAGGAAGAAAGAAAGAAAAAAGGAAAGAAAGAAAAATAGGGAGGGGATAGAAGGACAAGGCACAAGCAGAGAATCATATGGAAAAAGGAAGGTGGCTATAGGTAATGGGATCAGGTCCTATGGCTCTAACTATAACTTGCCTGGAGCCAGACTGTTTCCCTTCTCTGGGCCTCAGTTTGGGTTGTTTATATCTGTAATCTGAGCAAGTTGGCCTCACTAGGTCATCTCTCAGGCCCCTTTTTCATAGGAACGACTGCATTTTAATTATAAACATTTAACAAAAAACAAACAAACAACAATCTCTCTTGGCTTTCCTGGTTCTCTTATTGCCACCACATTCTTTCTTATCAAAATAAATATAGGTTCAATCTGTTATCTTCTTTTTCTTTGTGTGTTCCCTGCTAACTAGCTTTTACCTCTCAAGCCCACTCTCCACCCTTCTCCAGCCTTCTCTGTTTCCTTGTAGAGCTGGCTCTCTTAATCACAGCCCACTGATTTCTCTTTATGTTTCAGCAGGAAAAGGCCCTCATTTCCTGGATCCTCATGGGATCCATGGTCCCTAGGCTCTTGCTCTGTATGGCGTTTGGAAGGCAAGCAGAAACTGCAAACACAGAGGGGAGGAGGGCATAATGGCAGTTATGTGCATTCGGGGCTCACTGGAGAAGAGGTTAAGTCTGAGATGTGTGAAGCCTAGCCAAGGACCCAGTGTTCCAGAAGAATGCAAATAAAGCCCCCTACGATGCAATTGGAGGAGCACAACTAATCATAATTAAATGTAGGGTGTGGCAGTTATATGAAACACTGAAAAGCATGGGGTTGATTGGTCCATGATTGCAAAAGTCTGAGAACCTGGAGTTTGCACAGGCTTAGAACTCATGCCAGGTATAGGAGATGTGGTAAAACTTTATGGGATTTTTTTGGGGAAAGATGTCTTGCTGGAGTTTTTCTACCCTAATTGAGCTTATTTCTAAATCCTTAAGTAGCAGGAGTGATTTGGCAGGGGATAAAACCCACAAAAGACAAATGCACCAAGAAAACCACTTGAAACCTTATTGGGGAAGTAAAACCTTATTACTCTTTCAATACCTCTTGGTATGATATTAAAATATTGCATGTACTTCTTTGTGCTATGCTTCACATACTCCATGCTCTTTACTTCAGGAAAGAGGTTCTTAAAAATGTCCCATGAACATTTTCTTAACATACAAATTCTCTCCATCTCCTTCTGTCTCTCATTCTTACTTCCAGGACCTTAAAATGGATTCATCTGATACAAGGAGGCTCCGGGCTCAGATACCTGACTTGTGTTCAAAAGACTGAAGGCTAAGTGGCAGAAAGAATCCAGCCCAGCCTGGGTTCCAGGAGGTCTGGATTCTCCCTGTTTATAGGACCCCTACAAGGCTGATCCACTGAAATGGCATTTGCACTTGTGGCTCTGATACTATGACTAGTTGTGTGGGTTTGGGCAGCACACTAAATTTCTCTGGGTCTCTATTCCTCCATTTATAAAATGATGAATTTGAATTAGAGAATCCCCAAATTTCCTTTCAGTGTAAAATTTCCATGATTACCAGGGACCTGCTTAAGCCTCATTTCCCTCATGTTTAAAGCACGTACCGTCTTGTCTACTTCGTAGGGAGGTGGTGTAAGTGTATGTGAAAGTGCTCAGTAAGCCTTAAAACACAAATGGTAGCTATCATTAGAATTCTTTTTGCAGCTCTCTCTTCAAAGCACATTTCATTGTCTTTTACCATTTGTGCTAAATAACAATTCCTGCCTTACAGAAATTCATAAAATCCAGGTCTTGGTTTGACAAAAAGAAGCAGGATGTCAGTTCAAGTAGATGAAGTCGTTGTAAATGGCAGCAGCATCTCAAAGTTCTTTGGAAGGAAGCAGGCTGGACCTACCCTCAGTCCTCAGAAAGATGGCCTCTTCTCAGTCTCATGAGAGTGTATGAACAGTGCTTACCAAGAATGGGGCTTTGCCCGAAGCATGAAGACTAGAGAGATTTCCAAGGGTGATACTAGGAATTCTAGGTGCTTATCTTTTGCTTTCCATCTGTGCATGTCCAAGTACTTTACATACATTAACTCATTAACACTCCAAACCTTACAACAGCCCTCCATCATTCCCAGCTTTGGGAGGAGGGAGGTGATATCATCTGCTTCCAGAGAAAACCTCTTCTTGAGAGTGATGGTACTTTTCTGTCCACAGCTCACAGAATCCTCTCCTGCCACCATGGGCAAACTTATCTCTTGACTCCTGTTCAAAGAACTCCTGTGGTGCTACTTCAGTACCCTGCCCAGCATCTCTAATGTAAGAACTGGAACGGTTCCCCCAACCCCCCCTGCAATGGGTAATTCTGTCTTTTATAGTCTAGAACATTGACTTATTCAACTGATCCAGGGAAGAAAAGTGAAATGCCCAAAGCAATACAATTAGTTAGGGGCAAAATCAATAACTTCAGAGGTAAAAAATAGAACTATCTCCTATCCTTGATCCTACATATGCTAACAAGCCAACTATTCTTTCCCTCTATGCATTCTTACAGTGCTTGAACCTGAGGTGCATGGGAAAGATGGGGTATACCTGTTGCCACCTCTGAACAGCTCTCTCGTCCTGTATAACTATGGTGGCCCTTCCTCTCCTCAGTTCCTGGAATGAGTCGTTTTGCAGGGAAATGAAGTCGCAATTCCATCATTCTGAACAGAATGAGGTAAAGGGAAGAATTCTCTTCTCTTATCCAACAGCTACATTAAGATTAAGCCCACAGGGTCAGGGCTATAAGTAATGGAAAGCTTGTTCACGCAGGATTTTAATGTGAAATGAAAATGTATATTGTGGCCCAGAACCTGGGAAGCCCTTAGCTTCAGGCATTACCTATTCTAAGACAGAATAATGTCTTTTTCCAAGACACAGCTGGATCAACTCTGTGCTTTTCACAGAATAGGCACACAATAAATATTTGTGGATTGATTTGGTAGGCCAAAATTCTTGGCAGTTGGAAATGTTTCCATTTTCAGCTTGTTCTTTTATTTTTATCCTTTATTTTTAATATTTAGTTACAAAGGCATAGGTGACCAGGGTTCAATACAGCTGGAAGGAATGTTGGTGACAGTTGCTGTCATCTGTTTCCCAAGCTGGCTTCTTTTTTTTTTTAATATTTTTTTTAGTTGTTGATGGATTTTTATTTTATTCATTTGTTATTTATATGTGGTGCTGAGGCTTGAACCCAGTGCCTCACGCATGCTAGGCAAATGCTCTACCACTGAGCTATATCCCCAGCCCCCCAAGCTGGTTTCTAAGTAACATTAATTCTGGGTTATCTGAGGAAAAGAAAAAGATTCTGTGTTCAAATAAACTGGGAAAAATTATTAAGTTTCCTAACCTGTCCCCCAAGAGTCTAAAGATGCATAGTTTATTGAAGATACTGTGAAGAGTTAGGGAGAAAGAAAGTTTTAAGTTTGTTAAAAGAGGTTCTTTCCAAGATTTTGGCTATGGAACTTTTTTCCTCTACTTTTTGCATGATACCTATTAAAATTCTGCAAAATTTGTGTTCTTTGGAAAGTACCTTGGGAACTACTGATTGTACCCTGATTCTGAATTTTACTAGTAATTTTACAAAGATACTGAGAGGGGCTGAAGTTCTTAATGAAAGTTAGTGGGGAAGTTGAAACTAGAACTCCATTTCCTGACTGGCCCCAAATGGTCATCTGCACCCTAAGATGGGTCCTGGGATGCCAGGTATCATGAATAATGCTTGAGATGATGGACAAAAAGACTGTGAACCTTTTACTCCCTTACGAGTTCTTGTAGGGGTAATTTACTAAACCAGAGAGTGTTTTGGATGCTCTTTTAGAAATGACAACTATATCCTACTCTTATGTAATAAATCTTGGGATAGCTTCCCAATACAGACAGCATGGTTATGACACTGGTGCTTAAGAAATATGCTAAATGAGCACAAGAGAGTAAATGAAAACACCTAGCAGGAGTTAAAAGGAGGTTGTTTGCAGAAAGGAAGAAGGAAAGGGTCAAGAACTAAAATCAAGTGAGAAGAAAAAATATGGAGGAAGAAGGTTGGGGAAAAAAAAAGAAGCCTCTCAATGGAAAGGAGACTGAGAAGGGAAAGGACGACTGCTGATGATGGAAAAAAATAAAACAAAACTAAGTGTCTGGGAAGCTCTGATTTTAAAATGTGAACATGATTCATGAGAGTAATTCAGAGGCCCCTGCCTAAAAGACGGGGATGACTACCAACTGCTGAGAACCTTTGTGAAGTCATATCAAGGTGTATTCATTGCATGGGTGCAGTAAGTGTATGAGGCATTTTCTTAGGCACCACAACAATAATAAGTGAGACAGATCTTGTCCTCATCAAGGTTACATTCTTGTTAAGAAGAGCTAGGACAGGGACTCATAAAATAATGCCAGGTAAAATGTGATGAGTGCCTCCAGTACTTGGAGAAATCAGGGGACAGGAAAACAGATCCCGTAAATCAAGAGGGAAAATGAAGACAGGGTGGGGCATGAGGCAAGGATAGGATTGCACCAGGCAGAGATGGAGAAAGAACAGGGGCATTTCAAGGTGATATGATAAAGGAGATGGGGAAGCATAAAGAGCAGTGAGTGATCCAAGTGGGTTGCAGTAAATGCATGTATGTACGGGGATGTACGGGGAAGAGTTTGGAGAGACATGGCCAGAAAGCCTTCAAGTCACGTTGTGGGGCCTTGAATGTTTGGCTGAAGTTCTGACACTCTAGAAAGCGATGAGAAACTAGTGAAGGATGTTTTTGGTGTGTGTGTGCAGAGAAATAATAGCACTAAAGGTGATATGTAGGCAGTGAGACTGGCAGAAAAGGGTAAGTCAGGAGAAGGAGCTAGTTGGTGGGGGAGAGGGAGTCAGGTTCTGGGGAGACCACCACACCACTCAAATACTGCCCATCAGACAATAGGAAAATTGGGCCCGTGATAGTGGCTGAGTCCAGAGAGTAGAGAGACTGCTTAAGGTTCTGGTCATTACTTCAGGAGATAGCGACCTAGAAAGAATGAGGAAAAGATAAGACAAAGAGAAAGCAAGCAAGAGGAAAAGTCTCAGAGAACAGCCACAGGAGACTCTTTCAATATAGAAATTGCAAGCATGGTCGAGAACCCCAGCCTTATAATTCCGAATGTGTGCATTAGAACCCCAGCAACCTGTCCAGTTTGCAAAGGGACTTCAAAGTTTTTGAGTTTCTTTATCTGTGAAATGAGAACTAATTCTGTCTCAAAGGGTTGTGGGCATTCGCTAAGAGAAACTTCTTGGCACCGGGGCTGCACACGTAAGGAGCCAAGGAGTGAGCAAGGGCCGCTGGGAGAAGGAACTGTGGAGGTTGGGGTTATGCCCCTGAGGCTATCCAGAAATGGAATCAGGGACCCTCAGGAAGCCCAAAGCCTAGGCTTCAGCCGTATGCCTTGTGGAGGTAATGGGTGTGTAATGGGTGTGCTGGGTCAAGGCAGTCCCATCCTAGCTCCCATCCTAGGCTCAGCCCTTTTGCCCAGTTTCCATCCCGGCGACGTCTCCCAACAACTCCGCTCCGGGACTACCCGCTCTCGCTCCCACTTCCTTCACTGTGAGGCCCCAAACGCGCAGGCGCCCTCCTGCGCCCCTCCCCAACTTTCCACGTTTCACTTCCCTCCCTTTTCCTCCTGGGCTCCAGCTCCGCCGCTACGATTGGCCAGTGGACCTCTTCGTCTCGGCCAATAAACGCCGCTCTGTCGCCCCCGTGTTACTGGGTAGAACAAAACAAAAACAAACAGAGCGAGAGGGGCCAGAGACGCTCCGAGGCGGTGGCAGAGGCTGAGGAGCCGGGTCGGGGCCGGCGGACCAGGGACCTGGGCGAGCGGCGGCGGTGGCGGTGGCCCGAGGGGTCAGTACCGGTGGGCACGGCTCGCACGCTCGGGAAGACTGTGCCTTCTCCCCTAGTCCCGGTCCCCCTCGGAGACCAATCGCACGTTGGGAGGGGGAGGGGGCGTGGAGGCCGTGGCAGGGTCCCGGCGGGCGGGCGGGCGAGGGTCCGCCGCCTCCTCGAAGCCCGCTGCCGGGGCGGCGCCCGCCCCAACGCCCTGGGCTGCTGGGGACCGGCAGGGTTCCCTCCTCAAGGGCCCAGCCCGGAGGCGGCGGCGCGGGCCCGTTCCCTCCTCCTCAAGCCCCCTCCCCACCTAGCCGGGCGCTCGCGGGTGGGGGCGCCTCGTCAGGGAGCCCCCAGCGGAGTTTTAATTTCGGAGAAGGGATCGGAAGTGTGCTTCCCGCGAGACCGAAATCCTGTGAGGAAGGTCTGCGCCCTCCCCGCCCTCTGGCTTCCCTCAGAGAAGCCCACGGCGCGGCGTTCTCAGCCCAGGCCCCGCACCTACCGGGGGCTGGCGGCGCTGGAGGCTTCGGGGGTCCCGGGCGCGCTGGCTGCGGGCCCGCAGGCCGGGCCGCTGCGGGCAGGGGGAGGCGGACACGTGCCGGCCACCCAGCCCAGCTCCGACTGCGCTGTGCCCCTCCTGGCAAAGGGTCTCCTTAAGTTAAATATAATCTCCCAGAAAAAAGCCAGACGGGAGGGGAGGCCCCTTTTGTCTGCTGCGAGTGTCAATTTGGTGCTGTAACGTACACGGAGTTTTCTGTAAGCGCGTAGAACTGTGTGCAGACGTCAGTCTCGCCCAGCTCCCCCATGCCCTTGTGCGAACTGGCTACGTAGCCAGCAACTGTAAGATGTACAGATGATTAAAAATGCAGCTAGGTGTGCGTCGGGTGGAAAGGTTGCCGCTTGTTTTTAATCTGAAATTCTTACTGTTAATATTAAGAGTTTTGCCGTTTTTGTTAATGGGATACTATTTGGGAAGCCACCTTAACGCGTTTTTAAAAAAAGAGGTCACAGCAGATATGTTCTAAATTTAATTATTGTTATGTATGCCCTTAACGTTCCTTCGTTATAGGTTAATTTAATTCCTTAGTGTTTCAGGCGTCTTTTAATATAATTTGATTGGTCTTTCTGTATTAGTAAATGTGAAGGGAAAAACAGGAATGCAAAGATAAGTCCTACTTGGATAATTTCTATAATGCTGCCTTTTGCATTATAGTGGTAGAGTGCTTCTGCCTGATTTTAAGTTGCTGATAAGTATGATTGGAGCCCAGGAATGAAAACAAGTAATTTTCTAGTTGACGTGTGCTCTAAACTTGACTTCTAAAAATGGCAGAGTAAATTATCAGGTAAATTTCAGGAAATACATTGGAGAAAAAAAAAAAACAATATTCAATTTCAGCCTTAATTTTTTTCCAACTTGTATGTATAGTCTTGTTTTCTCATTGAAAATTAATTTTTACAGATTAGTATGAAGGAACTAGGGTTTAGTTTTTTTCTACACATTCTCTTTAAGTTGAGGGTAAGAATCTTTAAGATTGTTAAATAGAAAAAAGCTACTTTGAAGAGTGAAAACACGGGACATTTTTATCCTTTTTTATTTTTTATTTTAAAGTGTTTTAATCTTTATCCTTTAAACCACTTTGCTGCTACCAAATGTGTGGCTGAATTCTTGATTTCTTGATAAGGTTGTCATTGTCTAGAGACTACTTTTTTGTGATTACTTAATTAAAACAAATTTAGTAAGTTATAGATGGTAGTCCTTACCTGATAATTTTCTTTGTCCAACTCAATGCCTTCTGTATAATAGTTTAAAATAATTTTTATTATTCAGAAAGCAGTATTTAAATTTTGATTTAACAATAGAAGTCTATGTTTCAATCAGCTTCTCTCTGTTAACCCTAAAAAAGAATCTTCCTGTGGAATATTATAAAATCTTGTATTGGATTTATGAGGTCTGGATTCTAGTCTTGGTTATTCCACTGAGTAGCTGTCTCTCCTTGGTGGCATCATCTGTCTTCTCTGAATCTGTTTAATTGTGTGCAAACTGGAATACCTACCTCAAGATTGTCCTGTGAGGTGCATGAAATGATGCATGGAAAATCATTTTGAATTATAAAGGCTTTAAAAGCTTTGGTTGTAATCATTTTCTTTCTAAGGTTCTTTAGGAAAAACTCTCAAAGATAATATATTTGCATCAAGAATGAAGAAGACCTTTAAATGTAACTTTAGTTTAAAAAACTCAAACTTACATCATATGACAAATGTACACATTATCCCTTTCCTATAATATACTGAAATTAAACAGTGTGTGGCATTTTCAGCCATGGAAAGTACTAAATGTTTTGGTTTGCAAATTATTTTTGTTCATGTATCTGTGTGAATCTCTACGTACATATTTTAAGATGCATTTTTTTCCTAAATCCAGAGATGGTTGGAATTAAAACGAAAAGTGATTATATAGAATCACATGTTAGTTTATTCGGAATAGATTCACAGAGTGATCTTACCATTTTCTTAGTTTTTGAAGCAATAATGATAGCATCTTAGCCTAGGATTACCATAATAAGAAGTTTATAACTTTTCTGTATTTGTGTTGGTTTCACAAGTTAACACTCTCTCCCTTTTTGAGAAAAGAGTTATGAAGTTAACAAGTCATAGTTTATATTGAGGAATTTAAAAAGTCAGTTTCATCTTTAAGTCCCTGGAAGCATCATCTATCATTTTATCCTGAAATGACGTTTAATAGCAAGTCATGTTATATGAAAAAAATTTTTCTGGAATTAGTTTGTTAGGCATTTTCACTAGTTTTTGCATTTTACATCAAAAGATGAGCACACTGCTAATGAAATACTGAAAATCACTGGAAGAACTTATATCCAGCACCTAAGACTTAAACAGATATAAAACTTATGTATTTTAAACTCCTTTTTAAAAAACATTTCCAGAGACATTCTGAAATCTTATTCCAGTTATGACTTCTGGAAATATATTTTAAAATATATTTCCGAGAAACAAATTGATATAGTCCTTCTTTCAAATAGCAAGTAGTTCTTATAAATAATTTGTAGAGAGCTTGCCAATATTTATGTCCATATATATAGGTACATCAGATTTGGGGGCTTGGTATACTTAAAAGATTTGGGGTGTGTGTATGTCTTTAATTTGAAATGTATACACACAGAAAATATATCTTTTAATTTCAAGTTTAAAGGATGCATTGGCATGTGCTGAAATCTGGTGGTATTTTATTTAGTTAAACTTGTCAAGAAAATTGGAACCAAATGTTAATTAAGTTATGCTTGCTATCTTTGAAAGTAATGTGAACTCTTAAAAATAGAATTATGTAATTTTTTTTACCATGTGCTTAAATAAATTGAATTTGCCTTAATTATATCAGTTTAGAAAATGTTGATTTTTTTTTTCTTTTAAAAAATAGATTCTAAAGGAAGACTTCCATTTGGTAGTTCATTTAATCAGTGCAAGTGAAATTAAGAAACAATGGATGTAGAAAATGAGCAGATACTGAATGTAAATCCCACAGGTGAGTAGTGTTTTGTGACAAGTATCAGGCCATTTGATAATAATACTGTCTTTAAATATGATCTTTTTCATGCCATAAGAAAACAGGTCATATTATTTTTAAAATCAAGTTTTTGTTTATTTTCATGAGAATTGATCTTGCCCTTATTTTTTATTCTGCCTATCCTTTCACATGCCATACATTCTTACTTGCCACTATTTATAATAAAGTATATAGTGCAGAATGGAGAAGAATATTGAATCTGCTTATTAATATTTTCACATGGGGTTGTTAGTGATTTCTTCCACATAGACTGTAATTGGCATCTTTGATATCTTTCCTAAATATTTGTTATAAATTACCTATGGTATTTTCCCATGGCACTTCAATAGCACATTAATACCATAAAAATAAACATGGTTTTATGGAATAGATGACCAAATGCTGAGTAAAATGTTTATTGTGTAGCTCTCAGAATTTTCTTCCCAGAGTTAATTAGGATTAAGCAATATGTTAATAGTGATATTGGTATATTTTAGATAATTCTTTGCTTAATGGTTTTGTTAATATTGAAAGTTTAGCTGGGCTTGGTGGCACAAGCCTATAATCCCAGCACTTAGGGAGGCTGAGACAGGAGAATCGCGAGTTCAAAGCCAGCCTCAGCAACGGCGAGGCAGGTGCTAAGTAACTCAGTGAGACCCTGTCTCTACATAAAAACGCAAAATAGGGCTGGGGATGTGGCTCAGTGGTCGAGTGCCCCTGAGTTCAATCTCCAGTACCAAAAAAAAAAAAAAAAAGAAAGCTTTATATTTCCTGTACTTGGAAATATATTTCATGGTTAAATATAGCTTCATTCTACAATGACTTTTATTCAGTATTGTATACGACTTTAGTTTTCTTTGATCTAAACCTTTTGATTTAAAGTAGGCTAGAAAATTATAGTTGAAAATTTGCTCCAATAATTAGTGATTATTTCTGTGTTGCTGTATACAATAGCTAAGTGATTACTGGGCATAGTGGTGCATACTTGTAATCCCAGCAACTTGGAAGGCTGAGGCAGGAGGACCACAAGTTCAAGACTAGCCTTGGCAACTTAGTGAGGCCCTGAGCAACTTAGTAAGACCCTGTCTCAAAATTAAAAATAAAAAGGGATTGGGATGTGGCTCAGTGGTTAAGCTCTCCTGGGTTTAATCCCCGGTACCAAAAAAAAAAAGTGTTTCATATATAGGTAACTGCTTTTTTTCTGGACTGCCTGGACAATAACCACTAGCCATTTGTGGCTATTCTGAATTGAGATGAAGGTGAAATCTCAATAATTTTCATATCAATTGCATGTTCAAATTATATTGTGGTTATATTAGATTGAATAAAATATATTACAATTAAGTTTACCCATTTCACTTAATGTGGCTACTAGAAAATTTTAAATGATGTGGCCTACATGCCATTTTAATGAGAAAGCACATCTTTAAGATTTAAAATTTTTGTTTTCTTACTACAATAAGACCACCTTATAACTCCTCTGCTCAGTCCTTCCTTAAAATAAAGGATTTATTCTTTGGTATTTGGATAGGCATGAGACAGACTTTGTAATAAATTCTTCCTATAGTATATAGTCCAAATTAGAGAGACTAGTATATTAATTCCAACTTCTACCTTTACCAGGTTTGTTACTTTGGTTATTTACGTGACCTTTGGTTTCCTTATATATCAAATTGGGGTATATACTTCTGTAGATTTAGTTTTAGGATTAGTGAGATATTGTGTGTTAAGTGTACAACACATACTAGGTGTGTAAAATACTGCTAATATTGTTATTCACATTTTGCCACTCATTGGATACTAGAATTGGAAATGTGATTGTCTGATACTTTGGGCATAGAAGGTGAAGTGGTTACTATTGAAATGTCAGAGAATTCACAGAGAGGGAATTAGTACATAGTAGAAAACAATTTTGAAGTTATCACGTTCTCTGTACTTAGATTTTTTATCCTTTTAATTTTGGTTTTCTTAAGTCAGATTAATAGTGATTTGACTTGCCCAGAATTTAGGTGAGTCTGAATAGCAAGATATTTAAAAAAAGTAATTGTTGTAAACATGGGTTAAAAATGATAAGGTTAAATACATAAAACATTCCTAGAGAAAATACTGCTACAGACATACAAACATATTATTTAAGAGAGTGCTAAAATAGTTGGAGAAAAGAAACTTAAGTATGGGAAATAGATATGTTTAAATTAAATACTTTAATATTCAAGAGACAGTTTAACACCTTTTGTTATACTTCTAAGTCCTTTATCTTCTGGCCCCTTTATGGTTTAATGTTACATAATGAAAGCAATATATTTCAAGTGATGTTTTAATGTTTTCTTTTTCTTTTCTTTTCTTTTTTTGGTACTGGGGATTGAACTCAGGAGTACTCGCCACTGAGCCACATCCCCAGCCCTGTTTTGTGTTTTATGTAGACACAAGATCTCACTGAGTTGCTTAGCCCCTCGCTGTTGTTGAGGCTGGCTTTGAACTCGCGATTCTCCTGTCTCAGCCTCCCAAAGTGCTGGGATTACAGGCGTGTGCCACCATGCCCAGCTTTAATGTTTTTCTTAACCACCCACTCTTACTTGAAAACTCAATCTAATTTGTCTATTACTGGTCCTCCTCCTTACCCTTAATCTTCTATTTTATCTCTTTCTACGTTCACTCCTTTGTTCATCCTTTTTAGCTGTCACCACTGCTGTGTTCTAGGTTATATTTTCTGTAGTTATAATCTTATGGAATTGAAAATGTGGGTTTGATTCCTGGTCACAATCCTTTCTAGATAGGGTAACTTCAGTAAAATACATACCTTCTGTAAAGTGAGGTTAAACTTCTATAACTTCCTTATAGAGCTTTGTGAAGCTTATAGACCACATTCATAAAGTGACTGGCATAGAACATGGTTTCTAGTGTATACCAGGTAGTATAGAATCTGTTTCCCTAGTATGTTAACAGTAGTAATTGCAGTGACAAAAGAGGTAATGATAGTAGCGCTACCACTAAGATAAATTATTTTTGCTAGTTTAGTTATGATGATGTCTCATAACATACCCTTGTAACACTGGCTTCCCACATCAAAAACTTGTAAAGCATTATTTTATTCTTCCCAAATCCTGAATATGTTCCACTTGAAAACTATTTTTTTTCAAAGTGTAACATTATTATTAACTCCAGTAACTATTCTTAACCTTTTCCAACTAGCTTGTGACTGAATTACTGCAACATTTTCTTAGGTGGTCACCCCCTTTACATTTTTATCTTTTTATTTGATATATTCTGTATTCCTCCCTGAAACTGATTCCCTGCACTCCTACCTATGATATCAAATCTAAGGTTTAACAATTTGAGTGTGAGAGTAGTCAGCAGTGACACTGTAGGGTAAGCAGGGGCAAGATCATGAATGACTTTAGATTACAAGGTAAAGGCTTTACATTTTATTTTAAGATAAAGGGAATACTTTTCAAAGTTTTCAGTGTGGGCATGTTTTGGACAATCCGTGTCTTCCATTTGAAGGATTCCAGGTTCGGGGCCAGCCTGGGCAACTTAATGGGACCCTGTCTCCAAATAAAAAGGGTTGAGGATATAGCTGTACGGCAGAGTGCTTGCCTGGCATGCATGTGGTTCTGGGTTCAGTTCCCAGTGCTGCATAACAAAAAAACAAAAAACATTTTAGTGATTCAGCTCTGACTTGAGTTAACTATTGATGAACAAAATCAGCTCAGTGATAACTAATTCAATAGGTTTTCTGATTTAAAAAGTTTTCAAAGCAAAGCCAAATGTCTCCACATGATTTCTGTGGACATTTGAGTTGCCAGAATGAAGAATGATTTGGTAGGTGTTGTTAACAAATAGAAGTACAGGCTAATCATGGTCATGACCTAGTTGGAAAAGCAAGACTGCTTCAAAACGAAATAACAAACTGATTTCTGTGATGTGTTGAAAGTATGTGTCTATTACTGTAGCTGTGAAAAGTCTTCATGGAGGGAATTGGATTGAGGTATATCCTAAAAGATTTTGATAATTGAAAGAGCAAGGATGATATTAAAAGGGGGACCATAAAGAACTCCAAATCTGTTGCTCTCTTTTAGGGTATTACTGTCCAGATTTGTTGCTCTCTTTTAGAGTATACTGTCCTTTTAGATTGGAAGATGTCCAGAGTATGGAAAGTGTAATAATATGAGTCAAATTTGGGGAGATAAATCAGACTTTGAGATGATGGCTTTGAAAGCAAGCCTTATCTTGAAGGCAGTGGAACATTAACAGTTCAGCTCATTAATCACATATGATCACCTATTGGCCAAATGTCTTTCACGCTCTTTGGGTTACTGATATTTCCTAACCCTAACAGGGTTACTGTACTTCATCATGACATGTTTGGCAAGTCATTTAAACACTCTAAGCCTTAGTTTCCTTATTTGTATAAATGGTATAATAATTAACTGCCTGTCTTGTGGGTAAATGACAAAGCATACAGCGCAATGCCTGATAAATAATAGACATTCTGTAAATATTAATTTATCTCCTTTCTCTCAAGATTCTTCATCTTGATATTTTCAGTTGCTTAACTGTTTTTGCTCACAAATGTTTAATGATTTTATGGTGTTGATATTAACAGATTTTATGATCTAAACATGTGAGATAACATATTTTAAGGAAACCTTGTTCATTAAAATCAATGCCCTAGTTTAGTTTACTTGATAATGGGGAAAGTAACCTTATTTGGTTGTCATTTATTAGATTAAGTCATATGAAATCACAAATTTGTGACTATATTATTAACATATAGAAATGGTAATTTCATGAGATTCACCCTAATCAAACTTAGGACCATACCTGATAGAACAGGGGATAGTTAAAATACTTAGTTTTCTTCATTTTTTTCCCTTAAAGATCCTGATAATTTAAGTGACTCTCTCTTTTCTGGTGATGAAGAAAATGCTGGTACGGAGGAAATAAAGAATGAAATAAATGGAAATTGGATTTCAGCATCCTCCATTAATGAAGCTAGAATTAATGCCAAAGCAAAAAGACGACTACGTAAAAACTCATCCCGGGATTCTGGCAGAGGTGATTCAGTCAGTGATAATGGCAGTGAAGCCCTTAGGGGTGGAGTAACTGTGCCAACCAGTCCAAAGGGAAGGTTGCTAGATAGACGATCCAGATCTGGGAAAGGAAGAGGACTACCAAAGAAAGGTTGGTATATATCATGTGCAAAGAAACAAATGGGAAAAATTTGTCTGGTTCTTGTCCTGTGATTTCCTTTTCTAGGAATGAGAGAAATTTAAAGAGTGATAAGTTTTATGGTTTGTATATATCTTTGTGTAGTAATAATTTGAGGACCATTTCACTTTTTCTTTCAGTTGATTCTTTTCTTTCTTGTTTGAGTAGATTTTGCTTTCTTAAGCTGAACTTTAACTGTTATTTCCAGCAACATACAGTATATACTGATGTTTCTCAGTTGTCAGTTTTGCATTTATTGCTTGTGAAAGTAGTCAGATTCATCATACCTGTTATATAATGAATCTTGTATGTCCATTGTTAAGAATAATAAATAGAATTTTAGAAACATCTATACAGAATTTTAATGTTTTCATAGATCTGGTTCTGTGTTAATTTTGGGTACTAAAATGGATTGGTCTATTTCCCTACTGTATCTCTCCAGTATCTGGAATAGTAACTAGCACTTAAAATGTGTTGAGTGAGCAGTTTGTCAGCTTCTGTCTATAGTAAGATTTTGATACAATTTAGAGACTTTACTAACTTCTGAATGGTGGTGACAGCTTTAATTTATAGCCTAATTACAATTTTGATTCTTTTCTGGTGATTAAGAAAGTGCTTGTGCCAGGTATGGTAGTGCATGCCTGTAATCCTGGGTAGGATGTTCATTAGTTTGAGACCAGGCTTAGAAATTTAATAAGGCCCTACGCAACTTGGCGAGACCCTGTCTCAGAAAAGGGTTGGGGATGTGGCTCAGTGATTAAGTGCCCCTGGGTTCAATCCCCATTACCAAAAAAAAAAAAAAGTGCTTGGAATGAGAAAAAAAAAAAGAAATAATGGGGAAATCGGATTTCAGCATCTTCCATTAATGAAACTAGAATTAATGCCAAGGCAAAAATATGACTATGGGAAAAAAGTTTTCCTTGAGGGGAAAGAAGAAAAAAAGAATTATAAATTAAAGGACAAAATATTCAGATAAACAGAAATTATGGTGTTTTGTTAGTAATTGCTATTGTTGTTGAATAGTTCTGCAGCTATTGTTTGGATCAAAATGAAACCTAGTTTATTAGATTCTGGTTTACTTTGATGGTAAGAATTATATTCTAGGTACAAAATAAATTTCCAGAAAAGAATTATTGATGATGATATAAGGGCTCTTTAAAAAATATAGTATATTGGGGCTTATAAAAACATTCTAGTAAATTAATGTGGAAAAAGCATCTTGGAAAGTTGGAATTGTTAAATTCATACTGGTTGGTATGAATTTAATTGGAATTCATATGGTAGAAAGAAATTGTTATTAGGCCTGTTAATGCCTAAATAGCAATTAGTTATTTGTAACATACTGCTAATTGCAAAGTATAATACATACTTTTATATCTGGAGTATTTGATTTTAAACATTTGTTGGTGGGCATGGCATTTCTCTATTAAATAATTTTTTCCCTTGTTGGGTTTTCTGGGTCATGTTCAGCTGGCCCAGTGTGGTGTTTTTGGCTTCAAGAAATGTCAAAATACTCAAAGGTCCTTGGTATGGCTATTTTTTGGATTGTTGTTTCAATTTTGCTTTTATTTTATAGCATCTGCTTTTTTAGTTTTTAACTATACAATGTAGTCGGTATGATGTTTTAAGAAATTTATAAAATATATACAATTATTATTGAAAAAATGATCTAAATAAAAACTTTCAAATACAGTTTTCAACTTGAAAAATAAACTAACATAGAAATTAGAATAGTTTTTAGCTGTTATTTAACATTTGTACATTGAGTTATTTCAAATTTCAGCTAAAATCTGTGAACTATGAACTTTTTCCTTTTTTAATTCTAAACTTTGTCAGGTGGTGCAGGAGGCAAAGGTGTCTGGGGTACACCTGGACAGGTATATGATGTGGAGGAGGTGGATGTGAAAGATCCCAACTATGATGATGACCAGGTATCAATGATTTACTTTTTAAAAATGTTTAAAATTATTATAAATTTTAACTTCCTGTTTGTAGTATACTCAGATTTGTCAAATGATATTGTATATATTTATATGCTATAGCTATCAAAACATATATATACAGCACATAAATCTAAATTGTATATTTGGGACTTCTCAAATTGCTAGGTTAATTTTAGGTTAGGAAACCCAATTATCTCATAGTAATGTATAGATAATTCACACTTGGTCTCTTGACTCAAAAGAAGGTAAGGACTTTCTTCAGATTTACTTAGGATTATTAAATTTGCCATTCTCAATACATTCTGTTGAGTTACTATAGTTTCTATAGTATGATAATTGAGAAAATTTTATCTTATGTTGAATATCATAAAAACTGTAGATTAGGCTTCTTTTTAATATTACTGTTTAGGATGGTAATGATATGACATATTTTGTTTTGGGAACATGAATTTTTTTCTAGGGATAATGCTGAGAATGTAAATTTCAAATAGTTTCATAGAAAAATTTTAATATATTTATCTTTTTAATGGAAAAATTCTGAAAGAGCAAATAATGTGATGAGTCTGCTTGTATTCATCTCAGTTTCACCAGCATCAATAATTAACTCACAGGCAGTATGTTTCATTCTTTATTTTCATTTCATTCTTCTGCATCTGTTGCCCACTCCTTCCACCATGTTCTGGATTATTTTGAAACAAATAAAAGATATTTATATGATATGATTTTTAAAAATACTGTCTTCATATAAGATAGGAGATAGTGGTAAGGATTTTAAACAGGAAAAATTAGGGTATGTGTTAGGTTGTTTTTATTGTGTGTATGTGTGTACTTAACTAATAGTTGGACATTAAAATATTTCTAAAAGAATATGAAATACATGTTTAAAACCAGTGGGATTCACATACTGTAAAATATAAATATTTGTCTTTCAAGTGTATTTTGATAGACTGAAACCAGTCACAAATTGCAAATAAATATTTCAGAGATTCTTTTTTATGGGGGCAAGAAAAATAGTTTGTTAATGGGCATTAATCATACCTCTTTTGAAATTTCAGTTGAACAGTGCTTTTCTTTAGAGATTGTTCAGTTAGCACAATATTGATCTTTTCTATACTTTTATTATAATATTAACCATGAAGGATTTGGTTCTTGATTTGTAAAAACTTGACAAAATCTTAGTACATATTTATCATGTACTACTTTATCTTTTTAAAAAGTAAAGTTTTAATGAAAATACATATATAATAGGAAGCTATATTTAAGAGTTTTGCTCATTGAAAAGCTGGTTTTGAGAGTTACATAAAAAATTAACACAAAATACGGGGGTTGGGAGCAAGTCATATATTTGCTATGGTTAGTGGTTCTAATCTACATATTGGCTTGTTGAATTTGGACTGTATAAGAATGGATGACGTGTGTATGCTATTTTTATGTAATATGATCAAAGCAGGTAGTACATCTTTATCTTGCCCTAAATGCAGATTACTAACCAGTGAGAACATAAAATTTCAGTTTATCTGAATATTTTGTTCTTTAATTTATAACTTTTTTTCCCTCATAGGAGAACTGTGTTTATGAAACTGTAGTTTTGCCTTTGGATGAAAGGGCATTTGAGAAGACATTAACACCAATTATACAGGAATACTTTGAGCATGGAGATACTAATGAAGTTGCGGTAGGTTTAAAGTTGCAAGTATAATTTATTCAGTATAGGAGAGAAGACACTATTATAAGCAAAACTTATCAAGAGTGATCTTGGATCACTGAATGTTTAAGCATTTTCTTTTGCACAAATAAATTTGTAACTAAGAAAGGAATAAAATCTTGTTACATTAATAAATCAGTTGTTCTTGTTCTTGTATATTTGGGATTTGATGAGATTTACATGCCATTTCCCTCCCTGAAAAATGGCACTACACACTGTTTTTTTAAAAATATGTTTTTAGTTGTTGATAGACCTTTATTTAATTAATTAATTTATATGTGGTGCTGAGAATTGAATCCAATGCCTCACACATGCTAGGTGAGTGCTCTACCACTGAACCACAACCCCAGCCCTACACATTATTGTTTAAGTATATGTAAATTTATAACATCTATTTTTATAATTTACAAAATACAGTTTATCAATTTTGAGGCCTTTATAGACCCTCTGATACCTATTCAGGGGCCTCAGTTAAGAATGCCTGAGTTAGTTTCATTGTTTTGGCATTTATTTCAGTGTTCTGGATTTGATTAAAATTTATCTGTGTGCTCTGTCCAAAATACAAAGAACCACTGATGTAGAGATTTGCAAAGGAATGTACACAGCAGAAAGAGAAAATAAAGTTATTTTGAGTAAACCTAGAAGTAAAATTCACTAGGATTACTGGGTTAAAAAACAATTGCAAGTCTTGAAGAATTTTTATAATTCAGATTTCTTAAAATTCAGACAGGACTTTCTTGATTTGTCTGTTACCATGAGGTTTGGCCTCCTTGGATTTGTAGAATTTCAATATAAAACCAGTATTTTTTTTTAGTGTATACCATGTGGAGGAATTTGTGATACGTTATTCCTACTCTTTTTAATCCCAGGCAAGTGAAGGAAATCATATGTAAACAGATTATTAAAATATAAAATGAAGCATTCTGTTATAGAGGAAGAGTGTTAAGTCCCGTAAAGGCAGGTACTTAAAATCTGCGAATACTATGATTAACTGAGTAATGCTGTGAGCAGAGTGTTGTGGAAACATAAAATGGAGAGCAGTGGAAGAAGTAATTCTGAGCCATCTGTAGGATGGTTAGGTGTTTGCTAGATAAGATGGTTGAAGGTTTTCCAGGAAAGTGGATTGTCATGTTTGAAAGCAATGAGTTGTTAAAGTGCAGTTAAGGAATATGAAATGGTGTGGGAAGAGATTACTAAGTAGGACACTAGTTAGATGATTGTGACTAATTTTGGCATTCTTCTGGTAGTATACCATGATTTAATGATTCTAAGAAAACTTTGAGTAAAGAGGAAGGCATTTATAAGTAGTTGAGTTGGGACTTAACCTCTGGGGTCATACTTAGTACCTGTATTCCACTTCTAGTTTGACCATCCTTGGGTATATACCCTCAGCTATTAATTTTTTTGTGAAAAATTTAAAAAATTTTACTTTTTGGTATGCTGGGTATAATAATTTAATATTTAAAGGGCTATTTTGAGCATTAAATGTGGTAATACAAAATGGTTGTTATAATGCCTGCTATAAGTGGTCATTAAGTATTAATTGCTGTATTATATTTTTAATAGGAAAATTTTACTTTATCCTAGTATTTAAAACATTAGTCCTATATAACAGCAATGGTTTAAGATCTCATTTGAAGCTTAACTTGAAAGTATAAATTTTTGCTTCTAGAGAAAGCTTTGAAAAAAAGTTAAATTGCTTATGATAATATAAAATGCATTTCTCCACAAATGCCCATCGCATAGTATCCTTAGAAATAATAATAATACATTGTGAAGGAGAGGGTTTATTAACTAACACCAAATTAGTAATATGTAGTTTAATGAATTATTTTCACTGTAGTTGACATTCTTTTTAAAAATTCTTTTGAATAGGAAATGTTAAAAGATTTAAATCTTGGTGAAATGAAAAGTGGAGTACCAGTGTTGGCAGTGTCCTTAGCATTGGAAGGGAAAGCTAGTCATAGAGAAATGACATCTAAGCTTCTTTCTGACCTTTGTGGGACAGTAATGAGCACAAATGATGTGGAAAAATCATTTGATAAATTATTGAAAGATCTACCTGAATTAGCATTGGATACTCCTAGAGCACCACAGGTTTGTATCATTCTTTTTATTCATTTCCTTTCCCATTTATGCTTACAACTGTAGAAATCATATATGCTCCTAGCAAATTTTAGTAGATGGAAGGTAAATGGGCCACATTTCCTACTATACAAAAGTAGCCCACTAATATTATGGTGTTCTAGTTTTAATTTTTTCTATAGCTTTTATGGAACTATGAATCCAGTTTTATATCTTAACTTTCCTCCTTTGCTCTGTATACTTTTTAGAATGTGTATGTGTGTGTGTGTGTGTGTGTGTGTGTAGCATATATAGCAGACACACACACAAACATATATTTTGCCTATTTATATTATTATATGTAAGCTTTTATTAGCTAGGGTTTTTTAAAAAGTAGGTTATAATCAGATTTGTTTATGTGTATTATAAAGTCATTTGTAGCTTTGAAAATGTGAAATTGTTCCTATTGTCAAAGTTTCTAATCAAAGTTTTAAATATTAATTTAGAAATAGTATAGGAAGGTTAGTTTCTAAAAGCTGTTTCTATTGTGTTTTCCTATGACAAGTCTGTGGAAGGTGTTGAGTAAGCTGTGATTCAAAAATGGACCTCTTTCTCTTCACACCAGTACATACTTTAAGAAAATAATTACATGAGTTCATACTAATTATAGAATTTTTGAAAAATAAAAGCCCAAAATGAAGAAAGGCCAGCAAAAATAACCACTCTGAACATTTTGATGTTAAGTTTTCCTTGTTTTATATCAGTGTATGGCTTCTATTTATCCTTGTATTTTTGTTTAATTAAAAAATGGAATTGTACCACATATGCTATTTTGTAAACTGTATTTTTCTCAGACTGTAAAATATGGTTAATATTTTTGCCTGTGGCCACATAGTGTCCCATTTTATATCTGTATTATTTAGTTACAGCTTCATTATTGGGCACTGAAATTGTTTGCAATTTTTATAATACTATGAACAAATTTCAAATAGTTTTATATAACTTTTCTCCCTAAATTTCTTTCTTTCTTTCTTTCTTTTTTTTGGTACCAGGGATTGAACTCAGGGGTACTGAACCACTGAGCCACATCACCAGCCCTATTTTGTGTTTTATGTAGAGACAGGGTCTCACTGAGTTGCTTAGTGCCTCTCCGTTGCTGAGGCTGGCTTTGAACTCACGATTCCCCTGTCTCAGCCTCCCAAAGTGCTGGGATTATAAGCATGAGCCACTGTGCCCAGCTCCTAAATTTCTTTTCTTTTAAAAAAAAATTTTTTTTAGTTGTAGATGGACACAACATCTTTATTTTTATGTGGTGCTGAGGATCGAACCCAGTGCCTCACGCATGCGAGGCAAGCGCTCTACCATTGAGCTACAGCTCCAGCCCCCTAAATTTCTTTAATCATTTTTTAAAGAAAACTTTGAGTTATTTTTTTAGGAAAGAGGATTCTCTTGACTTTAAGTCATTCATTTAACATTTACAGTAATATAAAGTATCAGGAAGTGTGCAAGGTACTAGGATTCAGTAGTGGGCAAAACAGATATGGTCCCCACTCTGATGATACTCAACTTGAAGGCTGCGATGTGGGAGCATATGCCAGGCATAACTTAATGGAAGGTCAGTTTCCAAGTGCTGTTTCTGTTGTGTTTTCCTATGACAAAAGTCTGGAAGGTATTGAGCTGTGACTCAAAAGTGGTCTTCTTTTTCTCTTCACACCAGTATATACTTTAAGAAAATAATTACATGAGTTCATATTAATTATAGAAACTACTCAAAATAGCTGTTTTTGAGTAGTCCAGCATGTCTTTTAGGCATTGACTATGTAGTTAAACCAGTCTTCATCATTTATTTATTTAGAAATTGTGTACTATATAGGGGTTTTTTTAAAATATAGATCTCTTTCTTCTTATAGTTGGTGGGCCAGTTTATTGCTAGAGCTGTTGGAGATGGAATTTTATGTAATACCTATATTGATAGTTACAAAGGAACTGTAGATTGTGTACAGGCTAGGTAAGTAAATTAATTTTCCTACTTAGAAGTTCAAAAGGGGAAATTTTATATGATCCTACTGAAATGACACTTGCATTTATCAGCCATTATGGACATCTGTCACTTGTCTATATTCTCTACTTTTAAAACAATGGAAAGATTTTTGTCATGATACAACAGGAAGAGAGTAGTAATACAATGCAGAAATTCTGGGTTTTAACTGGTGTATTAGCTACCTTCATGTCACATCATTCTTCTCTGTCAGTTTCCTATTTATAAAATAAAAGTGTTGGACGTGGAATGTTCTTTAAAGTCCCTTAAAATCCTAACATTCTGCAGTTATTCCATATTCTAATAAGATAGATGTTAACAGAAGAGCCCAGTACAATTTTATTTTGTATTTATCTACTGTAGAAATCTTAGAAAATGATCTTTTTCACTCTCGTTTTTTGTTATAATCAATCGTAGGATAAATGGGATATTTGGGAGTTTTGCTATATAATTTTCTTAACTTCTTAGAAACTTAGATTTGGACTTAGCCACCCATCTTAGTTTTTCCCAGTTCTAGATATTAACTTAATTGTCTAGGGCTACTTCAGGTCACAGTGGAATGGCACTTCTGGATAGAATGGCATGGATCTAAGTAAAAGATATATATAAAATCTTCCTTCTGTGTGTAGATCAACTGTTATAATATCTTTTGATTTTTCTTGATTGAGAAATGGAAGTAATAGAACAGGAAAATCAAAATTTTACTCCATTTTTATTTTGAAAATATTTTTAAAACAAGTTTTGAATTTTATATTGCTTGTATCATATTGAAGGTTTTTGTGCAATAGGATTTTGTGATCTTCATACATAATTTGTAAACCCCATGTATTCCAAGTATCAAATTAAATACTTTGTTTTTGTAGAGCTGCTCTGGATAAGGCTACTGTACTCCTGAGTATGTCTAAAGGTGGAAAGCGTAAAGACAGTGTGTGGGGCTCTGGAGGAGGGCAGCAATCTGTCAATCACCTTGTAAAAGAGGTATCTATTGGGTTTTGTTTTTAACTTAATTTATATGTATTTCTGTGAAAGGAAAAATCTGCCTACTAGCTGGTATTTTTGTGGGCAAAAATTCAACTTAATTTTAGCTGCAAATGGAAAATTGATCCTTTTAAATTAACTATACCCTTAGTATAAGTAATGTACTAAATTGTTAACTTTATACCCTTACTATAAGTAATGTACTAAATTATAACTATATAGTTAATTTTTTTCATTTCTGTGACTTAAAAATGATACTGTTAAAAGTTTCATGAATAATTAACAAGAAGTCTGCCTGAACTTCTAAGGAATGCCTGAGATCTTTTTTTTATGTATTTAAAACTTTTAAAAATACTGTTGAAATGATACTATTTTGTAGTTAGTCAGTATGTTTTTATGTGAGCAGTTTGAAACTGAATAGTGTCAGATCATAAGTATGAATTATAAGCATTAGAGCAAATCAGTGTTGGATTTTTGTGAGGAAGCTCACTACCTTATATGCATTCCTTAAAAGAAAAAGTAATTGTGAATTATTGCATTAAAATGCCAGATTTATTCCTTGTGAATTTTTTTTCTGGTGTTCTGTAACAACAAAAAAAGTAATGTCCTTATCTATAGATCTTTAAGAAATTCATGTAATTAATGACTTAAAAGTTTATGTGCTTGTGATTTTTTAGCATAATCTTTTCATGTGAGTATGATTTTGATTTTTAATCTTTTATATATGATTGATTTAATATTATATATCTAGTTTGTGTTAAGGAGCACAAATGGAAGGTAGAGCCTTGACTATTTTTGCTTTTATATATGTTAAAATAATAGTTGAATCAGTGTTTCTAATGTCACAATGTTTTAAACAATTTAAAACATTTAAATATTTAATTTAAAAAATTTAAAGAATTATTAGAAAAATTTGAGCTACAAAAATGGCCAAGACACCAGGGCAATTAGGAAAGAAAAAGGACATTCTGACTGGAAAGGAAGTAAAAGTAGTTCTGATTTGTAGTTAGGAAATCTAAATAAATCCACAAAGTAAGTTCTCCAAACAAAAATCATTAGCAATTCAGCAAGGTTGCAGGATATAAGATCAACATAAAAAATTCAGTTCTATATCTATATAATAGCAATGATGATTTAAAATAAAATTTACAGGGCTGGGGTTGTGGCTCAGTGGTAGAGCGCTTGCCTTGTAAGCATGAGGCACCGGGTTCGATCCTCAGCACCACATACAAAATAACATAAATAAATAAAATAAAGGTTTGAAAGAAAGATTTAAAAAAATAAAAAATAAAAAAAAAAATAAAATAAAATTTACAGCCAGGCGTGGTGATTGCGTGCCTGTAATCCTAGCACTCTGGGAGGCTGAGACAGGAGAATTGCGAGTTCAAAGCCAGCCTAAGCAGCGAGGCACTAAGCAACTCAGTGAGACCCTGTCTCTACATAAAACACAAAATGGGGATGTGGCTCAGTGGTCAAGTACTCCTTATTTCAATCCCCTGTACTAAAAAACAACAACAAAAAAGACCAGTTAAGTAAATACAAGTTTTGTACACTGGAAACTGCCAAACATTTCTTGAAAGAAACTTAAAGACCTAAATGGAAAGATATCCCATGTTTATGGATTAGAAGGCTTAATATTATTAAGATGGTGATATTTTTCAAAGTATTTTGAGAAACTGACAAACTGAGGTTATGTGGATTCTCTCTCAATAAAAAATACATGAGATAAAAATTGACATAAAACTACCAATATGTGAGTTTCAGTTTGACATTATTTATTTATTTATTTACATGAAAGGAAGGTTGGAAAAAGACTTTTTGTAATTTATCATTCTTAAAAATGCATGGAATCTGAGGGGGGGTACCATTTTACCTTTTATGTTACAAAAAATGTTAAAACTAATGAGTGCAAGGGCACATGCTTATAATCCCAGCGACTTGGGAAGCTGAAGCAGGAGGATCAAAAGTTCAAGGCCAGCCTTCCAGCCTTAGCAATTTAGTGAGGCTCTAAGCAACTTAGCCAGACTCTGTCTCAAACTAAAAAATTAAAAGGGCTGGGGATGTGGCTCAGTGGTAAAGGGGTAATTTAAATAACGCAAAAGTGCTTTATTCAAGTGCTGTGCTTTAAATATTTATTAAAGCATGATAGTAGGGATTATTCATCAGGATATATTCTGTTTATTTTTTTGGTATTGGGATTGAACCCAGGAGTGCTTTACTGTTAAGCTGAATCTCCAGTCTTTTATTTTTTATTTTGAGACAGTGTTTCACTAACTTGCTGAGGGTCTCACTAAATTGCTGAGGCAGGCCTCCAACTTTCAATTTTTCTGTGTTAGCCTCTCATATTGCTGGGATTATAGTGATATGCTATCACTCCCAGCTCAGGATGTATTCTAATGATAAAATTTCAATTTAATTTTTATGAAAAAACATTGTAGAAGTTGAATGTAGAGGATATGTAAGTAAGATTATTTTATTCAATCTCCCAACATTCATTGAGTTGCCCACTAGATGCAAAGGCAATTTTATAGGGAATTTATGGGGAAGAACATTTCTAGTTGAATTAAGCTCTTGTGAGGAATAACTTTTCTCACTGTTTTTTAGAGCCTTAGATTTTATTGAACAAGCTTGAGCGGAACAGCCAAGAGTTTCTTAGCCAGGCATGTTGTAGCACACCTGTAATCCCAGCTATTTTGGAGACTGAGGCAGGAAAATTATAGGTTCAAGGTCAACCTAGGCACTTTGAGACCCTGTGTCAAAATAAAAAGGTATGGGGATATAGCTTAGTTTTAGAGTGTTGTCCAGCACATGCTAGTAGACCCTAAGTTCAATTACTAGTACTGGTGGTGGAGTGGGACTTAAACTACAACTGGAACCTGAATTATGGATGAACATTTTCAGATAATGGGTTTCAAATCCTTACTTGTAGAGGAAAGTACATGAAGATCTTTGCCCTATTGAATAGTGCCTCATTATCATCTTATTTTTTGGCTTCCATTGCATTATTAAGATCATCCTGATAGAAATGAATTATTTTGTCAATTTAAAAATTCAGACACTTTCAGTTAGTGCCCTCTAGTGGTGCTTAACAGTCCTTTATTTTCAACACTGAGGCATTATGGTCACAACCTGGTTGTATATATTATAGACCTACTTGTAGATTTCATTGATTATTCAGACGCATTGAAGCACTGTATTTGCTTCATATTTATTAAACATTTAAAAGTTGGGAATTTTTTAATTATGAAAAAAGTTTGAGAGTACCATGCCAGATCTGTATGTTTTTAGATAGCTGTTTGTGACTTGCTCTTTCATCATATAATACATTGGGATGAGGGTAAATTTAGGTAACACAACTTTTAAAAAGTCAGAAATTCTAACACTTTTCAACTTTTAAATCTAATAGATTGATATGCTGCTGAAAGAGTATTTACTCTCTGGAGACATATCTGAAGCTGAACATTGCCTTAAGGAACTGGAAGTACCTCATTTTCACCATGAGCTTGTATATGAAGTAAGATATCTTTACTATGCTAAAGAGAATTTTTAAACATTTATTTTTGCACTGTAGTGACTAAATGTTTCTTTAATAACATAAACCCTTTATAAAAATATTACAGTGGCTCTTAAATTTTTATGATTATAAAATCATAATCATATATTAAAGAGATCTTGTACATATGAATTAATGAACAAAAAGTTATTCATTCCATTTTTAGGCTATTGTTATGGTTTTAGAGTCAACTGGAGAAAGTACATTCAAGATGATTTTGGAATTGTTAAAATCTCTTTGGAAGTCTTCTACTATCACTGTAGACCAAATGAAAAGAGTAAGTACAATATTTTGACTATCAATCATCAATGAAAGTGTTTTTTAGACATATTTAGTGTTTTGTCTATAGAATTTTTTAAAAATGGTAGTGTTTGAAGGCTAAAACACTTGAAACCATTACTTTGAAAGTAACATTTCAGGGCTGGGGTTGTGGCTCAGTAGTAGAGTGCTTGCCTACCGTGTGTGAGGTCTAGGTTTGATTCTCAGCATCGCATGTAAATAAATAAAAGATCCATCAACAACTTACATATGTATACACAAAGAAAGTAACATCTCAGTGTTTTGTTTTTTGCCCGTTTTGAAAAAATGTGTTTTCTACCTCATAGGTTCAGTTTCTAAAATATGACAATTTCTATTTGCCTTGGGTTTTTGAGAAAGGTAGTAAATGTAGATAAGTAGACAAGGAATGATTTTGTCTGTTTATTTGCAACTCTTTTGAGAAAAGTTTTAAAGAAAACATTCTGTAACAAATGTACTTAACCGTACTTGTCAACATTCAAATCTGACTTGTTTTACAACAAACATTTGGCCTTAAATATAGGTTGATAACATAGTGATGGATTGTTTCATGACGTGTATTTTATTTTTTGTTTGTTTTTATTACTTACACATGACAGTGGAATGTATTTTGACATATAATGCATATATGGAGTATAACTTCCCACTCTTCTGATTGTACATAATGTAGAATTACATTGGTTGTGTAATCATATATGTACATAGGAAAGTAATGTCTGATTCATTCTACTATCTTATGACGTGTATTTTATATGGACTAACAATTCTATATACAATTCATTGTTTCAGGGTTATGAAAGAATTTATAATGAAATTCCGGACATTAATCTGGATGTCCCACATTCATACTCTGTGCTTGAGAGATTTGTAGAAGAATGTTTTCAGGCAGGAATTATTTCCAAACAACTAAGAGATCTTTGTCCTTCAAGGTACTTTATTTAAATACTACTATCTCAATATAAAATCCTGGATGAGGTACTTGGGAAAGTTAAGCTAAGAGTTTTATGTCATTACAGCTCTTTCAGAAAAATAATGGTATCTTCTTAAGTGACTGAAGAGCAAGAACCATATATTTTGAGTTTATAGAGAAACAAGGGTAAAGTTTATTTTGCCTCCTTGTAAATCTGTACAAGACTACTTCATGAAGTCCCAGTATATTTGAAGCAGACTAATTTTGTGGAGCAGTTCTGTGTTGTACTAGGTTCTAAGTAGTTTAAATGTTATTTGAGCAGGTATCACCACCTACAAGAGAGAAAATTGAGGCTTATGGAAGTGTATCGTACCTTTTCTAAGGTCACATGACTAGTACAGGGTAAAGGCACAAGGATGAATTCAGATGTTTTCAGGCTCCAAAGATTTAGGCTCTTTTTAATACTGTGTAGCTTCCTTTGCTTTTTTATATGATGGAGAACTGTAGTTAATTATTAGAAAGTATGTTCATGGGCACACATGCAAGTATGTATGTGTGTGTGTAGGGGGTGTTTTTCTTTGGAGGTAATTCTAGTAAGATGTAATTTGAATTAGGGTTTTTTGTTAAAGTTAATGAAACTTATAGTAAGCATAAACATTTAGTAATAGACTTGCTTGCATTTTACACATTTTTTTGTAATTGTTTAATCTGAAAAAATTTCTGAATTTTTGATATTTAAGTGAATTGTGAAAATTGTACCTTAAAAGATATTTCCTGTTATGGTCGTTTGCTGTAGAAAATTAAGAAGCCATTACAAGAAAAGGAAATGATGAAAGTTTATTTTTTTGGGTATTGGGAATTGAACTCAGGGGCACTGGACCACTGAGCCATATCCCCAGCCCTAGTTTGTGTTTTATTTAGAGACAGGGTCTCACTGAGTTGCTTAGTGCCTTGCTATTGAGACTGGCTTTAAATTTGGGATCCTCCTGCCTCAGCCTCCCAAGCCGCTGGGATTACAGGCATGCACCACTGTGCCCAGTGAAAGATTCAGTTTAATGGCTTTACAGAAAAGTTTGGAAATACAGACCTTTGTTTACGATGGCATCATTTATAAATGTACTGACATGCCAAATGTTATGCATCAGTAAAATCACTCAACTTTGGCAAGATTTCTTGCTGTTGACTTTATTTCCTGCCTAGATCTCAACATGTAGTCTAAAGCCTTTATGTTCAATAAAATGTGGCTGGTTTCCACTTAGCCACTTAAGTGTGAAAAGGGGTCAATACCTTCACACTGTTTTAAGTTTTTCAGCTTGTTTAAAAATAGTAATTTCTATTATGGCTTTACTCTGAGGGTCTTTTGAGGAGATACCTAAATTTTCAGGGTATACCCAACAACTTCGACTTTTGTCCTCTTAATCCTTTTGCTTATTTGGGTTAAGTGCACATTTGTAATGGTCTTGCATGTTTGTGCGTGTTAGTTGGAGTCAGAGAGTAAGGGCTAATTCTTCATAAGTTCTATTTTCCACTTACTGCTGGTTGCTGGCTAGCTGTTCCTTCTGGACTATTACTATTACCTGTAGCTAGAGTGTGGTTATATTATTGGAAAGGGCTTCTTGAGTTTGAAATGGAAGAATCCCAAAATGAGGCACAAGCTAGAATTGACTGGATTGATCGGTTTTTCCACATTCAGGTTATGGGTTTTCTAGAGTTGAGAAAAAGTTCAAAAAATTTTTTAAGTTACAATGGATAGTTTGGTAGGTTCCGTATTTCCAGTATGTGTACTTCTCATATTAGTGTTTCCTGTTTGGTTCAGTTTAGCTTTCATAATGTAGCAGAAATAAACATTCTAAATAGAATGATTGTCTTAGTTTTCTATTTTAACTTTTTTAAAAACATAACTCGTTAGATAATAAAACTTATTTCAGTAAATAAGCTTTTAAACAAAACTACTCAGATTTTGCTGTTCATTTGATATTTTATGCTAAGATGTGTAGCAGGGGCAAAAGAGTCTTTCAAAACAAGACACACTGACCTTTTTATAAAAAATAAAACCCTTCAAAGGTTCTATTTTGTTTTCATTAAATATAGTCAGAGTTTGCCTTTCATTTTTGTTTTTTTCATTACAGGGGCAGAAAGCGTTTTGTAAGTGAAGGAGATGGAGGTCGCCTTAAACCAGAGAGCTACTGAATATAAGAACGTATAAGAACTCTTGCAGTCTTAGATGTTATAAAAATATATATATCTGAATTGTAAGAGTTGTTAGGTTTTTTTTTTTTTTTTTTTAAGCACTTGTTTTGGGTACAAGGCATTTCTTTTCTGAAATTTTATAAACTTACATTTAAGGGGAATTTTTAAAGGAAGTGTTTTTTTTTTTTAATTTTTGAGGTGATAAAGGAGGGACAGAAAAATATCCACTTATGTGGAATATTCTAATAAGCTACTTTTTGTAAGTGCCATGTTTATGACCTAATCATTCCAAGTTTTGCATTGATGTCTGACTGCCACTCCTCTCTTTCAAGGACAGTGTTTTTTGTAGTAAAATCACTGGTTTATACAAAGCTTTATTTAGGGGGCAAAGTTAAGCTGCTAAAACCCCATGTTGGCTGCTGCTGTTGAAATACTGTGCTTTGGGAGTTTAAAAAAAAGTTATTTGTTTTAAAGAATTTTTTAAAAATGAGTTAGTCATGAGACTTATTCATCTTTCCAGGGAACATACTGATTGGTCTTAAAGACTAGATAGTTAAGTAAATGGTGGCTGGAACATCTATTTTTCTACAAAACTGGAAAAACAATCCTAGTTCTACAAGAATGTACAACAAAATAAAACATGTGAAGCAGTGTTGATTCTTTATTGGGAGTAGATTTATTTTTGGTCTTTAAAAAACCTTTTTAATTTCTTGCCTATCCCTGAGTTTGATCCTCAGCATGGCAAAACAAACACAAAACCCTTCCTAATTTCATACAGCAAATGTTAAATTACACAAGGATGTACATTTGGACCTAGGGAATTTAAGCTGTGTTCTTCACAAACGTTTTAAACATTTAAGTCAAAAGTATAATACTTTTAAGATTGTAATGGGGAAAAATGCATGCATACTTTTTTTTATCTAATCTACAGCTTAATGAAATTTAATGTGTGTATACACACACACACAACAAAAATGGTATGCTTACACAAAATTCTTCTCCAATGACTGAAAGCGTTACATTTACCCAGTGTTTAAAAAAAATACTAGCTGCCCATAATTATCTAAAAAATGATCACATTTCTTTTACAGAGCCTAATTACTCAGCAAGGCCTCAATGTCTACAGTAATTTTAAATTGCCTGTTGACTGCAGCAAACCAAGGGTTTTTTAAAAAATAATAATTTACCACGGTATTCTTAGCAATATATTAAAGTTTTAGGTACAACTTTTTACCTCATGTCTTTCAAACCCATATTACTCAGGCTTATATAATTATAAGCAGTTTCAGGTTTTTAATTGTGTTTTGTACCTGGATGATAAAAGTAGTCATGTAATTCTTTAGTCCTTAAAATTAGTATAATGAGGGCTGGGGCTGTGGCTCAGTGGTAGAGCGCTTGCCTCGCATGCGTGAGGCACTGGGTTTGATCCTCAGCACCACATAAAAAGATATTGCATCCATCTACAACCAAAAAAAAAAAAAAATTAGTATAATGAAAAGCCTAGCTGATTACAGAATAGGTGAAGAAACCAGTTTTGTTATGGTAGGATCATTATTGGTCAGGCTGGATAGTATTAAACATGATTTAAAACATTGGTCAAAACATTTTCAAATTAGGTAATGTATAAGCCCAAAATAAATACTTTGAGATTAGAAGGTATCTTCAAATTGAGGTATTTAATAAACATGTAAAAATCCTTTGTATATAAAAGTTACAATTAATCACCTGTGCCTGTAAATAAAAAATCCATAGCAGTAAGAATGAACAATTTGCAATTCTAAAAACATAAGTAAAAGAACATTCTGTATGATCTGATTTAAAGTTTTAACTGCTTGTGGTCAACACAAACCACTGTTGATCCACAAGTTTTACCAAATCTTGGGAATTTTATTTTCATTTATATAAATATGAATGTCACCAGTTTTATTAAATATTACTTTCAGCATACAGATGAATATTTTCTAGTTATTAAGTGGTAGGTAGGTAAGGTAGAGTGTTCCCTATGGTAAATTCTCATCAATGGGTTATTTGCTGCTGTGTTCTTTTTCTGCCATTTCTTGTTGGCGAATTGTATCCTGCGCTGCTTGCTGCATTTTTTCCAGTTTTTCCAGAGTCAGAGATTTTAAGGGCAAAAGTTTGGGTTTACACAGCACCATTGTGGTTACATCTTCCACAGACAACTGCCCTAAATTTAACAAGAAATAAGAATTAATTTGAGGAAAATAATCCAGTTGTTAGGAGGTTTGGATTTGCAGCTACAATGAAGAGCTAAAAACTTGTCAATGAAAAACCCTGCTCTTAGACTCTGTTTTGCTTGTGACCAGAAAGATAAGTCTATTCTATAAGCAACATTTAAGATTGGGGTGTGAGGAAGACAAGTTTTGAACTTTGTATGTAAGGTTCTAAGTTACCATAAAATATACCTTTTTGTGTGAGATGTTTAATTTGAAGTACAATTTGGAAGAATATATACACAATGCACAAAAATGTACCGAAGCATGGTATTAATTTTAAATATTCAAATTACTTCATTTTTAACTTCAATCTTAAGCTTTTCTTACTACTGCTTGATTTAGGTTTCTTTCCCCCACTTGCAGACCTTATTTATGGTGGATTCCATTAAGTTATTACTTTCACTGAAAACTTCATATGTCTGAGAATCTGCTTCATTTTTTTGTCTGTTTACTGGGAAAAGTGAATTCCTTTTACAGCCTACTCATGAAGAAAGCATATATAAAGGGGATAGTAAATGAGATATAAAGAACACAATAGTTGGCAAGTGTTTAGATATTAACACTGCCAAGTAGCATTATCACCTTCTAGGTCTCTATAATATTCTATGACTTAAGTAACTGATGCAGATACCTTGTTTTGGAAGAACTTCCCGGAACATTGACTTCATTTCTGCCATATCTGAATTGTGGCATACAGTAAGTGTTTTCCTTCAATGAGAAATCAATTATTAATATTATTCAAAAATATATTCCCAATATATTACTTAAAACATTTCCATTGTAGTTTAAAGAGTAAAATCACAATTTCTATAGAATGTGGACTTCCCTCTTCTTGCATAATTTTTCCATTTTCTCTGGTTCTTTCATTCAAACAAGGTTAAGATAGTTTATAGAAGCATCTAGATCTTGTCAGTGGTGGTGGTAATTGGAAGGCTAAGTATTTGAAATTTTCCTTTGGTAGGGAAACACTGGTAGAGCTTTTTTTTTTTAGATTAAGGTGATTAATAAATAGCTGAGGAAAAGGCACTTATATGCAGCCATCTTGATTTAATGACAGCCTCTCCCCTGAATGGAGACAGACAAAAAACATTACCAGTAATTGAAAGGTGGATGAGTCAGGTAGGTAAGTAGGAAAAGAAGGAAGTGTAGGAGTAGGCGAACCGTTTCCTAACATTCCCACTTTTCCCAGCAGTTAACAGCTGGTTTTTACTTCTAAACCCTTTGCAAACAAAAGTATCCTAAGGATGTTACTACATACATAAATGAGATATATTCAGTTTACTCTGTTCTTCTAATATAGGTTTACTACGTGCTCAGGTACCAGTCTGAATATAGTTATGAATATCCAGCATACCTGGCAAGTGTGGCCAATAACATTTGCTCCAAATGTTACATTCTACCTTATGTTCAAGGTGTTCTGGATAAGTTGTAGAAAGATCCCTTTCCAAACACAAATGCTTTTCCAGACAGTCTCACCCTTTTAGTGCTGTTTCACCATACTGATGTAATCTTTCATCTTTCACAACATCACTACTACAGGAGAAAGATTTATTATTTATAAAGTGGTGATGCTGGCTTGATGCCTGTCTTTTCCACCCACTGTAAATTATAATCAAGTGAACTGCTTCTGGTCTTTTGTCATTCTTGCTCCACTACTTTGACGTGCCTAATAAAAGCTTCCCACTCTCCATCCTACCAAGCTTCTCTTGTTCAAACTATTATTCTGGAATAAAGTTCCCAAGGAGCCTCTATCTGCTTTCAGGAACTGTGTCACCAAACTTTACCCTATACTACTATTATTAGGGAGAGAAGATGAAGTAGGAAATGGGCATAGGCCTGGAATAAAGCAACTCATCACTAAATGGAATGTGAGGTAAATATGCAATTTCCTTAGGATGTACAGCTTCTACATTAGTTTTCTTGTTATTTAGGCTTTTTAGTGATACCTAATGATCACTATCTTTTTTTGGTCCAGCAGACTCCCAATCAGCTTTGAATATAGCTATCAAAAACACCACCTAGCCTCTCCAGTAAGACATCACAATGAAAATATTAGGCTCTTATCTGGCACAAATCTGACATGATATACTACTAAAAAGGATAGACATTACAGATACTGATCAAGGTGAAGTAAATACATAGCAGCTAAATATATTTGTCACCAAAATGCTAAAATGGTAAACAGATACTTAAAATCTTAATTGTTTTATGTAGTGAGCAACTCCTACTCAGAATTAAATCACTATGATGTTTTCTCTTAGTCTATGCCTCTTTCACATCCAAAATCTGGCCTGAAGAAAAAACAATGAAACTTGGTGCTCTACCAAACCTCAGTTCTCAGTTTGACTAAGCTGCCATTGTTAATGGAAAGGGTGTGGGCCAAATGACTGGCAGGGAGTGGGCTGGGACTGGTGTAGGGAAGCTCAGTGCCATCACTTGCCTAGGTGGTTTCTATGAGGGATGATTCTTGTTCCTAGACCCCCTTAGGCATTGGCATGAGAGAAGCAGGAAGGGAAGGGCTAAAATAAGCAAGGTGGTGTTTGGATGGCCAGCGCTGGCTGGGCTATACCATTTTCATAATTAATTCCTCTAGGAATCCAGAGTAGGAAGAACCATTTATTTCCTTCTCCTAGGTGGCCTGCTATTAGCCAAACATGGGTGTTTTGTCTGGTATGGTATGTTTGAAGGAGTTGTAGCTTCTCCTGAGAGTACTTTTCTCAGTGGTCATGTGACATGGATATAAAACCAGGGACAGATGATCAAAGGAGAAACATAACAGTGATGGCTGAAATTATGTCTATCATACAACTACAGTGGTCATTCAGTTAAATAAATATGAGTGCCTACCATATGCCAGGCACATGTTTTGTTAATCAGTGAACAAAACAGAAAAAAGCAAAAGCCTTTGCTCTTTTGGAGCTTACAGCCTTGAGTAAGGCAGGAGAAGCAACAGAATACTATATGACTGTATTTGCTATTTGAAAAAATATTTTGAAGGGATTTAGAAATGGTGGGGGAGGTTATTTCAATAGGAAAATCAATGGTCTCATTAAGAAGGTGACCCTTTAGCAAAGACTGCGTTTGTGGGTGCGAGTGCATGTATGTATTGTGTCTTAAAATTGCAAAAAGTCAAAAGTCTGACAGTATCCACAATGAGGGAAAGTATGGGGATGTGGGTACTCTGTTGTAACAATTTTTCTAGAGGGATATTTTGTGTATCTACTAAAAGTAAACATACAAATTTTCGGAACCAAACTTTCTACTTCTAGTAATCAGTCCCAAAGAAATAACACAAGGGGTTGGGGTTGTGGCTCAGTGGTAGAGCACTCGCCTACCACAGGTGAGGCACTGGGTTCGATCCTCAGCACCACATACAAATAAATAAAAATAAAGTTATAAAAAAAAATTTAAAAAAAAGAACACAAGTGTACAAAGGTAATAAGCATGTTCATTAAAGCATTACACTAAATAGGAAAATGTTGAGCAACAGATGAACCTACATGTTCACTAATAGGTCAAAGGTTAAATAAATTATGGAACATCTGTAGAATGGAATACTATGCCAGAGGTTGTCAAGGCATCATCTAGGAGAAAACATTAAGTTGCAGAAGTAAATTTATTCTTACACTAATGGAACCTCAATTTTAATGCTCATAAAATGCAGTGTCGATTCATCACCTTTTGAGGTTCTTGGTCTGGGTAATTGGAAAACACTGCTTCCTTTCCTCCCATACTTTAATTTTGTCGTTTCTCCTAGAGATAACAGTTCTGATGGCCCATGCATTGCAAAAAGTATGCAAACCTATCATAGCTAATTAGGCTGGATGTCTAAAACCTTCAGAGAAACTTGGAGGAAAACCAAATGTTTGTCATGAAATATTTTGCTGTTTCAGGAGAACTGGAAGACATGTCTAGGAAGGATAACTACTTCAAAATCAATCATACATCTAGACAGCTTAAAAATCTCTGGGTGATATAGTTTGATATCAAACTAAATTATGAGTGTAAGACCAGAAAGTATCCTGAATTTTTAGGAATACATACCAAGAGTTCTTTTTTCAAAGTTTTTTCTTTGTGGTACTGGGGATTGACCCAGGGGCAATCTATCACTGAGCTATAATTCTAGCCCTTTTTATATTTTTGTGAGAGGGTCTTGTCAAGTTGCCCAGGATGGCCTTGAACTTGCAATCCTCCTGCCTTAGCCTCTGAGTTGCTGGGATTATAGGCATGGGCCACTGTGCCCAACAATGGTCCTCAAATTTTCTATTGCATACTTCTGAAGAGATTTTGAAGAACTAGGTATTTTACATATTTCTAAACTGACATAAAATTTTTGTGAGTTTAATTATAAAGGATATAATTTTTAGCATATTTAAAAACATCTTAAAAATATTCAATAGCTATAATTAATAAAAAAAGCTTTTTAGTAAGAAATTTTGTATTATCCTTTATATCCCTAGACCTTTTTCCATTTCAACTTTAACATTTTCATGCTTGATATTTTAATAATCACCCTTCTTTGTTGGAAAAATGTTTATAAATTTAAAATAGAACCTGCCTCTCTGTATTACTAGAGTTATAATGTTCACTTTGGTCTGTTTGGCTTCTAATAGATTTTTACCCCCTGAGTATTTCATCATAGTAAAATTTCTACATAGGGTTAAAAAGAAGCCTTTTCTTGGTGACACAATCTTTGATGATTGTGAAAGGGGAGAATGAGAAATAAGATTAATCATGTGGGTTTATCCATAGGCCCATTTTATCACAGAATTCATTATCAGCAAAGACTAAATAAACATGCAAGTTTAGGATCTGGAAATTGATTACCCATAATTGCTTACCTCCATTCCCCTCTTCAGACATCTTGAAGGCTTTGTGAACCCTTCTATAAATATTGCTGATCTATACAATAAATCACCTCATGTTTCTTAAGAGATGTTAATGGACTTTTCTGAGAAGATTTCATAGTTTGAGAGACTTGGGAAGGAAAAAGAACTTTCTTTTTAGTAGCAGGACTTTCTAGAAATTACTGTGATTAATCTCCAACGGGAGCATTGAATATCATTTTGTATCATTTCTAAAACTTATTTGATCCTGGAATCCTTCAAAAGTGCTTTTATGGGACCAATATTCATTAAAACACATTTTATAATGTCATTTTCATTGTTTTATGTCTAATAAGATGCAATAGATTAAGCAAATTTAAGGAGAATGCCAGTATTCACAAATAACTAATTTTGAAATTAGTAAAGGCTACGTTCTGAATGTAATTTGTTAAGAAGACTAGTAAGTGAAAAGTTTAGACCACCTTGGACAAAGCTCTCATTTAAAGGAATCATTTAAATTTCTTAGAAAATCTTTTTTGCACAGTTTTGGGGATTTGGCAAAAATGACAACTCTTCTTGTCTCATATCACAAGGAATTTCTTAAGTGGGGACTTCTGTGATTTAAGTTTAATCTTTTGGGCCAAAATGTTAATAATGCTTATTTGTGGGCTTTATTTCTATTTTCTTACATTACCATATCTTATTAATATAAGGTTAAGAACAAAATTTAAGTATTTACATGGAAAGCCATTTTATACTGAAATTAAGTCTAGATCAGACTAAGACGTAGTCTCCAGGTTTGAGAATCTTGGAGCCGGAGATGAGGGGAGAAGAAAAAGGCACATCAATAGCCAAAATACAATATAATATAAAAGTTCTACACTTAGAAGTCTATGTAAAAATGCTATGGCAACATAAATGGGGAGCAACTGTGTAAGGCAGAGATGATTAGGGAGCAATTTCAGGTGCAGGTAACAGATGCTGCACAGACATGAAGAGGAGCAACCCGAAGCCCAGGGTGTATTATGGGCATGGAGGCAAGTAATGCTAAAAAAGTTACTTTCAACCAGTCTAGAAAACCAAATCATAACTAAATTGATTTTGAAAGAAATAAGGAGAGTCACTGAAATATTTTAAAGATGAGAATAGATCCAGAAGTTTTACACACAATAGATTCTCATTTGGCAACTATCTTCATAAAAACAAAAGTAATAATAACAGGACCTTTCAGACTGTGAAGACCAAGATTTATAATTTTGTTATGAAAAAGTTGACTCATGTCATGTCTTGGATTTGAATCTTGTGGACCTATACGAGAGATGAACTCTAAACAGAAACTTTCATTAAGCTCTTATTTGTACACCCATTACTTCTTTGGAAAGAACAGTTTTTAGCTTTTGTTCAAGAATGTATGGATCTCCAAAGTGGTCACAAATTGTTAAGTTTATAGACTAAAATTAATGCTGTACCTTGTATTCTATTTGGAATTGAACAGTGGGTAGTAAAGATTGGAGTACTAAAGGATGCTGGTTAGTTGATAAAGGAATTATTCTTTCAGAGTAAAAAACTAATAAATGTAACACAAGAAAAGGAATTTGGGACTATAAGTGCCTATCCAAACAGAATTTTCTCTGTCAACAAACACTTACTACAGCTAAATGAGGGAGCCACAGTGAATAAGAACCAGTTCCTCTCCTTGAGGAAGTTGGGGGAGGCTAGTTGGGGAACATGAAAAATAACTATATATGAACACAATAACTATATATGAACACAATATGCTTTAATAAAAGCATGCCCATAATCCCAGCTATTTAGAAAGCTGAAGCAGAAGGATCTTGAGTTCTAGGCCAGTCTGGACAACATAGCATGACCCCACTCAAAAATAGAAGCTAAAACAACAAACAGTAACAAAATACTTGGCCCAGGTTAGGGGACAGTGAGTGGTCTCTGAAGAATTACTGCAACATTAGAACTATTATCAGAGAGTTTAGTAGGTAGAGAAGGGGATATATAACAAGGTGAGGGTGCAAAGTTTTAGGGAAATGTCTATAGAGTACAGCATGCATACAGTAAGCATCAGGTACTGTGATGGGACTAAATAAATGGAGGCCTTTAACACCATGCCTTTGAATTTGGACTTTATATCCTACAGATGGAAGATAGCTAATTGGATTGCTCTAAGTAGTCTGTGACGTATTTTGGGAGACATATTCTATACAAAATAAAGGAAAACCCACAAGAGATGGTAAAGGCAAGATCAATAAGGAAGCTTTACCTATCTACCTAAGACGACGAATTTATGAACTAAATCAGTGATAACAGGCATTAAAAAGAGAAGATGTAAGAGGTACTCAAAGGTACAAGTTGAGATTCAGATGTCCTCCACTTTGCCACCCACCACTCCCTTCAACCCCTTTTGGGTGATAAGGAAATGATCAAGGATGACTGAGATGTTACTTTTATGTCTTAACATGATTAAGTGGACAGTGCAGGTTCAAGTTGGGAATATAGGGGAGAAGAAAGTTTGGAAGGAAGGATAAATACCATGAATTAACTTTAGACTCACTGAGTGTGGAAGTCTAATAGGAAAGTAAAAAGGACTAAGGTCCAGAGTCAATGACACAGTAGAATAAGCTGCATAAATAGACTTATTCACCCAAGAAGGATGTAGAAAGATCGTGGGAGGTGGGGTTAGTGGTAAAGAGAGACAATAGTGTGGCAGTTGAGAAAAGTCAGATTAGTCACTTAAATTAGTTAATTTTATGTCTTAATGTTACCTGTAAAATAAAAGCTTGTAACGGCATCAACTTGAGAAAGCGTATTGGAAATATAATTCGTATAAAGCCATTACATCAGCCTGTGCCATTTGATGAGAGCTCAATGAATGCCAACAATTCTTACTGTGTTTATATCACTACAATGTTGTCATAAGATTAGATTCTCGTAAAAAATGTCTATTAACATGTATTATTATGGAGGCTTATCACGAAAATAGAATAAAGAAAAATCTTCAGTTAAGCAAGAGCACTTTAGAATTCTCTACTCATTCTCTCTACAGGCATAAATTTTCCTAAAATGTATTTTAAAGCACATTCATCATTTACCTTACGTTTTTTCCTGCAGTCTTGCTTAGTGGCTCTTAAATTTTAGTTTGCTTAATAATAGCAATAATGGCACAGTGTTTGTGAAAGTCATGTACTTAACCATGTGGACATTTTAAGGGACATTCTATAGTAATCTTAAAATAACTCTTATTGCCTAAAAGGTGGTTTTAGAATTGAATAACCCATACTCCTACCTGTCTCCCAGAGTACCCCTCTATACATATACAAAAATTATTACACCTAGCTAGGTGCGGTGGCTCAAGCCTGTTATCCCAGAACTTAGGGAGGCTTAGACAGGAGAATCGCGAGTTCAAAGCCAGCCTCAGCAATGGAGAGGTGCTAAGTAACTCAGTGAGACCCTATCTCTACATAAAACACAAAATAGGGCTGGGGATGTGGCTCAGTGGTCCAGTGCCCCTGAGTTCAATCCCCAGTACCAAAAAAAAAAAAAAAAAAAAAAAAAAAATTATTACACTTAACGGATTAAGGCCTAAGAAAAGTTATCTTGTCTAATATCTCATAATTAGCAAGTGGAGAAACAGAATTTGATCTTGTATGGCCCTTACTCCAAAGTCTAATTCCTTTTCAGTTCTATGTTGCATCTGAAGAATGACCTGGAGACTCCAAATTTTTTATTTTTTTATTTTTTTTATTTATTTTTTTTGGTGGTACTGGGGATTGAACTCAGGGGCACTCGACCACTGAGCCACATCCCCAGCCCTATTTTGTGTTTTATGTAGAGACAGGGTCTCACTGAGTTGCTTAGCGCCTCGCCGTTGCTGAGGCTGGCTTTGAATTCACGATTCTCCTGTCTCAGCCTCCCTAAGTGCTGGGATTACAGGCTTGAGCCACCGCGCCTGGCTCTCCAAATATTTTAGTGTGGAGATCCACCAAAGGAAAATCAACATTTAAGAAGTTACAAACATTTCTTCATATATTTGTTTATTGATTGTATATCTTCTTCTGAGAGGTTTCTATTCAGTTCCTTATCCCATTTAGTGATTGGGTAGTTTGTTTTTTTGATGTTAAGTTTTTTGAGTTCTTTATATGTCCTGGAGATCAGTACTCTGATGTGCGTGTAGCAAAAATTTGCTCCCAGAATGTAGGCTCTCTGTTCACCTCATTGATAGTTTCTTTTGCTGAGAAGAAGCTTTTTAGTTTAAGTCCATCCCATTTATTGATTCTTGCTGTTATTTCTTGTGCTTTTGGAGTCTTGTTAAGGAATTCGGGGCCTAATCCAATGTGATGAAGATTTGGACCTACTTTCTCCTCAATTAGACGCAGGGTCTCTGGTCTAATTCCTAGGTCTTTGATCCGCTTTGAGTTGAGTTTGGTGCATGGTGAGAGATAGGGGTTTAGTTTCATTTAAATGTTCAACATCTCTAGTCGTTAGAGAAATGCAAATCAAAACTACTCTCAGATTTCATCTCACCCCAGTCAGAATGGCAGCTATCCAAAATACCAGCAACAATAAGTGCTGGCAAGAATGCGGTGAAAAAGGCACACTCAAACACTGCTGGTGGGACTGCAAATTGGTGCAACCAATCTGGAAAGCAGTATAGAGATTCCTTAAAAAACTTGGAATGGAACCACAATTTCATCCAGCTATTCCACTCCTTGGCCTATACCCTAAAAATTTAAAAACAGCATACTACAGTGGCACAGCCACTTCAATGTTTACAGCAGCACAATTCACAGTTGCAAAACTGTGGAAGCAACCCAGATATCCTTCAATAGATGAATGGATAAAGAAACTGTGGTACATATACACAATGGAATATTACTCAGCAATAAAAGAGAATAAAATTATGGCATTTGCAGGTAAATGGATGGAATTGGAGAACATTATGCTAAGTGAAGTAAGCCAATCCCAAAAAACCAAATGCTGAATGGTCTCTCTGATTAGTGGATGCTGATACATAAGGGAGGTGGGAATGGGGAACATAGGAGAAATGGAGGAACTCTGGATGGGGCAGGGGAGGAGGGGGGAGGGAAAAGGGAAGGGGTGTAGTAATGATGGTTGAATGAGATGGTCATCACTACCCTAGGTGCAGGTATGAAGACACAAATGGTGTGACTCTATCTGGTTTGCAACCAGAGAAATGGAAACATTGAGCTCTATATATGTACTATGACTTGAAATGCATTTAAATAAATGAATAAAAAAAAGTTACAAAGATAATAGGACAGTAGATGAATAGAAGCCAATGAAGTCTGACGTAACATATACTCTTCAATATCTACTGGATTGTACAATTATAAAGCTATTAATGACCTTTACAAAGAAGGATGAAAATAAAATATATGTGTCAAACAGTAAATCTTAGGAACAAGGTAGATTAAAAAAAATAAGTGCAGCATATTGACTAAAGAACAATTTTTTCCCTTTGGGAATGTAACAATGAGACCCTAGGTCTAACCAACATGTGGGAAAGGATATCCTAGTTCAGTAAGCATGTGCTCTCAAATTCTTAAGTCCTCACCCTCACTACAGCTTTGACACTTGACTTTGCAACTACAGTAAATATAGAGCCACTACAATATATTATATGCCAAACTATCTAATTTTTAAATTAGTGGGCACTGATTTTTTTTTTTTTGAGGTGGTGGGTGGGTCTGGCTATGGTTGCTCAGGTTGCTACTGAACTCCTCATTTCAAGCAAATCTCTTGGCTAAGCCTTCCAAATAGCTAGAATTACAGGCACAAACCACTGTGCCTGGCCTAGTGGGCACTGAGAAACAAAAATATAATCTCTGAGAACTAAAGGAGGCACCAGAGCAACACTATTTATATAAAACACATTAAAGGAATTTTTCTCTTGTGAATATTTATTGTTAGCTCCTTTAAAGTAAATTCAATCTTCTTAGTGCAGGTTGTGAGTAGGCATATCAGGAATGGTAGGAATAACAACAGAAAAACTTTTGTCTTATACAAGACTTAAGGTTGACTGACAAATGAATTTGCAAAAGCATAGCAGATTTTTAGATATAAACTGAGGAAAAGGTGAAACGGGGAGCCCAGAATGAACACTTTTCAGCAGACACAAAGTAGTAACACTCAAGCAACTGCCCACATGCTAACAGAGTGCTTAATATGGATTGATAATGTTCATCTGGAGATGCCAAGTAACATCATATGTCATACAGTTGGAGTCTATAGTATTTTATTTTTCTTTGCTGTCTGGCATCTGCTGGTAGAAAATGTTACAACATGCTCAATTTGGTTAATTAATTCAGACTCATGTGAATAAAATGTGTGGTGTCTAGTGTCTGAAATACGTCTAGGCCTCAGAATGGGAACCGTTTTGGGTGAATCTGGATAATGCTATTGGCTCTGGTATACTCCAGTAGCAGACAATACCATAAAGTTAGTAAAACATGACTTTTCCTACTTAATACAAAAAATGCCTTTTTCTAATGATGTCTCCTACTTCAAAATTCAGTACTAGATAGAGGTCTTAAAAATACTAGCTATTAATCTTTAGAAAAAGTATTTGCTTAGTACTTGAGATAGCTGTTTCAATATGTAAGCAAAGAGAACTGTTTGATACTTTATACATTGTTTTTCAAAGCCTGTTCCTTAAATCATCTGTATCAAAATCCCTTGGATTATTATTAAAATATAGATTTTTCTCAAGCCCTCCAGAAATCAAAATTACTGAATCAGAATCTTTGATTTTTAATTAAGTTCTCCACATTAAACTTGGAGAACTATCTTAGATTTATTCATTTACTCACAAAATATTTAATGCCTACTATGTGCCCAAATTGGACTGCTTTAGAAGTTACTAATAACTACCATACTCTGACCACATTCCATGTGCTGTATACCGAGCTAACATACTTTACATGTGTTTGAATTAACTCTGTTCAACAATATAAGAGGTTTCAAGGCTCTATTTTATAGATAATAAAGAGAATGAGTAAACTGTCTAGGGTTACTCAGCCAGTAAATATAATCCTGTTCCTGAAACCCAGGTTCGATTCTAAATTATCTCTATAGTCTTAATTGGTATATTATTTTGTCTTTCTTGAATCCAGAGTCATCTAAAATTTTATTATATAGCTGGGCATGATGACATGTGCCTGTAATCCCAGCTACTTGGGAAGCTGAGGCAGAAGGACTGCTTCAGTCCTGGAGTTTAAGACCAGCCAAGGCAAAATAGTGAGCACTGTCTCAAAAAAACAAAACAAACATTTTTCATAGTCCCACATAAACAGATTTCCTTCCACCTAAAGAAAGCAACTGATCAAGTGCATTATTTAAATTTCAATTATGATAGCTAAGAACATTCTACATTAATCTAAGGGATTTTGCCTTCCCAGATCATTTTCTTGTGCTTTAGTGCATTTTCTTCCTTTTACTTATCTTTCATGATGATATACAAGTCTAGAGTAGGAGGAAAACACAAGCCTGACAGTCATGGGAGTTCTCTTCTTGTGATTATGAAGTAATTCCACTAATAACTCACTCTTCATTGGGTAGAATGTTCCTAATGAATCAAGTGCTAAGTATAATCTTGATGTTGCAATTTTTAATAGGCTCTGCTTAATAGTACCAAAAGCTATCACAAAAACACCAGGACCAATTAAAACTTGCAAGAGAATTTCAGGGGGAAAAGTAGTATTGCCTAAATTGGATTGTGGCCAGATAGGCAACAGTTGTCTTGATATCTGCAGTGATAACATCAAGATTCATCTGTATTTGAATTGCAGGGCCCACACACCTTTCAACAGCAGTCTGCAGGATGCCAGGAGTTGAAACTCATGGAACTATGCTGACATCAGTACACTGCTGCAGATTACAATGCATCAGCTCCAAGTAGAGGCAAAGTAGCAGCTTTTATTAAATGTAGGCAGTCTATATTGCCAGCTGAAAGCACTAACAAACTCATACACAGGAGGATTAAATGCCAAATTCTATGTGCTAAGTAGGATGGATTTAACTAGCAACTCATGACAATGGTATATGTAGTTACAGCTGAGAAAGTTTAATCATGATTGGAAAAGTATGAATACTGTCAGGTATTCCTGAAAAAAAAATGTTAAGTCTCTAGGTTAACTTCCAGTTTATAAGAAATAACAAAAAAAAGACCTCTTTTAAAAAACACTTTGGCTCAAACACTTCAAGAAGGAGAAGCATGGGAGTCAGTTCCAAATTAAGACTAAAGAGGGACAAACCAAATACAATGCACAAATCTTGATTGGATTCTGATTTTGGGAGACAGGAGATGAGAAGGTATAAAAGATATTGCATCTATTGGGGAAATTTGCACATAGATTATATTTTAAGTATTACAGAGTTATTAGTTTCCTTAGCTCTAATAATGATACTGTACTTTGCAGGATAACTACTTCAAAAATCTTAGGAAATTCATGTTGGAAATATTAGGGATGTCTACCTAACAATAAGTTCCTGCAACTTAGTTCCAAACAGTTAAGTGACAATAAAATAGTTTGTGAAGAGGGATGAAAATAAGTATGCCAAAATATTAATTATTGGACATAAGTGAAGGGTATATGAATGTTTATTATACATTCCTTTAGTTTTTAAATGTCTGAACATTTTTATGATAAAACATTTGGGAAAAATCATGCTGATAAGATTTCAAAGGGAAACCTAAGAGTAAGTTAAGTAGCAGGGACTATGCTGAATTTGTAATAAATTGAAAACTGATAAAACTTGGTTAGCAGTGTCTTGGGCATTCTGGAGACACCCAGTATATCCAATCATTCTCTAAGTATCAAAGTAATATATACTGGGTGAAATAATAGGCAGATGAATTTGACAAAACGATTCTTTTTGGGCAAAACATGGTAATGAAGCTAAAAACATAAGCAGCTGATACATAAAACATCATAGAAGGCAAAAAAAGTGCTAGATAAGCTCAGAGGAAATTACTTCCTGCTGGGAAGAATATGGAAACACATATTTAAAGTTAACAGAATCATGGATACTCAATCACAAAACTTTTTTGCTACAATGAGTAACCTCAGAAGAAACATGACTAGTTCATTTGGGCTGAAACATGAGTACTAAGAAGGGAGAAATTAGATAAAGAGGGCAGATTTGCACTCGTTGTCGATTAGCTAGGTATAATCAATTTTCAATTTACCTGAAAGTTCTGGTCGTTTTCTTGCTGTTTTAGCATCCAATCTGGTAATATCAAGATGTCAGAGTTCTTGACTGAAGCCTACGGAAGGAACTACATAATATAATGTCAAAATCTTGTAAAGAACCTTGTAATAGACATCATTTTACGAATATTCACAAGCATTAAGTTGTTTAACATACAGTAAAGTCACAGGATTAGGGCAGTATCTCCCTATCCAGAATTTCAATCAAAGTTTACAAAGAAACAAGAAAGATGAGACAAGAAAAATAAAGAAAAATTAGAAGGGGACAAGGGGCGAGGAAATAAGTCTTAGAGTTCTTGACCCGGTGCTGGGGGAAATCATCTTTTTTACAGCTGGGAGTGGAAAATGACTTCCTCTAGCTCCCGAATTTTTCACTCTCCAAAGATGAGGGAATGGAAGTACTATACTTAATAGAAAAGAGGGGGCGTGGTCAGGAGTTCAGTTTGTTCCAGCGTCCCCAGGCCGCGGCCCCGCTCTATCCTCCGCGCACTCACCCGGCTATGGCCCTCAGGGCCCGGGCGACTCCAGCTAGGCTAGGATGATCTGTCGAGCGGCCTTGCCCCAATGAGAGTCCCAGAGGGGCGGAGGGAGGGCGGGCCGCCGCTGGGCCAGCCGGAAAGAAAACCTTCTTCCAACGGAAGTGGCCCCGACACCCGCTTACCTTCTCAGTGTTCAACCTCCCAGGGACCATCCGACCCCAGCCATCCCTGTGGGTGGGGCCCGGGGACACCTCACCTTACAACTCCGGTCGAGAATAGGCACTGCTGGGGGCGTGGGCTCTGCCATGACCCTATTGGGAAGTGCTAAATGCAACTTCCGGACAGGCGAGGGATTTTCGGAGCCCTAAACTGTTGTCCACCTAGGTAAGTGACCGGACGTCTCAGCAAAATAAGGGCAAGGAAACTAAACGTAGTCTTGAGTGTGAATTTACTTGTCTAACACTGCCTGGTCACCTAGGGTCCCTCTTTGGGCCTACCTACAGAAGCATCCCTTCCCCGACGGTTCAGCTGTTGCCTGGGGTAACAGTGAGCTCAGACGAAGGAAAAATCTACGTCATACTGGAGACCGGAAGCCAGGACACTCCTGCTGCCATTGTCAATTATGGCTGCCTTAGCTTCAACAGTAACTTCCGGTTAGGAGTTGTCTTTCTACCCTGCCGGAGGCTTACTCAGTGGCGGGACTAGCCAGCGTCGCCCAGTGGGCGGGAGACGGCGTTTAGCTGCGGAGGAAAGGAAAAGGGCGGAGAGAGAGAAGCTGGCGCCAGTGCCTCACTCTGATTGGACAGTTTCACTGGTCCTGGCTCCTCCTGTTTTTCTTCTCTAGCGAGTGACTGGCCTGCGCCGGAGGGGTGGGGCGGGGCGGATGGAGCCAGAGTGTGTGGAGGGGCGGGGCGAGTGGGGGAGGGGCAGGCGGGGGGCGGCGGTTGGGCAGCGTCGCTCCTAAAGAGGAGGAGGAGGGAGGAAGGAGGCAAGCGAGGAGGATGGCGGAGACCTGGCTCCTGACGGTAACCCGGGGCCGCAGAGGAGGAGGGTGTCTGTTGGTCGGTTCTTCCTGCCTGCCTTCCTGTCCGTCGGGCGATCGGGCTGGCTGTCGGTAGGGGGTAGCCCTGCGCGCCCTGACAAGCGCTAGCCGGCGCAGCCGGGGCGAGGCCCGAGGGGACGGGGCCCTGGGAGGCGCCGCTGCCGCCGCCTTCCTGGATGCTGTCGCCGGGACTGTTGGGCCCTCGGAGCCGGCTCGCGTTCAGAGGCAGCAGCCTGGGGCCGAGAGCGAGGCGGTCGGCTTTGACAATGCCCCGGCCCGGCCTGCGGCGACGAGCGCGGCCGGGACAACACCAGGGCGAGGGCGAGCCGGCGCGAGGGCGCGGGCCGGGGGCGCCTGGCGGACAGTCCTGCTCCGCTGCGCTCCCCGGGCCACCGGGCCTGGGCTGCGGGCGTCTGGAGTCATGGATATGGTTGGCTGGGGCCTGGGCATAGTGGTGGGGATACGGAGTGAGGGTCTCTCCTCGCCCCCTCTCCAAAGCCCAAGGCGCTCGTGCGGTCTCCTCTCTCTGGAGGACCCTTCGGTGAAGAGTGGTGAATAGGGTTTGGGTGTGTTGCCAGGTGAAGCGAGTGGTAGCCTCTCAAACCGCCTTGTTCAACGTGCCTGATGGCAATCTCGCCGTGATAGGTTTTCGGGGGAGAGGAAAAGTAGTCTAACTCCAGCCCCCAGCCTCCGCCCCCGTTCCTAGCTCTTAACGCCAGAGGCTTCAGGGCAAAATAATTTTTTCCCCTAACCCCTCCGTATCCATTGTTTTGTATCAGCCCCTCCCCCCCATGCTTAGGTAGAAGAATAATGACTCCAAAGCATTAATTTGGCTTCTTTATCAGCGGAGGGTTTTGTTAATTGTGGAAGTATGGATTTACAAACAGGTGGAATGAATCGGGAGTTGGAAAGATGATGCTTTGTGTGTGTTTTTAATTCAGCTCTTGCAGTTGGTGATTTGATTTTCTTGACTGTTAGTTTGTATCATCATGGGGGTGTTGTGAATAAAAGAGGAAGCACTGTTTTGCAACCTACCTACCCCCAAAATATTTTCGAAGTCCCTGGGGATGCTGAAACCAAATTAGGTTGCCGATGTGGACTATTGCCTCCAGCATCTCTCTCGAGTCTGAGTTTACACCTTTGTAATCTTGTACTCTTCATAGATGTCAGGCAGTCTGATATCTACTTTGAGGGATTACTGTATCAAAAGTTTGTTGTTTTTCAGAAACCTAGAGTATACTTGTGTAACCAAGTGATTTTTTTTCCCCCCAAGTCATCAACACTGAAATAGTTTTCATGCTTAAAGGCCTCAGTTTATTGCAGTACTGATCTCCACCTTTACCTCTCCATGCACTTATAACTGTTACTATGTATTTGAAGAGACTTAACTGTTTACAATTTGTCACATTCAGTAAGTTTACACTTATAATTTGAATTTTTTTCAAATGTTGATTTTTTTTTTCTATGTGACAGTTAATAGTTTTTAGGCAAAAGGTACATAAATGACTTCTCCACGTTTGGAACTTAGACTGAACATGAAAGATCTTTTATACTTATTTGGATTTAAAGTATACTGTAAAATTTATTCATAATTATGATTATACATTTAAATAAATTTCAGACAAAAATAAAGGTTTTTGTCCAAGATTTGTAACTTTCAAATGGCTTAAATGTAACATAAAACTAACGTAAAATTACATTTCTTAATCTGTTTCAAGTTCTGGGCATGGTTTGTCTCTAAAGGGTACTACAGTTCCTAAGGTGCTTGTTTTAAAAAAACGTTTTTGTCAGTTGACATTTGTGATCTATCATTGTTAATATAATTTTCAAGTGTCTAAATTCTTCCCTTGATAGAAATTGTTATGGAGTAAACAGTGATGTTTAAAACATATAGTAATAGTTTAGAGCTGGGTTAATTTTTAGATTTTTAACAGTACTTCCAAAGATGGCTTCTGAATAGTTGTTTGGTATATTTTTTGTCTTGGTTTGCCTATATGGATTGTGGGGGGAGGGTGAATAAAATTGGAATGCTTTGTTCAACAGGTAGTTAAATTTTGGTCATGATTGTTAATATGCTAGATTAGCATTATTTGTTTTGTAATTTCATGTTTCTGGAAGTCTTGTGTTCATTAAACAGATTAAATTAGAACTTTTTCTTTTAAGTAAGAGACTTTTAGATCTAAACCTTGTTGTGTTTCTGACAAAAAAAAATAGTGTTCTGTATGTGTAGATACCAAGATGCATATTTTTGGAGGGTAAAAATTAAAGTCACTTGATTGTATAATTAATGTATCTTTGTATGAAAAAAGCATAAAATATTTGTTTAAAATAAAACAAGACAAAAACCCCAAACAATAAAAAAGCAACTAACCAAACAAAAGTTAACTGATAAAACCTTCAGTGAGTTCTGAGGTTTATGGCTTGGACTTGGTGCAAGAATTCTGGAATTTGCTTATAAAATATCAATTAAGAGGAAATTTAGACATTAAACAAATACTTTGACACTTCCTGATAAGACTGGTAGTAAATTGATAAATTTTGCTGTAGATGAATTAGATAGACATTGGCTGTAATTTAGCTGTAGAGATACATTAAGTACTTTTATGTGATACTCAGGAAATGAATCCTAAAAAATATTAAGTTGGTAAATATTGTTTATTGTTAGACTTAACTATATTTCATGCACTATATATTATGCATCAGAGGTAATTTAAGGCTAATAGACTAAGGACACTGCTATCCTTGTATCTCCTGTTTTAACTGCTTAGTCTTGTCTTCTAGATTGTTTCATTTACATGTTACACTATATCAAAGTTGTGCTCTGTGGATCTTTTTTCTCTGCTAATATAGTAGTTAAATTTTTGTATTTTCCTACTTCCTTTTCTAAACTTGACTTTTAAAATCCTGAAAAGTTTCATGGTTACAGATGACCTGTGGTATGCTTGAGTTGGGTATATTGTAGAATGTTGTGAAATGTGCTTGCTCATTAGTACAGGTTGAAGGGAAATGCATGTATCTGAAAAACTTACATTCTAAAATATATAACCATTATTTTAAAGTAAAATAGTGTTTGAGTATTTTCTCCTGATTCCCAGCTTTTTAGCACAACATCTTTAACTCAACAAAGTTCAAGCACATAAAAAGAATAGAGTCCATAAACTTTTGAGATATTGATAACGTATGTACTTCTTGTGAAAGTATACTGTTCCCATTATCAAGATTTAAAAGAAAACTAATTAGATTTCACACTTTGTCCCATTCCAACTCTGAAGATCATAACTGATTGCAAAAAGTCGTACATTCTGTAAAAGGTAAGGGTTCTTTTACAAGAAAGGATGAACATACTGCTCTAGCTAAAAAACATTACAGGAGACCTTAAAAGAGGGAGTAAATTGTCCCTATGTGAAATGAATCTGAAAGACTTTTATAAATTATTTTGGCAGTCTTTCTGTTCTCCACTACTAGGTAGAATCTTGTGATTTTAAGTAAGTAATTTAACAGCAGATAAAGATAAATTCTTTTTTCTAATGTCTTGAAGGTAACATGAAAACAGCTTGTTCTGACAAATGATTTCTAGAACTTGGAGATAATTTCATCACTTAGATTTGGGCTTTCTCAGTTTTCAGTTTTGTGTTGTACAAGACTTCTTTCTGCTTCCAAGATTGCCTTCATCTTACATTTAGTCTTTAATTTTTCAATTCCGTTCCATATCTTTTTTTTTAAACTACAGTTTCATATTCACTCATGTCATACAACTTCCACTGAATGCCATGTATGTCTCACCCTTGAGGATGCCAAGATAAATGTATCGTGTTTCTTACATTCAGTAAGTTCACAGTTTGTTGCATGAACTGGGCAAGTCAGTAGTCATGTGTTATACAGTGTGCAAGTGCTTTAACAGCAGTGTATATTGGCAAACTCAAGTGTGTTAAGATTTGGACTGCATGTATAACTGACAATGCTTACTGGAGGATAAGCCCTGGACTAACTATTGAGAGTAAACAGGTGAAGGACAGAAAGATGTTGAGGTCCATTTGGAAAATTGCAGGGGAGTAACTGGATCCCAGGAATATTTTAGGACCTGCAGTAGACTTTCATTGAAGGTTTATATTTTCAACAGTTATTTCTTGTCTTCCTAATTTAATTTGGACCTTGAACTGTGGACCTGTATTAATATTGAGATGATCTTTAAAATTTAGATCTTTCACCTAAGTGAATTTTTTCAACAATATTTTAATTAAATATGAGGAGAACATATCATCCCAACTAATGTGTGATAATTCTCAGGTTTAGAACTTGAGTAATGATGTTTCAATGATGTATCATAATATAGTTTTTAAAAAAATACAGCACATTAAGAGTGATATTATGAACTTCTTTAGATCTTGTACATTTTTATTATGGAAATATTTAAAAAATATTCTGAGTACATTAAAGTTTTTTATACTTGATAGTGCCATTCATTCTTTAGTTAAATCATACTAGCAATTATATCCTGGTAGAAGGCTTTGTATACTACTAGAGGATGGGAGTAGTTATTCCCACAGTATGATTTAATATTTCTTCAAGGGCATAGTGAGGCCCATTTAGATATCCCCCAAAATATCTTCCCCTTGCCAGATTCCCATAGTTTTCCATTTTAAAATATTCTCTCCTATTGCTTTTTTAATTTTGATCTTCCTTCTAGTTATTTTTGTTATAGAAATTTGAGAATTTAAAATTTTTCACACCTTAGCATTTACTCAAATACTTTATCTCAAGGTTATTAGGAAACTAAAGATTCTGCTTGGCTGTTGCCCAATGTACCCTTTCCTGGCCAAACTTTAAACACTCTTCAGGCCTCAGTTCTGAATCACATCATTAGGGAGACCTTTAATCCCCAGTTAAGTTCTGTGTGGTATGTGTGGTGGTTTTGTTTTCTGGGGTGGTGGTTTTTTTTTTTTTTTGTTTTGTTTTTTTAACTGGGGACCAGGAGCACTACTACTGAGCTATATATTTATCCTTTTTTTATTTCGAAACAGGATCTTGCTAAGTTGCTCAGTCTGTACTTGAACTTGCCATCTTCCAGCCTTCAAAGTTGCTGAGATTATAGGCTTGTGTCACCAGGCTGAAAGGTTCTCCTGTTTTAGGGTCGAATAGCACCTTTCCTCTTTTATAACACTCAGCATTTTTGTCATGATGTGTTTAATGTCTGTTTTGCTAAACCGTGTGCTTCATATTGAGCAGTGAATATGCCTATTTTTATTACTCTCTTCTCTAGTGTACAGTATTTAGACCACGTAGGCTCCTAATGGAAAATAGTTTTAAATTAACAGTCTAGAGCACCAAACTCAACATGCCATGAAAAAGTCCAAAAATACCATCATGTTTCTAGCACTTAAATTTCCTGCACTTAGAGCACTCCAGGCCTTAATTCTGCCTTTTTTTTTAACTTGATGTATAATTTTTTTTAAAGATATTTATTTTTTTTAGTTGTAGGTGGACAGAATGTCTTTATTTTTATTTTTATGTGGTGCTGAGGATCGAACCCAGTGCCTCATGCATGCTAGGCAAGCACGCTACCACTGTGCCATAACCCCAGCCCATGATGTATAATTTTTTAAAAGTTTGGTAAACAAATGTTAAAAGGATTGGGATTACTCTTTGAGGCCATAGAGAGTTGAAAATAAGAGCAATGGAAAAACATTTGAAAAGCAGTTGCAAGACGTTTTTTAAAGAATAGTTTATAGCAACTTAATGTTGTGAAGAACAGGTTAATTGGTATATTTGTTAGATGACAAAATAACATGTGTTTCTGAAAGGTTTCTATCTAATGATGCAATTTGAAACTTATTTATTTTTTTTGGTACTGAGACCCAATATCTTGCACATGATATCCAAGTGTACTGCCACTGAGCCACATCTTTAGACTTTTTTAAATTTTGTTTTGAGACACGGTTTTGCTAAATTGTCTCAAAGTTGGGAACTTCCCGCCTCAGCCTCTGGTAGCTGGATTACAGGCATGTACCACTACACCTAGCTAAACATTTTTAATGTATTAAAAGCTCTTTTATTTTTAAATTGTAAAGATTTACTTAATGAGGTGGAACATAGTAGACACTAGTATTTATTGAACAAAAATTGAAAATTATCTGAAGAAACTAAATTAGTGCAGTTTAATATTACTACCTTAAAATTTGTAGAGTTTTATGCTTAATTATGTTTTAATTAGCTATGAAACATGTAAAATTGAGACACTGAACACGCTTCTGTGTTATATGAAAACCTGTTACAATAATATGACAAAATGACATAATTATTGCTGCAGCTTTTATTTTGTTATAGAAAGTGAGCTTTATTCTGTTGGCATTTCCTGGCCACCTGGGCTGGGAAAATTAGGTGCAGTTTATAATTACTTATTTGTTAAAATTATGTGGTGCCTAAAAAATTGGATGACTTGAAATAGATTGTTTAATTCAGCTTTGGTTTATATGTATCTGGGATATAGAATTCAAAATTTCACTGAAAGTCTTTACTTCTGATGTAGATATATTGCATTTTATCTTAATACTGTGTTTTCCTGAATTCTGTGACTATTAAAGGATAGTTAGAACTAGTTATTTTGTTGCTAAAACAAATATTGGTTTATTTACCATGTGTTAATTATAGTTCTAAATTCATAGAAATAAGATGCTTACATACTAGGCAGCTTAAAATAGTAAGGTTTTATGATTTAATCTTTAAGACATTTATTTCTGTACTTTGGACGTAGTGATTTGAAATTCTTAATACTAGAAATATGGCCTTGTTTCAGAACACCCACTAAGCAACTGTGGGAATTCAGCATACTAAATGGCTGGTAGTTCTGCAGTATTTTTAAAAATTTCCCCACCTACTGTTACATAATAGCTTATAGTAATATATACAGAACATGAATATTTGTGTCAAGAACAAAATGTATTGAAGCCCAAGGAAATGTGAAATTGTCTGATCTTGTGGGCACTAAGGATCTAAATAAAGATGATTAGATATAAAATCCTGGTTAGTGAATGTTTGATATAAGTCAGGTGGCATATGTTGTTAGGTTACATGTAAGGCATGAAAATTGTTTTTTTGGGGGCTTCTTTAGAACAATTACTTTTTTAAAAAAACACAACTTTAAAAAATTTTGCTAAGAAAAGTTTAATTCTGTTACAAACATTTCCATGATATTTGTGTACAATATTTAAAAAATTTTAGTGAAAACAATTTTTTTTCCAAGGGGAGGTACCGGGGATTGAACTCAGGGGCACTCAACCACTGAGCCACATCCCCAGCCATATTTTGTATTTTATTTAGAGGCAGGTCTCACTGAGTTACTTAGTGCCTTCCATTGCTGAGGCTGGCTTTGAACTCACCATCCTCCTTTCTCAGGCATGCATCACCAAGCCGGGCTTAGTGAAAATTTTTATTTAAATATTTCTCCCAGAGTATTATGCAGTTTTATGCTCATAATACTGAACACTGCAGTATTATGTTACTCTGAGAACTAGCTGCTGAAACTGTTTAGAAACTATTAGAAATGAAATCCACTAAATTGTTGTTCAGGAAAATATGGTTGTAAGAGATTTGATAAAACATACTTTGACCAGCTTGTTAATTTTAAAAGGGATTAAGTTTAGTCTGCACTAACTGCACAGAACCATTACGCTTAAATGTTTTGAAGGTTTTTGTGATATGAAAAAAGGACTTAAACGTCAGCTGTAACATTTTTCTAGTGTTGCTTTAAACGTCAGCTGTAACATTTTTCTAGTGTTAGCGCTATGAATAATGTTTTCATGTACGAATAATTATCTGCATACAAAATTAAATACTTGTATGGCCTTTTCTCACCTGAAGCTTAATTATACTTGACATTTTCTTATATATATATATTTTATTATGATAATCAATATAGCAATAATAATTCATGGGAAGATCTTGGAGATTCTTGTTTTATCAAAGAAAGTTGAAATTGTTTAATATAATTGAAGTTTTGCTATATTTTACTATATTCAAATTCTTTGAAAATTGATAATTCATAAATGTTAGTCATGTGATAAAAATTTTAAAGTGCTAATTAGCACATCTTATTCCTGACTGTAACCATTATCCAGTTTGTATAACTATGCAAATTGATAATATGTGAGTTGCTTCCAAGAGTAACCAAAATCTCTAATGTTAAATAATGTTACAGAAACAGAAAATACCTGGTAAGAGTTAAATAATAAATCACTTAATCCTGACAAATTTTATTAAATGATTTTCATATTTATAGTATGGGAATTTTTTATACCAAAGCTTCTATGTGAGAATTATATTTTGGAATTTGTCTTAGTCTGCTTGGACTGCTATAATAAAATACCATGGATGTGAGGCTTAAACAAAAAGTACATTTCTCACAGTTCTAGAGGTTAGAAAGTTCAAGATCAAGGTATCAGCCAATGCTCTTCCTGATAAGGGTTCTCTTGCAAAATGGCTTGTTACCTTCCTATTGTATCCTTACTTGGAAGAAAAAGCTCTCTGGTTTCTTATAAGGGCCCTAATCCCATGAATACTCCACCCTCATCACTTCTCAAAGGTGTTATTTCAAATACCATTCTGTTAATAAGTTCAACATAAGCCATAGCAGAGAATTCAGTTCATATCAACATTACATCTAGAAGATAGGAGATTGTTTATAGCAGTTGGGAATTGTAGGGTTGTATTTGTTGTGTTAGATTATAAAAGTATCTACTGCCTTTCAATATATAGAGTAGATTCTGATGGTAGAATTTGCTTATTTAAGTTGAATATGGCTGCCTAATGTTTCTTTGATCTCGGATGAGGAATAATTTTGCTTTGGAGCACTTAAACAATACATAAATGTTATAGTTTTAAAACTCAAAATACATTATGTAAGTTACATTAAAACCAAACTGTCAAGATAGTAGGTTAATAATCAACAAGCATAGAAGTCTTCATTTAAAGACTTCTGAAAGTTTATATAGATAAAGTAATGGAAAAAATTTTATCATCAGAACTAGTAATGTTTCAGTTTACACATTAAAAAATGAAGCATTAAATATAATTTATTAAAAAATTTTTTTTTAGTTGTAGATGGACACAATACCTTTATTTTTATTTATTTTTATGTGGTGCTGAGGATCAAACCCAGTGCCTCACACATGCTAGGTGAGTGCTGTACCATTAAGCCACAACCCCAGCCTTTAAATATAATTTATAGTTTAAAAGTACTAAATCATTTTAAGTTGGAAATACTTTATTGTAGTCATCTAAGTGTTTATAATCTAAAGTAGCCACCATATTTTATTTTTCTTTCGCTTTATGCTGTTAACTGTTAGGTACATGGGTAATAGTGACATAGATAATTGTACAGGAGAGAAAAGTGGCTTCGCTTCACTTTGTAGGTTCTTTGGGTACAATTCTCCTGCCTCAGCCTCCTTAGTAGCTGGGATTACAGGCATGTGCCATAGTCCTTAAGGTTTTTTTTTTTAAATATATTTTTTAGTTGTAGATGGATGCAATATCTTTATTTTATTTATTTATTTTTATGTGTTGCTGCGGCTCACACCCAGTGCCTCACACATGCGAGGCAAGCACTCTACCATGAAGCTACAGCCCCAGCCCCAGCCCCATCCTTAAGGTTTTTTTTTTTTTTTTCCCCCTGGTACTGGGGATTGAACTCAGGGCCACTGGACCACTGAGCCACATCCCAGCCCTATTTTGTGTTTTATGTAGAGACAGGGTCTCACTGAGTTGCCTAGCACCTCCCCATTGCTGAGGCTGGCTTTGAACTTGGGATTCTCCTGTCTCTGCCTCCCAAAGTGCTGGGATTACAGGCTTGCGCCACCACGTCTGGCTCATCCTTAAGATTTTTTTTTTTTTTAATATTTTTTAGTTGTAAATGGACACAATACCTTTATTTATTTATTTTATGTGGTGCTGAGGATCAAACCCGGTGCCTCACGCATGCGAGGCAAGCGCTCTACCACTGAGCCACAACCCCAGCCCCCTTAAGATTTTTAATAGTGGTTTAAGTACTAATTTTTGGTCAGTGCATGCTTCTGGTACAACATTCAGCAGATAGGGTAAAGAAAATCTCTCTTCCATTTTGAAACAACAACTGCTTATTGTTCGTGGGAGACCATTACCGGTTTTATCTATTCTTCCACAGATATTTTAACCATAAACACGCACACATGCATGCACACACACGTATATATATATAGTATATGTTGGATATTTTAAACTTGTACATACACATTTTTTCATACATGGTAGCATATTATGCTTTTTAGAGCTCAGTTTTTATCATTTAACTAATATTTAACATATAGTACTGTTTCTGTTCTAGGATATGCTTAAAAAGCATTTTGGTATTGATTATTAATTTTAATAACAATCTTGAGAAATAGGTAATATTATGCCCTATTCACAGAGGAAGAAACCAGGGCACAGAAACTTTAAGTAGCATGTTGGTTGTGGAGCTGAGCTCCAGCAGACTGGGTAGAATCCTCACTATTAGCCTATTTGCTGCTATACAATAGTTTTCCTTTATCTGTAGGAGTATGTTCCAAGACCTCAGTGGATGCCTGAAACTGTAATACTGTTGTGTGTGTCTAAACTTTTTTTCTTTAAGTACCTGTGATAAAATTTAATTTATAAGTAAGGCACAGTAAGAAATTAACAATATCTAATAATAAAATAGAAGTTATTACAGTAGGACAGTAGATGTGATAACTGAGCTAATTTCAGTAGCACATATATTGTGTATATGTTGGATTCCACATCCCAGGTGGGATGAAACAGAATTGTGTGAGATTTCATCATACTGTTCAGAGGGGTGCACAGTTTAAAACTTATGAATTGTTATAGAATTTATTTGGTCTGTTAGTATTATGATTTATTGCAGATACCCATGAAAAGCAAAAATGTGAATAAGAACTTGTACTGATGCAGTTGTTTCCTACCAATACATAGTTAATGCCCCATTCTTTTAAATAACTACAGAGTTCTATTTAAGAATATTGATTTTTTTAGCTGGGCGCGGTGGCTCAAGCCTGTAATCCTAGCACTTAGGGAGGCTGAGACAGGAGAATCGCGAGTTCACAGCCAGCCTCAGCAATGGCGAGGCGCTAAGCAAGCAACTCAGTGAGACCGTGTCTCTACATAAAACACAGAATAGGGCTGGGGATGTTCAATCCCCAGTACCAAAAAAAAGAATATTGATTTAAGACTAATTTTTCATCTAACCAAGTCTTTGTTGGTAGACATGTAGATGTTTCCATGTATTTTTATTCCAAATTATGCTACTATCAAAATCCTTGTGCCTGCATCATTTTGAGTATGTAGAGAGTCTCTACATGTTTCTCATCCTTTCAAATTTTGGAGTAAGGCAGTCTTGTATTCATATAGTTGCTCTGTTTTTGGACTTGAGGCCTTTTCTTTTAGTGGATGTAGTTAGTGCATCTATATTATGGCATTATGCTTAGTTCTTCATCTTTTAGAGCTAATGGATTGAGATAAATGAAGGTAAAACAATAAAGGTATACTTAATGATGTGTAAAGCAGTACAGTATAAAGATGTCACATAGCTCAGTCCATTTATTCCCTCAATTTTTGTTGGTTATACAACATTGTCAGGCACTGTAACATTTGTATTTTATACTACAGCCATAACCATATATATATATTTTCTTGGTACTGGAGATTGAACTCAGGGGCACTCAACCACTGAGCCACATCCCCAGCCCTATTTTGTGTTTTATGTAGAGACAGGGTCTCACTGAGTTGCTTAGCGCCTGCCATTGCTGAGGCTGGCTTTGAACTTGCGATTCTCCTTTCTCAGCCTCCCAAAGTGCAGGGATTACAGGCCTGCACCACCGCGCCCGGCTCATAACCATATTTTTTCTTAAATAATTTTAGGCCAATAGTTAAATGGATTATGCTTAAAAGTTGTCTTTTTTTTGGTCATAGCTTTTCTTATTTGTTGCATGGCTGAACTTTTTCATGTAGTATTTTCTTAAACTCAAGGAACAGCATTCCTTGAGTTTTTGCATGTTCAGTAATATTTAATGGTGTTTTTTATACTGAACTATGTACTAGAGTGGGCATAAATTTTGAGGTATACTTTTTTCCATAGGACTCTAAGTATTCCTCCACTAATTTTTTTCTTTTTCAAAAAGTTTTTATTCTTTTTAGTTATACATGGCAGTAGAATGTATTTTGACATATTATACATATGTGAAATATAACTTTCCATTGATTTTTTTTTTAAACATTGATAACTCCCTCCCTCTGCTTTTTATGTAGCAGTGCTTTTGCCTAAATTCTCAAAGGATTCTCTATTTAAATCTTTGAAGTGTAGTGATTTTACTAGTGTATATATCTTGATTAATTTGTACCTATTTTTTTTAGGAAAAGGTTTGTCCTTTCAAACAATGACTTCTTTGTTCAGTTCTGACTCTTCTCTGGTGCCAAATGAGGTCTCAGAAAGCTTCAGATGACCCAAGCTAGGGATTGTTGGGTTTGTTTTTCTGGCTGTGTCATGTACTTTAGCTAACTGATATGATAGTTTTTAGATTTGAAGCTTGCAGCTATCCCTCTGGCTTGATATTTTCTAGCATTCCTCTTTATTATCTTCACTGCATTGGACAACTCTTCTTGTATAGTGTGGTTAGGGAGGTTTCCTGGGTATTTGAAGATGATGTTTGTGTTTGTTTCTCATTCTTCTCTTCTAGTTGTTTTGGAGAATTTTTAAGAGGAAAAGACCATCTTTCCTATGCCATTTTCAAACTGGAAATCTTAAGAACTGTTGGTCCAGTTTTGTTAAATTAAAATAATTTTACTGTAAAGAATAAAATATGTGCTTATGTGCCAGTATAGTTTTCTAAAAGCCAAAACCAGTTTAGAATGTTAGATTCTACCCCCCCGCCCCCATGCTTGCTAGGGAAGTACTTTAGCACTGAGCTACATCCCAGCTACAGATCAAAATTTTTTAAGTTAGTCACATTTTATTGTTTGAGTTTGATTATATCATTTTGTGTTTATGAAGCCTTGTGTATTAAAAAACATTAAGAATGAAACTGTTGCCTCTAGTTGGGCACTATTTTTAGAGCGTTTATTAGTTCTAGAGTATGTTTTAATGTTGATTCCTTTTCCAACTGAATCCGAAAATTGAACTTTGATGTTCTAGATTCTGTCACTAGAATAGTTGTACTTTAAGACCTTTGATATAATAATGGTAGTTATGTAATAGTTTGGTATTCTCAGTGGCATTTTGTTTTTGAAGGAAAATGTCAATTTATTTTTCTTAATGACCCTATTAAAAGAAATGTTTGAAAACCTTCTGTTCTCTGATTTGAATGTATTCATTTGGTTCAGTTCCACATCTTTTCTGCATTAGCAAGAGCAGGGTGGCAGTTGAGAGAAGACTGGTATTTTTCCCCCTCATTTCTTCTAACGACTGACAATATTACTTTCTTAGTTCCAAATATAAAAGTACATCTGACAACTTCACAGAATATTTTAATGCTTGCTAGATTATTGGAGATTTTAATTTTAAGTCTGTCACTCCATTATTGAAAACTTCATACTTCTTCAAACCTCAAAATTTTAATGGTTTTGTAAAAATACATCAGTGTTCTAATTTGTTAGATAAGTGACCCATGTTTGCTACTAAATTGAACTGTGAACACTTAAAACATTGAGAGATTAGTAGATATTCCTCAGAAAAGGTTTTGTTATCCAAATAAATTCAAGAAATTTTGTGTGTAATGTAATGTTCCCTGTGAAGAATATAAGGAGCACAAATAATTTCTTTCGTAAAGGCAATGTATAGTTATGTTTGAAACATACCTTATCCCAATCTCTTTGACCATTGGAACTAGGTATTATGGAAATACAGTTTGGGAAATGTGGAATGTATTAGAGAATATTTTCAGATTAACATTTTTAGTGTATTATAAAATGTGTGTTTACATGACAATTATGATTATGTAAAGCCGTGGGGACCTAATATGCTTTTAAACATGAAAATGTCCCAGTGTGTAAATATACTCAGAACACTTAATAATGCTAGTGTCTTCTATTATCCAAGGGTTTTTTATAATCCTAGGAATTTTATTAGAATTGATCTTACACACTGAATGAAATTTTTCATTGCCTACTATAATTAAAATTTTCATTTTTGGAACTACTTTGTATTAAGACTTAGTAGTAGGAATTTTAGTGCTTTAAGGTGCCTATGAAGTCATGTCATGTACCCTCTAGACTTTTCATATTAAAAAATTGAGGCCTAGATATAGTTTTTGCTCACATCACATTGCAATTTATCAAGGGACTTAGAACCAAAACCCCACAGTTCCAGATCTTTTCTTTTTTTCTTTTAGCTAAATGATATCTCTAACAGGAGAATTGAGGGAAAGGATTAAATTACTTTGGTGTTAGAGTATGAGGTGACTCAAATTTAAAGAGAACTCATGTAAGCCGCTAGACATCCAGTTCCCTCCTCACTTATCTAAAGTTTTTCTCTTCTCTCTCCATCTCTCTTCCACCCTTTGTCTTTGCACCTCCCCTCCCCAAGAGATAATAATTTTAAAATAAGCATGTGTCCTTACCAGTTTTACTACTAATGAATAATCAGGCCTAGGTCTTAAGAACAGGTGAATGGGCCAAGGATAGATGAGTTGAATTCTTTTCTTTCAGTTATGGAAAGATTTATCTATACATTCTATTAGCCAAGTGCACTTAAATGACTAGAGTTAATATCTACGATTTTGAATTTAAATTTATGAAACGCTTTTTTGGGCATACTTTTCAGAAAGATATCATTTAGTAGAAAGTAATTGGACTTTATGAATTATGCATTTGATACAAGTGTATTATTGAGAGACATTTGTAAGTGTCAGAATGATCAGTAAACTACTAGTGTGATCTATAGGATCAGGATTGAGTTGAGGGGGAAAGTAATTTTTAAAAAGGATTTTGAGTTTTCTGTATTCTGTTGGCTATTCTTTTCCCCTAAACCATAGAAAGCAATCCTATCTTTGCAAACCTTTTCTGTCAAACATTTTTGTTGGTTCATGTGTGTCCTTTAGCTTATTTACATGATTATTTATATTTCTTATTCTGAAATAGAGGGACATATATCATTGTAGGTGATAGTCTCATGACTTTGTCATAACTCTTCTTGAATAGGTCATTTAATTTCTTTAAGCCAGCATTTCCTTATCTATAAATGGGCCTTAATCTGCCTCAGAATTATTTCAATGACTTAATGAACTGACTGCTAAAAGCACTTAGCACAGTGCTTGGTATATAGCAATTGCTCAATAATTATTTTTTAGTGCTGCAAATACTGTTGTTAGATTCATATCATACTATTTGGCAAATAATTTCCCTAAATCTTGGTTATCTATTAAATGGGAATACTACTACCTGGGGTGCTTGCTTCTTAAGAGTTGTTTTGGAAATCAAATGTAACTATGTGAAAGTAGTTGGTAGACTCTCCTGTCTGAGCTGAGGTAGCAAATTTTATACTATTAGGACTGGGTGAGGTGGGCAGGGTGGTAAAAACAAGGAACGGATATCTGCTTTTTTGGGAAAGAGTTTAACTGAAGGCTGTAGAACAATTTTGTCTTTCCTGAGTTCTGGCAGACTGTGACACATGTGGACATACAAACTTCCTTCGAGGCCAAAGTATAGGCTCTTTTGTTTGGTGATTGTCATTTAGAGATACATCATCCCTTGCAAACTGAAGATTATCAATGTATTTGTTTCATTGGTGTCCTTGATAGAGTACTCATAAAATCCTAGATGAAGAATCTGTGACAGTGTACAGGCCCCTTGAACTTAGTGTCCATATCCTTTTAGAATTTAGCCTCAAATTTCTTTACCTTATTCCACTTTCTGCTCTACCATGTCTTCTCCTATCTCTCTCATCATCCCAATTCCTAGTCTTTTCCTGGGAGAGACTAAACAGTTAAGTTTGGTGTATATTTTTTTGTTTCTTCTGTACTCTTACATAGATGTGTAACTCTCACATAAATTTATACTTTTTATTTTTTAAAAAATAAAAAGACCCAAATCAATCATATTATGAAGAAGACACATTTTTGGAAGTTAGGTCTCAAGATGACATATAGTAACAACAGTCTGTAAATAAAAAAGACACTTCAAAATTCTGTAAATGCTCAAAGTATATCACATCTGACTTTGCAAGATATTACATATGATTTTGCATATATAATATATGTAAATACGGTGATTTATATAGTTGTGTAATTTTATAGAGAGATGATTAGTAAATTATTTAGGTATTGCTTAGGTATTACAGCAAATTTATGAACATTCTAGTTTACCGATTTTTACTATTTCTTGACACTTTTGTTTCTTGTGATTTTTATCAGTTATTGGTTATTTAATGTTTTTCTGTTGCCTTCAATTCAGATTTAAAAAAAATTTTTCTTTTAGTTGTTGATGGATCTTTATTTTTTTCATTTATTTATATGTGGTGCTGAGATTCGAACCCAGTGCCTCATGCATGCTAGGCAAGCACTCTGCCGCTGAGCCACAACCCCAGCCCTCAATTCAGATTTTTCCATGAACAATTTGGGAAACCATTACCACCCACTCAACCTGTCTCTTGAGTAATTGGTAAATGTTTTTGAAAATGAGTTGGTATCTTGAAAAATAATTCACATTTTTATTTTAGATTGAGTGGAACAGCAAAATAGTGCTATTTAAATTATTTCTCTTTTTATTGAGTTTGCAGTTGAAGTACATATACGTTTATTGCTCTGAATCTTTTTGTTCTGTGGCCTACTTTTTTTTTTTTTTTTAACTTTTATAACTCTTTCCTTCTTATTTTTGCAGTGTTGGGGATTGAACCCAGGGTCTTGGACATAAGTAGGCAAAGACTACCACTGAGCCATATCCCTGGCCCTTTCAATGGCTACATATTATATAGAACAGATAAAGCATAATTTATTCAGTACCTTGTTGTCAAATATTTGGTTTGTGACCTGCCCCATCTCTTTCTATATTAATTACTGCATTTTCTTCCTGCATATATCTTTGTGTATCTGAGTATTTTTGTCCATATTTCTAGTCTTTTTTTTTACATATATATTTAGTTGTAGATGGACACAATATCTTTATTTTTATTTATTTTTATGTGGTGCTGAGGATCGAACCCAGTTCCTCACGCCTGCAAGGCAGGCTCTCTACCACTGAGCCACAATCCCAGCCCCAGTATTTCTAGTCTTGAAATTTCTAAATCAAAGAGTAATAATATAGAAATACAATGTAAAATATATATTGCTAGCGAAGATGTCTTTCTAAATCTTTCAGTCTAGGGAAGAATCACTTTGAGCATTTTCTTCAAAAGGGAAACATTGGACTGAATTTATGGAAGCAATTTAACAAACATTGGATTAGCATGCTGTCTTATCCTTAACTATAGCTGAGAAACTAACACCCTAAATTTGATATTTCTCAGTTTCTTATGTGTTTCTAAATTTTCGATGTATGTGAACTGTTTTTACTCAATAATCTGACACCTAATGTGTGGGAGGTCCCCACTCGCCCCCCACCAATTAATATTTTTATATTCTGGACACCAAGTGGGTTTCTTACAATTCACTTTTGACACTGTTAGTGTCTGATCCAGAAGTTAAAAGAGCTTGGTGCCAAAAGACTGCCCCCACTTTAGACACCAATCACAAATCTGGATCACCTGTACTTCTGACCAACTGGCTATAAACACCTTTCTCGAGTTCAGTGAATGTCTAGAACAGTTCACAGAATTCTGGAAGGCACTTCAATTTCTGGTTTATTATAAAGGATACAACTCAGGAACAGTCATATGATAGGTGCCTGGGGTTAGGGTATGGGGAATGAGGTGTAGATAGATATCACACATCCTCTCACAGTGCAGCCACCTTCTTAGCATCTTAATGTATTCACCAAACTAGGATACTCCAAACCCTGTAATTTAGAGATCCTTATGAATGCTTCATAAATATGATTGATTAAATCATTGACCACTGGTGACAGCCTTTTCAGAATACTGAAGGTATTCTTTGATACCACATCAGACCTTGACAAATAATTTCATGAAGTTTAATTGCAATGTAGTCTGTAAGACTGTCAGTCTTTTTTTATTTATAAACAGTGATGGACTCAGGAAGCTGCAAAAATAACACTTTCCCAGCTTCTTACAATGTTGTCATCTAACATGATTGTAGTACAATATCAATATCAAAACTAAAAAATTGACTGTAATATGACACTGTTAACTAGCTTATACAACTTATTCAGTTTTTGTCCCCACCTTTCATGTATTCATTGGGTCTGTATATAGTGCTGTGTATTTTTGCCCCATACATAGATTCATTTAACAACTCTCAAAGTCAAGATACAGAATGGTTCTATAACCATAAATCAACTAACTCTCCCTACTCTACCTTGTCCCTATCCCCTGGCAACCACTTCTCTCTCCTCCATCTCTAGGGTTTTGTTGTTTCAAGAAAGTTGTATAGAAATTATAAAATATGTAACCTTTTGAGATTGACTATTCCACTAAGCATAGTGCCCAGGAGATAAATTTCTTAAATGTATCCATAGTTTGTTTTTCTTTTATTTGAGTGATGTTTGTGTAGATGTGCAAAGGCTTGTTTAACCATTCATCCACTGAAGGATATTTGAGTTGTTTTTAGTTTTTATCATTATGAATTAAACTAATTTGAATAGTGGCGTACAGATTTTTTGCATGAATATAAAGTGTTCATTTCTTGGGGATGAATGCCAAGAAGTACAGTTGCTAGGTTGTATAGTAAGTATATATTTAGTTTTGTAAGTATAGTAACTGCTGTTTTCTATACTGACTGTACCCTGTGTTTTGCCTTCTTACCAGCAATAAGATAGTTTTCCCACATTGTATTAGCATTTGGTTTTATTACTGTTTTTTTTTCCTGTGTGCTCTGTTAGTTGTATAGTGACATTTTCATCATGATTTTAATTTTGGGGGGGGAGTACTGGGGATTGAACTCGGGGGCATTTGACCACTGAACCACATCCCCAGCCCTATTCTGTATTTTATTTAGAGATAGGATCTCTCTGAGTTGCTTAGTGCCTCACTTTTGCTGCGGCTAGGTGTGAACTCCTGTCTCAGCCTCCTGAACCGCTGGGATTATGGGTATACACTCCTGCGGCTGGCTTGATTTTAATTTTTTTAACTGGCCTGTGTTAGTGCTATGTGTATTTATTTCTGGAAGAACACTAGATTCTTAAATAAACAGTAAAACATACACAGCCCAATTTCTAAGTCACTTAACTCTAGCTTCTTGATCTTTCCTGTTCTGTCAGTTGTCTAAGAAACAAATACTTTATTAAGTTCACTTTTTCCTCCTTATTAGCCTAAACACTATTGTGTGTTCCCTTATTTTTCTGCCACACTTGCCCTCTATATCTCAACTTTAGATTAATTTAAGAATACAATTTAGATTGTCAAATACTGACAGAAAAAAGCCTGCAGCTTTGGAGATTGGTGCTACTATAAATTAATACCTAAACTTATCAGACTCTAATTTTATTTGTCTCTGGTCTATCTTCATTACTTCTTTCAAAACCCCACCTCTCTTGTTCTCAGATTAATTTGCTTTTGCTTTGCCAAACAAATATGCTATATATAATAATAATAAATAATAATAGTAATAAAAGTATATAATAATCACCCATAACTTCTTTGTTTCTCCTATTCCTGAATGAACTTGTCTGCAACTGAAATCCATTCTAATTTCCTTTTTGAAAGGGAGAAAGATCCTTCTGTTTTCTGCTACTATGTTAGATCCTTTTGACTACTACGTCTAAAATTCAGCCAGCTGAACTGGCTGCTGCTTTGACAATATTTTGTTCTAGTTCATGTATATCTGTTTCTCTGAGTCTGTCTTCATCTATCCATCTCTAAATGTTTTATCTTCCCCAAAGTATTAGTGTATTATCTTTCTGCATGCTCTTTGTTGATATTCTCATCTCAGACTTTTGCTGTTGATACCAAAGCTAGATCTTTATTTCTGGCTCAGACATTTCTTTATTCCAAATCCATATTTTCAAATATGGACTAGACTTAGAACTTTAGTGTAGGCTTGTCCAAAATGCTATTTTGTTCTTTTTTATGTTCCTTAATTTGTATATCCATTCTGCATCTACCTAATTGCTTAAGCCAGCAGCTCAGATATTATTCTGGATTCCCCCCTCCATTCCCATTTATCCCTGTTTTGATTTTGTCTCTAAAACATCTCTTGAATTATTCCCATTATCTCTGATTGCTTGTAGTGGTTTTCAAGTACATCAGACAATATTTATATGAAAATGTTTTGTAACACTCTTAGTATTCTGAAATAATAGTAACCTAATTAAAATCAGTATAATACTCTAATTGAGAAGAGACATGAGAAGAATATTTTGTGTCATATAAATGCTTAGGTACAATGACACTTAGAAAACAATGAAGAATTGATTACATATTTTCCATGTGAAAATGAAAATGCTTAGGCACAATACTAGATAATAAGAACAAAAACTCATATCTGTATATGTACACACACACACACATCGTGAATATAATAGCTGCAAGTACAAACTGATACAAATGTATCATTTGTGACTTGCACCAAGATTGGATAGTGATTATAGAAATAACCTATAAATTTAAAAGCTTCAAGTTTAAAAGTGTAGTCTTCCTTCTAGGTAGACATTACTTTTTACTTCCTGAAAAGTGCAAAAACTATTGTAACTATACTTTTCTCAGTGATCAAGACATTGTAAAGTGCTTTGTACGTTTTTTCAGCACACAATTTAGGCACGTGAAAAATATTTGCCAGGGGCTCATCAGAGAGGGAAGGAAGGAAATACAAATGGGTGGGGAATGCACAGGGAATTTGGAGGCAGTGAAACTTACTCAGATACATCACTGTACATTTGTTAAAAACTCTAAGAATGTACAACAGAAGGTAAAAATCCTTTTCTCAACTGCAGCTTTATCTTATTCACAATCCTAAAAAATTAATTTCCATTTAGTTTCTTTCATGGTGTTCTTGAATCTCAGTCCTTACATGTAAAAATTCTGTCATTATGGAGTGCTTTTTGTTGTTTTTCTACATGATTATATGTCCTCTGAAGGCAAGAACTGGGTCTGTTTACTCAGCACTTTGCATAATATTGATACATGGGAGGAGTTCAGTAAATATGTCAAATACATGAATGGCATAATTATAATTTTCTTTTGCTTGAGGTCTTCTGTGGATTACTGTTTAGGAACTGTTTACTCCTAATTGGTATCTTTCATACATGTCCCGTTATAAAAATGCTCAAGGAGATAGTTTTTGTGATTGCATTTTTAAAAATGTTACCAGGACCATGCTATAAAATAGTCTGTAGTTCTTTCCTCCCAGGCACAATTCAGTTGTAAATTGTTTACCCATTATTTTTATATAGCAGTGTACATCTTTTTAATATTTAAAAAAATTTTGTTGTCGATGGACCTTTATTAATTTACATGTGGTGCTGAGAATTGAACTCAGTGCCTCATACATGCTAGGCAAGTGCTCTACCACTGAGTTACAACCCCAGCCCTTTTAAAGATTTTACAGTAGTGTACATCTGTTATGTCACAAGTAGGAGGCATTTAAATGTTAAACAACTGAATTACAAACCAGCAAAATTATTTCCAAGGAAGGAAACTGAAATTATGTCCTTTTAATGTGACCCCTAGATTCCAAAAAATGGTGTGACATCACTACAACACTACTTACCAGATACTGACAAGATATGCCTTCAGGATTATGGAAGCATTTATGACAACTTCACATTCTACTCTCAATTTTTTAAAAACTAAAAGCCCAGTCATTTTATACTAGATTTAATGACAAATAAGAATGGAGTTACTGGGTTATTTTGATGTATAATAGCTTTTGAAACAGTTCTAATTATCTTTAGCCTTATCTGGAAGATGGTGGAACATATGCTAGAATAGTCCTGATATACTCACCATTTTATGAATAATCATTGTGTTCACTAAAGTATATTTGTACATATTTGTACTTGAGGAAAAGACAATCTTTTCTTGGTAACGTTAACAGAATATGTGCCTTTTCAAATTGAATGGCTTTTGCGAGCAGTGTTATTTTTTATATGACGTTGAACCTGATTAAGGCAAGTCTTTTCCCTGCCTGTTTGAACTGCTCCTCTTTTAAAAAAATATATTAAGATGTTTCCCCCAAAAAATGGTTTTTAAAATTTTACATATTTCAAATGCATTAACACACTTTTTCCCCTCTTAGCACTAGGCTTTGAACTCTTGTCCTTGCATATAGTAGGCAGACACTACCACTGAGATACATCTCCAGCATTTTTTTTTCCTTTTAATATTTATTTTGAGATTGCCTGGGTTGCCCTGGAACTTGAAATCTGTCTGCTTTAGCCTCCTGAGTAGCTGGAAGCATAGATGTATGCTACTGAGCCTGGCACAACATGCTGCTTTAGAACTACATATTGTAGATTTTTCTTGTCCGTTGTATGCTTTTTCTTCTTTGTTTTTACAATTTTCTGAAATAATTTTAGATTTATATTTGTAAAAACAGTTCAGTTCTCTTGTACTCTTCCCTCAGTATATGACTATGCTACAATTATTGAAATCCCAGAATTGATATTGGTACAATAGTGTGAACTAAATTGCAAATTATATCCTTGGTTTGAGATTACACCAGTTTTTCCATGCACTCTTCTCTTACCTGTGGGAATGAATACCTCTATGAAATTTGATCACATGTATAGATTCTTATAAACATTACCATAAAATTAAACTATTCATCACTTCTAAGAAACTCTTACGTGTTACCTTTATAAGCACACCTTCACTTCAACCCTAAGTCATCACACCACTAACTCACTATCACTTTAATTTTGAAATTTAAGAATAATATATGAACAGTCATACAATATATAATCTTTTGATATTGACTTTTTTGTGTAGCGTAGTGATCCATCCATGTTTGGGTGGGTAGTAATAGTTTATCCCTTTTTATTGATGCCATTTTATTCATGCCATTGCATGAATGTACCACAGTTTATTCATTTGCCCATTAAAATATATTTGGTTTGTTTGTATCTTTGAAGTATTACAAGTAAGATTGCAGTGAACATGTAAACGCAGGTTTTTATATGAACCTTAATTTTTATTCTTCCAGGAGAAATATCCATGAGTGCAAGTGCTAGGTTGTATGGTAAATGTATGTTGATCTTTAGGAGGGACTGCCAAATTATTTTCTGGAGTGACTGTACCATTTTACGTGCTTGTCAGCAGTGAATGAAAGATCCAGTTTCTCTACATTTTCACCACGTAATGGTATCAGTGTTTTTACTTTAGCTCATCTAGTGGCATTTGTACTTGGATTTTCTTAATAGCTAATGATGTTGAACATTTTTGCTTGAGCTTGTTTGCCATTTGTTTTCTTTGGAGTCTCCATTAAGTTTTTACCTATTTCTGATTATATTGTTGTCTTATTTAAGAGTTTAAAATATATATATACATCCATATGTATATATGTACATATATGTACATAAATACATATGTGTATATATACATATACATATATATGTATATGTATGTGTGTGTGTGTGTATATATATATATATTCTGGATATAACTCCTTTGTCTTATATATGATTTGCAAATACAAAACGCCCAGACTTTAGCTTGTCTTTTTGTTCTCTTAATTGGGTCTTCACTGTACAAAGTTTTGTGATCAAATCCAGCTGTTGGTTTCTCCCCTTTAAGGACTTTACTTTTGGTGTCCTATTAACTGTTTGATACCAAGTTCATTTTTTGTGCTGTACATTTTGAGTTTTGTCATATGAGGACATGTATCAACCAATAAAGCATCATACAGAATAGTTTTAATGTCCTAAAACTCCTGTGCACTACTTACTCATTCTTACCTTTCTCTCCCACAACTCCCTATAAGTCACTGACCTTTTTACTATCTCTATATTTTTGTCTTTGAGAATGTCATGTTAGAATTATACTGTATGTAGCCTTTTGTATTATTTTTTTAGCTTATAAATGTCTAAGTTTTCCTCAATGTATTTTCAGATTCTGGTATCTTTTAATCACTAAGTTTTATTCCATTTTATGGCTATGCCACAGTGTACCTATTCACCTACTGAACAACATCTAGGTTGCTTCCAAGTTTGGACAATAAAAAAATAAAGCTGCTACGAAAATTTGTGTGCAGGTTTTTATGTAGATGTACGTTTTCAACTCATCTGGGTAAATACCAGGACAAGAATTGGTTTGTACAAGAATTACATTTAGTTTTATAAGAGACAGCCTAAATGACATATTTTGTATTCACACCAGTAATGAAACAGTTCTAGTTGCTCTATGTCCTTGTCAGCATTTGGTGGTGTCCAACTAATTTTTGAAAGCAGTGCAAAAAGAACTTAATAGAGACATTCTTTCCAGAAATGATGTTGGGACAACAGACTTCTTTTGTGTAAGGTTTACATAAACCTCATATCTTATACAAAAATTAACTCAAAACGATACAGATTTAAATGTGAAAAACTAACAAAACTTTTAAGAGAAAATGTAGGAGGAAATCCCTCTATTTAGATCTTTGATTTCTTTCACTAGTGTTTTATGGTTTTGAACGAATAGTCTACATGTTATTAGATTTATACGCAGATATTTTAATTTTTGAAACTATTGTAAATGGGAATGTGTTCTTAATTTTGTTGTCCAGTTGTTTATTTCTAGCATATTGAAATATGGCTTATGTTGATTTTGTTTTTTTCCTGTGACCATGCTGAATTCATTTATTTAATAGTTCTGAGAACTTCTCCATAGGTAATCATGTTGTCTGCAAAGTGCGAGAGTCTTGATTATTCCTTTCTAAACTGCATGCTGTTTCTTTTTCTTGCCTTATTGCACTGGCTAGGACTTTCAGTATTGTTACATTTAATACGAGTGTTAAGATCTGTATTAATTTGTAGATATGTTGCTGAAGTTTTTTGTATCTCTGTTCATGAAGCACGAGTTCTGTTGGCTAATAGCACTTCTTTTTTTGTCCTGTGTTTGTTTGGTATTAGGGTAATGCCGACGTCAAAAAGTGAGTACTTCCTGGAAGAGATGTACAGACTTAATGTTATTTCTTCTTGAGATGTTCATTAGAATTCATTAGTTAAAACCATCTGTAGTTAGTAATTTCCTTTTTGGAAGGTTTGAAACAATGATTTCAAGATGCCTTAGTATTTTAGGACTATTAAATTCATCTAATTCACCTTGAGTGAGTTTTTGTGGTATATGATTTCCAAATATTATTTTGTATAAGTTGTCAAACTTAAGTCTGTAGAATTCTTTTCAATATTTTATTATCATTTCAATGTCTGTAGTCTTTAGTAATATTCCCTCTTTTATTCCTAATAGTGGTATTTTGTGACTTCTCTTTTTAGGTTTGTCAGAGTTGCAAGATGTTTATCAGGTTCCTGTATCTTTTTAAAGAATTAGCTTTTGATTTTACTGATTATTTTTCTCCCTCTTTTTAGTTTACAATTTCATGGATTTCTGTTCTGTGTTTCCTTCTGCTTTCTTTGACCTTCTTTTTCCTATGTATACTACATAGATTGAAAGAATCCCTTTTTCTAGCTCCTTCCTCTTCTAATCTCCCTGTCTCTCTGTTTGGGAAGGGGTGGAATTTTACCTCTTTGCTAACATTTGCTTAGTGCAGAACAAAGGATGATCAGGGATGATCTGATAAGTGCAGCTTGGAAATGGTCAGCAGGGCTCTACTTCATACTACTGAACCATAGAGCTGATGTGAAGGGGAATGTATACTGCTTCTGTACAAACCGTGGATGATTGGCAGGGTTTCACTCCACAGTCTTTGTGGTTTCAGTGCCAGTTGAGGAGGTAGAGGGACCTTCTTTTATGGTGTTCGAGTAAGGAGGAAATGGTCAAAGGGGTACCATCTTGGAAAGCTACTTTTTTCCACAGTTCTTTGACTGGAGAGAGCAGATATTTCTTGGTGTTTTTGTTTGTGCTTCGTGATGTTTTTTTGGTTGTGGATTTCTGTACTGCCCAGGTTAGGATATGTAGGAGATGAATACAAACCCCAAGGAACTCACTTCCTGGTAATTCCTGGAGTCCCAAAGCCCCTGTCAGTCTACCTTCTTTTTTTTTTTTTTTTTTTTTTTTTAAATATTTTTTTAGCTGTAGATGGACTACTTTTCATAGTCTTCTGCTAGTTGCTTTATAAATTTTATCCAGGGTTTTAGATTGTTTTTAGTGGAAAGAGTAGGATATAATTGAGCTATCTTGTCTGGGACCAGAAGTCTTATCTATTGTAATTCAAGATCTAATGTTGTAAAAGCATTCACATCTGCATTTATGAAAAAACTAAGAGATATATTTAGTGTTTGTGGCCTATGGATTGTTTTTCTTTTTATGTAAATATTATGACATGTATGATTAGCATAGTCTTTATACCAAGAATAGATCTTAGCACACTTGTGATTTCCTTCTTTCATCTTTCTTCCATTGTCTCTTTCTCCTAAATCATAGGAAATTTATTTTGAAAATAACTAGATGTAATGTGAGTATATTACAAGAGCAGAGAAAAAATACTTTTACTTCTTGTGACCAATTTGCATAAAAAATATAGTTGCTGAAAGTAATGGTTCAAAACCTGAAACAATGACAGGACAAGGGTTGGCAAACTATGTATCAATGGCTGAATCTAGTTTAAGGCCTGTTCTGCTATAAAATTTTGTTGAAGTGCATCTACTCCTGTTTAGTTATGTGTTGTCTACTTCTTTCACACTAACATAACAGAGTTCCTGCAACAGAGACCAATTTGTCCTGCAAAGCCTATGGCCCTTTATAGGAAAAGTTTATTGACCTCAAAGTTTCATGTATTGAAGGCTTGGTCCCTATCTTATGACCCATTTGGGAGGTGGTGGAACCTACTGGAAGGAAGTTAGGTCATTGGGGGCACACCCTTAAAGGGAATATTGAGATCCTGGTACCTTTCTCTCTTTTTGCTTCCTGGCAACCATGTTGTGAGCAGTTTTGCTCCTCCATGTGGTTTCTGCCATGATGTCCTGCCTCACCGCTGGCCCAGAGGCAACAGGGTCAAGCAGCTATGGACTGAAACCTGTAATGTGAGCCAAAACAATCCTTTCTTCCTTAAAGCTGTTTGTCTCAGATATTTTGTCACAGTGACAGAAAGCTTAGTGACAGAACTCTTGGCTTAGAAAATATTGGAAGCCTAACTTAATAAACATCCTTATACAAATAATGATATGGATGCTCATCTTTGTAATCCAGCATAGCATAAGGAAAAGAATATGTGTGGAATTTAAAATCAAGCATACCTCTTTAATTTTTCCTTAGTCATTTATTAGATGTGTCAGTGTTCTTGTTTGTAAATTGGGAATAGAGGCACTTAACTTAGGAATTTAAAATTGTTTTCATAATCTGAAACAATTTATGTACTAGTGAAAGTTACCTCAATCTAGACCTCTGCAGGGGGGAATTCAGTGCCATTTTCTTGTTTGATGCCATTTTGGATTAACAGTAAAATGGATTTAAGAGAGTTAAGTTTTGTAAGTAGGGAATTTATTTAATATCTTCCTTGATCTGGTTGTAAAAGTATGAAGATAAATAAAAAGCCCAAATCAAGTGGTCTATATACACTAGTTATTAGATGGTTGAAAATAAGAGTTAACTGGAGTGGTAAAGATCTCAGTATAAAAACACATTGCTGGCTTCAGCTTAATTGATACAATTTTATGCTTTTTTTTCTCCACTGGATTTTAAGCATTTTGAGACTGAGTACTATATATACTATTGCATAAATGGGTACAATATTACAATTTTGTGTAAATGTAGCTGTCTCCCCCAAACATACAATTAAAGCGATTAAATAAAGCCCGAGTTCTTGAATAACTTATTTCCAAGCAACATCAAAGATTACTCTGAATACATTTTCTCTTTTAAAAAGTTTGGCAGTGTTACTTGATTCAGATATAGATCCAGAATTTACTTTTGGGCTGTCAAATCAATTCTCCTAAACAAAATATATTTTTACTGGAAGTGAAAAATTTTTAGTTAATAGTCCAACCTGGTTCGTTCATTAAAGAAAAAGTGTGGGCTGGGATTTAGCTCAGTTGGTAGAGTGCTTGCCTTGAATGCACAAGGCCCTGGGTTCAATCCCTAGCACCACAAAAAAAATTAAGTGTGAACTGTGACTAAGTGATGTACTAGCAAATCTCATTAGGTATAGGAGCTGCAGGATGAGTATGTGACTCAGTTCAGATCCATTACTGCTATAGTAAAACCATTGAAATAACTCAAGTATTGATAGTCTGAAGTTCAAATATAGCGGATGGTATTGATAAACTATGGGAACGCCCTTTAGATGTTCAGTAGGACCCTAAAATTATTAGTAATATTGTTTTTTCATTAACGTAGTTATTCCTGACCTGTCCTTGACCTTCAACCTTCATTGTTTTAGAATTACACTTGAGAAATACATTTACTGGTATTAAGAGCTCACATTTGGTCAGATCAAGTATTTCCCAAACTTGGTAAGTTTTTAATTGAGGCACTTCTATTTAGTTTTTAGAATTTCCTGGACTCCTTTCCCTAAAGATTCTGATTGAGTAGTTTGAGATGGAGCTGGGGCATTTATATTTTTAAATCTTACTTGATTTTTACACAGGAACATGTGTGTGTATGTGTCTAAGTAAAAACTGAATTTTCATAAACTCAGTATGATGACCTTTAAGTTTTTTGTTTTTTTTTAGTACCAGGGATTGAGTCCAGGGGCGCTTAACCACCGAGCCACATCCCTAGCTCTTTTTATTTCTTATTTTGAGACAGAATCTTGCCAAGTTGCTTAGGGCCTTACTGGGTTGCTGAGGCTGGCTTTGAATTTGTGATTCTCCTGCCTCAGCCCCTGGGGAGCTACTAGGATTTACAAGCATGCATCACGATGCCTGGCTCCTGATAACATTTCTTAAGTACAAACAGATAAGCAATGCTTTATCCCTTAAGTTATGCATAGTTTCCATTATTTATTGTTACATGGTTTGAGTAAAAGCACTTCATGGTTTGAAGGGGGCATAGTGGTGAATAGTGAGATGGAGCTTTTCTGGTATGCTAGCAAATAACAGCATGTTTTATTTAATTGTATATACCAGTGTAAGTTCATACTTTGCAGTTTCAAATTATAGATCATTCATTCCTTGCTCAGTTTGTTATTGCATGTCTCTTGTTTGAGCAAAGTCCAGTCTTTTCCTTGTTCTATGCAAACCTAGCCCATTCATTCTTATTCTAGGCAAATGTTCCCTTTCATGAGGTACCACCCACCTCTCCTTGTTTGAACTCTACCCCATTAATAAAGGGCCATTTAGCCTAAGTTCCCCTCAGGTGTTTTCACTGATAATGATTTTTCCAAAAGTTCTATAGCTTATGTTGCCCATCAGAGGAATTAATATACTATCTTACCTAGTTACTTTAGTTGTCTTGAGTGTTCTGGCTGTCTAACCTGTAAACTTGTATGGGTGAGGGGCCCATAGCCTATAAAAAACTTTTTTTTTCCTGTTCCTGGGATCAAACCCAGAGTCTTGATGCATGCCCAGCAAGTTGTTTTATTTTTATTTCTTAAAAATAAGAATCATTTATTTTAAATTTAAAAAATGTTTAGGGAGGACTAATGTCTTTCCCAAAGCTTTTATTTACTTTTTCAAAGTCTTTGTGGATTCATTTTACCAGTGAACTCTCTGTACTTTCTTTTGCTTTTGATCTTTCTCACTTTTCCAGTCCCTACAATATAGACATTATTGGAGATTGCTGTATCATGGTTTCTCAAGGGTGGTCCCTCAGATGTACCTGTATAAGAATCAACTAGAGTGCTTATTAAAGTGCATATTTTAATACTCTTTTCCCTGAACTATTTGCTTTTTTCCATGCATATCATTTTATTCCTTATGTTCTTTTGCCACACTGCTGTCCATTCTTTTATCAGCTTTGAAATCCTTCCTGTTTTCTAAAGCTATAATTAGTTGTAGATAGAGGAGTTTTAGGGTACTGATTAGGAATATAGGCTATGGATACATGCTGCCAAATTTTAAATTTTGGCTCTTTTTCTTTTCCAAGATAACAAAATTAGTTACCTAAAAATAGTTCTGTGCTTTAGTGTCCCTTTGTGTAAAATGGGGATAAAAGCTTATCTCATAATGCTGTTATATATACATATTAAAATTAATATTTATAAATTCTTTACTGTTTGTAGTTAGCACTTAATGTTAGTAGCTACTGTGATATCTCTCATTTTAACTTTCATAAAGTTTTGTAACAGTAATTCTTAGTCATTTACCCTTTCTGTTAGATTGCAAATTCCTTGAAGCTAGGGCCTGCCTTATTTTTGTAGTTTTCAGTGGATTTTACATAATAAAGGGTTCAGTAAATACTATATCAAGTAATAGGAAAATGGCAAAGTTCACATTGTTTTTCAGAGGCTATTTATATAAATTACAACTTAAGGTAATTTAATACTCTCTATTATATTTCAGGAATTCTAATGAATCATTGATTGACCAGCACCATTTTACCAGTTGGAATGAGTTGTCAGAAATGGGCATAGTGCTTTTAGATCCAACATGTAACAGATGGATGTTACTCCATGCTGATTACTTTTTCAAGCCAACACCTGTTTGATTGTGTAGGCTCTTTGTCTCTTCATCTTTGAATTCGATTGCTAGCAAATAAAGTGAAAGTTCATGTAGTTTTTTTTCCAAGCTTGAGTCACCATGAGTAGTAGTTTAGGAAAAGAAAAAGACTCTAAAGAGAAAGATCCCAAAGTACCATCAGCCAAGGAAAGAGAAAAGGAGGCAAAGGCCTCTGGTGGTTTTGGGAAAGAAAGCAAAGAAAAAGAACCTAAAACCAAAGGGAAAGATGCCAAAGATGGAAAAAAGGACTCCAGTGCTGCCCAACCAGGGGTGGCTTTTTCAGTTGACAATACGATCAAACGGCCAAATCCTGCACCTGGGACTAGGAAAAAATCCAGTAACGCAGAAGTGATCAAAGAGCTCAACAAATGCCGGGAAGAGAATTCAATGCGTTTGGACTTATCCAAGAGGTCTATACACATATTGCCATCATCAATCAAAGAGTTGACTCAATTAACAGAACTTTATTTATACAGTAACAAACTGCAGTCCCTCCCAGCAGAGGTGGGCTGTCTAGTAAATCTCATGACACTGGCTTTAAGTGAAAATTCACTTACCAGTTTGCCTGACTCTCTTGATAACTTGAAGAAGCTGCGGATGCTTGATTTACGGCATAATAAACTGAGAGAAATTCCTTCAGTGGTGTATAGGCTAGATTCTCTCACCACTCTCTACCTTCGCTTTAATCGTATAACTACTGTTGAAAAGGACATCAAAAACCTGTCAAAACTCAGCATGCTTAGCATTCGAGAGAACAAAATCAAACAACTACCTGCTGAAATTGGTAAGAGGATTTGGATTATTATTTTTAGTATTTGTTAAGCTTAATTTTGTTGAGTGCTTTTCGATATCAGAGAATTCCTAATACTTGTTTCTAAGTTCCATTTTCCCTGTGATTTACTTAATACTACATGACTTGAGATTATATTATAGGCTTCAAAAGTAAGATAGAAAATAGATGTAATTAAACCTTTGTCACAAACTGAATCTGCTCTGATTTTCACTGGAGAAAATGAATTTGAAAGATGTTTGCCTAATTAAGTTGTCATCTATTTTTAAAGTATCTATATATTTATACTAGATATATTAAGGCTCCACTTGCCCATTCTCTGACTTTCCTTTTTTATCTGAAGACTTTAAATTCACATCACTTTCTACTTAGTCTGTCACTAAAGGTTGTCATATTAAAGCTTTGTGAAACAGCAATATCATAGAAAAATAGAAAAACATTTCTTAAATTTTGAAAATACTTACACTTTTATTAAAAATAATCTAATATGAATATATTACAGTGAGTCTCACCATTATGTATATCCACAAGACACTAATTTAAAAAAAAAAGTAAGTAAATAGCAGACAGATAAGGAAAGGGAACAGGAGGAAGGGGAGGATAAGGGTAAGTATTTAGGACCGAATTGGATCCAGTCATACTCCATGCATTTATAATTAGGTCAAAATGAATCCTAATGCATTGCTAACATGAAGCAATTAAAAAATGAAAAAAAAAAAATCTAATACAGTAGCTGCTGTGCAGGGTGGCACATGCCTATAATCCCAGCTACTTGGGTGGCTGAAGGGAAGGAAGGTGGCTTGAGCCCAAGATTTCCAGGTATGCCTGGGCAGCATAGTGAGACCTTATCTCAAAAATGAAAACAAATAGCAAACAAACAAAAAAATTCAGTTCAGAAGAATAGAAGAAGAGGAATCTGTAGTAAATCCAACACTTAGAATTTTGATAGATTTCATTTTGGTTTTGTTTAGAAAGCTGAATTGTAATGAAACAAAGGAAATGTTTCTAAGAGGATGGTAGTAAGAAAGATTAAGGGATATATATAGATGTGTAAAGTTAGTAAAAAAGAAATTGTCTTTATTTTAATTGTGGAAAAATTTCTGAACTGTTTTGAATATAGAAATTCACTGGCATCAATTTTTGTGAAAATTAAACGTACTATCTTTGTCGGTCTTTTTAATAAGATTTTTAAAAAGTCAGAATAAATTAGATTTTGAAACTTTTTAAAGGGAAGTTTTTATTTTGTTAAGGGTTTGTTCAAAATACAAAAAGATGAATTAAATGCATTCTTGCATTAAGCATTGATCTTGTAGGTGATAAAGGAAATTTCTGATTTTAGGCTTTACAGCTTTTCAGGGAGATAATGTTCTGTGTTTTAAGATGCATTGAAACTTTAGATAAGATGTTCTATTACATTTAACTCTAACTAGACACTTAAAATATTAATTTAAAATACTATCCATTGTAGAGTTCTTGAGTAATACACTGTATGTATGAAGTAAGTATGTTTTGCTCAAGAGATATTAAAATACTCCCAGGAATTTGTGTGGAAGTGTTTCATTCCATATCTTCCCATAGAAATGGGATTGTTGAATGACTTATTTTAGTACCATATTGTCAAAATTGGACCTGCATTTATGGCTTATTGTTGGATAGAAGTATAGACTTGGAAAAACAAATACTGAATTTTTATATAGAAATGTGAAATATTATTGCCTGTCTTTATTATTGTTGTTTTGTGTTTGTGCTATACTTAGTCCTAAAAAGTTTGACTTTAATTCACAAGTCTTTCTTTAAGGGTTTCTTTCCATAGCATTGCTATCAAATTACCTGGAAATTAATATACTTTTAAGTGAGGAATTATTTCACAGGATTTTAAATTTAACCTGTTTGTTCTTGAGAATATACATGCAGCTTTTTTACTGAAAATTGAACATATCTTTTTAAATTGGCATATTTATGTCATTAAATGATTTATATTTGCAGATACCTAATCTTTTGACCTTTATTCCTAAATTCTAATTCTAAAAACAATCACTGAATTTTTACATGAGCTCTCTTCTACCATTACTTACTGAAGTTTGTGGGTCTTTTTTTTTTTAATGGAAACATTATACATTTGTTTTAATATAGCAGGGCATCAGGTAGAAAGTAAATTGCTTTTAAATATAAAGTTTAGTAGGAGTTATGATTTATAAGATTTAATTTAGTTGAATTTGGAACAAACATGCAGAAGTCTGCCTTACCTGTTTCCTTATAGTGAACAAGAAAATAAAAATCGAGTAAAAATAACAAACAGTAATAATAGCTGTTGTCTGAGCAATATGTCACATACTGTGTGATGATCTGTATGTGTATATTATGTTTTGTATTACTGTAATGAAATACTGGAGGCAGGGTAACTTAGTAAAGAAAAGAGGTTTATTTAGCTCACAGTTGTGTAGATTCTAAGGCATAGAGCTGGCAACAGATTGGCCTTGGTGAAGGCCTTATGGTATATGACATTGCAATGTTGGGAGTGCCTGCAGGAGGAAGAGATCACATTGCCAAACAGGAAGCCAGAGAGGCTGGGAGTAGCCAGGCTTGTTCTTTTAACAACCCTCCTGGCTGAACTCAGAGGTCCCACAGCAACTACTTTGTTCCCTTTCAAGGGCAGCTTTGCCATGGCCGCTTAAGAACCTCCCCCATTAGGCTGTAGCTTGTACCTACCACTCAGGAAACTAAGCCTCCAACACATGAACCCTTGAATGAACTACATCCAAACCATAGCATCCCCTATGTATTTTATATGTATATCACTAAATCTTTACAATAACCCAATAAAATGGGCAACCTTCCCTCATAGTACTAAAAGAACTAAAAATGTAGAGATTAGATAATTTATTGAAGATCATGCAGCTAGGAAATTGTCTGAGTCTGATTTTGGACCTGGGTCTCAGTTTCCACTGTATGACCCCCACTGGTATAGAAAAGTGATATTAATCCCATTCTGATTTAGATTCTGATTTAGTGATCTCTGGAAGGTCCAAGGAATTTTTTTTAAAAAAAACTTACTTTATGTGCAGCTGCAGTTGAAAGCCGTTACACTCATTGCAATGAGATAGTGTTAACAGCTTAATTGAAATATAATTCACAAACTGTAAATTCACACATTTAAAGTCTGCAATTCAGTGGTTTTTAATGTATTCTAAAGTTTTTTTTTAATCTGTTACACTTTAGAACATTTTCATCACTCTGAAAATAAAACCTGTACCATTAATCAGTTGTTTGATTTAGTGTACTACTTTTAATCAATACTGTCCAGTTTATATGCAGCAGTATGTTTGAGGAATTAAGAAGTCTTAAAATAATATCCTTCTAGTTTAAATAATATAATTGGAAATTTGAGAAATGTTATAAATTAGAAGTCTTTGAAATATAGCCTTCCCATTTAGTTTAAATAATGTAATTGAAATTTAGCCATTTCACAAGGTATATTGTACCACTGCCTTGATAGGGAAGTATATTAAAATTAGAGAGCATTTATCCACTTATGCATTTCATTAATGTGATGTGATTTGATTCCAGTGATAAACATTCATATGGGTGAGGACTGGCTGAAAACCATAAAAAGATACTTAACAGTTCAGAGCCAAAGACAATATATGAAAAAGTAATGAAAATTCATTTGGTAATGTTTACTTTTCTCCTTTTGTATAAGGCATGGGCAAATAAAGTAAATGTACTTTTGTGTTTAGACAAGTTGGACCCTTAGTCATTGCTTTCTTTTTTAGATCTGTATTTTGTTTTTTCTGCCATTTCTCTTTTCCCCGTTTTTAATTTTGAACAGAATCTTCTCTGTACAACAATACAGTCAAAAAAATTATGTTTTCAAAGGGTAAATAGGAAATAAACACTTCTTATTTTCTCATTGATAATTACTTTAAGTTTCCTGTTAAAAGATATGCTTTTGTGTATTTTTCTATCCTAGGTGGATTAGTGTGGAGGTCATCAGATAGTCATTTTGAATAATTAACTAATTTAGTTCAGGAAACTCTGGACAGTAAAGTTTTAAAGGATTTTATTTTTCTGGGAAGGAAATGGTTGTACTTTGAAACTAGAGATAAATTTCATCTTTGTTACTAATACTCCTGTGATTTTTCCCTTATTGAAAAATGGGCTAGTTCAGGGTTTTGTTTATTTTTCTTTTTGGTACCGGGGATTGAACCCAGCGGTGCTCAATCACTGAGCCACGTTCCCCAGCCCTTTTTCTTTTTTTTGTGATAGTATCTCGCCAAGTTGCTTAGGGCACTGCTAAATTGCTGAGACTGGCTTTGAACTTGTAATCCTCCTGCCTCAGCCTCCCAATTGGTGGAGTTATAGGGATGCACTATTGTGCCCATCTTTTAAAAAATTTTCCCATTATTTTTATTTATAAAAACAGCTAAGTTAGAAGGAGTATTTTAAAAAATCTGTTCTTTCTACATTTTATGTTCAATAAATGCTGTTTTCAGAGTATAGAATTTCATGTGGGTCTGATTGTGAAAATAACCATTTTTGCTTAGAAGAATGATCTAATTGTTAATGTGTATGCTCTTTGTGACCCAGATCATTTTTCCCCATGTAAAAGCAACTCTCACATCATTCAGATGTGTGAAAAATTCAAATTGGCATTTTTTTTTTACCTATTTGACTCAGTAGCATTTATTGAAAATAAAATCAGTTTCACACTACTCTGCAGTAGTGCAGAGTATTAGACTTTATCATAAGTAAATATATGTACAAGCAATATGTAATGTGTATATATAATCAATAACTATTCATATATGAAACACAACAGAATCAGCAACTTTTTAAAAAAGTTGAGTGACCTTAGAGATTTAATTTCCTCATTATTTTTCTGTGAATTTCTTAGGCATTAAATGATGGGCTTCCTTTTATTTTTTAAATACTTTGCATAATTTATTGTTCTTTACAAAGTGCTTACAGGTAGATTAGTGTCCAATTGTTCCACAGTCCATATACTCTCAGCATTCTTAGTTTCACAAAAGCACTAGTACATATAGGGCGTTCAATAAATGTTTGTGGCTTATTATGGAATTAAGTCACACATGATTATTTTATCTATTTAATTTTGTTTTATACGTACATAGTTTTAAAAAATTTTTATTTGTTTTTTTAGATATACATGACAGTAGAGTGTATTTTGACATGTTATACATACTTGGAGTATAACATCCTAATTAGGATCCCCTTCTTGTGGTTGTACACAATGTGGAGTTTTACTGGTCTTGTATTCATATATGAACATAGGAAAGTTATGTCTGATCCATCCTACATGCCTAATCCCATTTCCCCTCTCCTTCATTCCCCTTCGTCTAATCCAATGAATGTCTGTCCCCTCCCCACTCAAACAATAGGCTTTCAATAAATATGACTTGAAATGAATTTAACCCTTTTTGTCCCATTGTCCCAATTGTAGAACACCTCTAAAAACTTAAACATAATATATAAAATAACTATATAATAAAAATAATACATACAATATTAATATATGTAGGCTCTAGGTTATGATTTCTAACCTGTTTTAATATACCTTTGTAAATTTCATTGAAATTTGCAGAATTAAAAACTTGGGATTTAATGGGCTAATGAAGCCTAGTACTTTTACAAATACTGTTCTCACTGTTTTGGTATCACATTTTAGTCAGGTCATAACATTATAATTTTATAATTTATTATAAGATAGTATTTTTATGTAAGGTTATTTTTATTAAAAATTTTTATTAATTACAATATTCCAATATTTAACATTATAATTATTTTAAATTGTAAACCTTAATCCTAAAATTCTTGAAATTCTACCAGGACTTCCAGGATTGATAAAATTATTTTTATCATTTGGGTAATACAATAAATAATCTCATTTGAGTTTTTTGTACAAATGCCAGTGAGTAACTCACTTTAGCAAGAAAGAAATCAATAAAGGGGATTCATAGTTGTTAATATGTAACTCCTTTTGATTGGGAATCAGCAAGAAACCTTAGAGACCTAGAAATAAGCTGTTAGTTTATTGTTATCAAATTGTCAAGTCTTTCACTAAACAAAACCTTGTGGAGAAGTTGTCACTATTGCTAAAGGAGGCAATGGGAACATAGAAAAAAGCACTCGATTGATTTTAGGAGTTGTTAGAATCAAAAGATGATTGAATTCCCATGCTGCAGAGGTGTTCCAAAGAGAAGAGGGAAGTCATTTTTTCTGAAAGACAGCATGTTGCAGAAGGACTTGCTTAGAAGAATCCCCAAAGTTTTCTTTGCAGTGAAAGGGAAATTTAAACCTTTTTAAGATAATTTAAATAATATAATGATATAAATTCTAACCCCTCTAAATCTGTTAAAACTTGTATGACAGGTATTTCCAGTTTTGTTAATTGTGTGTGTAGTTTCACAAATGTATTTTAGTAAGATTTGTAATGTTTTTTTTTTAATAGCACTAAACTGAGTACTTCAAAAATATTCTTAGACGTTCAAGACCAAGAATAATTTTTAAAATATAAACATTTTGAATGTGAGTCAAATAGTCGCATGTGCTGCATAAGAAACAATGTTTCAGGACTGGGGCTGGGGCTCAGTGGTAGAGCTCTTGCTTAGCATGCATGAGGCACTGGGTTCGATCCTCAGCACCGCATACAAATAATAAATGAATAAAATAAAGATCCATCAACAACTAAAAAAAATTTTAAAAAAAGAAACAATGTTTCAGTGATGGACAACATATATGTGATGCATAAGATTATGAATGGTGACAACATAGCTGTCTTGTTTTAAGTGCACCTGGTGATGTTTGTGCAAGGAAATTGCCTCACAAATTGCATTTCTCAGAATGTCTGTCATCATTTGACATGACTGTAATAGTTAAAAGTGCCCATCCTGTGAAACAATCCTGAAATGTTCATTTAACAATCTTTGAGTGCCTGCTGGGTACATTTTAATAGAACCTTTTTATATATTACTGAACCTAATTTTCTAAATTTTCTTAAGGATTTTTGCATCTATATTAGTTATGAATGTTGAATTGCTATTTTCTTTTCATTTTTTGGGCAATGTTTGGTATCAGGGCATTGCTGGCTTCAGACATATTTCTCCTCCTTTTATATTCTTTAAGAGTTTATATAGAATTAGTATTTTCTCTTTAAATGTTCAGTAGAATTTATCAGTTACACATTCTAGGACTAGGATTTTCTTTGTGGGCAAGTTCTAAATTACAAATTTTATGTAAGAGTTATTCAAGTTTTCTATTCTCAGTTCAGTTTTGGTGGTTTGAAACTGTTGAGGCATTTGCCTGTTTTATATGATTTGTTGAATTTATTGACTTACAGTTGTTCCTAATTTTGATTTATTCCTTTAATGTCCATGATATGTATAGTGTTGTCCTTCCTTCATTATTTTTTTTAAAAATAATTTTTAGTTATACATGGACACAGTGTCTTTATTTTGTTTATTTTTATGTGGTGCTGAGGATCGAACCCAGTGCCTCACACGTGCGAGGTAAGCGCTCTGCCACTGAGCCACAACCTCAGTCCCTTCCTTCATTATTGATATTGGTAATTTGGATCTTTTCTCTTTGCTTGCTCAGTCTGTGTGGAGTGTATCCATTTTATTGATTTTTTATCTTTTCTATTACGTTTCTTTGCTGCTCTTTATTACTTTACGTTTAATAAGCTCCTCTGTTTTCTGAAGTTGGTAGTTTAGGTTGATTTTTAGGTTTTATTCTTTTTATCAAATAAGCATTTGTGTAGCTATAAGTTTCCTCAAAGTACTCTTTAAAGCAGCACACAAATTTTGATATGTGGTGTTTTGTTATAAATCAGTTCAAAGTATCTTCTGGATATCCCTTGTTATTTGTTTGGGTTATTTAGAAGTGAATTGTTGAGAGCTATTTTCAGATTTTTTTCTTTTTGTTCATAAAATATAGCCCATCTTGAGAAATGTTCTAAATGCAGTTGAAAAGTCTGTATACCCTGCTGTTGTTTTCTGGAGAATTGTATAAATATCAGCAAGGTCAAGTTGGTTAGTAATGTTACTTATTTTTTTCTGTACCCCTATCAGTTATTGAGAAATGAGTGTTGAAAGCTCTGACTATGACAGATTTGTCTTTCTCCCCTTAGTTTCATTAATTTTTTGCTTATAATTTGAAACTTTGTTATTAGTTAGATTTTTTTTTTGACAAGGTAACCATTTTATCATTATCAACGGGTTTTTTTTTTATCCCTGGTAATACTCTTTGTCTAAATACTACTTCATCTGGTATTAATACAATCAATCCAGCTTCCTTATTGATGTTTGCATTATATATATATATCTTTCCATGTTTTTATTTTTACTATTTTTGGGGTCTTTATATGTAATATGGACAGCATATAGTTAGGTCTTATGTTTTTATCCTGCCTGATAGTTTTTTATTCCTTTTTTTCCTCTCCTCTTATGCCTTTTTTTGGAGTATTTTCTGTAATTTTCATTTCTTATTGAAATGAAAATTGTTGACTACTTATACATATTTTTAATTTTTTCTTTGTGGTAATATCAGTAATACATTATCATAACATGTTTTACATTCAAGCAATAAACTGCCTCACATATTTCATGAGAACCATACCACAGAAGTTTTTTTCCTTTCATATTTTACTTCTTTAGATATTATAAATCCCATAACAATACATTGCTATTATTTTGCTTTAAATTCTAAATTATCTTCAGTTTTTTTTTCATTTTGAATAAGTTTTAGATTTACAGGAAAGCTGTTAAACCAGTAGAAGGTTCTCATATATCCTATACCCAGCTTGCCCTAATATTAACATCCTGTATAACCATTGTATAATGATCAAAACCAAAAAATTAACATTGATACAATATTTTTAACTAAGCTATAAATTTTATTTCACTTGTTTTTCATCCAATGTCTAATTTCTGTTTTAAAATTCCACATTACATTTAATAGTCATATGTCTGTAGCCTCCTGATCTGTGACCATTTGAAAGACAAGTCTTATTTAGTCAAAGGACCAAGAGTCTTTCCTTCTCTTTTATGACTTTGAAATTTTAAAAAGTGCTGTTCAGATAATTTGGAATGTGTCACACATTTTTAGCTTCCATGATGTTTTTTTGTGACTACTTTTTTTGTGTGTTTTTGATGAAAATAACATAGTGATTATGGTGCCCTTCTCAGTGAATTATATCAGGGGATATATATAATATTGATAACTCATATTACTGGTGATTTTTTTTTTTTCGGTACTGGGATTGAACTCGGGCACTTTACTACCAAGCTACATCCTCATCCCTTTTTATTTTTTGAGACAGGGTCTTGCTTATTTGCTGAGATCCTCATTAAGTTGCTGAGGCTCATCTTGAAGTTGGGATCCTCCTCTTTCAGCCTCCCGAGTTGCCAGAGTTATAGGTGTGCACCACCACACCGTTTACTGGTGATTTTTGACCTTGTTCACTTGGTGAATGTAATTTCTGTGCTTCTCCACTTTAAAATTAATATTTTTTTCTTTTTAATAACTGTCTTGGGAGATGCTTGTTTTAGCCCATGCAAATATCTTCCTTAATCTTTTGGTCACTATTTTTAGCAATCATTGTGGATATTCCCTTCAACAATTATTACAGTATTATAATGGTGATTTTTAAAAAAAATTCCTTATGCCATTCATTAATGTAAATTCTGTAAGGAAGAACTATCCTATATCATTTACATATCAGTTTAGACTCATTTTTTCCATTCCATAGATTATAATCCACTATTTTTATATAATTTATTGCCCAAATTGTTCTATCTTTTGTTACTGAAAACTCTTATGAGTTCATTTTTGTGGTTTTTGACATGCCATCATTTTTTTCAATTGACTTTTAAAAGATTGAGAAGTGTCTTATTTACCATTTCATACTTTTTGTTCTTTCTATATTTGACTTTCTGACTAATTTCTTTTGTCTAAAGAACTTCTTTTAATATATTAAAAGAATATATTGTAGGGTAGGTCCACACATAATGAATTCTCTCAGCTTTTGTTTGTCTGAAAGCGTTTATTTTGCCTTCACTTTTAAAAGTTATTTCTTGGTACAGATTAGCTTGACAGTTTCCTTTTTTCTTCCTCTTATTTTAAAGATCTCTCTCCATGTTCTTCTGGCTTGCCCAAGTTTTGACAAGAGGTTTGCTGTTATTATCTTGGAGTATATGAGCCTCTTGGATCTGTGAGTTTATGGTTTTTATTAATTTTTAAAATTTGGCCATTATTTCTTATAACTTCCCCCATTTTTTGGACCATTCATTTCTTTTCTGTCCTTTTAGACTTCTTTATATTGTTTTTAAGATCATTGATGTGCTTTTTCTTTTTGTGTGTGCTCACGTACACATGTATGCATTTTAGATTGTTTTTCTGTTGCTCCTTATCAGTATCTAAATCTACTGTTTAAGCCCATACAATTAAATTTTCATTTCTGATATTTTTCACCTCTCTACATTTCATTTTGGAGTCATTTTTGTTCAAGTTTTCTTTTGCCTTGTACATATACAGCATATTTTTAGGTATCTTTTTCGATATCCTTGTCTCCTAGTTCCATCAGCTCATGCTTATTTTGTTATGGAATGATTTTTCTCCTGTTTGGGGGGTCATATTTTTCTATTTCTTTTCATGCCTGGTAAGTTCTAATTGGATATCAGTATTATAATTTTTACATTATTATTAGATTTTCTTGTATTCTTTTAAACAGTGTTGGATGTTGTTCTGGCATACAGTTAAGTTACTTCAGAGTCAGTTTAATCCTTCTGTGTCTTGTTTTTAAGCTTTGTTGTGGTTTCAGCAGCATTTTGTCTGCATATGATTTAGTCCCACTACTAAGATGATACCTTTCTGAGGACTGTCCCTGATAGTGTTACGAGGTCTTTCCTAATGTTGGGAATTCAAACAGTTCCCAGCCTTGTGTGACTACTTGGAATTATTTGGATTGCTTTCTGCTGGCTTTCATAATTTGTTTTCACGTATATGCAGATCAGAATTTTGGCAAAGACTGAAAGGGACTTGTTCTGTAGATCAAACACTTTCTGTAATTGTTCCAACAAGTCTAGCCATCTTGACCATCTTAAACTAAGACTTTTGCCACAATGCAGTGGCCTTTTTTCAGCATTTCTTCCCTGCTTTCATGTGACATAAAACTCTTTGTATAGTAACCAGAGTCAACCATAAGATTCACATAGTTTTTCCAGTGATATCAGAGAACACAGTCGTGTATGTCTACTGCCTGTATATAATTTTCTTACATATTTTGTTCATTTTCTAGTTGCATCATGCCCAGAAGTGGAAATCAGTCTAGTAATTGATGGTATAAATGGATGATACTGTAATGAGTGTGGATTCCCTTATTATCCTCTGAAAAGGGGTAAAGTTTGTTTTGGTTGATAGTTAAATTATTGAGTCATCTCAACCATGCAGACTTGGATTTAATTCTTCTTAGGGGGGTTCTGTTTAGTTTTGTTCTTAAACCTAGTACAAATTCCTTAGTCTTGATAAGGTCTTTACTCCTTTGAGTGTTGTTTTCTCTGTGTCAACTTCCAACTTGGTAGGGTTGAAGTTCTAAACTCTTATGCACTATAATTGGCAGCTGTCAAAATATCTGCTCAGCTCTTTTAGCCTTTGAGCTGTTGTTTTCCTCTCATTCTCCTTGCAGTCTCCTCTTGCACATATTTATTTTAGGAGTCAGAATTTCAGGTATGTATATTGAAGATTTTGACTCCACTCTTTATGGTTTTCTCCTTTTCAGGGTTTCCAACCTTGAAATGCAGCTACTCTGAACTTTGTCCTCTGGCTTCTCAGAGGAACAGGACTCTGGCTTTTTGACTTGATTTATTTTCCACAGGCAGGGTTTTGAGTAACTCCATAATAAAAAATGTGGATCTTCTATGATTCCTGTATTAGTTACCTATTATATAAAATTATTCTAAAACATAGCTCATAAAAACACCATTATTTATTATCTCAGTTTCTTTGGTTCAGGAATCAGATGTAGCTTAACTGGACCTTCTAATTCAGGATTTCTCAAGATTTCTGAGTCAAGGTTTTAGCCAAGGCTTGGATAGTATCGAAGTTCATAGGGGAAAAGATTCACATTCAAAGTTGCGTGGTTGTTAGGATTCAGTTCCTTTCCATGGCAGCTTGCTTCATTGTGGGTGCAAGCTGAAAACTTAGTAGAGCCACTGGCAAGTCAGAAGTCTCAATCTTTTATAATGTAATCACAAATGTGACATCCCCCTTACCTTTGTCTCATTTTGTTGGTAAGAAGCAAGTTGCCAAGTTCTCTCAAGGAAAGGATAATTATTCAATGGTTGTATGTAATCATTGATGAGACAGAATCATTGTAGGCTATCTTAGAAGTCTGCCTATTGTAGTTCCCTTGTGAAGTGTGGAGTTTATTCCAGTGTAGCTACTGTATGCTTTTTCACAGTGATTTTTAAATTATCTACAGAACTCCACCACTGTCAGCCAAAAGCTCAGTATTTGCAGATACTTATCCTAATTCCCCCTTAGAGCAAAAATGTTTTAACATAACATTTTCTTCAGACTGCATATTTTATTTTTTTCCTAATTAGCCACCAGATATTTTTACCTGGATGTCTCCTTTGTATCTCAAATTTAGCATGACCAAAATATCTCCTCACCAAAACTTTCTTCCCTTCAGATTATTTCTCTTTCCAAGTTGCATCATTATCTTCTCCATCAACTCAGGTTCACTATCTGGAAATCAGAGGATTTTTCTTCTGTTTTAATCCTAGTGAAGATATGGCCAACTCACCAGAAAGATGTTAGACTCCCAACTGTTTGTTACGAGTTTGTTGCAAATTAAGAAGAGAAATTGAAAATAAGCATTGAGAATCATCTTATATAACAATTTGACATTAGTAGAACATCCAAACTTGTGATTTTGTATTTTAAAATATTTTAGTCCTTGTTGAGCACAGTGGTATATGCATGTAATCCCAGCTATTCAGAAGGCCAAGGTAGGAGGATTACAAGTTTTAGACCAATCTGGGCCACTTAAGAAGACCCTCTCTCAAAATAAAAAATAAAAAGGGCTGGGAATGTAGCTCAGTGGTAGAGTGCCCCTGGGTTCAGTCTCCAATACTGGAAATGGGAAGAGATATGTCCACAATCAGTTGGAGGGGGAGGTAAAAACTAGATTTTCACTATGTATAGGTTGCTAAGCACTGTTCTATCCTATTTCTATTGCTTATTCTTCCTCTCTCAATAGCTCTTATAATAGCTTGTTTATATCACTTCCGCCACTATTAGTTTAGTACGGGCCCTCACGTTATTTTATGTGGGCTAATTACTCCAGACTGTTTCCTAATCTGCCTTCTACAGTTCATCCATTCAAATCTATGAGAGAATGGACTTTTTAGAGTAGCATTCTGATTATCATTGTGTTCAAAAAATTCAATTTGTACTGTATTACCTAGTCAAGATGATCCCAGAGAAACCTAGGAAAACAATAGGTAATCCTTAGGAATTTAATGTTTAAGCGTTTTAATTACTAAGGTCTAAGAGTGGGAGGGATAAAACTTTTCTCTTCCTAAACTGCTCTTGTTTGAACATTAGTTTTACATCCCAGTTAGACATTAGATACCATGCGTTTCACTGCTTTTTGAATGCGAACACTGTCTTGTTGTATTACACAAAGTGGAAATAGCAGGAACAATCTCAGTATGAGTCTAGTTAGTGTTAATATCCTGTGGGAAGAGATATGTCCAACATACTTCATTGTCTGGAGTAGGGCAATGTCATGTCATGCTTACAGTTTTGGATATAGCCTGCGACCATGGCCTCCTCTGAAGGCAGGACAAAACAAAATAACATAAAATTTTTGAAATAGCATTGGTTTAGACTTTAGAGAGCTTCCATGTAATCAGAAAAACATTTTCACTAAGTATGTTGATTATTCATGTTTTGCAAATTTTACAGATAGCGTTTTTTTCCTGCCATTGTTCAGAGCAAGAATTTGGCTAGTGCCTTTGATTTAGGTTTTTTGTTAAAGTATGTTAATTAAAAAAAAATGCCTCTGTCACAAATGTGTAATGCAATACTGTTTATAAATCATGTAATTAGTATCCAAGTTGAAAAATAGAACATTAAGACCACCTAAGAAGCCCTTCTTTCTATCACTACCTAACTCATTATCCCCATGAAGGGTATCCTGGTATTTTGACTTCTGCACATACATTCATCTTACTTGCTTGTTTATAAATGGAGTCATATGTATTGTGTCATCACATTTGACATTTTTCATCTATATTGCTGTATAAAAATTAATTACATTACTACCTAATATCCAATTATGTGAACATACCACCATTTAGCCATTCTAACGTTCTTTGACAGTTCCTAATTTGGGGCTGATATAAATAGTGCTACTATATTAGGATAATATAAGTCTTTTGGTAAACATGAACTTGTTTCTATTAAATGTATATAAACACCTGGCAATGAAATTGCTGAACTTTTAAGTTTTTGGCTTCCTTTCTTCCATCAGATTTTTCTTGGAAATCTATGTAGTTTCTGCTCATCTTTTATTCAGGTATATCTTTTCCCAACCTAGTGAGCCAGCATCTTGCTTCTCCTATTTACCCGTAACTTTGTGTGTATATATATGCACACTGATGTGTAAACTTACTTTGTTTATAGCATTATGCTGTACATTATATTTTTGTAGAGATCATAATCTTCGGTAAATTTTAAGCTTTTTGAGAGCAACACAGTTACATCATTATCCTATAAGCTGTACATTCACAATGTGGCCACTACCACTGCACACCTATTAGAATGGCTAAATTCCAAGGCACTATTAGAACCAGATGCTGGTGAGAACTCTCATCCATTGCTAGTACGAATGCAAAATGGTACAGGTACTTTAGAAGACGTAGACAATTTAGCACTGTATTACAGAGTTAATGATAGTCTTTTTTTTTTTTTTTGGTACAAGGGATTTAATTCGGGGGTACTTGACCACTGAGCCACATCCCCAGCCCTATTTTGTATTTTATTTAGAGACAGGGTCTCACTGAGTTGCTTAGCGCCTTGCCATTGCTAAGGCTGGCTTTGAACTTGCGATTCTCCTGTCTCAGCCTTCCAAAGTGCTGGGATTACAGGCGTGCACCACCATGCCCAGCAACCAGTCTTAACATATGATCTATCAGACATGCTTATCCAAAGGAACTAAAAATTTATGTCCACACAAAACCTGCACATGAATGATTTTAGCAATGTTTTTGCCACTGCCAAAAATCGAAAGCAACCAAGATATCCTTTAGTAAGTGAATGTATACATTATCAATCCAGAGAAAGAAATGAGGGGGCCTGGGATGTGTATTGCTAAGTGAGAGCTAATCTGCTACATCCTACATAATTCTACATGACATTCTGACAGAAGTGAAACTAAAACATCAGTGGTTACAGTGGCTCTGGAGGAGGAAAGGAAGGAGGAATTAATAGAAGTATGGGATTTCTAGGGTGGTGAAACTATTCTGTATGATATTGTAATTATATACATAATATACATTTATGAACTGGACAGCACAGTGAATACTAGTGTAAATTATTGGCTTTAATTATAATGTATTGCTATTGGTTTATAAACTTTAAACAAAAAGACCATGCTAAAGTAAAGATGTTAAGAATACAGGAAACTGTAGGGAAGTATAATTTAGAAAAATTATAAACCTCTTAAATTGCTCTGAAAGACGAAGTCTGTTAATTATGAAAACAAAACACACCTCTTTTAGTATCCTTAATACTACTTCCATCGTCAAAGCTAATGTCCGTATGTTGGCCAGCAAACCCTTAGTGAATATAATTCCCGGCCACTTCATCTCCTACCACTTTCCTACTGTCATGCGTTGGAGTATTTGCACTTGCTGTTCCCTTAATCTGGAATACCTTTCCTCCAAATATTCCCATTGCTTCTTCCTTCTTGTTATGCAGACCTCTTTTCAAATGCTGCTTCATCTGGATTACTTTCTCTACTATCAACATGTCTGTAACCTTTCCCCCCCTCACATTCTTAGACTTTTTTCTTTTATAGCTCTTAATACTTCTTGACCTTGATTATTTATTTTTTCCTTATTCGAATGTACATTCTATGAAGGAAGGAATTTTGTGTCTCGTCTCTATGGTATCCCAAGCTAATAGAACAAAATCTAGAACATGGTAGGTACTTAATAAGCATTTGTAGAATGGAAGAATGAATGAAGTCCTTATTAAGTGTGGAATATGAGTTATAAAGATGGATAATCTTGGTGGCCAGTATCATCAATATGATAGCATAATGCATTTACTTAACAGATCTACCTCACACACAGGAAACTTCTACTTGTGGTTCAGTAAACACTTCTCCATGTGTGATGTGGGAGAGACTAGACTGACTGTTAGTGTCTACTTCTTGAGCCTCTTTTTTTCTCTTTGAAATTGAAAGTGTATAAAAACAAAACAAAAAGAAAAATGAAAGTATAAAGGAGAAAATAAAACTCTATGACTAACCAAAGACAAATCACTGTTAACATCTTGTTTATTATCCTTTAAAACCATGAGATGGGCTTAACATTTTTTTTTGTTTTTTATAATATTTGGATCATGTGAAAACAGTGTTTAAAAGTATTAGATAACTAGGGGCTGGGGCTATGGCTCAGCGGTTGAGCGCTTGCCTCGCATACGTGAGGCACTGGGTTCGATCCTCAACACCACATAAAATAAATAAAGATATTGTGTTCATCTACAACTAAAACAAAATTAAAGAAAAAAAGTATTAGATAACTAGACAGTATAGAAATAGTGGTATAAAATGTTATTGCTTAAATATTTAATATCTTATTCCTTGAAAATGTAATATAGGCTCTTATTACTGACAAAGTGTTTTCTGTTATAGAATTTATGATATTCAAAAATTTCAAACACTTGATTATTTGTGAACAAGAAGAGCTTGAGTAGTTACTAATGTCAATTGAGAGGTTTTAAAATCCACGTTAGACCTCCTACTAAAAAATGTTTTAATCTCATTAAATAGGAAATCTTGAATTAGTTTTGAAAATATTTTTAAAGTTTTAGTGAGACCTTTTATAAAAGATAAACTTCTTTGAAGTTATTAGATTTATTGAAGAAAACTCAAGTTTTTAAGAGTTTTTCATGAGTCTTTTAACATTTAGGTGTGGATGTTGGAGAAAATCTTTAAAAATTTTCAGATTTAACTTAGAATATTATATAATTTAGTTGTAAGTTGGTTGTACCTCATACCTCTTGGAGTCATGGACCGGATTTTTAAATGTTATTTTTGTGTGCTGATGCTATTAGAATTACATTTCCGTTTTAAACATTTTCAATACCTTTAAGAATTACTAGGATGTGAGAAAGAAGTATTAGTGTTCTTAGGTGACACTCTTCAGTGTGTCAGTATGAACATGATTTTCTGATATACTTATATTGCTCAAGGATAACTTTTTAGGGAGAATATAGGCTCAAAATAATTGTTATCACATGGTGATTTATACAAATCAAAAGGGATTTAAGTTACCTATTGGTATAATTTAAGTCTGGATGATTACATACTAATTTCTAAAAACACTTCTTAGTTTTAATATTGGATGGTAAAGTCATGTTTCTGTCTTAATAATTTGTGTGCTTGTGGAGGTGTTAAACTTGTGTCCTGAGCAATGAGATAAATCCACAGATGACTGATAACCGTGTTTTGTTCTGTTTTAACCTATGAGTTAGTTATTAGCATTTAAGAATTTAAGATTTTTATTTGGAAATCCAGATTTATAGTTTCTCTTGAGAAAGATGAAGATTGGACAATATTGAGCTTTCATTCTAACATAGCAATGATTTTTGTCTGAGGGCAACGTGGGCAGTGTTTCAACAGAGGACTTTTGGATAGTGTCCAGAGACAATTTTGATTGTCATGACTCATGTGTGCAAAAGGTAAGGGGCAGGGATGCTGCTAATGCACAAAATGACCTCCTATAACAAATTATCTGGTCCAAAACGTCAGTGCTGAGATTGAGAAGTTCTGCACAATTTAACCTGAATTGAATCACACTGGCTCCTTATGATCTAAATTAACCATATTCTCCATCCGGTTTACTTTATTTAATTGCCTGGTCTATTTATGCTTGTACCTTCCTTTAGATTAGTGTAAATTACTTTTGTGGGAATTGAAACATCAGGTATTTTTTTGAAAAGGTGATGACAAATCTTAAGTTTTATTCTGATATGAAGAGTATTAATATCCCAAAGTTTTCTCAGTTATCTTCATTCTTTCCATTAATGTGGTGTTTTGTACTAAGCACCATAATAGAGAAGAAAAGTAAGTACATATGCTCTAGAGAATTATTCTGTTCATTTATTATTATGTAATGTTTTCTATAACCCTGATGATTTTCCTTGCTTTGAAGTTTGCTTTGTCTGAAATTACAGCCATTCCATCTTTGTCTTCATCATTAGCATTGCATTTCTTCCCCATCATTTTACTTTTGATGTACTTGTGTTTATATTTAAAAGAATGGATTTTTTTGCATACTCTGACAATCTCTTGTATTTTGATGAGTTAGAATATTACATCTAAATATGAATTAGTTGATTTAATAGATTTTGATTATATTTGCTACTGTGTTCTGAGTTGAACTTACTCTTTTTATGTCTTCTACTGAGTATTTTATATTTTCTCCTTGGTGTATCAGTTACACATTTGTGTGTGTATGTGCGCGCGCGTGTGCGCTCGCACACACAAGCATGCAGGCACTCCCTGGAGTTTAATAGTAAAACAGATTATTACCATTTCTTCCATCTTTCCCTTATTAACATTGCTGCCATTTCATTTAAAAGTAAGCTATAATCACCCATTGTGTCATTGCTATTACTACTTTGAACAAAGTATTGTCTGTTACATTGATTAAAGGAAAAGAAAAGATATTCTCTCTATCATTTCACTTTATTCTTGTTTGCATGGTTTTTGGAGAGAAGTGTGATGTAATTCTTACTTTTGTTCATCTATACATAAGATGATTTATCTTCCCCTCCAGCCTCTTTCAAAAAATGTTTGTCTTGGTTTCTGCAGCTTTATATGCCTAGTTGAAGTAGGAGATGATTTTTTCTCTTCATTTTGAGAACCTGGGGTGGGACTTCTGCAGGTTAGAACTCATGGGTGGCAGGGTCCCACACTCCCATTTTTCTCTTTCATGCATTCCATATGCAGTTTCATTTTATTTTGTTTTTTGGGGGAGTTACAGGGGATTGAACTCAGGGGCACTTGATCGCTGAACGACATTCCCAGCCCTATTTTGTATTTCATTTAGAGACAGGGTCTCAGTGAATTGCTTAGCACCTTGCTGTTGCTGAAATTTGCATTGAACTCACCATCCTACTGCCTCAGCCTCCTGAGTCACTGGCATTACAGGTGTGCACCACCGCACCCAGCTCCATATGCAGTTTTCATCAACTATTCCACACTGTTTTCACAACTAGTCAATTACCTTTTAAATGTACGGATGAGGCTCCAGCCATGGAGTCTACTCTTGGTACACTCTAAATTTCTGTATTTGCACTTCTCTACACTTTAGGGGTCAGAAGTTTGCCCTTTCGCTCAAGTCTCTGAAGTATATAAGAGGAGGAGTTGATCTTCAGTTTGTTCATTCTTTTGCTTGTTTTGAGGACAGGAGTGGTGACTTCCAAGTTCTTTACATGTCAGGCTGGAAAACAAAAGTCAGCTGTATAAGTTTATATAAAAGTTTTTTACCAAATTGAGATATTTTTTATTCCTAATTAGTAAGTTTGTTAAATGAATGTATTTTAATTTTGTCAAATACTTTTCCTTCCATTAATCATCAAATGGCTTACTTCCTTAGACTTTGATACAGTGAATTACATTGAATGATTTTCAAATATTAAGCCATGTTATATATCTGGAATTAATTTTACTTGACCAGGAGAGAGGAGAGCTCTCTAATTTCCCTTTTTGTATTGCCTTTTTAATATCAATGCTACTCTCATGAGTTTGGAAATGTTCACTTTTCTGTTTTTTTGGAAGAGATTGCATAAAATTGTTATTCTTGTCTAAGCATTGGTAAGCCTCCAATGAAGCCATTGTATGTAGGATTTCTTTTGAAGGGGGAACTTTTAAATTAAAATAAGTAAAATGAAGTTTATTTAATGATTAAAATACTACTGAGGTTTTCTTTAATCTTACTTGAGTTTTGGTAGCTTGTAATTGTGGAGTAATTGCTCTTTTAAGTTTTGAATTTATGATGATCAAGATTATAATAATTTTTTTAAGTCATTGCTGTTTTCATTGCTAATATTTGTAATGTTTATTCCAGTTTTTTAAATCTAAGTCTTGCTAGAGGGCTATCAATGTTTTTTCCCCTAAAGAACCAGTGTTTGTTTACATTGAATTATGTAATTCTTTCCTGTTTTCAGTTTTATTGATTTGTACTCTTATTTCTTTTGCTTGGGCTTATTTTCTTTTTTTCTTGAGATAAGAACTTAATGATTTGAGAATACTTCCTCTTTTCTAGTATAAAAATTTAGTGCTATGAATTTCCCTGCCAGCATTGGCTTACCTGTGTCCCATAATTTTGTTTTATTGTTACAAAATATACATAACATAAAATTTACTTTTAGCCATTTTGAAGTGTAGAGTTTAGTGGTATTATGTATATTCACATTATTGTGCAACCATCACCATTACCTACCTCTAGAACTTTTTCATCACCTGAGACTGAAATTCTGTACCCATTAAATAAATTGCCCCTCTGTCCTCTTTCCCTTCAGAAACTGGTAACCACTATTCTACTTTCTCTCTATGGATATGACTATTCTAGCTACACCTATTAGTGGATACATATAATTGTCCTTTTATGTTTGGCTTATTGCACTTGGCATAATGTCTTCAAAGTTCATGTTTAACATATATCAGAATTTAATTTTTTTTTCAGAATTTCATTCTTTTAAAAAGCTGTATACTATTCCATCATTACTACACACCACATTTTGTGTAGCCATTCATTCATTGTTGGACATTTGGTTATTCCCACCTGTTTGCTATTGTGAAAAATGCTGTGAATATTGATATAGAGATATGAGTCCCTGATGTCAATTCTTTTCAGTCTGTACACAGAAATGAAATTTCTGGATTATGTTAATTGTATATTTTTGAGAAGCTACTATACAGTTTTCCACTGAACCTGCACCATTTTATATTCTCATTAGACATGCCCAGATTTCCAGTTTGTTCATAAGTTCACCAACACTTATTTTCTATTTTTTGACAATAGTCATCCCATTTTTTAATAGTGGTCATTCTAATGGGTGTGAAGTGGTATCTCATTCTTTTGGTTTGAATTTCCCTAATGATTAGAGATGTTGAATACCTTTTCATGTGTTGACCATTTATATATTTTTGTGAAGTCCTGAATCCATTTTTAAATTGTCTTCCTTGGGGATTTTTGGTTATATTGTTGTTTTATTGTAGTTATTTATATATTCCAAATATTAATTAAACTCATCATTAGATACATGATTTGAAAACATTTTCTCCCATTCTGTGGTGTGCATTTTTCACTTTTGATAGTATTCTTCAATGCATGAAAGGTTTTAATTGATGAAGTGCAATTTACCTGTCTTCTATTTTGTAGCCTGCATTTATAATATGTAGCTTGATAATGTGCCTCAATCTTTTAACCAGAATGTACAGGAGAAAAATTACTTTCATTTTCTATCCTTTTGAAGGATATTTCTATTTTAATTTCTATTAAATTGAGAAGTTATTTTTATTTATAAAAAATTTATGTACCATCAGAATATATGCCTGTTTTTGAGGTATAAAGTCTTTCTCCACCTGAAATCAAGATGTATCTGATATCATTGTGCTACATTTGTTAAGAACATTAGTCAGCTTTTAAAATTTGGACTATGTCAACCAACATTTGTAGTTGAATTTGCTACTTGAATATATGACACGGAGGCTGGGATGTACCTAATGGTAAAGTACATTCTTACTAGATGGGAGGCTCTGGGTTCAATTTTCAGGACAAAAAGAAAGAAACCTCACATAACAGATCGGTGAGTAATCATTTACAAGCAGTATTTTCATTTTATTAGATGTCATTTTGAAATAACAGTTTCAAATTTTGTGTTCAACTTGAACTTTCAGAGTGTAATTATGATAGTTTTTTCTACTTACAATCCAAGTATGTTCACTGATTTACCATTTTGAAATAAAAATTGCCTATGTATTTCCAGTTATGTTTAGAAATCATAAAATTTACTCTCTTGCTTATTAGCATTACCTGATACATTATTCAATAATGCTTATTATATTATTATGTTGGTCAACTTACAGGTGAATTATGTAACCTCATTACGCTGGATGTAGCTCACAATCAACTTGAACACCTTCCAAAGGAGATTGGAAACTGCACACAGATAACCAACCTTGACTTGCAGCACAATGAACTGCTAGACCTCCCAGATACTATAGGTATGAGAGGAGAAAGAAGATATTGATGTTTGTTTATAGCTACCTAGATATTTAAAGGATTATTTTTATCCATTTTGGTAACAAAAATTAGAAATTAAATTATCAAAGTAGTATATAAGTAGTAAGACTTTCAAGACAGTATTTGAAATCTATTTTCCATTTCTTGACAAGAAAATTAAATTTTAGGAAATGAACTCAGTTGGATTATAAACAATATTAAGTTGCATGTATATATTCTATTATAGCTTATTATAAAATGAATGGATTTTTGGTTTTGTTATTACAGAATGTTACATGGAGGAGGTCTCTTCTTTGCTAAAGTATGCCATGCTGAAAAATAAAGCCATGGCTGTTAATTTTTTAAACATGGCCAGTATAGTTTAAAGGTTGCTCTTTTGCAATGTTGAGAGGGTGGTAAGAAAAGAGATGTCTTGAAGTTCAAAATGTGTTTTGAAGACTTCATCACACTGCAAAAAGTTTGAGTGACCACCATAATGTTCTATATTTACATAGTCTTTTTTCAAAAGCCCATAAATTTCCACAAACAGCAAAGGTATTTTTAAAATTACAATGGCTTTTTAGTTATTGGTATAATACTGTAATGCTTATTTAGCAAAATATCAGTTTATATAATTTTAATAATATTTCAGAGATACTATTACAGAATTGTTTGAGACTTAGGATGGTCTTATTTTTCTCCATAAGGATTTTAGTTTGCCTGTGGTAGGTACCTAGGGGGACCACTGTAATCAATCCATGTTCATGGCCTGAGATTTTTGTGGTCCATTAAGTGGTACAGAGGTTTGTTGCAGAGTAATTGGAGGACTGTTTTATCCCTAGTTCACCTTTATTAGTAGAATACAGCCATGACGGATCCCATTCCTGCCAGGCCCTAGATTTGACTCTTCCCGGAAACATGACTTAGCCTTTTAACTGCGAGTTAGGAAAGTGCTCTCGAAATCTTAAGTCTTTTGCTTGTTTATGGTACTTAGTTCTTATCTTGTTAGCTCTCTAATTTGATGATACTTAGTTCTTATTTTGTTAGTTCTCTAATTTTTATTTTGGAAAACGGTGTTTAGAATTTTTTAATGAGATGGTTTGAATTACCTCCCAAGCAAATCGTTAAGGAATTTTAAAATCCAGTTATATGAGACAAACCTGTACAGAAAAGCTTGCTGAGACTTAGTTACAATTACCATCCATTGAACTTACTCTTTCTTGAATTCTTGTCATGGCTCTTTCTTACTTGTAGTGGTAACAGGTTAAGTATTCTTGTTTACTTAACTGAATACTTCTTTGAAAAGCAAGATCATCTGTAACACATAATAAATTGTTCTTACAGCCATAGTGAATATTCTATCAAATTTAATGGTTCAATATGATAGGAACCAAGAACAACTATTTTCTAATTTTCTTTCTTCAGAATCTATAGCAATGGCTATAATGAACAAAGAAGTGATCCTGGGAGAAAAAAAGCATAGAAAGGTTACATACCGTATACATAAAACATGATCATCAGACAGATAAAAAAGGAAACAATGAATAAAATACAATTCTTAGAAATATGCGTCCCAAATCAAATTCAGTGGAAAATACTGCATAATATAGTGAACACAAAGACCAAAAATAGTGATCTGTAGGATAAAGTAGAAGTTCCCTTGAGTCTACAACAGAAAGATGGGAATATATGTAAAACAAATGAAAAGTTCTATCATTCGGAAAAAACCTAAAAGTTCTAGAAAAAGAATACTGGTGTAATCCAATGAGGAAATTAATAAAATATAATTTTATACTTAGACTTATTTCTTAAACTTGACTAAAACCCAGATAATGAAGATAAGACTAAAATTGCTTTCTAAGAAGAAATAATGAGAAAAGGTACTTTTACTAGAAGTTTTAAAAATCAGATTCATTGACTTGTTTGCCATATAATGTTATAAAACCTGTCTTTATTTAGTTTTGGTTTCAGGGTAATGCTGTCCAACATACAGTAAGTTGGGAATGTTCCTTCCATTTTTAGAACAGTTTATATGAAATTAGCATTATTTTTGTCTTTTACTATTGATAAAATTTATCATTGAGGATGTCTGGGTCAGAAGTTTTCTTTTATATGAATGCTTTTTAAAGCAGTTCCAATTTCTTTAAAGGTTATAGGACTATTCAGGTTATCACTTTATTCTTGAGCAAATTTGGTCATGTGTTTTTTAGGAATACGTTAATTTCATTTGAGTTGTTAAAGGTATAAAGTTTATAACATTTTCTTATATTTAATATCTGCAGAATCTGTACTAATGCTACTGCTCTCATTCTTGATATTGGTAAATTGTATTTTCTCCCCCTCCACAACATTCTGATCAAAGGTGTATCAGTTTTATTGTTCCTCTCAAGATTTTATTGATTTTTTTCCCTGTTTCTGATTTTTAGTTCATTGATGTCCATTTTGACCTTTATTATTTCCTTTCATCTGCTTACTCTGAATTTTATTTCCTGTTTTTCTAGTTTCTTATGGTAGGAGCTTGAGGTCATTGATTGAGATCATCCTTCTTAAAGATATTTAGTGCTATACCTTTTCCTTTAAGTGTTGCTTTAGTTAGCATCTCACAAATTCTGATATGCCCTGTGTTCCTTCTTTCTGCTATTGATTTCTAATTTTATTCCATGTGGGGAAGAACACAACCTTATGTGGCTTGAGTCCTTTTTAATATATTGAAACTTTATGATGCAGCATGTGGTCTATCTTGTTAAATATTCTTTGTGCAATTGAATGTATATTTTACTTTTGATGAGTGTGGTGTTTTGTAAATGTCAATCATGAACCATTGTGCAGATGAGGCAATCAGTGAATTTATTCTACTTCCTGCCTTTTTTGGGTCTATTTTCCTTCTAATTTTTTTTTAATAGTGTCTGGACAAGTAACATACACTGTTGTGCTAATCTCTAATTTTCATTTTTGTTTTAGTCTTCATGTTCATTAGCAGTACTGTTGTCATAGTTGCTTTAGTCAGTTTTTATTTGGTTAAAGTCAGTCTTGTAGTTTCTTCAAACATAGTGAATGGGAACAGTAGTGTCCCTATAGTTGTGTTTGTAATTTTTTTACTTGAACAGTTTGAATGGGTATAAAATCACTGGATCTGACTTCCTTTCCTTGAGGAGCTTAGTAGAACTAAGAGGTAGTTTTATTGTCTTCTGGAATTCAGTGATCAAAACTATGAGGCCAGTCCAGTTTTTCTCATTATAAATGACAATCTTTTTGCCTGGCCACTCAAAGGATTATTCTTTATTTCTGAAATTGAAAAACTAAATTTTATTTCTCACTGTTGTGGTTCCAAGGTTGCATTTCTCTAGTATGCCATGGGCCAACTCAACATGTATATTTAGTTTTTATTTCAGTATAGCTTTTGAATACATACTGACATACTTAATTTGTTATGTGTTCTTACATTGAAATATGTCTTTAAGTTTATTTTGAACAACCAACTAATTGGGAAAAATAATACATAATATCAGCATGATAACTTCAATGGAATGTCATTTTCAGAAAATAACTTTTTTAAATAAAATCCAAAATCTTGCTTAGTTTTTGAAAGAGAAGCAGAATGTTGCTTTACTACTTCTGTGGATTAGATAGGAGAAACAAAATTTAAGATACTCTAAATGTTTGTTAGGTTCTTCTCATTGTGCTTAGTCATTGCATTTCTATTTCTTTTTCCACATTTTTTTATTGGTGCGTTTTGTACATAATGGTGGGATTTGTTGTTACATATTTGTACATGCACATAATATAATAATATAATTTGGCCAATTATCATTACTCAGCACTTCCAGCCTGCCACACCCTGGTCTCTTTTATCTTCTATTGGTTTTCGTTAGATCCTCTTTCCCTATCTCCTTTTCTTCTTCCAGCTCCCACAAATGAGAGAAAACATAAACCTTGGACCTTTCGAATTTGGCTTATTTTGCTTAACCTAATGGTCTCAAGTTCCATCCATTTTCCTGCAAATGATAAATTTTATTCTTCTTTATGGCTGAATAAAGCTCCATTGTGAATACATACCACATTTTCTATATCCATTCATCTGTTGATGAACACCTAGGCTGGTTCCATAGTTTGGCTATTATGAACTGTGCTGCTTATAAATGTGGGTATGTATGGATCATACATTAAAGTATGATGACTTTAATTCTTTTGGAAAAATACTGAGGAATATTGTATAACTGGGTCATATGGTATTTCTTTGCCTAATTTTTGGAGGAATCTTCATATTGATTTTCATATTTGTACTAATCTGCAATCAACAGTGTAAAAGTGTTTTCTCCTCATCTTCTCCAGATTTCTCATTGTTTGTATTCTTGATGATTGCTTTCTTGTTGTTTTATTTTTTTTTTTGGAATTGAATCCAAGGGCACTTACCACTGAGCTACATCCCCCCCTCTTTTATTTTGAGATGGGGTCTCAATAAGTTAATGAGTCTGATCTTGAATTTGTGAATTTTGTGTCTCAGCCTTCAAAGTCTGTGGGATTACAGGTATGCACTACTGCACCTGGTTGTGGCTGCTGTGAGATGAAATCTCAATGTAGTTTTGTTTTGCATTTCCCTAATTGTTAATGATGTTGAACTTTTTTTTGTGTTTTTGTTAGCCATTTATACTTCTTTTGAGAAGTGTATTTCCCATTTATTAATTGGGTTATTTAGTTTTTAAAGTTTTTTGAGTTCTTTATTCTAGATGTTAATTCTCTTTCAGAAGAATAGGAAAGATTTTCTTCCATTTGTTCTTTTGTCACATTCCTAATTGTTGCATTTGCTGTGCAGAAACTTTTTAATTTGATGCTGTTCCACTTATTAATTCTTTGCATTATTTTCTAAGCTTTTGAGGTTCTATTGAGAAAGTCTTTGCCTGTGTGTAAAAGCTGGAGTACTGACCCTATCTTTTCTTCTAGGAGTTGCATAGTTTCTGGTCTAATTCTGAGATCTTTGATTCATTTTGAATTCATTTTTGTGCAGGGTGAGAGATAAGGGTCTGATTTCATTCTTCTACATAGGGATAACCAGTTTTCCCAGCACTATTTGTTAAGAAGGTTATCTTTTCTCCAGTGTATGTTTTTGGCACCTTTGTCAAGGGTCAAATGACTGGGTTTGTCTCTGTGTCTGATGTACCATTGATCATTGATCTACGTGTCTTTTTATGCAAGTTCTATGAAGTTTTTGTTACTATAGCTCTATAGTATTGTGATGCCTCCAGCATTGCTTTTTTGGCTTAGAATTGATTTGGCTATTCTGGGTCTTTTATTCTCCAAATGAATTTTAGGAGTATTTATTTTTCCCTAGTTCTGTGAAGAATGTCATTGTTATTTTGATGGGGGTTGCATTGAAACTGTATTCTGCTTTTGGTAGTATGATCATTTTAACAGTGTTCTGTCTATTCATGAACATAAGATGTCTTCTTCATCTGAGGTCTTCTGAGGTCTTCGATTTCTTTCTTCAGTGTTATATAATTTTCAATGTAGAGGTCTTTCACCTCTTTGGTTAGATTTATTCCTAGGTTGGTTGATTGATTGGGTTTTTGTTGTTTGTTTTAAAGTCTGTTATGAATGGAATTGCTTTCTGATTTTTTTTCTTCTGTGGATTCATTTGTTGGTATATAGAAAGCCATTGATTTTTGTATATTGGTTTTGTAACCTGCTACTTTGCCAAATTTGTTTATTAGCTTAGCAGTCTTTTGGTGGAGTTTTAGGATCTTCTAAGTATAGGCACTATGTATTTCTTAGAATTTTGTGGGTGCTAGACACTATTGGTTTTTGAGTTTATCAAACAAATTCTAATCCCAGGGTCTTTCTGTTCATTGTATCTCTGCTTAACAATCTACCCTATCCCTTCTAACAGTTTAACAATATTTTATTTTTTTGTGCATGTATTTGTATCCTTATTAAATAATAATCTATGGATGATGCAATTAGAGCACTAAAATGAAAGGTTTTGGCACAGAAAAAGCATAGATGATGCTGGATGGTAAAATCTCCCAGAAAATAGGACTAGGGTTCACTTCCTTTGACAAAGGGTAACTTCTTTATTTATCCTTCCCTGTCTTGGTTTTCTTAATCATTCTGTATTTCTATTCTTAATTAGAAGTAATTCTTTTGGGTTTAATTTATATTATGAATATGAAAACATTTATCTTCATTATTAATATCTTGGAATTATGATATATCAAAATAACATGTGTCTCATATCTAACACGTTCTGCATGGTCAGATTATGTTTGGAAATCAATAAGAATAGAAACATTAACAATAAGAATTTTGAATAATATTGTACTTTATATGCTTTAATAGTGGTCAGCAAATATGTTGCCATTGTTTTGCGTAAAGGTAGTTAATAAGTACTATTTTTTGAAATTTTTATGATATCAGTCATTTCTCATTTACCATGTTTGTTAGAATAATTTTTCTCTTTTATCATTATTCCTATCCCCAGAAGAGTGATTCACTTGAAACAGTACTGGCAGATTTAATAGGAATATGTTTTTCTTGATACTGCTCCCACCCTCCTGCCAGCCTACTTCTTCAAAAGTATAACTTAATAGGAAAAAATAAAAAATGGAGAGTTATGGAGAGTTGATGCTAGTCAGATAGCAGCCGCCATGCTTTTCCTTAAGTTAAAGAATGTTGCCATGAACTCACAACTGAAAAATCGTATCATTTTAAAATTACTATTTCCTTGACTTTCATTGTCTCTTTGGTACCAGGGATTGAACCCAAGAGTACTAGACCATTGAGCCACGTCCTCAGCCCTATTTTGTGTTTTACGTAGAGACGGGGTCTCATTGAGTTGCTTAGTGTCTCACCCTTGCTGAGCTTGGCTTTGAACTGGCAATTATCCTGTCTCAGCTTCCCAAAGTGCTGGGATTACAGGCGTGCATCGCTGCGCCTGGCTTCATTGTCTTTTTTTCATTGTAAGTGTACTAGAATGTTTTACCCCTCCCCCCTTCAACTATTCATCAATAGTCCTAAAATAACTGTCACTCCTTGGCAACAATCTCCGCCATTTACTTCTAGTTTGAGTAGTGCCAGGATCACTGAGAGCTCATAGGATGTAGGAAATGGAAATGGGGAGGGGCAACTTGTTGCAGTTAAGTAAGAGAGTGCTTAAAAGCATACTTAGTTTTCTGATTTAGCCATTAGTTTGCCCTGTTGAAGAATTAAAAAGTATATTCTTTCATATAATATTTTCTGAGCCAAGAATTAGCTATGAACAAACAAAAATGTTAGTTTTATTACAAGACATTTTGATTCAGACTGAACCTGATATCCTTAAATACTTCTGGGGTTTCTGGTGTTTTATGACATCTGGGGAGAAAGGGTCTGAAGTAGGAGAAATATTTTACTTTCTTATTTCATCTCAAAATTAGATAAAAAGAAATATGCAACAAAACCTTGTCTTAAAGGAAAATTCACAGAGGTCTTTTTTGTTGCACTGGGTTCTGATTATGTCCATAAGTAGAATTTTATTAAGTTTTAGGTAATTACTTACAATGTAGCTTATTTAGCTTTACTAGTTTTCTTTTTTCTTCTTTGTTTTTGACTGTCAGGAATTTTTGTTTTGGTAACTTTGGTTTGCTTTCTTTTTTTTTCAATTTGTTTCCAGGAAAAAAAGACAATTGTGCCTTTGTCATTATTTCATCTTTAGAATTGTTTCTACTAATTTTTTGCTTCTTTGTTAATCAAGACGACTTAAGTTAGTCTTACTCAAAAGTTAGCACTTGATTGTATTTGCTGCAGTGGAAAGCATCTAATTTTAATTCATAGTCACATTTGATTTCACCATATTTTGAAAGTCTGACAGCATAAGAAAGTAAGCTGTCAAAACTAAGCAACAACTGCCAGGGATTGACAATGATTACCCTACATTTATATCTAGAAGCTCAGCAGTAGTAATTTTATTTCTTAGTCGCAATGACTCAACATTAAAGCAAGCTATGCCTTGATTTCTAGGTTGCAGTTTAGCTTATGGTTAAAACTACTCATTGAAAGAGGTTAGAGTCAAAACCACTGTAAAGGGAAAATCATAATGAATGTCAAACTTGTGATGTCACATTTTTTCTGGCATAAGAGTTTTGATATTTCATCCTTAATTTTTTTAACTTATTATGCTGAGAATAATGGATTTTGGCAAAATGTGGATGACTCTTTGAATATGCCATGCTATAAAGTAAGTGGTAAGGCCCTTCTAAATAAAATTTTCTCCATCAAGATAGCATATTGTCATAGATTACATTTTATAAAATTCAGCTCCTTCCCACTCCACTGAAAAGGAAAAAGTTTAGATTCAGGAAAGATGGAGGTACTATTTTTTTTTTTTGGTACTGAGGATTAAATTCAGGGACACTCGACCACTGAGCCACATCCCCAGCCCTATTTTGTGTTTTATGTAGAGACAGGGTCTCACTGAGTTGCTTAGCCCCTTGCCGTTGCTGAGGCTGGCTTTGAACTTGCGATTCTCCTGTCTCAGCCTCCCAAAGTGCTAGGATTACAGGCATGCACCACCATGCCTGGCTGGAGGTACAATTTTTTTTTTTTAATTTTTTCTCAAAAGTTGCATTTTAATACATGTTATCAAACATAACAGAAAAAAACAAATTTTTAGAAGCTGTACACACTGTTCACTGAAAACATTTGTTGGAGCAAATAGAAAAAAATTGTTACAATCATAATTTTTCTAACTTTGCACAAAATTATAAGCAGATTAAATTCTTCATATTAAACACCTTTATATGCACTTTCAATGAACAGTATATATATATATATATATATTTATATATATTTTTTATCCACCATCTTTACTATACCCATTCCCCTTTCCTGCCCCCCATCTCCCCCATGTTGCGTCCAGTGTTTCTCTATTTCTCTTATGTTTCCCATTCCTACCTCCCTTATTCATCAGCATCCACTAATCAGAGAGACCATTCGGCATTTGGTTTTTTG
>CM053404.1:16574184-16589831 GCA_028644305.1 Xerus rutilus | reverse complement strand
TTGGGTACTGGGGATTGAATTCAGGGGCACTTGACCACCGAGCCACATCCCCAGCCCTATTTTGTGTTTTATGTAGAAACAGGGTCTCACTGAGTTGCTTAGCGCCTCGCCCTTGCTGAGGCTGGCTTTGAACTCGCAATTCTCCTGTCTCAGCCTCCCTAAGTGCTGGGATTACAGGCTTGAGCCACCGCGCCCGGCTTCATAGTACTTTGAATTTTAGTTTTAAGAAACTTAATACTGTTTTGTGTGGTGATGGTACTAGTTCATTCACATTCTTACCAACAGTATGGAAAGGTTCCTTTTTCCTTTTTCTTCATATCCTTACTAGTATTAGTTCTGTATTTTTTTTTTTTTTTTTTTTTTTAAATATAGCCATTCTGACTGGGATGAGATGGAACGTCAAGGTAGTTTTGATTTGCATTTCCATGTTGCCTAAAGATGGTGAGCATTTTCTTCATATATTAATTGGTTCTTTGTACTTCTTTTGGAAGTGTCTGTTCAGATCATTTGCCCATTTTATTTTCCTTTTTTAAAATTAGAGCATTATAGTTTACATAGTAGTTGGGTTCATTTTGACAAAGTCATATATGCATGGAATTTGATTTGCTCCATTACAGCCTTGTTCCTTGCTCTTTTCCTCCCTTCCTCCCTCCCCCATTCTCCTTCCTCTACTCATCTTCCTTTCACTTATTTTTGATTGGTACTTTCTACATATACATAAAGATGGAACTATCTTTGATTTTGTTAATTTCATTTCACGTTTTCTGTCCTTTTCTGTTCCCCCTCCCTCCCTCTTGATCTCCTACTTCACTGGTTTTCCCTCTGTTATCTAATCCCCACCCTTTTTTCCCCTTATTTTGATCTAGCTTCCCAGTATGAGAGAAAACATTTGGCCTTTGATTTTCTGAGTCTGGCTTATTTCATTTGGCATGATGTTCTTCATTCCATCAATTTACTGGCAAATGCCATAATTTCATACTTTATGGCTGAATAAAACTTCATTGTGTGAATACATCACATTTTCTTAATCCATTCATTTATTGACAGACATCTGGGCTGGTTCCCTAATTTGGTTATTGTGAGTTGTACTGCTATAAAGATTGATGTGGTTGTATTGCTATAGTATGTTGGTTTTAGTTTAAATAAATACCAGTGAGTGGAATAGCTGGGTCCTGTGGTGGTTCCTTTACTAGGTTTTTTTGAAATATTTTTTTAGTTGTAGATGGACACAATGTCTTTATTTTATTACTTTGTATGTGGTGCGGAGGATTGAACCCAGGGCCTCACGCATGCGAGGCAAGCGCTCTACCACTGAGCTATAATCCCAGCCCCTCTTTACTAGTTTTTTTGAGGAATCCTTTACTGCTTTCCAGAGTGGTTGTACAAATTTGCAGTATCATCAACAATGTGTAAGTGTGTCTTTTTTCTCACATCCTTGCCAGCATTTACTATTTGTATTCTTGATAATTGTCATTCTGATTGGAGTGAGATGAAATCTTAGTGTAGTTTTGATTTGCATTTCCCTGATTGCTAGAGATGCTGAATTTTTTTTCATACATTTGTTGGGCATTTGTGTTTCTTTTGAGAAATAGCTGTTTAGTTCTTTTGCCCATTTTTTAAATTGTATTATTTTGATGTTAAGTGTTTGAGTTCTTTATATATTCTGGATATTAAACCTTTGTCAGATCAATAGCTAGCAAAAATTTTCTCTCACCCTGTGGGTTCTCTTTAGTTTGCTGATTTTTAAATTTTATATTCTTCTGTTTGTCAATTCTTTTTTATTTCCTAATCTATTAGGAGTTCTGTTTGGGAAATCATTGCTGGTGCATATATTTTGAAATATTATCCCTACATTTTCCTTTAATTGTTTCAAAGTTTTGGATGTTACATTTTAAGGATTTTGATATTTTTTTTTTTTTTTTTTGGTACTGAGGATTAAATTCAGGGACACTCGACCACTGAGCCACATCCCCAGCCCTATTTTGTGTTTTATGTAGAGACAGGGTCTCACTGAGTTGCTTAGCGCCTCGACATTGCTGAGGCTGGCTTTGAACTCACGATTCTCCTGTCTCAGCCTCTCAAAGTGTGGGGATTATAGGCGCGCGCCACCACGCCTGGCTCCTTTGATCCATTTTGAGATTTTGAGTTAATTTTTGTGCAGGGTGAGGTGTAAGAGGGATCTAGTTTTAGTCTTCTATATTTTGATATACATTTTTTTCAGCACCGTTTCTTGAGGCTTTTTTTTGTTCAATGCATGTTTTTGGCACCTTTGTGGAGAATCGGATGGCTGTAGATGTGTGTTTGTGTTTTCTGCTCCATTGATTTAGCTGTTTTTTTTATTATTAATATCATGCTGGTTTTATTATTCCAGCTTGGTGGTGTATATTTTGAAATCAGGTAGTGATGCTTCCGGCATTGCTCCTTTGCTCAGGATTACTTTAGACTATGCAGGATATTTTGTGAGACGATTAAATTTGGGGATTGTTTTTTCTAGTTCTATGAAAAATGACACTCATATTTTATTCAGGATTACATAGAATTTGTGGATCACTTTTAGCAATATTAATTTTCTCTGTTCATGAACATGGAAGATGTTTCCATCTGCTAGTGTCATCTTTGGTTTCTTCAGTGTTTTATAATTTTCATCATAGAGGTCTTTCACCTCCTTGGTTAGGTTTATTCATAGCTATTTTATGGATTTTCTTGAGGCTATTGTGCATGTGTACTATACTGAGCAAGAGTGGAGGAGAATGAATGCCCTTATCTCATTCTTGGTTTTATAGGAAATGCTTTCAGTTTTTCCCCATTTAGTATGATTTTGGCTATAATTTTGCTATGCATAGCTTTTATTATGTTGATTTGTTATCTTTCTATACCTAATTTTTTTCAGGGCTTTTACTATGAAGGCCTTTTCTGCATTATAGAGATGATCCTGTGAATTTTAAATTCTCTTTATGTGCTGTATTGTTTATTGACATGTGTATGTCAAACCATCCTTGCATCCCTGGATTGAAACCAACTTCATCCTGCTTATATGATCTTGTTAATGTGTTTTTGAATTTGATTTGCAAGTATTTTATTGAGGATTTTTGTATCTATGTTGGTCAAGGATATTGGTTTATAGTTGTCTTTTTTGCTGTTGTTTTGGTAGCAGAGTAATGCAGGCTGTATAGAATGAGTTTGGAAGGTTTCTGCCCTTTCTTTTTAAGGGAATAGTTTGAAGAACATTGGTGTTAGTTCTTTAGAAGTCTGGTAAAATTCAATGAATCCGTCCAGTCCTAAATTTTCTTTGCTGGGAGATATTTGATTACTGCCTCAGTCTCATTGTTTATTGATCTGTTTAGGTTTTTATATCTCCTTGGTTCAGTTTTGGTAGGTCTTATATGTCTGTTTGGTTTAGATGGTTTATTTATTGGTAAGAGTGTCATATTGAAGTCACCCACTGTTTTTTTGTATTGGGGCCTATCTCTCCCTTTATGCCAGTTGTGTTTGTTTATAAAATTGGGGGCGCTAACTTCTCTGTGGCTTGTTCACTTTATTAATATGTAGTGAATTTCTTGTATCATCTGACTTATTTTGACCTCCAGTCTATTTTGTGGCTTTGAGTATAACTATTCCTTGCTTTCAGATGCCATTTGCTTAAAATACCATTTTCTATCCTTTAACTTTCAATCTGTGTGTGTCTTTTCTGGTGATGAGTTTCTTACAGGCAGCAGGCCATTGGATCTTTTAATGCAGTTAGCCAATCTGCCTCTTTTAATTGGGGAATTAAGACCCTTTATATTCAGGGTTATTACAAGGTGTGTACTAATTCCTGTCATTTTATTGTATGTCTTCTAGTTGCTTTGAATAATCTATTTTTCTTTTATTTATCTTATGGGTTTGATGGTTTACTAAATTACTCATGTTTGATTCTTAATTCTCATTTGTTTATTCTTCTGGTGAGATTTATTTTTTTCCTTGCTTTGTGATTTATATTTGTGTTTATATTGCTTCTTAGGATTTCTTTAAATATCTTTTGACTAGTGGTCATTAATTCCTCTAGTTTACGCTTAGCCTTGAAAGTCTTTATGTCTTCTTTACTTTGGAAAGATAATTTTACTGGTTATAGTTATCTAGGTTGGCAGTTATTTTCAGGGCTTCAAATGTATCGTTTCATGCCCTCCTGGCCTTTACGGTTTTTATTGAGAAATTTGCTATAAAGTCAACATTGCTCTTTCCTGCTGGAAATTTTCTCTATCTTCTGTAAAAATCCATAGTATTTTGTTCATACTTCTCTTGGGGCACTATCATAATCTAGTTATAATAGTTATTTGTGAAAATGTCACTGTACATAAGCTTGAGAGAATAAACTATGTCTTGTGTTTGCTGCTGTGCTTATATACAGCATTTAAGCAGTGTCCAGATTGATAGGGTTAGATTGTATCATGGGAGCCTTAAAAGCTAGCAAAGAGTGCTTACATATGGTATATTAGGAAAATAGGTTGTTTTTTTGTTTTTTATTCCCCCCCCATCAGTTGAATGATTTATCCCAATTATTATGGTGTAGGGTAAAGTTAAAAATTAGCCTTTGGGGCTGGGATTGTAGCTCAGTGGTAGAGCGCTTGCCTTACACATGGGAGGTACTGGGTTCGATCCTCAGCACCACATACAAATAAATAAATAAACTAAATAAAGATATTGTGTCCATCTTAAAAAAAAATCTTAAAAAAAAACTAGGCTTCAAGGCTATGTATTGTAATGATTTTGTTTTCAGATGATGAGGGGAGGAATTAAAGCCAGGACAGATACAAGTTAGTGTGTTTTGAGAATACAGAATTTGATTGACTTGAAGGGGATGAAACATATTTAAAAACATTTTCAACTAAGGAGATAAATTTTTCTTTGCCAAATATACAATTTTGTACAGTATAAGCTTCAACATTAATGTTTCTCAATTTTTATTTTTAATAAAATTCTGGTAATAATCAAATGTGTGTTGTATGCCTAGAGTTCTGACAGTAGAGAACTCAGAAGGATCTCAAAAGAAATAAAAATAAACATTTATATTTGATAAAACCCTTGGATGCTAGAAGCATGGTGTTATAAGTGCACCACTGTAGCCTCTTGAGAGCTGAGTAGAGCTGAGTCACAGAATATGAAGTTACAGGAGTTAAGCATCAGGAAACTGTCTTGGAGATTTCTAGAATAAAATTTCTGGATGTTTTTACTTTGTTCTTTAGTATGCAAATGGTGTGTACTGTTCATAGTCATTTTCCCCTGTGGTCTTTACATTGTTGGGCTATCAAATTACCAGCTGAAAAAAGATCAACTTAGAAGGCACAATTAATAGTGAAATAGCTATAATTGATTTGATTTGAAATGTTTTATCATGAAAATTACTTCTTGTAAACAAATTGAAACTTAAGATACAATGATCCTCTGTAGACTTCAGAAATATGTGAACAAAATTAAACTAAATTATGAGTTTGATAGTATTATAGGGTCATTCTATAATGAAGCTTATTCTAATAACTTATGAACTGCTTTACCGATGTTGTAACTGGCCTGTGCTAAGCGTAAAGGCTAGTAAGCCTTTATGTAAGTAAAGTAGCTTTTATGGTAGAGGCTAGAATCAAATAGTCTTTGTGGGAGAAGGGGACATTTTAGGCATGAACCATAATAACCAGCCATTTGTAAATCATACCCTTGCCTTTTAAGATATCACAAAGTAGACATCACTTTTAAATATTTGAACCAATATACGGGACTATTTAGAGAATTATCTGACTTTAAGACATATGTTTTTCAAGTTTGCTTATCATCATATGAGATTCAACATGTGAATGCTGCCTTTTGAATGCCTTATTGAATGACATGCTTAAAGGAAAAGACCCTGACAGTATTTCTGAGCTTTCGGTGTTTACAGATTTTATATCTACATTTTCAGAACATTTCTAGTCTTTTAAATGTTATTTTAAATTATAAATGTATGTTATATATGTATCTATATATGGATTCTTATGTCAATATAGACTCTAGTATAAAATGTCAAAAAAGGGTATATAATACAAATTGGGCACAGTAGTACTATCTCCTTAATATAAAATATTTATCCATAAATATAGATGGTAGATATCACAATGTATTTTTTTAGTTATACTTGGCAGTATATTTGGCATGTTTATACAGACATGGAGTACATGTATTTTTTTAACTATAAAACAAATTTAGAATTACAGATTTATCTAAATACTTTTAAATTATGAAACACTTAGAACATTAGGGAAAATGTAGACCAGTTGAGAGAAAAAAATTTAACTGTTTTTCCACAGTTCTGCCTTTGTGTTTTAGTTCTACATTGTTAGTTTTGATGCATTTTTCCCTTTTGTTGCATGCATGCAAAAAACTAGAAAATGCCTGGAAAACACTGTTAGTAATTTATTCATTAGTGGCTAATATGTGCTCAAGCAGGATTTGCTTAGATTTCATTTTTTACATTATTGAGATTATAAAAATGCACAATTTTGTTACTTTTTTTCACTTAATATAATAACTGGAAGTCTTTCACATCTTTAGATTCTTTGTAACAAAATTTTAATAGAATATAGACATACCATAAAATAAAGATTTTACCTTGAGTATCTATTATATATCAGTCATGGTGCTAAGTATCTTAACCAGATTGTGTCTGACCTTAGACAGTCCTATCAGGTATGTAGCAGTATCTCCACTTTGTGGATGAGAAAACAGATTCAGAGGTTAACTTGCCCATTGACACATAAGTAATATAAAACACTTTGGTTTTTCTATTGTATGGTGATGCCTCCAATTTAAATATTCTTTTTCTGTTGAACATTTAGATTGTTCCCATATTTGCTGATATACACACAACTTAACATATTTAATCATAGATTATTTTACTTTTTGCCAACACAACTTTTACTATACTCAGTGTCATAATGCAGTGATAGTAATAGTAAATACTAAATTCTCTGGATCTTTGGAAAGTCACCCAAGCCTTTCATTTCCATCCCCCCTTCAAAAATGGATACAGTCTACGGGAGTGCCCAGAAAGATGCTTGTGGATTTCCTTAGTTAATTTAGAAAGTAAAGACAATATAAAACTTAATCTTTCCTAAGTGGTAGTTTTTATTGTTGCTTTTGTATTCTATTTTATGCCTGTTGGCATCTTACTTAATTGGAACCAGCATACTCTTGGCCCAGTTTCCCACCACTGTTGAAGGAAAGTGATGTCACTGAGCCTAACAATATTATACTTGGAAGAATTGAAATGATTGCTAAGTTTTTCTGCATTATAGTTGACTAGATTTATAATATAGACTCATGAGTTTTTTTATTATTGCCAATGGCTAATTCTTAGAAAATGTAGAAAGTAAAACAGCACCAACTAATCATTTTTATGTAACTTTCTTCAGCATGAGGGAAAGAAGCAGATGAATGGTAAGTAGAAGAGGGTTATGAGGCATAATGACTGTCCTCTTAAGTGCCAAGGCTTAATTTATGCTAATATCTTAACTTAGGTTATCAATTTATGCAAGCAATATAAGCATTAAAAAGAAAGTTTATCATACAACAGCTGTTTGAAAACTGATCAAACCAAAAAGAAAGAAATGGACAGACACTAGAAGGTTTTGAAAATTGAAAGCCCACAAAATATTTGTCACTAAAAACTCAACTGTGACATACAGGCCAGACATCGTTTCTTTATTTTCTAACACTGGTAAAGAAAAGAAAAGGCAACATCTGGCATTTTAACCTGAGCTATGTAAAAATATCATAGCAACAGTTGTATCAAAGAAACTTTTTCTTATATATGTTATTTGGTAAGTTTAATTGGATTTGAATCTTTTATGGTAGTAGATGTCGTCATATTCATCTGTGTAGCTTATGTGTATTCTTGTCTTGACAAAAAAAAAAAACTAGAAAATGCCTGGAAAACACTGTTATTAATTTATTCATTAGTGGCTAATATGTGCTCAAGCAGGATTTGCTTAGATTTCATTAATATAGATGTACCTGTGTATGGTGCTCAGAAAGTTTCTGATTCTGGAGCATTTCAGATTTGCACATTAGAGATGGTCAACCTGTGTAGCTACTTGTTACAAATTGGATCTAAAGATTAATTTGTTAAGGGATGCCAATACTTTCCTAATAGGTCACTTAAAAAATTATAGCAGCATTTTTCATTATTTCTCTAATACAAATTCTTTGGTTCTAGAAGATAAGAATCTTGAATGAATAGCCTGTGACAATAAAGAAGTTTATTAGATTTTCTACAGAATAAATTGCTTTTATATTTACAGGAAACCTGTCCAGTTTAAATCGTCTTGGTCTGAGATACAATAGACTGTCAGCAATACCCAGATCACTAGCAAAATGCAGTGCACTTGAAGAATTAAATTTAGAGAACAATAACATTTCTACTTTACCAGAGGTAAGAATTGGATTAGAGAAAACAATACTTGATTGAAATAAGCAAGAGAGAATTCAGGGAAAACTAATGAATCTTTACAGCTGGGTAAATAATTTGGTGACTGAGATTGTTTAAATAACAAGTATGCTATATAGCTACCATTAAGATAAAAAAAATTCCAAAGAGGAAAGAAAGGATGTAGGGAAAAAATTTTTTATTTATGAAGAAGGGAAAAATCAGAAGGATAATTAGTGTGCTATAGTCCCCTACAGCACCATGTAAATCTTTCTCATATCATTTTGGTCATAGGCAATTAAAATTAAGAAAAAGCTGTATGGCTGGTTTTAAAACTCACCTACGCTGCCTAGTTCCTTATAAAAAGGTGCTGCAGAAAGATGATAAGTGGCAAGAATGATCTTGGTAGAACATACTACTTATTATTAAAATTAATATTAGTGCAACTCTCAAATTATTATCCTATTGATACAGTAATATATATTAAAATCTTTAGTATATTACAATCACCAATATCTGTCATTTTTTAAAACATTACTTTTAACTTGGATTGTGTTTATATAAATTTTTCATTTATTTTGCTTGGTACTGATTGGGTAAGATATAATACTCTTTTAAATTGTCTTAACAATGAAAGGGAATTTCACTCAAATGTTTGCTTATGTTTATTCAAGCGTAATATTCTAACAAAAGAATGGAATTGTGGACTTAAGGGTTGATAGAGCTTTTACAGAGTCTTTTTTTCCCCCCTAACAATTAAAAATGTCTTATATAAGTGGCCCTACTATGTTTTGACTTGCTCATTCTTTTCTGTGTTTCATACTTAAGCTTAAAATATGAAGAAACATTTGGGCAGATGAAGGTAGTAGAATTTATATCAATTATAAGCTAAGTTCACTTGCTCTGTTAAGGGGTTGGAGATATGCACACATGCACACTCACACTCTGTTAATTTGGGTGTCTGCATTTTCATAAAACATCTGGGCCAGTGTTTACAGATGAGTTTTCGCCAGGCAAAGTGGTGCTTGCTTATAATCCTGACTACTCCAGAGACTGAGGCAGGAAGATTGCATGTTTGAGGCCAGCATGGGCAATTTAACGATATCCTATCTCAAAATAAAAAATAAAAAGGGCTGAGGATGTTGCTCAGTGGCAAGAGTACCTCAGGTTCAATCTCTAGTACTGGTGGATGGTGAGGAAATGAGTTTCCCACAATTGCAGCTGCATCAGTTCATTAAGACTGTTCTGACAGACACAGAGAAATGCCTATGTTGACATTTGGGGCAGCATAACTCTTCTAGGAGGCTGTCTTGTGCTTTGTAGGATGTGCAGCAATATCCCTGGTCATAAACCTCTAGGTGCCCGGAGCATCCCATCCAAACATCTTCAGATATTGACCTCTTAGGGACTAAATCATCCCAGTTGACAACCACTGTTGCAGAGGATTAAAAACTCAGGTTCCTGCATCCTGCTGCCTGTGTTTTGATCTCAGATGCACCATTCATACCCTGTGCAAATAAAACTGAATGTGCTGGAGATTCTTTGCACAACCGATGGTGGTCCCTCATAGGGTGGCTTGGGAATCGAGTTGGCGATGTACATTCAAATGACTGGAACAGTTCCTGACATGTAATAAAATGCACAATGAATGTGAGTTTTAATTATCAAAAGGGATAAATTCCATCCCCAGATACAAGGAAAAAAGCATTGTAGTTGATCAATGTGCCTGGTATGAGGAAGGAGCTGGGCTCCACACGCTGCTATCCTCAGGGAACTGGAATCTTTTCCCATTATGTCCTGGAGGTCACTGTCTGGGTGAATTCTTTTCTAGGACCTGAATCAAGCCCTGACCCCTCAGTCTCAAGCCTTTTCTGGTTCCCTAGCCACAAAACAGTCTCATTTCAATAAATAAAATATTTGATCTAATGTAAAAAAAAAAAAAGGACTGTTCTGACAGTATCTTACCTATGACAAAAGAGAACTTCTGTTGGTGGAAGGTTAAGTGGGATAAAGAGTAAAATCCACAGATATCAGATACAGCCCCGAGAACCAGAATACCTGGATTTTTGTCTTTCCTGTGATAGTAGTAGTTTAGAGTGATCAAAATGGGTGAGGTTCTATTGTTTAATGCATCCCTCTTTCTAATGAATGACTTGTATCCACAGTAGAGTAAGAAATTAGCACATTTACTAGTTCTTGTTGAGGTTCTCTTTGGGTGTGATTTGTGAGCTTAAGTAAGTAAGAGTGACTGCTTTTAATATATCCATATGCCTAAGTATAAAGATTAGGTCTATATCAAAATTCACAAAGTGGGAAAATTTAGGGGTGTGTGTGTGTGTGCGCATCTCCTCAGTTTTATTGTCAGTGAAAGGGAACTAATAATTATTGGATACTTGTTAGAATATGTGTGCTAGTTCAAATATGTGTGTGTGTGTATTTAAATGTTTTGGGGTTTGTTTTATTAGAGCATTATAGTTATACATAGTAGTTGGGTTAATTTTGACAAAACATTAGTTGTAGATGGACACAGTATTTTATTTATTTTTATGTGTTACTGAGGATCAAACCCAGTGCCTCATGCATGCAAGGCAAGCACGCTATCACTGAGCTACAATCCCTAAATGGTCTTATTTTTAAATAGAGATTTTATGGGTGAAATGATTGGTGTTGTCCAAAAATGGGAAAGCATTGTCTAATTTAAAAGTAGTCTCTGTGCTTTGGAATTAGTGTGTTCTTAATGCAAATGTGTCATTATCTGCGTTTATAATAAACACAATAAGAAAGCAATAAAATCCATTATATAGCACTTTTGAGACATTTAAGCAGGCGTAAGCAAGAAAAATCATGAAAGTGGTCTTCATGGAAGTTGTTCATATTTCTGAAATCAAAGCTGGTAAAATGACTATAAATGTTTCCATTTGAAGATTATATAAAAGTGGGCTAGTTTTAACCTAGACATACACACAAGGAAAAGAGATTTATAACTTTAAGTACATATGCTCATGGCATGAAGCTAGGAGCTATCTACATGTATTATTTTATTAAATCTTTAGTATAATCCTACTATTGGGGATATTCTTATTGAATACATAGGGGAAAAAAGACTTAAGAGAGGTTTTATTTTGGCCAAATTTGTTACCTTAAACATTTTTCTGAAAATATGGGGAGAGAGATTATCTAATCAATTTACCAAAGTTGGTAGAATTGCTAAGTAGAAGACCAAAATAGGAATCCAGATATTTGACTCTAAAGAAATGATAAATCCCTGTGTTTCACAATATAAGAAACGAAGGATTGAAGAGCTGCCTTCTTGTACCCTCTTGGTATACTCAGATATTAATATTTTGTCATAGAAGATTGTCAATTCAGTAGTTTAAATCAATTTTAAGAATAACAACATTTTTGTAATCTCAATAAAACTTGTTTTCGGTAAAGTAGATTGAAGATATTTTTCTTGAATTAATAGTCATACACAGTTTTCTCAAGCACTGCTCTTACCTGTGCCCATTGTTTGTGTACAAAAATAGATGTTAAGGGTAGCTTCTTTTTTTTTTTTTTTTTAAATATTTATTTTTTAGTTGTAGGTGAACAGAATGTTTATTTTTTTATTTTTTATGTGGTGCTGAGGATCGAACCCAGTGCCTCACGCGTGCTAGGCGAGCACGCTACCACTGCGCCATAACCCCAGCCCCAAGGGTAGCTTCTTAATGTTGAGTATGAAAAAAAATCTTATTTTACTAGATAATTACACTTTCAATTACATAGTTATTTCATTCCTTCAGTTTGCCTTGCCATTTATACTAACTAGCATCTCAGGTACCAAGCCTTCATGGAGGAGAGCTGAATTTTGAATAGTATTTAAAACCCACATACTCTCACAGTATACTTGTGTTTCTTTTTGCTTATGGTTTTACTTTAATGTAGAAATTTAGAAATTTTTTTTCTGTTCTAAATTCTGAACTTTTTTTCATCTTTCAAAATTGTACTTCAACTTTTCTGCATTTCTAGTTATAATATTTCTTCTTCGAATTTAAACAAGGGATTTAAAATGTGAGCACTTATTATATGTTAGGTATTCTAAAACTGTGTATTTTATCTTTTTGTCTTCACTACAACCCATAAAGCAAGGCATTATCATTCCAAAAGTGAATTAACCAAGGTTTAATAAAACAGCTTGCCCAACCAGGTGTAGTGGCCCACATCTGCAATCCCAGCTACTCCAGAGCCTGAGGTAGGATCACAAGTCCAAGGCCAGCCTGGGCAACTTAGTGAAACCCTGTCTCAAATTTTTGTAAAAAGGGACCAAAGATATTGATGGAGCACCCCAGGGTTCAATCTCCAATACCAAAAAATAAAAAGAGAAAAGAGAAAGAAAAAGTTTACCCCAAGTCACAAGCTATTAAAAGATAGGGCCAAAATTCAATACTGTTTGAATAACCAATACCAGTGTTCTTAAATATTAGAATACAAGTCAACAGAATTTTGTTACAATGCATATTAATTCTGTGGGAGTGGGCCCAGCGTCTCTATTTCTAACAGTCTTCCAGGGGATACTAATGCTACTCTTCTTTAATGCATCCTGAATAATGAGAACCTATTCTGTATAATTTATTATTGATGATAAACCAATTGTGCATTATTTTCTAATTGCTTCCATCTGCTTTATTTCTCTAAAAAGTCTAATGTTCTTAATGGCAGAGATTCTTTTGTATTTACACATTTAGCACTTTATGTAGTGGAAAACTAAAGTAGGTAGAGATGAAGTTATGTGGTTAGTAAGTACTTGTTTAATAGATACTTGTATTCCCTCAAATTTTACCATATAAAAAAGAAATGTGTAAAGGAATATCAAGAAGTATGATCATCTTCTGAATTTAGTATTCCTAAAAGGATCTGTTTAATTATTGAACAATGATTTACTCTGTGCCAGGAATTATCTTAGTCTTATTATTTAGAGATAGGCATATAACTAAAACCTAGATCCGACTGGCTATATTCAGTGGCAGAGCCAGAACTTGAACCGTGACTGCCTAAAACTAAAGCTTCTCCTCTATAGCAGTCTCAGATTAGCCACCCTTGAGCTACTTTTCACTCACAAATGTGTTCTTTATGTCATAGGATGTTTTAAATAAACTGAAGCCAAATATTAAAAAAAATTCCTGTTTTCTTGTGAAATCTGAAAATCTGATTGCAATGACTTCACAGTTTCTACAAGGCAAGGCAACAGCTTGCTAGAATTGTGAATAGTGACTGGATGAAGTGTCACAGAACCAGCCTAACCGGTCTCTGTGGGTCCTTACCTGCAAGGCCCTTTGAGGCATTTGTGTTTGGAATTTGCTGTGCTATTCAAATTAAGTTTGTTTCAGTTCTAAATATTATACTTGTTTTGTTTTGTTTTTTACAGAGTCTTTTATCCAGTCTTGTGAAACTGAATAGTTTGACCTTAGCTAGAAATTGCTTCCAATTGTATCCAGTGGGTGGTCCATCTCAGTTTTCCACTATCTATTCCCTCAACATGGAACACAATCGAATCAATAAAATCCCATTTGGAATTTTCTCCAGAGCAAAAGTATTAAGTAAGCTGAATATGAAGGTAAGCTGTTTGTATCAGAGGAGAAGAGGAATTACAAATGCATTTTTTTGTATTTTCTCTTGGTGTGGATAACGTGTCCTTTTACCTTGTTGATGAAGTCTAAACCAAAGATAGTTTGGGGCAGGTTTTATCAGATAAAAAATACCTTAGAATTGTGTATACCCTTAGGAATTTGCCCTCAAGAAATAATTATGAACATTCATAAAAGTATGGTTTTAGGTATGTTTATTGCAGAATTGTTTTAAAGACACCAACTTATTACTACTGTCAGAGATTTAATTTTTTAAAGTGGGATACTGTGGAGCCACCAAAATTGATGCTCTTATGTAGAAGAATATTACATACCAGTTACAATATTCTTAGTTTATTAAGTATTATGAAGTTGGGCTGGGGTCGTGGCTCAGTGGTAGAGCGCTTGCCTTGCATGCGTGAGGCACTGGGTTCGATCCTCGGCACCACATACAAAATACATACATAAATAAATAAAATAAAGGTTGTTAAAAAAAAAGATTAAAAAAAAAGTATTATGAAGTTACAGCATGTGAAAAAAATTCTATATAGTTTTTAAAGCTCTTTTTGATATGCTTAATTACATATTAAATGCTTAGGTATTTATATGCATACATATAGTCAGTGTTTTCTAAAATCTCTCTTTGGATATCAGAATTATTTATGGGTGATCTTTAGCTTCTTTTTGCTTATCTATATACTCTATAGTGAGTGGATCTCACATTTGTAATAGTTCATTGTGAAAGGTCAGTGATTTATCTAGTCCAATGATTTAATTTGTAGTAAACTTTCCACACAGAGATGACAGCTTATTTGGCCACATAGCTAATTCATAGCTGAGGTAGGAATTCGGGAACTAGGTTTTCTGATTCTAGGTAGAGTTTTTTTTATGTTATTTCATGCTATATCCTTTTGTCCTTGATGAGCCATTCAACATAATTACTGTTTTTTATAATTTAAATTTACAGTTTCTTGATTCTGTCTACACTTGGTCATAAATATAGTATGTATCTTTTATGATAATTCTTTGGAAGTACATAATGACTGAAGTAGTGTAAATTCAAAATCTTATCCCAATCAAAAATTTTAATATGGTTATATAATTGATATATGCAGTAATGGTAATATAGTGGTAAATACCATTGATTCTGTGTGTTCATTTTGTAATAGTAGTTTTAGAACATAGTGGTGCAGATATTCATTAGTTTTTGATAGTATGTTTTAATGAATTTGACATTACATTATTACAGTATATTAGCTTGGAAAGGCTTGTTTTCAGTAAAATAATAAAAACTTTGTATAGCACTTTGCCTTAATTTTTTATTCAAACTTGATAAATGTTTAACACAACTTTCTCTTGAATAAATCAAAATGAAGCTTGATGTTTTCTTCCTCATATAAACACCAGTAGCAAATCTTTTTTTTTTTTTTTTTTTTTTTTTGGTACCGGGGATTGAACTCAGGGGCACTCGACCCCTGAGCCACATCCCCAGCCCTATTTTGTGTTTTATGTAGAGACAGGGTCTCACTGAGTTGCTTAGCGCCTCGCCATTGCTGAGGCTGGCTTTGAACTCGCAATCCTCCTGTCTCAGCCTCCCTAAGTGCTGGGATTAC
>CM053404.1:16544817-16574084 GCA_028644305.1 Xerus rutilus | reverse complement strand
GCAAATCTTTTTTAATGAAAATACTTTATCATACTGTACTTACTGGTAGCCTGGGCGTAGATAGGTAATGTTAAATATTTTTAATAAATGACAAATTTCAATGTTTAAAAAAAAACTTGATTTTCAAATATATATTCACTAATTCTTCATATCAACGATTTTGTGTAAAATGAGACAAGTAATCCATGAGTGTTGCAGAAAAATTGAAAAAATACACCAACGAAAGAACATAAAAGAATCCTGTGACCAAGAGGTTAACATATTGGCATATTGATATCCATCTGGGACAAAGGTGGTATCACCCTCTCCCATTGCCAATGTAATAGTTTGTTTAGAGTCGTTATTGATGAAAGTGCATCTTAAAAGTGAATATGTGTTGGGCATGGTGGTACATGCCTGTAATTCCAGCAGCTTGAGAGGCTGAGATAGGAGAATCCGAGTTCAAAGCCAGCCTCAGCAACTTAGCCCTATGCAATTCAGTGAGATCCTGTCTCTAACTAAAATACCAAATAGGACGTGACTCAGTGTTAAGTGTCCCTGGATTCAATCCCGGTTTAAAAAAAAGGAAAAAAAGTGGAGATGTACAAATGTGCAAGTAGGAAAAAGGTCATTTAAAAAAGTTAAAGTTAATATCATACCACTACATCATGTTTTTATTATTTAGTGATGAATATATCCTATCTTCTTCTGCTGCTGTACTGTTCAGCATCTCTTCAATTCCTGAACTCATCTGGGTTTCCTTTTGGGCCATGATATGTATCTTATTTCATTGTGCTTATATCTTAATTTGAATGTTCACATTTTTTTCCAGTGGGTTTCTGTACATTATTGTGAAATAAAACATCAAATTTTATCACTAGTATCTTTGAAATCTCAAATGGTTTCTCTATAGTATTTTTGTATTTCCATTACTAATATTCACATAAGGAAACAAACTTTTCAACCTTAAACAAAAGGCTAATGACTGTACAAAAATCTTGGAAGCTTGTTGCTTTTGTTGTGGTCTTTTTCCTCCCTGATTTAGATATCAAAAAGGGGAATAAGGTTTCTGTTTAAGAATTTTTTTCCAAAAGAAGGGACATATGGACCTTTGTTTTAATGGTTCTACATGGAATGATGCTTTTTGTCTTTGCCAGGACAATCAGTTAACATCACTTCCTTTGGACTTTGGAACTTGGACCAGCATGGTAGAATTGAATTTAGCCACTAATCAGCTCACAAAGATCCCTGAGGATGTATCTGGTCTTGTTTCTCTTGAAGTGAGTATTAATGAGCGTTTAAAACTTCTCATTCTCTTCCATAATTATCTCACTTAAGAGTTTCAAGTTAAACAGTTTCTCTTTGAAGATCATAATTAAAAATGATCATAATAAGAACTTTGTTAAACATATGACCCTTTAGGATGAGGAGGCATTGGGTTAATTAGTCTAGATTCAATACTACTTAATACTAATTATTAATAATAATTATACTTAATATTAATTAGTCTAGGTTCAATACTATTGCCCACTAAAAGTTGGTAGGTCTGAATGCTATAAAGTAACTTTGAAAGAGAAGATCTTAAAAATTCAGCATCTTTAGGCCATGTTTTTTCTTAATTCTTTTTAAAAACTGTACTACTGTGTACCATAATAATTATGGATACCTCAGACAGGCATTTAGAGCCTTTTACTCTATGATTCTGGTCTAATTTCCATCCTAAATCACTCACCTGCTATTTGTTAGAAATCTTGTGTATTTCCAGGTCTGTATGTTTAGTCCAGTCGTTTCCAGCATCTAGAATTCCCTCCTTTCATCCTCTTTTTTCTTTTAAAATTCTTTCCCATGATTAAAGGTCCATCTCATTGTTACCACCTTAGTCAAGGATGTTTGCTTCTGCCTCTGAGTCCCTAAAGTTTTCATCTTTGTAGTTAGTAAAGCTTATTAATAAGTACTTGGTTTTAAAATTTTTCCTGTATCATGTTTTTTAAAAATCCTGTTTAATTTAGTAAGATGAAATAGTATTGTGTAGGTGAAAGCATGGGTGAAATAAGAAGATACATAAAAAATTAGCTAGAATCTTAAGATATTTCTTCTTAGTGCTTGTTCCACTATCCCCATTTCCATTACTGTCTCCTATTCCTCTAATAGTTTATAATTTCTTTAAAGAGGTAGACCATCTTCCTCAGCCTTCCCTTCCCCCCACTTTATTATCTTTTAGAATGCCTTGAAATGTAGTAAATACCATGAATAATAACTGCAGTGGGTTGATAAGTCAGTTGCTACCTTCCTTAAATGATTATTTGCAACAGATGGTTTGTTAGACATTTGTAACTTTTCAGTATCAGATACCTTATATGATTTTAATGCAAAAAGTTAATTTTTTATTTTTGTAATTTAGTTATAATTAAACTTCTTTTTTACTTTAAATCTGACATTTAAACATTTTCTTTCCAATAACTCTAGTGGGTTCAAAAATGTTACCTACCCTTAATATTTACTGTTTGGAATATTAGCATTGCTTATAAATTTTAAGCACACAATGGTAATATATTTTATACATATGTACATATTATATATATTATACATTTCATTTGATTGATATATATATATTCCATTTCATGTGTTGTCAAACTGTCAATTATTTCTCTGTAGGTTCTGATATTATCAAACAATCTTCTAAAGAAGCTTCCCCATGGTCTTGGAAACCTTAGGAAGTTAAGAGAGTTGGATCTAGAGGAGAACAAATTAGAATCCTTGCCAAATGAAATTGCTTATCTTAAAGATTTACAGGTAAATCATGCCAGTGGCCTTATAATTGTATGATTATAGTTTTTGGAATTTTTTGTAATTCTTGGACCAGATTTTTCTGTTATAGGATTAGGGCTGAGTGTTATGTTCATGTAATCTGCTTTTGTCTTCCTAACAAATGAAATTTTTTGAAAGAAGATCCTGTAACTTAGTCTTACTTGATTTAATGTCCCTATTTTATTCTTTTGTAGAGGTATTTTAAATTTACACCAGTTGTAGAAAATGTGTATATAACTGTTTTTATTGTTAATTTTTTAGAAATTAGTCTTGACAAACAACCAGTTGACCACTCTTCCCAGAGGCATTGGTCACCTTACCAATCTCACACATTTAGGCCTTGGAGAGAACCTGCTTACTCATCTTCCTGAGGAAATTGGTATGAACTCTATGGATTATTAACTCTACTAGTAATTTGCTATTGTACTTTCAAACAATATTTCAGATAAATCTGTTTTTGTAAGCTAAGGTTACATTAGGCTTATGAGTTTTTTAGAGTACCAATGGTTAGTGTAGTGGGTTGTTGAATGTTGATTGTTTGCTCATGAGGTGTTAGGATTAATACTATATTTGAGACTGTTTTAGTACATGTATATTTCCAATAGATTTTACATAATCTGTTTAGAAGACTTACTTTGTTTTTTCTAAATTTGAAAAATTATACAGACTTGAATCAAATTAGTAATTCTTGTACCAAAAGAACATTTCTTTATGGGGCTTTAGGATTAATATTAATATCAATATTCAGGTATATTTTAGAATTTTGCCAAGTCTTTTTATATCTATTATTTCATATAATTACCATGACCACCTTGAATTTTTTATAGTGCAAGTTGTAGTACTGTTTTATACAGATCCAATTAAGGTCACCTAGTTAAGTAACTTTGAGTTCTTAAATTAATAATTCTATGTATATTATTCTGCTTTCTATTGTGTTGTCCCTGAAGCACTATAGATCAGTAGTTAAAGGTTTTGGAGATGATAGGCAATTTAAAATCTAAATCTGGCACTTCTTAGTTCTGTGACTTTGGGTAATCTACACAAACTCTCAAAGCCTCAATCTTCTTACCTGTAAAATAAGCATAATAGTTATTTCACATAGAGTTGTTCTAAAGATGAGTAATATTTTACGTGTGAAGAAATCCATTACCTGGTAGCTGTTATTTTTACTGCTTTTCTAATACATAATTACTATGAATCTATATTTTGACATTAAAGTTGAAAACACATGAGGCAACTTTATACTTAAATTTCTAGTATTTTTTCTCAGCTGGCTTCATTTAATTGGTTAAAAAGTTTGCCTAGGAAGTATGAACATCTTAAGATAGTCTAAGAAAATTTTTTGAAAGACTGCATGAATTTATTTTCATTTACTGCCAAATATGCAGTAACTTTCTTCATGAAAGATCTGTATCAAGTAATAAAAACTAAAATGTTTTATGAGAAATGAGTCATTTCTCAAAATGTATTATGAGAAATTATAATATTATAACATAATTGTGATTACATAGACACTGAATATATAATAAACTCTTTTCCAGAGTTTAATACACACACACACACACACACACACACACACACACACACACGAATGCCACGCTGTCCCAAAGAGATTCTCTAGAGTTGGAGCATTTTCAAAAAACTAAGCTTAATGTGGGCTGGGATTGTGGGTCAGTGGTAGAGCGCTTGCCTCACACATGAGGCACTGGGTTCTATCCTCAGCACTACATATAAATAAATGAATAAGTAAAGGTCAATCAACAACTAAAAAAAAAAAATTTTTACAAATGAGCTTAAAAGCCAACCATAAAAGAAGAGGTTCCTATGAGATTGATAATGGAATGTGACCTGGTCATCAGAGTTTTAAAAAGTCTCTCCAACTGATTTTGAGATCTGTGGTTCTGAGAGTTTTTTTTTTTTTAAAATATATTTTTTAGTTGTAAATGGATGCAATATCTTTATTTTATTTATTTATTTTTATGTGGTGCTGAGGATCGAACCCAGTGACTTACGCATACAAGGCAAGCCCTCTACCACTGAGCTACAACCCCAGCCCTGGTTCTGAGAGTTTTAAAACTGAGAGAAGAGAAGGAAATACATATTATGCATAATGCCTAGGATGTTCCCATTTGAACTTTAATAGTAACTAATTTTTTCTTTCTCTCTTTTTTTTTTTTTTAACAACAGGTACACTGGAAAACCTAGAAGAACTGTATTTGAATGACAACCCTAACCTACATAGCCTTCCCTTTGAGCTGGCTCTCTGCAGCAAGCTTTCAATCATGAGTATTGAGAACTGTCCACTCAGTCATCTTCCACCTCAGATTGTTGCTGGGGGACCTTCTTTCATCATTCAGTTCTTAAAAATGCAGGGTCCATATCGTGCCATGGTCTGATAAAAATCTGCTGGTCCCACACACTGTTCAAAATAGACTGCCATTAATGTTTCATATCTATATCTGTATCTAGTTATGTAGATATTGATATATATGGCAGATTTATAAAGACTGCATTATGTGTTTCTGCTAATAGAGGAATTATAGCCATTTAGATTTTTTAAAATTCTGTACAAAAGGCTTATAAGTTTTCTTTGCTGAAATTGATGTTTTTCTGTTGTGTAATCTGATATGCCAGTTTGCTTAAAAATTTGCCAACAAATTATGAAGTTATCAAATTTAAGGGACAGAAGTAGTAGAGTTAGATATGTTTCTCTTAGAAAAAATAATGGGCAAATGATTTTGTTGCAACTTTTCATATGTTTTCCCATTACCAGTTGTCAAATCTTTATAGTATGATAAACCCTAAAGGTAGAATTTTTCTTTAACTTATTTTGAAATTTGAGATTTAAATTTTTATATATTGTTTACAGTCAGAGTAAATCACTGGATTTTTTTGTTATTGTTTTGATTTGCTCTGTTATAATCAGTCAAATCTAGAGTTTTATTCTCTGTTAAAGAATTTTCATCAGCTAGTATAAATATTAAAAGATATTTGCTCGTTGAAACAACTGGCAAAGTGAAGATATACAAAGATCTATAATTCCTTTAATTTTGCTTCTCTTATGAGTTTGTAAAGCAAAATATCTGAAGTGAGTCTTCGAGTAGGGGGAGGATCTTGAGACCTTTCCTATTATAAATATGTTTTCTTAAGTTTAGGGGAACAGACATATGTAGTGAAAAAGAGTTTTTTGTTTTGGGAGTTTTGGGTGGTTTTTTTTGTTTTTGTTTTTTCCATTCCTAAAAGTCGCAGATCCACAAAAACTAACAAAAAATTGGCAAATAAATTACACATAAACACATTCTATATATGTATATACAATGCTATATAGATATGTATTTATTATATCATAAACTACAATAGGTAACTTTAAGGATTTCTCCCTATCCTTGTACAATGAAATGAATGTCTTTCTTTGAAAACTGCAATATATGTATGTTTCAAGGTTATTTAACAGTGTACTATGGTTTTATATCTTGACTTGCCTTGTACATCTTTCAGTTCTAAAATATCTGTGTCTAAGCACAATATCTTCACACTGTGCTGTATTGCTGCTGAACTAAATGCACTTTTCCCCATATGTGGGGCACTGGCTTCAAACAATTCAGTTCAGTACCATTACTTTTCTTTCTTCATAGTTGGTAATAACGGTTACGAAAAAGAGGAATATTGCACAGAAGCCATTGGTAGTTCCATGGAAGTTATGTAAGATGTGCGTGTACTATTTGATATATTTTCTTTTGCTTTACTGCCTTTAAGACTAGCAGAATTGTAAATGTGTCCCTTATGTGTAGTACTCTTAACTTTTGGTGGTATTGGTCCAAGTCAGTTTAATTATTGAGGAAACTCACAAAGTAAGTGCATTCTAGGTATTATCCTCAAAAAACTTCCCATATAATGAATAACTGTCATGAGTACATATTGCTGCTTTTTTTCCCCATTTAGGTAGGCATTGTGTTCTAAACAATTTTTTTTAAAAAAACTGATATTAAGATAGAGATTTGTATTGTTTTGCTGTTACTGGCACTCAAATTCAGGACTAGGTTTGAGGTCAAACCTATGTTCATAATTGACAATTTTATAAGGAGCAACTAAGAAATGGAAGGCAGGTGAAGATATAAAACCCTAGAATGCTTAAATGTGCTGTAAAACTATTGTAGATGTCACTGGATTTTACCAAGTAATATCCTTTCTTCTTTTTTCCATCTACTGTGGCTTTTCAGTTAAAATTTTGTTTATAAAAGGAATTTGTTTATTACAGCTCTACCTAGAACTTGTGTGTATGTGTGGTTTTTTAAAATTTCATATCCAGATATGTTTATATATTACAGTGATGGAACTTGAACTTTAAAGGTAGTAACCTAATGTCTTTCCTTGGGAAAATATGGTTTTGTTTCTGAGAATGAAAATGGATATAATTTTTAAGGCAGTTTGGTTTCCCCACCTTAGTTTATGTTAATCTATAATAGAAGTGCAAATTTATCCCAATCTTACATGTAGAAGTGGTGTTACATGTAAATAGTATATAGCTGAGGAGTTAAGAAAAATTTAAGACATATAAAACATGTCTTCTATGGATGCTACCTTGTAAGAACCCATTAATTTCTTTATTTCTACTAAGAAACTAGAGTGGATTTTTAGTATGTTATTGTGAGATCCAGATATTCAATATTTATAGTTTAAAAATAATAAGGGGTGTTATTGAATGACTACATATGAGCTAATTCCTGAAATTGCAATAGGACTAATTGGCATATCTAAAAATTGTACTTTTTTTTTTTTAAAGAAATTATGTTTTAGTCTCTGATGCTTAGTAAATAAGATGGTCAGAGAATTGTAAAAATGTTGATGTAAATGTTGCTCATTATTAATCTGTAGCAGTAAAACAGCAATAGTGATATCAAATAGTCCTCCTTTTGTGGGAAGTTAGTGCTTTTTAAATTCCAGATGATTATTTCATACATAAAGAAGGGGGAAATGCTAAATAATTTATGGACTTGATGGATACTAATGAAAACACTAGATGATAGTGTCAGAGGTGAAAAAATGCATAAAATGTTAATACATACATTAAAAAGTGGGTGATACAGTTGGAATGAGCTCTAAAAATTATAACTGCACGTTTCTAATTTTGTAGAATCTTTCATTTAAAAAAGATAAACTCTTCTGCATCAGTTTATCTAGTTTTGCGACAATTTTTGTTCTAATCTTTGGTTTTTCATCTAAGTTATTTCTAAGCCATGTATATTAGAGTCTAAGTTTCAGCTTGTAGAATTCAGCATGGCTTTTTTTTTTAATTGGTAAGAATGAGTAGTAATTAAGTGTATATAATGGGACATTTTTGAAATAGAAAGGGTAAAGGGGGTACTATCAGTAGTTATTTTGGGCCAGTAGTCATGTTTCAGAACTATCTCAGGCAAATTAGGATATATGGTTATTGTATGATTAAAATTAGATGAAAGCAGATAGTATAATCCAAAAGAAATTGAATGAATTCCTAAGATCTACCAATATTAAATATAATGAATAATTCTTGAGGGAAGGACTCCTGCCTGCACCAGAAGAAAGAGACCATACCAAATATCTTAGCTAAAACCTTTTTCTTGCTTTATTCTTTCGATTGATTTGGTTACCTTCACAAGTCAGACAATTGGAAAAAGCATGACAATCTAGTCTGAGAATTTGAATATGTAATAGTACTGATATTAATTTGGTATCTAAAGGGCTATCTTGAATGTTGTTTAGAAAATGAGAATGTTTTATAAAATAGGTATCAGTACTGTTATTAAATAGAATACCTTCTGGTAACACTCGTTCTGAGGAAACATTTCTGAGTTGATTCTTAACTTTGAAAATATGTTAATAAAAAGGGTTGCTTTAGTTTTCATTTTAAAAACTGGAATTGGTTGTTATTACCCTTAAATACCTTCTTGTATACACTTGTTAATTATCCCACTGACATTATACATTCTAAATATAAACTGCTTTGAGTGTAAATATCTGTTTGTGATCAAGACTTTAATTAGTTTATAGTATTTCAGACTGGGAACATTCTCAAGTTTGGTAGGAGAAAGTCTCCACAGTTGCTGGGATAGGGCTGTCATGTGACAGATTCTATAGTTTATGCAGTGTACATACAGCAACATGACATTGGAAATGTTCATTCTTAGATTTGTATATTATGGCAGTATTTTAGTAGATGTCAATATAGTTCCTTGCTCTAACAAAATCAGTGTTTTACATCAAATTTCTGACCCATAGAAGGAGAGAGTCTTGAGAACCAAGACCTCCACACACACACTTGCACAGTGGTGCTAGTTTGATGAGTAGAGATTCAGTCTTTGTGCAAATTATTAGAGATCTAACAAGTCTAATAGCAATGGAATAATATTTAAATGATGATATAAGCATTTTAGATATTATAAATACTCCTATAAATCATCTTGATCAGAAAATCTGATTTGAGCCTATGGGTGCTTTATCGATAACCATCAAATATTCTGTTACCTAAGTTACATTTTATCATTACTGGTGTCGTTTATGTGGAGAATTTAACCTTGCACTGGTATAATGAAGCTTAATACATAAGTGGCATTTGGATCAGCCATCACATCATTTTCTTTTCATGATTTTGAAGAAATTATTCAATAAATCTGTCCATCTAGCTAGTTTTAAAAACCTGGCATCCACTACTAAGAATGTTATATGTTTACTTATTTTAATATTAGTCTAATAGAAAAGTACACTAGCATATGATTTTTCCTCGTTTACTATTTATCTCCCACTTTAAAACTCATTTTTAACATAGTTTGAAAACTTGTTAAATAAGAATATAACGAGGGGCTGGGGCTGTGGCTCAGTGGTAGAGCACTTGCCTCGCATGCGTGAGTCACTGGGTTCGATCCTCAGCACCACATACAAATAAATAAATAAAATAAAGAATATAACGAAGTATTCAGTTTGAATTTTTCTCTAGTGAAGATTAGGTTTTCACTGATGTCTAACTGGGTTTGTACTGTGTTAAATACTAGCTATTCTGAATTGATTCAAGGCTAAAAGGTGTAAACAGCTTTTAAATAATGTACTTTTAACCTGAGTTATATTGATTATTTTGACTATATAAAATTACTTTTGGTAAGTCTATATTAATTTATTTGTAAATATTCTGCCAATGTGCCTTTTAAAAATATTCTAATGGAATGTAACTGAAGCTGGCCATGAAATCAGTTTTCGTAGTGTCATGAAATCACAAAAATGTGGAACCAAGGGAAATTACTTTTCATTATCATTTAATCTTCAGGACAACTTTGCATAAGGTATGCAAAAATAGGTGAACAAAAATGTGCAAGTATATGGTTAAGTAGTGTCCTTCAATTGCTTAATTTTGTGTCTGCTATTTATAAAACTAAATTACAGGGGTTGTTTTTTTTTAAGCTATTAAATCTAGGAATGAAGACTGTCCTATAATGGAAATCCTGAATTATTAGAAATAATATCCCCTTTCTCTGAGCTTCATTGTGCTTCTAGTATTCTATCATGTTCTCCGTGTGCCATAAAGAAAATGCTGGCTTTGGGATGTGTGTAACCTTTCATAGGAAAGTTAGCTCTAACATAGCTGTTTTAAGATGTCATGGTAACCAAAGATTGAAACTGAGTGTGTGTGTGTGGGGGGGGGCGGGGTTTTGTAATACTGACTTATAAAATTTAAAAAAAATATTACACAAGAACAAAAACTCTGAAGTTAAAGGAGATCTTATGCAATGGGAACTATTTAATTGGCTGAACAAAGATGATTATTATTGGTGAAATTAAAACTGAAGACAAAACTCAATTTTCCATTTCTGCTGGTTGATGGGGTCTGCATAAGCTCTAGGCCTCAATAGCTGGGGGAAAAAAATTTAGTGTGAGCAGTTCATCAATGCAAGGAATGCCTGCAGGTGTCAACTCCTAGGCAAAGCCAGACTCTTCTCCACTACTATGACCTAGCAGCTCACTGTCAATTTCTTTGTGTTTTGTCTCAAATTCAGACAATGAAATCCATGGACGACAACAGAAAGCAAGAATAAGGTATGGTATTTATGTAAGTGAGAGGGAAAATTCCTGCATGACTAGAGGGGACCTGATAGTAGGTTACCATTTAAATGTACTAGTTTAGGAGCTTATATAGCTTCTGAGTAGGGGCATTTATCAAAATTTATACTAAACAGATATTGGAAAAGTGCCAAAGCTATTGGTGAGTCCTTGAGACTGTAGCCTTTAATCAAGTCTGTTCTGCTTCCCTATTCCCATCACAAAAGGACAAAGGAGTTGGTTGCAATGATGGGAATGTTTCTATAGGTTAACCTCATGGAGTGGCCTTTACATTAAAAAACAAACAACTTTAATTAGGACCCATTAACTATCTTATTTTTATTCATTAGTCCTGTGCATAATGTAATGTTATTTTTCCTCTTAGGATTTTTGATTTTTCTTCTTTTCCTTTTTTTCTTTTTTGGAAACCACTCATTACTTTGAAGAGAATGGATTAAAGGGCATTAAAATTAGAGGCCTAGAAGCTAATGGGAGGTTGTTAGGAATAGTTCATATAAGAGATAAACAAACAATGGTGTTGGTTAGGATTTTAGCAGTGGAAATGGAGAGAAAATTTTAAGGGCAATTTAGGAAGAAATATTAGAGTTGATGATTGATCAGATAAGGTAAGACTAAAAGATTATGCTCAGAAATATAGTCTAAGCTTCTGGTTATAGTCACTAAACTGGGGCATTTTGGAAGAGGACAGTTCTTTGAGCTTCAGAGTAAGAGGATGTGTTCTAGTGCTAGTAGGACATCAAGTGGAGATGTTAAGTAAGCAACTGAATCCTTTTTCTATGCTGAGAAAAATCTGAAAACAGATGATCCAGTGTGAAGATCATGATTGAAGCAAGGACTCCCTTGTGAGATAATGTAGAGTGAGAAGAGGAGGAATTCTGGTGAACTTGAACATTTAGTTTTTGTGTAGATAGGGAGCAGCTTGTGGAATCTGAGAAGTATCTGTAACAGGTGGGGAGGTTTTATTTCCCCATAGAATTGGTGTGGAGGGTGCCAGGTGGAGAATGGTATGAGCAGCTCTTCATTGTCTTTCCAGTAATCTTACATGACTGCTCATGTTCTTAACTAAATTTGATTCCTGTAAATTTCTAGAAATGTCTTCTAAGGATTGAACTTATTATTTGTGTGTGTGTTCAAACTTCACTTTTCCAGATTCTATTTAATCAACTAGGTGATGTTTTTTCCCTTTAAATTTTGCTATCTAACTCTGACTTTACTGCGTAGTTAATAGATTAGGTTTGTGATTACTAGTCAGGTCTATGCGTTTATTTTTAACTTACTTTGGATCCAGACTGACTTAATTTGGTCTGTTATGTCTTTAGCCTTATAAGCAAAGTTCAGACCAAGGAACAGAATGCCTGTGATTGGGAGGGGTTCTAAAATATACACACAAAATATTGACTTTAAACCATTATAAAAACAGATTTAAGCGGGGCGCGGTTGCGCACGCCTGTAAGCCCAGCACTTTGGGAGGCTGAGACAGGAGAATCGCAAGTTCAAAGCCAGCTTCAGCAACAGCAAGGTGCGAAGTAACTCAGTGAGACCTTGTCTCTAAATAACACACAAAATAGGGCTGGGGATGTGGCTCAGTGGTCGAGTACCCCTGACTTCAATCACTGGTACCAAAAAAAAAAAATTTAAGCTGTTAAAATTATAGGCTCTTCATATCTTCTGAAGTTTACCGTGGTTAGATTATTGATTCAAGCTATTTTTTTTAAACTGGATTTTTTAAGATTTGGGTGATGACTTTACTTTGAACTATTAGTGCCTACTATCTGAGAACAGATATTATTTCAAAAGGCATTATGAATGTCCAAATCTTTTTAAAGGTTTTACTTGATTAAATAACTACTGTGTCTTTAAATTTTCTGGCTTAGTGATAAGAATCTGGATGCTTGGATGTTAAAGTTCAGATTTTATCACATTGAAAATAAGTTATAAAATGCAATTTTTGTGTAATTTATTTCCTAGAAAGAAAAGGGGAGGGGTTCAGTGCTCAGTTTTTAGAATTAAGTTTAGTTATTAATTTAGTTATTAAGAATCTTAATAGCCATATTTCTTATGACAAGAGTCACTCAGTGTTTGGGATTAGCCTTTTAATTTCTGAACTGTCAGTATCTGCTTTTTTTTTTTTTAATATTTTTTAGTTTTTAGATGGACACAATTTCTTTATTTTTATGTGGTGCTGAGGATCGAACCCAGTGCCTCACGCATGCAAGGCAAGCGCTGTACCACTGAGCCACAGTCCCATCCCTGTCAGTATCTGCTTTATGTATATGGTTGTGTATATATTTGAAGATGCAAGAGAGGGAGAGAAGGTCAAAGCACAAAAGTGAAGAAGTAAGTGAAGTGTTTTTGTTTCAGGTCAAAAAGTTTTGTGAGCCAGGTGCAGTGGTGCATGCCTATAATTGCAGTGGCTTGGGAGGCTGAAGCAAGAGTATCATGAGTTCAAAGCCAGCCTCAGCATCTTAGCAAGTCCCTAAGCAACTCAGTGAAACCCTGTCTCTAAATAAAATAAAATTTAAAAGTTGGGGTGGGGACTAGGGATGTGCCTCAGTGGTTGAGTGCCCCCTGGGTTTAATTCCTACTACCAAACAAAGTTTTCTGATTTTTTTTCCCCTGATTTGAGGATTACATTTTGCTGAATTTTATTTATTATAAATTCTACATATTTTAATTGATGCTGTTCCTTGGTGCAAAATTGAATGCCTTGTGTCCTTTATTGTCAAAAAAAAAAAAAAAAACCACTATAAACATAAATTTTTGCTCTTAGGCTACAATCTAATGAAGTTCTTAACTACTTTGAGAAAGATATCTATTTAGAAAAATATAAGGATATCCAGTTTCATTCAGAGTTCAGTTTTTTTAACCTCCAAACTGCTGAACTTTCTTGAGGTAATTGAGAAGATTGGTTGACTTTTAAAAAGTACTAGTGTACTTTGATTTTTAGAGAATAAAAACATGAAAAATTATGGATGAGCCTGGATTTGGGGTAATTACTATATTCCAAAATGCTTGGAGACTTTTCTTTTGGTGAGCATTGACTTAGATACAAATAATAAACTCAGTTTGTCTTTTGAGTCACCTTCAAAAGAACACTACACAGCCAAGAATTCTTCCAAAGTAACTGTCTGGATTGTAGATGAGGACTAAAAATTTTTTTGTTTTTGTGCAATACATAATCCTGTTACTTTTCCCAGGATACCATTAGTGTTACCACATTCATTAGTTGTTGGTATAGATGAAATATCTGTTGGATTGACTTTTTTTTTTCATTTTATGTACATATATGTACACTTTTGGTTCAGTTACTACTCTTCACGTAGGTTACATTTTTAATACATTTGAATGCCGTGCACTAAATACCAGCTTTAAAAAATAACAGTAATGCAAACAGTTCTTCCAAAGGGAATCTTCAAACAAGTTTGAGTTCAGCATGTTTGCTTATAACTACCTACATCAGCAGTAATTTTTATAGCTTATAGCTTTTCTCTATTTGCCTAACTTCCTCTTAGGCATTAGAGTTTGTTTTGGTACTGGGGATTAAACCCAGGGGCACTTTTTCACTGAGCCACATTCACAACCCTTTTTATTTTTTGAGACAGGATCTTGCTAAGTTGCATGGAACTTTGCTGAATTGCTGAGGTTGGCTTCAAACTTAGTCTTCCTGTCTCAGCCTACTGAGCTGCTGGAAGACTATCAGTTTTATCAGTTTTTGGTTTCAGTAGTCTTCTGGGCATGCACCACTGCACCCGGCTTAAGAGTAAGGTTAGCAGTTTGGGTTGTGTTGAGGTGTTTTGATATTTAAAGTATCAGCTGTGTATTAAACAAGTAAGTAATTTGATTTTTCCAATTCTTTGTTTTCAAGTCAATTTGACTCAAATACCTTTATTTTCAAGATGAAGAGATACCCAGGGAAAGTGAATGAATGATATACTCATGTAGTATCACGTCACTGAAGTTAGAACCTGGGTTTTGGACCCCTTAACCAGCATGCTTATTCCACTGTTTTGCTTCCCCATCTAAACCATGACACTGCATTGCCCTGGTTGAAATATGCTAGTCAGGTGAAAGCTGATAGGAGAAAGCCAGATTAGCCTAGAAACTTGACAAACCATATATTGTAACAACCATAAATTTGAACAGTTTCACATTTCTCATCCTTTAAAACCAGTTATTGAAGACAATCTCTAGGATATAGTTGTCTATCAAGAAACTTTCAAAATATGTAAAGCAAAAACAATTGCACAGAGAAACAGATCAATTCACTATTATAGTTGAGGACCTCAACCCTCTTCTATCAGAAAAAGATCCAGAACTGGAAAATCAGTAAGGACATAATTGAGGTCAACACTATCAATCAACTGCAATTGACTTCTATCACTCAATGGCATAATATGCATTATTTCGAGTTCACATGGAACATCCATAGACCACGTTCTGGGCCATAAAACACATTACATTTAATATAAATCATAAAAAATGATGTCAGACTGCAAAGAAATTAAGCAAGAAATGACAGCTGGAAAATTTCTAAGATACTGAAAATTAACAGTATTAGGATAATTCTCAGTAACATGGGTTATTTTGACCCATGTGCTATTGAATATTCAAAAAATAGTTTCAACGAAACGAAAACAAAATACAGTTTATCAAATTTGGTGGGGTATAGTGACAGCCATGCCTACAGGGAAAGTTCCAGCATTGTGTGCATTTATTAATGAATCTAAAATCAATCTAAGGTTCTGCATTAGGAAATAACAAATTTAATCCAAAATAAGTAAAAATCAATGAAATTGAAAATAGTAAATTGGGAATATTAGTGAAACCAAAAACTGATAAAACTGATAGTCTTCTGGCCTGACTAAGCAAGGGAAAGAAGACACAAATTACTCATCAGCATTGAAAGAAGAGACATCACTGTGGCTCCCATGGATATTAAAAGGATAAATATAACATGAAAACCCCAATGCCCACAGTTGATAACCTAGATCAAGTGGACCAATTCCTTGAAAGAATATGTGAAACTGACAAAAAATGGACTATATAAATAGGTTTATATTAAAGACTCAATAACTCATGAATTCACCAGTGAATTCTTCGGAACATTTAAGGCAGGGGAGGGGAGCTCCTTAAATGTTCCTTATAATCTGTTCCAGAAGATAGAAACAGGAAATACTTCCTCACTCTGTAAGGCCAGTTACCCTAATCCTAAAAAGCATTACAACAATAACAAAATTACAGATCTCAAAGGCTGATACAAAAATCCTCAACAAAATATTAGCAAATGTGATGATGGACTCCATTTGTTAAAACCCATAGAATGTACCACACTAATAGCGAACCTGACCTTTGGATGCTAAAGAAGTATCAATGTTGGTTCACCAATTGTAATAAAGATACTACTCTAGTATAGGATGTGGATGATCAGGAAGGCTATGGGGATGTGTAGGGGAGAGTGCATGGGAAATCTGTGCTTTCTGCTCAACTTGAACCTGAAACTTGTAAAAACTAAAGTCTTATCAGAAAAGCAGAAATTTGTCACAATTTCAAATAGGGTGATCCAGGTAAACCTGGCTAAGAAGATGTCATTTGAGTCAGGTCTTATAGACTAAGTTTAGCCATGTCTAGAGGAAGGGCATTTCAGGCAGAATAGCTGATATTTAAGGGAAAATAAAACCTGTGTGGCTGGAGCTGAACAAGCAAGTTGGTTAATAGTAAATGATACAGCCAGATCTGGAGGAGGAGAAAGAGCGGATTATGAGGCTTTGTGAGTAATTAAAAGACTGTATTTACACTGAATGAGTAACTCTTGAGATGTGGTTCTGCCACTACCAAATATATGAGTTTGGATAAGTGATTTTACCCCTCTCTGCTTCAGATTTACTCATATCTAAGATGGGGTTTAAATAGTACCTATTCATATTAGAATTAATTTTGTATTTGTAAATTACATAGAATAAACTGGTATTCATATCTTCATCTTGAGCAGAAGAATGATACTTGATAATTAAGATATAGCTGCTGTGTTGAGAATATGTGGAATCATTATGGTACATTCATTACAGAAGGGAATGCAAAACTGTATAGCCTCTGTAGAGGGCAATTTAGCACTTTTAATGAAACTATTCTCTTCAGCTCAGCAGTTCCACTTCTAATTTACCCTGAAGATACATCTCCAACAATATGAGAGAGTATATACATAAAATTATTCATTGCAGCATCATTTATAATTACAAAATATGGGGAAAGAGTTGCCCAAGCACAGGAGATTGGTTGACTAAGTCATGATATGTACAATGGAATATTATGCAACTATAAAAAGTATATGAAGAGAAGGTATTTTACAAATGTATATAAAATTATCTCCAGGAGACCACAAGAAAAAAATTGCAGGTCAATATCCCTGATGAACATAGACACAAAAATCCTCAACAAAATATTAGCTAACCAAATGAAATAGCATATTAAAAGGATTATACATCATGATCAAATGGCATTTATCCTAGAATATAAGAAAGATTCAACATAAGTGAATAAACATACCATATTAACAGAATGAAGGATAAAAATTCTGTAATGATTTTAGCAATGCATATATATGCATATATTTTTGACTGAAATCAACATTTTTTTTTTGGCACTGGGGATTGAACTCAGGGGTACTTAACCACTGAGCCACATCCCCAGCCCTATTTGGTGTTTTATTTAGAGAAAAGGTCTCACTGAGTTGCTTAGTGCCTTGCTGTTGCCAAGGCTGGCTTTGAACTCATGATCCTTCTGTCTCAGCCTCCCAAAGTGTTGGGATTACAGGCATGAGCCACTGTGCCCAGCAACATTCTTTCATAATAAAAATTCATAACAAATTAGGCATATAATGAATGTACCTCAACATAACAAAGGCTATATATGATATTATGGTTTAGATATGAGGTGTTCCCCAAAAGCTCATGTGTGAGACAATTGAAAGGCAAGAAAGTTTAGAGGTGAAATGATTGGGTTATGAGAGTTTCAATCAGTGCATTGATCCTTTGATAGGGATCACCTGGGTGGTAACTGTAGGTAGATAGAGTGTGGATGGAGGAGTCTCTCTCTCTCCCCCATCCCCTCTATCTACCTGTTCCCCAACTGTCTCCTCTCTCTCCCTGGATGCTATGTCTTGAGTCGCTTTTCTCCCCACACTTTTCTGCCAGGATGCTCTGCCTCACTTTGGGCTCAGAGCAATGGAGTTGGCTCTCTATGGACTGAGACCTCTGAAATCATGAGCCAAATCAAATTTTCCCCCTCTAATATTGTTCTTGTCAGGACTTTTGATCACAGAAACAAAAAAGCTGACTAAAACACATGACCGGCCCACAATATTGATAGTGAAAAGTTGAAAATTTTTCTTCTAAGATCGGTAATAAGAGTACCCACTCTTATTTCTTAAAAAACTTGGAATGGAACCACCATTTGATCCAGCTATTCCACTCCTTGGCTTATACCCTAAAGACTTAAAAATAGCATACCACAGTGACGCAGCCACTTCAATGTTTATAGCAGCTCAATTCACAATTGCAAAATTGTGGAAGCAACCAAGATGCCCTTCAATAGATGAATGGATAAAGAAACTGTGGTACATATACACAATGGAATATTATTCAGCAATAAAAATAAAATTATGGCATGTGCAGGTAAATGGATGGAATTGGAGAACATTATGCTAAGTGAAGTAAGCCAATCCTAAAAAACCAAATGCCTAATGGTCTCTCTGATTAGTGGATGCTGATACACAAGGGGGGTGGGAATGGGGAACATAGGAGAAATGGAGGAACTCTGGATGGGGCAGGGGATAGGAGGGGGAAGGAAAAGGGGAATGGGTGTAGTAAAGATGGTTGATTGAGATGGTCATCACTACCCTTGGTGCATGTATGAAGACACAAATGGTGTGACTCTATCTGGTTTGCAACCAGAGAAATGGAAAAATTGAGCTCTATATATGTACTACGACTTGAAATGCATTTAAATAAATTAATAAAAAAGACTACCCACTCTTGCCTCTTCTATCCAACTATAACACAGTACTAGAAGCTCTGGTCAAGGAACTAGGCAAGAAAAAAAAAAATCCAAAGTTAAATTGTCTTTTTTTTTGCAGATGATATATGTAGAAAGCCCTAAAGATGTCACTAGAAATTTTATTTATCTGTATGAATTTATTAGTACATCAGAACTAATAAATTATTTCAATACTGTTGCAGAATAGAAAATCAACATACAAAAATTGATTGTGTTTCTATACACTAACGACAAACTATCCAAAAAAGAAATGTAAAAAATTTTATTTACACTAGCATCAACATGAATGAAGTACGTCAGGATAAATTTGGCTAAGGAGATAGATCTTTATACTGAAAACTGTAAGACATTAATGAAATAAATTGATACAAATAAGTGGAAAGATCTAACATTTTAGATAAGAAAATTTGATATTGATAAAATGTCTATATTACCCAAAGCTATCTACAGATTCAATGCAAGCCTTATCAAAACATAAATGGCACTTTTCACAGAAATATAAAAATCAATTGTGAAATTTGTGTGCAATCTCAAATGTATGTGAATGACAAAGCAATCTTGAGTAAGAAAAACAAAGTCAGTGGCATTAGACTTCCTTTCTTGTTTCTTTCGAACCATGGTACAAAGTTATTGTAATCAAAACATTAAGGTGCTGGGTTTAACAACAGAAGCCGATGGAACAAACTAGAGAGCCCAGAAATAAATCCACATAGATGTGGTCACCTAATCTTTGACAAGGGCACCAAGTATCCACAATTGGGAAATAATACTCTCTTTGATAAATGATGTTAGAAAAATTATATTATCTGTCAAAAATGCATTATACCCTTGTCTTACACCATATAAGAAAATTAACTGGGAATGGATTAGAGACTCAAATGTAAGACGTAAAAACCATAAAACTCCTAGAAGAAAACTCCTTAGCATTGGCTTTGGCAATGATTTTTTCTTTTTTCTAACATGACACCAAAAGTACAGGCACAAAAGCAAAAACAAATGTCACCACATCAAACTAAAATCCTCTGCACAGTGAGGAAGACAACACAGTGAAGACAACGCAGTGAATCTATGGAATGGGAGAAAGTATTTTCTAATAATCTGATAAGGGATATATATATATATATAAGCAATATATATATATATATTGCACAACCCAATAGCTAAATATAGCCTGATTTATAAATGGCAAAGACTATGTTAGTTTAGCTACAGTTGCTTTAAAGGATGAGATTTCATGGAGGACAACAGCTCACAAGTTGCTTTTATTTCACAACTTTTTAATCAATATCTAGATGATGAAATAATAGTTCTTCATTCATAAAAGAATATGATCATCTTTCTCTTGGAAATTTTCTTCTGAGTTGACTTGGGTGACACAAATATTTCCTGTGACTTTTTTTAGTATAGAATTTTGGGATATTGCCCTCTTATTCAGATGCCAAAAGAAGCACATGGTTTCTTATGCTGTCTCTGCTTATCTGTCGGTCTTCAAATAAACATGTGAAGTGTGGGAAAAAAAACCAGTCTGAATAGACATTTTCACAAAGGAGACGTACAAAATGTGAACGGGTAGAAAAATGTGGTCAACATTGGTAATCATGAGAGAAATGCAGATCAAAGCCACAGTGAGAGATCATTTCACACCTGTTAGGATGACCATTATCAAAATGACAGGAGATAACAAGTACAGGCAGGGTGTGGAGAAAAGGACCTGTTGTACACCGTGGGTGGGAATGTAAATTGGTATAACAATTATGGAAAATGATATGGAGATTCTTCAGAAAATTAAAATATAGAGCTATCATAACATCAGGGGCTGGGGTCATGGCTCAGTGGCAGAGCACTTGCCTCGCACACATGAGGCACTGGGTTCAATCCTCAGCACCACATACAAAATACATAAATAAAATAAAGGTTTTAAGAAAAAAATAACAGCAATTCCACTTCTTGATATATAACCAAAGGAAATGAAGTCAGTATGTCAAAGAGCTATCTGCACTCCCATGTTCATTGCAGCATTATTCATAATAGCCAAGATGTGGAAACAATCTAAGTGCCTACTTAGCCTTAAAAAAGGAAGAAATCTGCTATTTGCAGTCACATGGATGAAGCTGGAGGGCATTACGCTAATTGAACTATGCCAGAACAAACATTGTATGATCTCACTCAGGAAAAATTTAAATTCTAAGGTAGAAGTTAAATTCATAGAAGCAGAAAGTAGAACAGAGGTTCTCCAGGAGCTGGGAGCTGTGGATGGGGTGATGAGAAGATGTTGTTCATCAGGGTACCAACTTTCAATTATAAGGTGAATAAGATCTGAGTAATGTACAGCATGGTGACTTAGTTAATAATACTCTAGCGTATATTTGAATTTGCTTAGAGAGTAGATCTTAGGTGTTCTCACCATAAAAATAAAAGGTAACTATGTGAAGCGATGGATGTGATTATTAGCTTGACTGTGTAAATAAAACATCACCTTGAACACCTTAGATACACATAATTTTTGTCAGTGATACCTAAATGAAGCTGGAAAATAAAAACTAAACAAACAAGAATTAAATGAGGAGGAGAAGCGGAAAGAAAAAAATGGAAGTGGAAAACAAACAAACACGCAAATTCAATCTAATTTGACTGCATTCCCTTAGTCTTAGGGAGATGCTGGATAGGAGAGACTAGCAAATTCTTTTTAAAAGTTTTAGACAAAAATTATATAAAAGTAACTGTTAAAGTGTGCAATTCAGTAGCATTTAGTACATTCCTAATGTGCTAGACCTAGTTTCACTACATATATCTAGTTCCAAAATATTTTACCACTGCAAAAGAAAACCCTGTCCCAGCAGAGCAGTCACTTCCTATCACCCTGTGTCCCCAGTCCCTAGCAACAGTGTATCTGCTGCCTTTATGGATTCAACAATTCTGGATATTTCATGTAAATGAAATCATACAACGAGGAGAGAGTGCTGAAGTTAGAAAATAATTTTACAAACATCATAATAAGAACTGATTCAAACAAAAAGCATCAACAATAACTTTTTGAAGGGGAAATTTTGATAAAGAGCAGGACACTTGCATATTTTGGGTTTGGCATCTTTCATCTAGTACACTTAGAATTCCTGAACTCTTCTTAGGATTTTTGTTTCTTTGTCATGGTGCACGTGAAGCTGTTTTATACAGGTAAGTTATTTTATACATGTTGTAAGAATGAGCAAATATTATATGTTAAGGTTGGGGCCATGGTTCTTACTGTGAAAGAACGGTCATACAAATTTAGAATGGTATGTGGCAAGGAAGAACCCTGTGGTAATGGACTAGCATTGGGGTAACAGTGTGAACTCATGATTTCTAAAATATATTTATGGGTATATGTATATGTATGCATGTGTGCGTGCACATATGTAAGTTCACATATTTACATAAATACATCTATTTATTTTTCAACTCTACATGCTGAAAGGACCCAGAAACAGATATCCAGTAGCAATGAGCACTTCTAATGTCCAGAACTTATTTTCTATTACCCCACTAACAGAAACTGAGGCTTTTCAGGGAAATGGCTGACACTAGGACTGGAGAACAACTAAAATTTCTTAAGTCAGAGCCAGGAAAGGCTAACAAATTATATTAGGGCATGGTACAAATATACAGGAGCCATCTTGAAAGGGGTTTCATGGGTCAAATATGAGATTATTTGGACACCAAATAATTAAGAATAGCAACTAAATGTAAATAATTGAAAAAACCCAGGAGATCATAAATCTATATCAATGACAGATACATAGGGAAGAAGTAAAGTCTCTTATACAACGCCAATAACTGGTAAAAGAGAATGTTGAAGTCAGAAAATAACTTTTCAGACATCATAGTAAAAATTGGCTCAAACTAAAATCAATGATGAATCTAAGGGGAAATTGATGGACATCAGGATATTTGCAAAACTCTAATTTGGGTCCCTACAGATTATTAGTTGCAAGGAGAAAATCATAACTATAAAAAGAGAAACCCAATGAACACTTGGGTGATCAAAATTAATATCACCAATGAGAGGCAAACGGACATCATGTTAGTCTGGATGTGATATACTAAGAAGGACAAAATATCATATAATTAATACTTATGGGAATGTATAGTGAACCTGATTAGGAAAAAATATCAGACTACAAATGAGGAATCTTCTATTTAAAAAACCCTCCATTTTTTGGATAAAGAAACTGTGGTATATATACACAATGGAATATTACTCAGTAATAAAAGAGAATAAAATTATGGCATTTGCAGGTAAATGGATGGAGTTGGAGAATATCATGCTAAGCGAAGTAAGCCAAAACCAAAGACCAAATGTTCTTTCTGATAAGTGGATGCTGATCCATAATGGGGTAGGGGACACAGGAAGAATGGAGGAATTTTGGTCAAAGGGGAGGGAGAGAGGAGGGGGAATGGGCACAGGAAAGATGGTGGAATGAGATGGACATCATTGCCCTAGGTACATATGTGACTGCATATATGGTAGATTCTACATCACATGCAATCAGAGAAATGAAAAGTTGTGCTCCATTTGTGTACAAAGAATCAAAATGCGTTCTGCTATCATGTATACCTAAGTAGAATAAATAAATTAAATTAAAAAAATAAAAACCCTCCATTTTAGAAAAATATCATAAAATAAAGGCTATAAAAACGATCATGAAAGGCCACTACAAAGGAGTGAGGAGGGGGATGGGAAGGAGGAGGAAGAAGAAGAAGAAGAGGAGGAGAAGGAGGAGGAGAGGAAGTAGAAGAAGAGGAGCAGCTTTTCTGTATTTCCCAGCTTACAGTAAACCTTTCCTCAATTCTCTGGCCAGAAAGACGGAGTTTCTCCCTGTGTTATAATTGTGCACACCGGCTGCTCCATTCCAATGGAGACCCTTCTGTGGGTCAAACTGGAGAACTAGAAGATGAAAACAAAAGAAAACAAAAAACAATCCCCTCCCAAAACAAGAAATACTCTCATGTAGATTTCTTCTTCAATTTTGTTTTCCCTTCCTGATCTGCCTGCTACTGTCTGTTTTTTAGGTAGTCACTTTTTGTATTTTCCAGAGGTTTTAGTTGTGATGTTTGGTAGTTTTAATGTGATATTTGATGACAGAGAGAGGCTATGATCACTTTTCTTCATCTTGTCTGTTGCCAGAGTAGGTAGATCTTCTAAAATTTCTGTTTTGTTTTCCATTTCTGCATGACTGGACCAGGGGGTGCTTTAAAGTTGGACTTTACAGTGCCATTATCACTGGAAATATTTGATACTTTTAGAAAAGCTCAGTGATTTTATTTAAATATCTCAAATATCTGTAGAAAAGTTTCCTCTGAAAGACTTCCCAGGGCACAAACTTGGAAATTATCATCGGTAGGTGATTGGATCAGCAACATCTGGAATGGGATCTGGCTCAGGATCTGGCTCGGGATCTGGCTCCTTGAAGATGCTCTAGCACTCATTACAGTTGAACATTCTGGTTGCATAGGATTGAAACCAAGAGTGAAGGAAGAAGTAGTTGTGTGGGTTCTGGACTCTCATGGAATTCAAGAATGAGAAACAAGCAGTTCAACTCAGTTTCACAGCTAGGCAACCTGGAGGCCAGAGTGCTGGAAGAGACCAGGGCAGCTGCTTCCTGTATGCTTCCTGTATTCCTGTCCCTTGTTTGGCAGGGACTACACAGGGCCTCATATCATATTATTCTGTGTATTTGCTTAATCTTCTTCCCTTTTTTCACTGGTGTGTGTGTTTGTGTGTGTGTGTGTGTGTGTGTGTGTCTGCATGCACATACATGGGTGGGGAAGTAAGGGAGGGGGAAAGATCAGCTTCTTAGTGACAGTTTTGAGCCATCGCATCAGTCTTGCTCAGAGCCAACACTGCCCCTGGCATGAACTAAATTTCATTTACATGATTCAATCCATTTTGTGTTCTATTTTCAATAAAGATGGCTCCAATTGTGAGAGCAACCTGGAACAGCATTAGCAATTTATCCTATTTCATCTAAACTTCTGTCAGTTTTAAGATTCTGTTTCCTTCTCTTTCTCTAGCCATTTCTACACCTGCAGTCTGGTCTACACTGGACTTGAAAATCAACAGACAGGCATGACTCCTGTTTTAAAATGGTCTCCCCTGAAGGCAATTCCCAGTTCCCATCTGTTACAAATTGTAGCACTTAATGACGCTGTTGGGAAGCTTTCCCTGGTAAGCCCAGCTTTCTTGCTTCTCTGAACATCATTGGTATTTGTGCCTTTTCTCTGGTGGCTGGTGACATAAGTAACTCCATGTGTATCTTCTTTGCTGATTATGAGCAGTTCACAATCACTGACTTCCATCCCTTCATTGGCTTCTTGGGTACAAATGTAATAGGTACATGTTAAACTTGAGTCATAGTTCCCCTTTTCATTCATTCAGTTTATTTTGTTTTAAATCATTATTTATCATGTCAATATATTAACTGTCCATCTCTAAGATGGACATATCCTAGTCTCTATTTGCATCTCTGAAGAAGGTTCAGGTTAACAAAGGACGTAATGTTGCCAAATGACAACCCGAAGCCTAGTGTATATTGAGCACCTATTAAACCCAACACTGTGTTATAGATCCTCTATATAGTCACATACTTAACCTCCACTTAAGACTGTACAGGAGGTGTATAAAACTATTTTTTCTCACTTTTCATATAAGGAAACTGAGGCCCAGAGAAGTTAAGTAACTAGTTATTAAATGGTAAAAGCAGGATCAGAACGTAGGTTTATCTTACTCCACAGCCCAAATCATGAATGACTCACCTTAATGCTTCCAGGACCTGTCAGGCGGGGGGTGGGAGAGGGTCCCTTTAGGAGGGAAGGGTTTGTATGTGATATCATCAAGCAGGGAGAATGGGGAAAAGATAATTTGCAGGGAGCAGTGATAGCTAGACCATCTCTTAAATTTGTGTGTGTGTGCATGTGTGCATGTAGATGTTTCAGGCACCATATCTCCATGGTTTCTTTGAGTAAATGTGAAGGGTGATTCACCTTACTTAATTAGATTAATGAAATGTTAGCTTAAGAGTTATTAATCTTGGTGACTAATATCTCCTTTATACCCAAGGGCCAGTGGACCTAGCTCACCCATTGTACCAGAGAACAAAGAGGGGTTGCCTGCCATAACCCATTCAAAGTTTGCTTTTCTTCTTGCTTCTGGACAAAGTATGTAATGGAGTTCACCTGGATGTGCTAGAAAAGGGTGCTTCTCTGGAGGACCCACCTGGAAGACTGTGGTAGGTGCCGTTGAACTTTGTGTGCACACACAAGCCCTGCAGAGTGAGTTTTAGTGGAAATGCAAACACGCCCTGCAGAGTAAGGCCTTGGCAAAGAGCCAGGTGGGAGCCTGACCCTTCTTGGGACCCTCAAGGTAGAGTTCATTGTGGCACCAACGACTGTCTCTTTGGTCTTGGCCAGAGGCCTTTGCAGAGACAGATAACACCTGGCTTGATTTCCCAGGTCAGGGCAGGATGGGTCAGCACTTTAGAAAAAGAGACAAAGACAGTGGCGGGACTGCTGTCTTGTTTTTGAGGGCACAGAAACCTTGATCTGGCATCAGTGGTGAGAAACAGGGAAGGGGTGAAGAAGGCTCGCAAGGCTCTTGGTTGGAGTAAGTGCTTTCCTTTTGGCTTCCATGAACCTTCAATAACAATGGAATTCTAAAGTGCTCTAGCATAGGAGCAGCACAGTGGGGGCATTAAATAACAGCCCAGAGAAAGTGATAGATTTCCCCCTAATGACTCCCTTCTCCTCCTTTTTCAATCAGAGAGTGAGTGGACAGATGTTTGTGGCTTACTGCAACATTTGGTTCCAGCTGTGTGCATGGCATGGACAGTAGTGGGAACATTGTGTTCCACACCTGCTCATCATGTTCCCTTGATGAGAGTAGGTTTAAGTATAGTGTGGGTGTGTGGCTGTGTAGCCTCTTTGCATGCATGTGTGGCAGATTTCTATTTGTGAGGGTTTTGACACAGCCTGGGTGTCCAGGCTCATGGGGCATGTAATTTATTCTTAGACAATCAAATCTTTTAAAAAAGTAAACAACCTCCCCTAGCATCTAGCTCCTCCACTCCAGGTAGATAAGGTCACCATCAAAATAAGGCAGAGAAGTCAAAGCACATTTGGATGTTGTTTGACACTTTAATTTCTGGTGTAATTCCAGGACAAACAGATTATTTAGCTTAAGAAGTTCTTGGTAAATTGCCTAGCTGATAATTATAATTAGAACATCTCCCTCTACTTACATGTTCCTTTTAGGAAAAAAAAAATGAGAGGATTCTATTCCTACATCCCCAAATTGGTGAAGATACCTAGATGAAATACTAATTTGGGAATGAAGTGCTAGCCATCTAGGCCATCTGCTTCTGGGCCTGCTACGTCTTTGGCAGCTCCATCACAAGTAGAATTCATTCATTCACTCATTCATTCATCATACAAGGACTTATCAGGTACCTATGCTAGTGTGACTTCCATTTTGGTACTTATTGAATTACTCAGTTATTCACGTAAAACTCAAATGCCCAGAACCCACCCTAGTCCTGCCGAATCAGAATCTTCAAGGGGTCTGTTTCAGAAACACATTTTAAGCATCCTGTTTTAGGTATGGAATAAAAAAAATGAGTAGAACAGCCTTTCCCTTTGTTAGCTGTTGTACAAGTGGATGGGTAAGCCCTGCAAAGGTTGACCTAAGCTGTGGTGAGAAATGTATGGATGCCCAGGAGAGGGAGAGATGGCTTTGTGATTCAGATATGTCTGGAGCCGTTGGCACCGTGTTCACTTTGCATCAGATTGGTTGTTAGAAAATGTTCAGTCTCCTATAGAGTGTGCCTGACACCACCTCCGGGATGGTGGGCATCAGATGTGGAATAAAGGAATATGTCTTGCCTACACTGTCCTGTTCTGGTGGCCATGAATGGACAAGGATAGAGAGGGGACTGACCAATTTGTCAACACTCTCATTCTGAGGAAAATCTTGCAGGTTCCCTTTTGGCAGTGGATAGAGAGCAGAGAGTCACAGGAGGGAGCTTAAAAAGCTTGTTAGAACTGGGCACGAAGGCATATGTGGCTGGGGAGGCTGAGGCTGCAGGATCCAGTGTTCAAAGCCAGCCTTGGCAACTTATTGAGGCCCTGAGCAATTTAGCTAGACCCTGTTTCAAAATAAAAAATAAAAAAGGGCTGAGGACTGGCTCAGTGGTTAAATACCCCTGTGTTCAATCCCTAGTACCCCCCGTCCCAAATAAACCTCATTGGGTTTATAATCATGAAACAGAGGGTCCAGCTCTGGCCCTGCCACTTATTAGCTGGGCAATTTACTTAGCTTCCCTGAAACTTGTTTCTTCTATTTATATAGGCAAATAATATCTACATTGTTCTGAGGATTATATAATGTATAGCACATGAACTGTTCAGCATTGTGCTTGGCTTGTGGTCAGTGCTAATAAATAGTAATTGCTTTTATTAATAACAGAAATAATAATGGACCCCATTTGTGTGCCTAGAGGTCACTCCTCCTCAGGCCAAAGCCAGACTCCATATTTATAGTGGCTCCCAACTGTTCTGCTTCAGCTCCCTGAAGGTCTACAACACCATCTTAGCAGTCCTGCTGGTCTGAGGCTCAGGGCAGTGATTCTCAATCTGGGTCCATTCTTCTAGTTCAGATTGGTTTCATAAAAGTCCCCAGGTAATTTGGACACTCCTGTTCCCACCAGGGCACCTACTCATTACTCCCAACCCCACTGACATGCATTGCTCTGGGTGGTAAGTCTTTTTTTTTTTCTCAAAAATTGCATTTTAATACATGTTATCAAACACAACAGAAAAAAACAAATTTTCAGAAGCTGTGCACACTCTTCACTGAAAACATTTGTTGAGGCAAATAGAAAAAAATTGTTACAATCATAATTTTTCTAACTTTGCACAAAATTATAAGCAGATTAAATTCTTCATATTAAACACCTTTATATGCACTTTCAATGAACAGTATATATATATATATATATTTATATATATTTTTTATCCACCATCTTTACTATACCCATTCCCCTTTCCTGCCCCCCATCTCTCCCATGTTGCGTCCAGTGTTTCTCTATTTCTCTTATGTTTCCCATTCCCACCTCCCTTATTCATCAGTATCCACTAATCAGAGATCATTTGGCATTTGGTTTTTGGGGATTGGCTTACTTCACTTAGCATAATGCTTTCCAATTCCATCCATTTGCCTGCAAATGCCATAATTTTATTCTCTTTTATTGCTGAATAATATTCCATTGTGTATATGTACCACAGTTTCTTTATCCATTCATCTATTGAAG
>CM053404.1:16444266-16544317 GCA_028644305.1 Xerus rutilus | reverse complement strand
AAGTTTTCTGGTGGAATTTTTTGGATCCTCTAAGTATAGAATCATATCATCTGCAAATAATGATAGTTTGAGTTCTTCTTTCCCTATTTGTATCCCTTTAATTTCCTTCGTCTGTCTGATTGCTCTGGCAAGAGTTTCATGGGTGGTAAGTCTTTAGCATAGGGTGTACATCTGCATCTTCTAAGGGCCTGTCTCCCACCTTGGAATCATAATTTCCCTGGTGGAGCATTGGTAATTGTATTTATCTTCCCAGGCAATGCTGGTATACAGGCCTAGTTAAGAACTATTGTCTTTGTAGGTATTTCCGCTCAGCACTGGCCCATTTAGTCTGCACAGCGTGAAATCTTCTAGCAAAAAATAAATGTCCACATAGATTTTCAAAGCTCAGAGCTACTGACTCTGTGACTAAGAAGGCAGAACTCTTGGTGATAGGGAACAGGAGGGAAAACTCTGAAAAGCAGCTCTGTACATAGCTTTGGACATGATATATACTAGGTACTTAACACAAGGCAGCTCTTGTTCTTATTAACAGTTCTTGTGTACTGGCCTTGGGGCCCCTGGCCCCTTGAAAGACCCATTTCCATATTAGGAGAAAAGATTCCAAACCTAGGAATTAAGACACCGGTTGGCTGCTCAGGAAGCAATTGGGAAATGTGACAAGAGGTGTCATATATGCTAGCAGCAGAAATTTCAAGAAAGGAAACACTGTAGACTTTTTTTTTTTTCATTTCCCCCTTTGTTTCTGAAATGAGACAGGAGGAAAGCCATGTTTTGGAAGTTGGTGTGGAGATTTGAAGAGATGGGTTGCCCAAGACTCAGTCCCTAAGTTCTCGGAGCAACATAGTGAACTCCACATGGCCATGGGCTTTGACGTTTGATTCTCTTAACATTCATACAGGAGAGTTTAAGCTCCTGGTGCTGTGCAAAATTGATTAGTCATATTTCCAAATGAGCCTGCTGGCTGTATCCCTTTGTCTAAGAGACCCAGAATAGAGAGTTGAGTAGAAAATGGAAAACGATGGGCTCCAAAAAGGGCAGAAATTCTGCCTTATTGGATTTCTTGAGAGTCCCCAAATAGAGGATTTAGAAAGACTGCTCAGAACTAAGGTAAAGATTGGGAGGTAAGGATACTGAACTCAAAATGAGACATCCACAGAATACTTTGAAAAGGATAGTAGACTTGGAGCACTTGCATCAAGAGCAACAGCAGCAGTAGTGGGGGCTGTATACATTAGCTGGGGTTGAAGGTGATGCTCAAGGTCATTCAACGAGTCCTCAGCCCCCAGTCTGACCTGAGTCTGTACCTTGCTGCCCAGTTTGATCAGACTGTGGAAATCTAGCTTAAATGACTACATAACGTATTTTGGTTTAGTGATTCCATAAATAAGAACTTTTCTATAGGCGGAATGTCTCTCCTGCTGGCATTTCCTATCCTCCTGGGCTTTATCCTTGAACTACCTGCTACTCATCTGAGAAGTGCAGACAGCACAGTGCAAGCTGGTACTCTAGTGACTGTTAAAAAGCCTATAATAAGACATCAAGCACACTTGGAAAAACTTGCCCATCACTCCAACCCCCTGCTCTTTTTAAAAAATTTTTAGTTGTAGATGGACACAATACCTTTATTTTATTTTATTTATTATGTGGTGCTGAGAATCGAACTTAGTGCCCCATGCATGTGAGGCAAGCGCTCTACCACTAAATACCCGCCCCACCCTGGGCAAGGCCTGCTCTTCTTATCAAAGCAGAAAACATTCTCTACTTTGGCCAGCACCCTCCCATTTCTCAAAGATGGTGTTTGGATCTGCATAGGAGTGCATGCGGCGGGTTTAGCTTTTTAAAAATATTTATTTTTAATTGTACAAATTTGTGGAATACAGTGTGATAATTCGATACGTGTATACAGTGTGCAATGGTCAGCTTGGGTAGTTGACATTTCCATCTCCTTAAGCATTAACATTTTTATTAAAATAATTGTACATATTTATGGGGTACAGCATGCTATTTCAATACATGTATACGACATGCACTGATCAAATCAGGGTAATTAACATTTCCATCCCTTTATCTTTACTTTGTGTTTGGAGTCTTGGAGCTCCTTTATATCTCAACAAGGACATAATGGTTCCCAGCAATTCAGAGCTGGGCAAAGGGACAGGCAGGATCAGGCCTCTCCCAGGTCTGCACATGTGTAGTCTGTGTGGTCCAGAGTGGGATGGCAGTCCTGGGCTGGAGTGCCTGACAGATCTTCCTGATGTGACTTATCAGACAGAGCTCCCCTCCTGCCAGAAGTACGAACACATGAGTACCTGCTTTAGAAAGATTTGTGCGACATGACAAAATACAAGTTAAAAATCTGGGTTCTACTTTCCTGAGCTTAGACCCAAACTTATCCCAAGATAGAAGGTATAGGCTGAGGACCACAGAAACTGGAGAAAGTCTCCTGGCGCCAGCCAGTTGCTTCCCAGACGTGACTACAAGTGGCCAGCAGGTGTCAGTGCGCCCTCGTTCTGTCGCGGCGGGCCTCCGTTTGGAGGACCCCTCCCCATCGCGGTCTAGAGGGGCGAGGTCTGGGCCCCGGCCGCTCGTGTCCCGCAGATAGCTTTGCGGCTGGGAGGACACGTGGCCACCTCTTCCCCAAGCGGAGCTCTGAACTCTCGTCTGGCCGGCTCCCGCGTGGGTGCTGCCCATTCCGCCTCAGGGGTTCCATTGGAACCCTCGCCTTCCTCTCCCGCCAGGAGCACTTGGGGACTAGGGCTGCCTGGTCTGGGTCTGGGCTGCTCGGGATGAGACCCATACCCGAAGATGCTTCTCCCGATTCGGGCCGGGGCTCCTTTCCACCCACTCTTCCCCAAACCCAGCGCGATAGGGACACTCTGGGTGCCTATTGTTGGCTGGATCGTCCGGGAGCTGCACAGCCAACTCCCAGCAGGGGCCGCTCCCCACTCCCCAGACTCTCTCTTAAAGCCCCTCGGTCAAGGTCCCCGCCGCTCGGAAGGGCTCGTCCAGCCTAGGGGGCAGCGTTCCCTGGGGTCCCGCGCAAGGCTCGGGCTCTAGACCAGCAGAGGGGAGGCGCGAGGGGCGGAGGAGGGTCGGCTTCCCACGTGGGGGCTGACGCCGGCTGCTCGGCAACGCCGGCTTGATCCTGGGGCTATAAAACGAGTCCTCCGTAACGCCGCGGAGCAGCAGCGGCTCCGGCTCCGGTGCAGACGCCCAGCAGCCGGCGCGACTCCTCCCTGACACCCCAGTTCCTTCTCCCTCTAGTCCTGCGCTCCTGCTGCAGCTCACTCCGTCCTCGGCCCCCTGCCCGTCCTGCTGCGCTTAGTGCCCACCAGCCGACGCCTAGGAGACGCTCTGCCTCAGCCATGGCTCTTGGAGGGCGGATCGCTCACCTGGAGCGACCCGCCTGAGAACCCGGGCGCCTACATGCGGCCCCCACATCACTCACGCCGCTGCCGTCCCCGAGCTCCGCGTGCTGCGCCCCAGCCCCAACAGGGCGCACAACTTTGGAAGTCCCGTGGCGCTCGGTGAAGCGGCAGAGTCCGCGCCCTGGCCGGGGTTAGGGCCCAGCCCGCACCGCCGCGTCTGCGGGAAGCGACAGAGTCGTAATTGCTTCGGGAATATAAGGAGACAGACACAGGACCCTGAGCCCGCATCAGCACCCCTTGGCTGCCTCCTGGGGTGGGGGCGGGCCCCGCACACGGTAAGACCTCTTGCTTTCGCTCAGGCTCAAGAATCAAGATATGTATATATATATATATATTTTTATACAGTTATATGTATAATTTCCTGTTATCCTTCCAATTCATCAGGCCACCGATGAATTTTGTTCTTTCTTCTTGAAGAATAAATCTCTCTCTAACCATCAACTCGCCCTACTCTCTCCTGCTTAGAAATAAAACTTGGCTGTGTTTAGGAGCTTGGAGAGAGAAGGCGCCCACCTGGAGTGGCTAAAGCACCGGTCGGAGCGGTTCGCGGGACCCGGGCCCATGGGCCACTAGCAGTCCCGCAGCTTGGGCCCGGCCTCATTGAGGCCCCCTGCCTATGTAAGACGCGGTGGGGCGAGTGGGGCGCCGGAGGAAGAGGAGGACCCACGGGCGCCGGCAGGAAGGCAGCTGGCACCAGGCCCAGGCAAGAGGGCGCCGCGTTCATGTTCCGCCAGGAGCAGCCGCTGGCCGAGGGCAGCTTTGCGCCCATGGGCTCCCTGCAGCCGGACGCTGGCAACGCAAGCTGGAATGGGACCGAGGCGCCAGGGGGCGGCGCCCAGGCCATCCCTTACTCCCTGCAGGTGACGCTGACGTTGGTGTGTCTAGCTGGCCTGCTCATGCTGCTCACGGTGTTCGGCAACGTGCTGGTCATCATCGCGGTGTTCACCAGCCGTGCTCTCAAGGCGCCCCAAAACCTCTTCCTGGTGTCTCTGGCCTCGGCCGACATCCTGGTGGCCACGCTGGTCATTCCTTTCTCGCTGGCCAACGAAGTCATGGGCTACTGGTACTTTGGCAAGGCATGGTGCGAGATCTACCTGGCACTCGACGTGCTCTTCTGCACGTCGTCCATTGTGCACCTGTGCGCCATCAGCCTGGACCGCTACTGGTCCATCACGCAGGCCATCGAGTACAACCTGAAGCGCACGCCACGCCGCATCAAGGCCATCATCATTACTGTGTGGGTCATATCAGCCGTCATCTCCTTCCCGCCGCTCATCTCCATCGAGAAGAAGCGCGGCGGTGACGGGCAGCAGCCGGCAGAGCAGCGCTGCGAGATCAACGACCAGAAGTGGTACGTCATCTCGTCGTGCATCGGCTCCTTCTTCGCGCCCTGCCTCATCATGATCCTGGTCTACATACGCATCTACCAGATCGCCAAGCGCCGCACCCGCGTGCCACCCAGCCGCCGAGGTCCGGACGCCGCTGCCGCGCAGCCCGGGGGCGCAGAACGCAGGCCCAATGGTCTGGGCCCTGAGCGCTGCGCCGGCCCCGCGGGCGCAGAGGCTGAGCCGCTGCCCACCCAGCTCAACGGCGCCCCAGGGGAGCCGGCGCCGGCCGGGACGCGCGAGGCCGACGCGCTGGACCTGGAGGAGAGCTCATCCTCCGAGCACGCCGAGCGACCCCCGGGGCCGCGCAGACCTGAGCGCGGCGCCCGGGCCAAGGCTAAGGCCCGGGCGAGCCAGGTGAAGCCCGGGGACAGTTTGCCGCGGCGCGGGCCAGGGGCAACCGGGCCTGGGGCTTCGGTGGTGGGGCCCGGGGAGGAGCGTGGCGGGGGCACCAAGGCGTCGCGCTGGCGCGGGCGGCAAAACCGCGAGAAGCGCTTCACGTTCGTGCTGGCGGTGGTCATCGGCGTGTTCGTGGTGTGCTGGTTCCCCTTTTTCTTCACCTACACGCTCACGGCCGTCGGCTGCTCGGTGCCGCGCACGCTCTTCAAGTTCTTCTTCTGGTTCGGCTACTGCAACAGCTCGCTGAACCCGGTCATTTACACCATCTTCAACCACGACTTTCGCCGAGCCTTCAAGAAGATCCTCTGCCGCGGGGGTAGGAAGCGGATTGTGTGAGCACGCTGCCCACACCCGGCTTACAGACTGGCGCTTAAACGCAGGCCCTGGGCATCCAGCGGAGCATCTTCACGGCAGCCCTAGCACTTTGAATCCCAGGCCCTGCCTGCTCCGTGTTTCCTGACCTGGAGGGTGCTGTGCGGCCTCCTGCGGACATTTGTTCCACAAGGGAAAAGTTCAGCTGTCTGGAAAGGCCACATACATCCCAGTATTTGTTACGGCCTCTCCTGACCTGGACGGATATTCCCCAGTGGGCCACTCCTAATCAGTGTTGTTTCCTAAAGGATTATTTACCCTCTCTCCTAATCAAGTTCTCCCAGCTCTTCAGAGAAAGCACAGGACTTCAGGGGGCATGGTTTACAAAAGATTAACGAATGGGGTTACCCAGCCCTGGCTAATTGCTCTTCCTCACCCCTAATTCTCTATTTTTAGAAAAACACTCAGGGCAGCCCTGCCCGCCCACCTCGCCCCCACTGTAAATACACACTATTTTTGATAGTATACCCTGGGGTCCCCAACGTCATGTGGCCTTGGCCGTGATGTTGAAATCCTGGTTGTAAAGATGCCCTCCAGGCAGACACAGCAAAAGGCCAAGCCGCTTTGCCATGCAAGCCCTCTTCTAGTGTTATTCTCCCTCTGTGTCCTGTTCACCAGCAGCTGGTGACTGTCTTTTGGAGGTGGATCTGCTTTGAGATTTCCTGACAGGGAAAATATTTCTGTCCATTTTTTTTCCTGTGCCTAACAGCATAATTGCCTTTTCCTATGTAAATATTACAAGATGGACCAAGACAGAAATAAGTGAACCTCTCGGCCTTGCATCAGTCCTGTATAAAGCCATTATACTCTGAGGCACACTTGGCCCCAGAAACTCACTTTAAAACTGACTCTTTCTGGTGCCCCCTCCTTCCCCCTGGGGCCACTACTTGAAGAATATGTATGTTTCTATCTTGTATGTATGTGCCCCTCTCCCAGAAATTGCTGACTTAGGGGAAATATTTTAGCTGCTGTTTTTAGTCACAGAGGAGTGGAAATTATGTGGAAGAAGCAAACCTGATACAATTTGCCCAAGGTAAACAGTTTGAAAAGACAAATGGGCCTGCCACACTGTACAGATCCTGCCCCAAGAGCTCTTAGGTATCAAAGTGTTGTTCTTTCTCCTGCTTTTCTGGCTGCGATCATGTCACTGATGAACTGTCAAAGTCAGGGGAGAAGGTGGAGATTTTGTGTTTACATCCTGGTTTCTACATGTTTTAGACAGAGACAATTTAAGGCCTGCGCTTTTATTTCACTAAAGAAAAACTAATGTCAGCAAATGTTGCTAACGACAGTGGATTTTTTTAATAAAATGGTTTACAGATCAAATGTGAAATAAACATGAATTAAGTGGTCCTCCTGTCTGTTATCTGAGTTTTCAAAAGCTTTAAGACTTTGGGAACATCCAATTTCATGTACATTATAAAATATGTTTAGATGTCTGAGCAATAACAAAACTATCCTTGACTAAGTATTCCTTATGTGCAGGATACTGTGGGGAGCCTATTATAGGTACTCCCTTATTTAATGTTGCCTAGAACTCTATGAGGTCAGTTCTATTATCTCCATTTTACAGGTGAAGAAACAGCATCTCAGAGGGCAAATAATTTGTTCAAGGTCAACAACACATGGTAGAAATATATGGTAGCCACCTTTACCAGGGTGCCTATGCTCTTCACCTGGAAGGCTTTCCAGAGCCAGTGTTGACTTCTCAGCACACCCTCAGCACGATCTCTTCACAGTATACTCTACACCTAAGTTTGGGATATATTCCAGTGTATACATTCCCTGAAGTATGTACATACCTCAAAGTGTATATCTAGCACAAAGTGTTCTATGTATATGTAAAAGTGTGAAATATACTCCAAAATGTGTTATCACGCCTTAAAGTGTGGTAATGGACAACATGTGGTATATTCCCCATAGCAAGGTATGAGCAAGTGGAAGCATATTAGTTGATGACTTGAATTGTCTCTGGCCAAAGGCACGTGTCCTTCTTGTTGGTTTTCTGTAACATTCCACTCTGCTTTGCTGCCTAGGAAGGAGTGAAGTCCTCACACTGGTTGTGGCACTTTGAAGCTGGAAGGGCCTTTGAGATCCAGAAATCTAGCCCTTTGTCTGATAAATGGGGAGGCAGGCCCTAGAGGAAGTCGTTTGCTCAGGATCCCACAGCCCTGGGTGACAGTGTGCTGGCCTCAGGCTGCTTTGCTTAAGCCCAACCATCTATAACCTGCTTGCACCCCAGTTCTAGATGCTCTCAGAAACAGGTGCCTTACACCTTCTGGGAAGTTCATGAGGCATTTCCTCATCTATCATTTGTTTGGTGGGAGTTGAGATGTGTGTGCAGGAATGGGAAAGTGGAGACCCCTGGGAGGAGATCTGGACATTCAGGGGCCTGAGAGGGAAGACACGAGGGATTTTAGAGGCAGGAAGGAGTTCCTATTATGGCTTGGGTCCTCTGAGCCTGCAGACAGGAGGGCAGGCAGGCACTCAGCTCCAGTGACCCTTGTTCAGGGGCTTCACACACCATCCTTCCAGCCTGTGGCGCCAAGGCTGGCTCCCTTGTCTGGTGCTGTGGCCTGCTGCCCACCCCCACCCAGGCTCTGCAATCCCTCCCCACTCCAGGACACCCATTGCCCCAGAGGCAAACAGTGCTAGACAACAGGCCAGCCTGGCAGGCCTCCAGGACCCAGGCTGTGTGTTCCAGCCACAGGGGCAGAGACAAAGGCAGCTTACTCCTGACTCTGTTCTGCCCTGTCTGCTGGGAAGTGTCGGCCTTTCTATACCCACCAGGTCAGCTGCCTGGGAAAGGGAAAGTGTGGGCAAGCATGCCACATTAAAGGGGCTTCTGGTGCTGTGGATCTCCTCCAGACCCAGTACAGCAACAGAAAAACCTCAGAGACTGATGGAACCTGGGAAAACGAGGAGCGAGGGCTGGACAGCTGGGCTTCTGAATTCATGATAGGTAGGAATCACTGCTCATTCTAAAAGCCCCAAGGAGCAGCCTGTGAAGTGTGGGATGGGGAGGGGAACTGAGGAGACGTGACTCCCACAGGGATCTTTGCCAAAAGAGCAAGAGATGAGACTATAACCCCACAACTTTCTGTTCATGCTACCTGGTTCCCATTATCTGGGCCAAGAAAGTCTGTTTGTGGCTGGATCTCCTCTTTATACAAACTTCGGTTGGGGTAGCAAAGCTATCAGCCTTTGGGTCTGGCTTGTCAGGTTCGCTCCTGCAGGCGAATCTGGTCAGGGGAGGGCAGCTCCCTGGTTTGATCTGGCACAGAACAAATCCCTCCCTGCAAGGTTTTGTTGAGCTGCTTCTGTACTAGAAGGCTGGAGGGGAGCATGATGATATGTGGCTTAGGCTTCACCCTCTCTATAATCGAATCAGAGTTTGAGAGCCAGAAGCCGCCTCAGCCATCCTCAGTTCCCACATTGCACTGGTGAGGGATCCAAGCTTCCAAGGAACTGTCTGGTTATGCATCATTCCAGGGTCCCTCGAGCACTTTCTTCCCCTTGATGCTCCATCTGATGCCGTATATCCCCAGTGAATGCTGTTTTGTGTTGGGTGTGACGAGCTACTTATTAATAAGCCCTGAGGCCTCTCTGCCTTCCCTGTGACAGCACCCAGCTAGGCATTCTCTGGAAGGAGTTCTCTTCCTCTGCTGCAGGCACTGTTCACAGCCCACCACCACTCGTTGCAGATGCTGGCGGAGTTAGGGCCCTCCTCATCTTCTAGAAGCTTCAGAGCTGCATGAAGAGACAGGATGTGCCTGTGTGATGCATTAGATAGCTATAGAACAGTGACAGTGTGACAGAAGGAGTGTATGCATGTGTCCACTCTGCAGCAGGCACTGATCTGTACCAGGGGTGTGCAGGGGTGAGAGGTGCTGTGACTGGGAGCTCAGAGCACAGGAGGTGGGTGCTGGGCTGAGGGGTTGAGTCAGGCAAGGCAGGCAGGTCTGTGGCCTGTGGCACCAGGGCCCAGGTCAGACCTCAGCTTTCATTTCTCTAATCTGATCCTTAGGGCTGGTAGGACAAGCTCCTGTGCCTAGGGATATCTGTCTGGAAGCCTTTCTCCCTGACTCAAGTGGCATAGCAGCAGCCAGGTCCCCAGAGCCAGGGCCCAATGTCAGCCTTGCCTTTGGGTCCCTCCTTGGGCCCTGCTACCTCCCAAGTAAGCCTGAGAGCCTGGAATACATGAAACAACATCTTGCTCAACAGAGGGTGTGCCTTCCAGGGGAGCCAGGCCATCTCTGAGGGCAGTCACACACATGAGGGTTTGTTCTGGAAATAAGCACCTATCTCTTTGATTAACAGAAATACTTGGGTTTAGAATTAAATTCAGAAAGGGGAACAGGGCCTGTTGGAAAGAACCTAGACCAGGGCATTAGTAAGCCTGGGTTCTAGTCCCAGATTTGTCACACCAGCTGTGTGACTTTGAGTCAATTCATCTCTGAGCCTTATTTCTTCACTTATAAAATGGAAGGAGTGAGTTGTTATTTAGAAGAATGTTCTATAGAGTTAATTTAACTACAAAACTATCCATAGTCTTCCTAGGTATATGTGTAAATAAGTATGTATGTATGGATGCATCTGCCTGCCTACCTGTCTGTCTGTCTGTCACCTATCTGGTGGCCTTTCACAGGTGCCTTCTCTTCAGAACTTCTCAGAGACCTTAATATGCTTGTGCTGTTTGTGATTCTCCAAGGGAGAATGACATGTTGTGCTGTTTCCCAGTGCCCTGAGCTGTGGAATCTCATATTTTACAAATCACCTCAGTGATTCCTACTTGCCGGAGCACTTTTTGGGAGATCCTGGGTTAAGGAATCTTACAGAGGTTTTCCATTGGTCTATTTTAAGATTATCCCAAATGCCACATCTGCCATAGGTAAAGCATGGGCAGGGCCCAGATCATGTGTCCTCCTTGATGACAGCTGGCTCTGAGGCTGGGGTTGAACTGAGAGTGCAGTGTGCTTTTCAGATGTGGGCTAAAACTTCCTGTATGTTCACATATGTGTAAGTATGTATGAATGCATGCATGCATGTATATGGGAATGCTTGTGTGTATGTGTACATGTGTGCAATTGTGTACATGTTTGTGTGCATACACAGGTGTACGTGTTGCAAATGGACACTGAGGACCACCTTGCTCACCTGGACCTGAATGCACCTGGGGGAGTTGAAGGTAGACAGGCATGTGGAGCAAAGGGGAGTTCTAGGGGAGTGTGCTGCTGTTTCATCCACTCTAACTGCAATGAGCCCCTCCCCAACTTGTGCATTGGCTCCTCGGATGCTGCTAGAGAGAGGAGGGTGAAGTGATAAATATGGGCATTTTGAAGATAAATGTCATGACATTCTTGACATTCATAAATACAGGCCAACACTGGTTCTCTGCAGGCATTTTCAGTAGCATCCAGGTTGTCCTTCTCTCCAGGGGGATTTACCTGACTACAGAGAATTCTGAGGGCTGGGCCAGGAATTTGGGACGTTTTTGCAATCTGTATCTGAGAAAAACTAGATGACTCACAGAGAAGGAGTGAGATTGAAAAGAGACTATTTACAAGGTACAGGCAGGGTGAACAGAAGCCTCCAAGATGCAGAGAAACACCTTGAAACTTGCACAGTTGGAAAGTGTCAGCACCTTTAGGCCAGAGGGGTGGGGGAGGGGCGCTGCTGTTCAAACCATCACAACTGTGGCAGCAGAGAAGGGTGCCTGGTGGGCCATGCTGGGAGGAGACCCCTGCAGCCATTGCCAAGGGTGTCTAGTCAAGGAGGGAACCAGAGAGTGCCAGCACCTTCACTGCTCCCTCCCACACCCTGATCTACCCGTGTCTGCCCTTAGCTCTCCTCCTTAGGGAGCAAGAGCAAGAGAGTAGCTCATAGGCTTGGCCTTTCTCAGTAGGTAGGTCAGGCAGACCAAAGCCAAAGGGACAATGTCCAGTGGAGGACTCAAAGCCTGAGAAAGGCGCGCGTGCGCGCACACACACCCTCTCGCACACACACACACACACACACACACACACGCACACGCACGCACGCAGAGTCCTCCTCCCCATCTTCCTCTCTGAGCCAGGTGAGAGACAGACTCAGGGAACCCTGGCCACCATTCTCTGAGCTACCCCCACCCCATGTCTGTGGCTCAGATTGCGCTTAGGAGGCCAAGAAGCAGACCCCAAGGTGCCCAGCAGAACGGGCCACTGAGGCTAAGGACTGGGTGAAGAGCTGTAGGACTGACCCAGGTCAATGTCCCCACTTGTTCTTTTCTTGGGTACACGAGGAATTCTGCTCCTCCTTCCTCAGCATCTGTGGACCCTCCCTCCCTTCTGGGCCTTCTTCTCAGGCTTTTTTTTTTTTTTTTTTTTTTAAATTTTCTAGCCCTAGAGACATTTGAGGAATGAATGGTGGATTCCTTTCTTCATGCCTTCAGTCATTCAGCAATGATTTTTTACAGCTGTGCCTAAATTGACACCACTAATGTCATTCTATTTGTGCTAGGAGTTGGAGCTAGAGTGGTGAGCAGGGAAATCAGAGCTACTTCTTTTGTGAGAGAGACAGATATTAAATGGCACCAGGGAGTGGTAAATCCTGTGACTTACATGTGTGTGGGGGGATGACAGGGTGATGTGGAGGAACATGGCCTGAGCTCAGACCCAGGAGAGCGTGCTTGGAAAAGGTATGAGTAGATGAAAGCCAAGAGATGGGCAGGAAGGGGTCGGGCAAAGGGACAGGAGTGGAGGGGAGAGGCGAGGCAGGAGGTGGAGTGTCGTATGGTTAAGTAACTAAGCAAAGTCCCCTCTGGCAGGTTGGTGCATGTGGTGTGAGAGCAGAGGGGCTGGACAGGGGAGTGGGTCAGCTCATGTAATGGCACACAAAGGTTCTGTCTGGACAACAGTGAGGAACCATAGGGAGGTTTTCAGAAGTGGGAGGGAAATATCAAATTTTTTGTTTGGAAGAATCCTCCCTGAATGCCTGGTGGAGACTGATGGGGGTGGAATGTGTTGGCAGCAGCCATAACCAGGGTTGACTAGTCTGACTAGGGGTGGACATGATATTCAGGGAAGCCCAGGGCTCCTTCTCCCCACAAGTTCACCTGTGTCATGGCCAATCCCTATGCAGATCCAGGTATTGGGATTTCAGAGCTATCCCTGCTTACAAAATACTATACCCCACTGCCCCACCCTCTGTTGAATGTCCATCATTAGAGAATGGTTCCTGGCTCAGTGCTTTCTTTCCTGGTTAAAGGCAAACATCCCTTGGAGAGTGACCTCAGTTGGCCTTGGTGGTGTCAACCTAACTGGCCTTGAAGCCTGGTCTCCCTCCCTTCCTATTTCAAGCCTCAGCTAACCAATCTACTCAACAGGCCAGAGGGGTCAGAGGAGGGCTTGCAGGGACTCGCCCCCCTGGGGTTCTGCAGAAGGTCCAATAAACTGCACATCTGGAACTCACCTTGTACATTCCTGTGGCAGGTTTGTCCAGGTCCTTGAGGAGAATGGTTATCTGTGTCCAAGAAGTTTAGGGGACCTGTGACTTGACACATTCTGACTGCTTTGGCTGCCAGGAGGTGCTCTTAGTGGTGAACTCACTGCTTTGGGCCTAACCTCAGTTTGCCCAGCTGTAACCTGGAGAAGTTACTAGTGTTTTGGTGCATTGCTCAGGCCTGTGCTTGGCTTCTGGCCTTTTCCTCTTTGGTTTGGGAGCTAGAAGCCTTTTTTGATCATGAGGTTGCTCTGGGCTGAGTGGGCTGGGCTGGGGGTCTCGGTGGGGCCAGCAGCATGCCCTTAGGGCCCATGTTTTAGGGTGATTCTTGACAGGGATTTGACCTCTTGGGTTCTTAGCTTCTCTTTTCAGCCCGATGGAAGACTTTGTGTTCTGCAGTAGAGCTACAGGGTGGGACTGGACGAACTCCAAGACCCCCTCAAGCCCATGTGCTCACAATGGCCTCTAGGAGGGCAGCCCCGAGACTGCAGCCTCCAGACTCAGGTGAGTCCTCCTGCCTCTCTGTTGTCCCCCTGGCTTTACTGTCCCCTGAACGCAACGCTCTTGTTCTGTCTGCTGTTGTCCTGCGTGTGCAAAGCCATGCCCATTTTTTTCTCTGCTGCCTTGTAAAATCACGTCCAGACTTTAAAGCCAAGCTATGCCATGACACTTCTTTATTTTAAATTTTTTTTCTCTCCACCATTTTTCACTGGTGCATTATAGTTGTACACAATGATGGGATTTGTTGTTACACATTCATATGCACACAATCTGATAATATAAATTGGCCAACATCACTCCCCAGGACGTTTTCCCTCCCTCCTCTCCTCCTACCCCTGAACACTTTATTTCAATAGTTGAAACAGCCTGGGGTTTGGCATCAGTTATACAGGGGCGTAAGCCTTGGGTCTGTCTTCCTGCCATCTTCCCTCCTCACCCCCAAATGCCCAGTGGAGGTGCGTGGTGAGGGCACAGTGCTGCTTGCTGCTCTTGGGCCAGTCCCCAGTCCCCATTCTCTGCGGCTCTGAGGAAGCATCTTTTCCCTGTTGGCTCTTCTTACTCAAATGGTTTGGGTCCAGGGACTGTAATCTTTGCCAACTTAACTGTGGCCACTGTGTGGGGAGCTTTAGGAGAGATGGTGAAACCAAAAGGAAAACATGAGAAATGCAGGTGTTTTGCTCTTGGAAAGATTTCTCCATGTTAAGGCACCTGTAACCCCTGATTTCTCCCAAGCTCTCTAGCATCCCGGAGAGAAGAACTCAGATTTCGGGGTTTGCATCCTGGCTCCATCTTTAGGCATCTATGTGACCCTGGCCAAGTTATCTCCTATCCCATACATTGATATCATCATATGAAAAATGGGTAAACTATTGGGTAAACTAGTGTCTACCTCATGGGACTGTTGTAGTTAAAAGAAGCAATGGCTTTGTGGTAATTACTGTCAAGACTCCGGAAGAACTTAAGTCCTGTGGCCAGCAGGCCTGTGGGTGGGGCTTCTGTGGAGGGCGGAGCCACCCAGGCTTCCTCCGCTGGGATCTCTGAACACCTTGCTTCCTCCAGTCTCCAACCTCACCCTCCACCTCCCCAGGCCCCCAGGCTTGGTGGAGTGAGGCCTTTGGATTCCAGTTCCACTTCAGGTCAGCTCCCAGGTTCCCTGCCAGCTTGTCCTAGTTCAAATGTAAGTTCTGAGAGGACAGAGAAAATGAGAGGAAGCAAAGGGAACTACTGACTTAACTGCTCTGTGTTTAGTAGGCTCACTCATCTGCAGTTTGTGTGTGTGTGAGAGAGAGGAAACATGCATCAGTGCAAGTCAAGTGTGTAGAGAAATAGCTGGTGCAAAGCAATTGCTCAATAACTGTTATTTATTTATTTGGAACTTAATATAAATTCACTTCCATGCTAAGTGCTGAGGACACAGAGTTGAAAAGATCCAGTGGCTGCCTTTGGTCTTGTGATGGAGAAGATGTATAAATACACTAGGGTAATAAACTGTGTTTGAGATAATGGTGAGAAATTGGAAACAGTAATTCTTATCAACAATAGGGCATTAACTCTGCAACACTTACACAGAGGAATGTTATGCCCATTTAATGAGAAAATAAATCTATGTGGAAAGATGTTCATACTATAGAATGTTTATAGAATACTCCTTTTAATATGTTTAGGAGAAAGAGATGGTTATAACTGGTAGAGAATGATGTCGTAGAAATTAAACAACAAGAACAAACTTGGGCAAATCAGACTGTTAATGGTTACTGCTGGGTGGGAAGTTTGTGCACATTTTTTTTCTCTAAAATTTCTTGTGAACACTTTTAATACTATCCTATAATCCTGTATAATTGATAGAAAAAATAAAAAAAAATTCTTAAAATGAGAAGGAAACACTGCAATGTCTCCCGTCTAGAGGGAAGATGTGTCTGTCTATTGAAGAAACTAAGGCTGTGGAGGAAAGAAGATGGATGTGAAAAATTTATAATTTTTTTTTAAAAGAGACATTCACAACTGAAAGGAAAAAGCCCTCACTGAAAAGGAAATGAACATAATGGGAAAAAACATTAAATTGAAAGCATAATTGGGAAAAATTTCCTATCCTGTGTATTTTAGACTGACTACTTATAATGAGGGGAATTTGATATCAATGCTGGCGGTTGACACATGAAGGAATGGATGGATACCCTTTCATCTGGTTAATTGAACAGCCTTCATGCAATAAAAGAAATGAGCCTGGAAACAATTGCAAGGTATTATATTACAGTAAAAAAAATAGAAATCATAAAATCCCAGTTTAAAAAAATCACAAAATCTAAGGCCAGCAAGGCTGTGGCAGTCCCACAGGTCCACAGCTGGTGTGTGTTCTGATTGCTGTATGCTTATGTTCTACTCATTGCTAGTATTTTGAATATCACATCTGGAAATATGTGTGTGTATTCAGCTGCTGTATGTAAATTGAGCTTCATCTTTTAGAGAGAAAACTGGCGGTATGTAAGGAGCTATAATATTATTTACATCATTTATCTTCACTGTCATACTCTGGAAAAATATACTAATAATGATATTAAAAGAAAAAAATAGGGAGATTTGTTTAAAAGTACTCACAATAGTGCTGTTTATATCAGCAAAACATTGAAAATGATCAAACCCTCATAGGGGTTGGGCGTATTCTAACAGTACACGTGCACAGGAGCTGTCTGCAAAGCCCTGTTCATGGATGATCTCATGCAGACTTCACCAGGCCTCTAGGTGGATGCATGTTATCATTCTGACTTTACAGGTGGGCCTATGTGACTTGACTGGGTCACGCAGGTTCATTGTATACCCCTTCTTCAGAATCACAGTCCACAGCTTGTCCCAGTGTCCTTGCTGCACCTTTACCATGTCAGGTCGGTGTGCTTCTCATGTTTTACCCCTGAGAGTGCAAGTTTGACAAGGTGAGGAACTCTGTTTCCTGTGGAATCTCAGGCACTTACAATCCACAGAAGGCATGAGATAAACATCGATTGGATGAATAAGTGAACAATGCTTGGTGTGACCATGCACACCCAAGTCCCCAGATGGGCCCACAGAGGACTGCATTACCACATGGAAAGGTGAGTGCATAGGGGAGTACATGGAGTCAAGGGCGACAGGCAAGGCCAAAACCAGGCACAGGCCCACGTGACTGTGCTCCACACCTGTGTATGCACTAAGACAGGGGATCGTTCACTCCAAAGAGGCCATGTCTGCAGGGAACAGAATGTCTCTAGAACAGATCACTGCTGTCCTGCAGGGAAGAGCTGGTCTCCAGCTGGTGCAGTCCCCCCTCGTAGAGCTAGTTACCAGAGTAGAAGCACAGGTCTTTTGACCTCCAAGAGCTATGATTCTCATCTTTGTGTGTGTGTGTGTGTGTGTGCTTGAAACAGCTAGAGAAAAGAAGATAGAGTGCATAAATGTGGAGGAGAGAGACACATGGGCTGATGATGAGCAGAGGGCATGAGATGAGCACAGGCTGGAGGTCATGGAGGGCTCCTCTGAGAGAACAGCCCGTGTAGGACCTCGAGCATATAGAGGAACAGATGTATACATGTGCGTGTGTGTGCATGGGATATGAGTATACACATGTATCACGTACACACTTATAATTTATATCATATGTGTGTGCATGTGTGTATAAAGTCATCTCTCAGTATCTGTGGGGGGTGATTCCAGAACCCCTATGGATGCCAAACTCCTAGGATGCTCAAGTCCCTTATATAAAAATGGTGTAGCATTTGCATATAACCTACACAATCCTCCTATATACTTTAAATCATATCTAGATTACTTTAAATACTTAATATATATAAATAGCTGTTATGCTATTATTTAGGAAATAAGGAAAAGAAAAAGGTCTATATATGTTCAGCACAGGTGCAATTCTTTTTTTCTGAATATTTTCAATCAACAATTGGTTGAATTCATGGATGTGGAGCTAATGGGTATGGAGGACCATCTATCATCTATCTAAGACACTGCAGTGCTTTTAGGCCATGGTCAAAAGGTAGTCTCAACTTGGTAAGCCTGGCCTGACTTGGTAGGAAGGACCAGAAAGGGGTCAGCATGAACAGGGCATAATGGCTTCACAGTCACATTCCTGGCAACCCTTTTTGTGTGCAGCCATAGACACCATGGTGCCTGCTAAAGGAGAGCTTCAAAATTAGGGTCACTCTGGGTACACTTTAATAGCCACTTCTGGGCTTTCTGTTATGTGGCCCGGATCTGGCAGAGCCTGGTCCTCTTTGTCACTGCTGTTGCTCATCAGCAAGCAGCTCTGGCTTGTGCTTATGGCTCATAGTGTCAGTCTCAAGCCACTTACTGCAACACATTGGCCTCACACTGTTCTATTATACTCAGTTGTCCTGGTGACCAGTGTGGTTACTTGCTCTTTCACGCTTTGGTTGCTTTGCCTTTGGATTTGGTACATGCTATTTTCTTCTGGGTCTCAGCTTCTCTTGATGATGGTGAGAGACTTGCTCAATGACAGTGGTGCCCTACTTTCTATACTAGGAACAATGGAGAAAATCTTGTGCATACCTCTTCTGACCCCGGCTCTGGGGCCCTACTATCAGAGGGCAGGAACGACTCATATCTTGCTGGTCAACTTTGCAGATGAGACCTGGACAGTTCTCCTGGTTGGGAGCAGGACTACAGGAGCCAAATCAAGGGAGGCAGGAGACATGGGTGCTCTTTGCTAGGTTGCAACTCCAGGTTTCCGTGGGGTGAGACACTTTGTTTACTTTCTTTCAGCTTTTCTGGAAGCCCTTCCAGAAATCTCCCCACTCGGGCAGAGAGAACATAAGTGATGGTATTGAGGGGGTTGGTTTCTATCTGTAGTTCATCAAGGTCTCATGTAAGATGGAGACCCTTTGTGAAAATGGATCTACTTATTATAGAACATCCGTGGCTTGCCTTCCCAGCCTCCATTCCCAATTCTGGCAATAATCCCATCCCCCATCTATGTTTGCCCACATCCCTTTCAGCACTGAACATCTGTATGTTTGGATTGGGCTCCAGGGTGGCCTTATAAGCTGAGCCCATGATGGTAGACTGCCAGTGTATCCTCCCCACCTTGACCACAGTGATTGAGTCATCATCTTGTCTCTGGGTTGGACAGAGTCAATGAGATGCCCAAAGACTGTCACTAAGATTATTGGGAGATAGCAGGTGTCTTTTTTACTGGATGTACTATGTCTCTCTGTCACCTGGGACTATCCTGGTAGATAGCAGAGCTCTGAAAAGGGGAAAGAAATAGAGTCTTGATGCCATCACCAGAGTCCTTAATTTAGACATGTGTGAAGTCAGATCTAGCCCTAGACTTAAAAACATTCATTATCCAATAAATCCCTTTTCTTTTACTTAAGCCCATCCAAGTTTTCTGTCGCTTGCAATTAATAAATTTCTGACAGATACAGCCCTGTGACCTTTGTGTCAATGTCACCTCATTAATATTCTCCAAGATTGCATGACTTTGAAGAGAGTTGTTTTTGCTTCTTTAGTCGAATGACCCTTGGTCCTTTGTTATGATCAACTCTAATTCAAACTGCATTGACATCGACTTAAGCAATTCTTTGAACTCATCTGGGAGTGCACCAGATCAAAGTTAGAAATCCATCACCAACGTACTGTCCTACGGAAGCCAGTAGTTGGAGTATATAAGGCTGCTTCGTACAACTCCTTGGATGAGTCAGGAAGATCTTCCAGCTATGTCCCTGTTCCTGGAATTCTTTCACATTGTTGGGTAGGAGATGGGAGACTCCTGTCATCTGGGCCTCCAGTCCCAGGGTCAAGCTCATCCTTCTCATGAATCCTTTGCAGAATCATAGTTTTCACAACTGTTTTCTGACTGTAAATAGTATGATAGTGATCATCACAAGGGGCCAAATCTGGCCTATCCTGAGCAGGATCTGTGGCTACCCATGATTGCTAGGAATGGATTTAGAGTTAGGTAGAATGTGTATTTTTGTGTATGGTGAGTTTGGGGAATATTTTTTGATCTAATTGGCAAAATGAAACCAGGTGAACTGAGAGCATGAGCTGTGGAGCCGCCAGTGTTCTGGACCCATGCTCTGCCTCTTTCCACATGCCTGTGGAAGTTCAGTTGTCAAAACTGTGATGGAGATTGGGCATAAGATCCTGGAAGTGCTCCGAATCTCTATAAGTCAGTTATGTGTGTGTCTCTGTCCAGAGCAACAGTGTGGTAGAGTGTGAGCCTTGGGCTCTGCTGACCTGGAGCTGTGCACCTGGAGGAAGAATCTTATCTGGGGACCTCAGTTCTTCTGGCATTTCCAGCTGGATGTCACTAGCTCCCAAAATTTCCCCATGCTCATTTCCCATTTACAATCTTCCTGGGATTCTTAATTATACCATGTAGGGAGATGTATTCTAGATTTTTGTCTTACCCTGTTATTTGATTATTTTCCTTCCTTCCTTCCTTCCTTCCCTTCCTTCCTTCCTTCCTTCCTTCCTTCCTTCCTTCCTTCCTTCCTTCCTTCCTTCCGTCCTTCCTTCCTTCCTTCCCTTTCCTCCCCACTCCCCTCCCCTCCTTTCTCTTCTCCTCTCCTCCCTTCTCCTCATCTCTCTTCTCCTTTCTTTCTCTTTCTATTGGTCTGTACAAGCCTTTCTCCCTTTCTACCCTGAAACTGCTGGGCTGGTCCACACTGTGCTTTACTTCTCTGTGACCCCTCCCCACCTCCCCAGCTGGAGTCTAGTGCAGTGCTTTGCATGTAGAGGGTGCTTGGTGTGGCCTTATTGACCCTGAGGTCTTTACTGTCCTGGGGATGAGTATGGTCAGTGGGTCTAAGTCTGTGGGCAAATGTTGGGTGTGGGAGGGGCGAGGGGAAGTGTGGCCAGGAAAGTGGGCATGTGGCCAGTGAAAGGAAGCTAGAGCCCTGCTCCTTCATCTGAGGTATGTTCATGGATCCCATTAGCTATGTAGAGCCATCCATAGAAAGAGCCTGACTTCACTGCTTGAGGCATAGCTGGAGATTTAGAAGTAGGAGTGACAGAGACTTAGACAAGGAGAATTGCCTTGCTGGTCTAGTGTCCTTCCGCTGATCAGCCCACTTGTTAGGTGGTCTGTGTCCTGACCCAATGGGTATAAAGGATTTGGAGGGGCTGATGACCAAAAATCTGGGGTCAAGGACTTATCCTTCCTTGTCCTTCTTGAGTAAAAAGCAAGGAGGACATCTAGAACTGGTCCCTAAACCCCTGTTTGCGGCCTTATCTCTGGGTTTCACAGATCCAAGAATCTTGGAGACCCAGCCCTTCTCCCAAAGCAGCTATGTTGATGTGGGGCCTTGATCCCTACCACTTCTGCCTCAGCCTGCTTGCTGCCCCTGGGTGCTGCTCTTCAACTACAGGCCCCAGCATGTTTGCATTATGCTCAGCTAGTGACCAGAGAAGGAACTGACGGCTCCCCAGAGGAGCAGCCCTGCCCCTCTTCCCTCTCCTAAGATGGCCTTCTTGCAAGCTGGATCCCAGCCATGCCTGAGTGTGTGTGTGTGTGTGTATGAGAGAGAGAGAGAGAGAGAGAGAGAGAGAGAGAGAGAGAGAGAGAGAGAAGACTGGACAGGAATGGGGGCACAGAGGACAAGTGGAAAGAAGTGGAAAGTCCCTGGAGGCACTTCTGGTCTCTCTACTGTCCCCACTCCCAGCCCTTCAGATGCTCCCTGTCCTAGGAAGGCTTGGGAGGAAGAGATGTATGTACAGGGGAGCTTCCAGGACTGCTCCCTTCCAGGAGTATACTCTGGGAGAAAGGAAACCCTTGCTCAACAACTCCTCTTAGGCTATTAAGTGTGTAGACTTCCACAGACAGCTGGGCCTGGTCCCTGCGCCTAGCCTTGGGGCCATTAAAGAGGCTCTCATTTTCCCACTTACCGTCTCCATGATTTGACCATGTTATCTCTCCTTTCACTGTCTCAACTTCCTCGTCTGTGAAATGGGTATCCTGCTCCTCTTCCTACTTTCTGGGCAAGGCAGCACTTGGTGAACCGTAGTATTTCTTGCCACAGTGATGATGGATATGGCAGGTGATAGGGCACACAACCATGTGCTGAAGGGCTGTGGACCCAGAAGGACAGGGAGGGGCAGGAAAGACTGCTCCAAGGATGACAGTTGGGCCCCCACAAGAGTCTTAGATCTTTGTCCTCTAGCCCTGAGCCACAAGAAACCAGCTGTTCAGCAGAGCTGTGGGCAGGTGGGTGTAGGTGGCTGCAGGAGGTGGTAAACAGGAGATGACACTGGTCCCTCCTTGCCTCAGGCTTATCCAATCAGTTGTCTCTGGTCTCTGAGCTGGTTCCTTCCCAGACTGTGGAAGGAACTTATGGGGGCTCTTGGACCTTGAAGTGTGATATTTTTAAGGAGGTGGTGCGTGGGTACTCAGGAAGAAAATTCACCCTCTAGATTTGTCTGTCTCTGCTGCCCCTAAAAATACAATGTGATGTGGCTAATGAGAAAGAGCAACAGGCTCGACTTGGGATGACCTAATATAGCCTGGCATTCAAGCCCTGACCAGTATGTAAAGTGGGGACTGGTAACTGAAAACACAAAATGTCTCTCTGAGGGGATGGCAGAGAGCCTGCTTCAATCCCTAAGGCGGGGTACACCCTGGGGAGCTGAGCAGAGTCCCCTGGGAACTCTCTTGGATTTACCAGCATGTGTAGGGCTGGGGCCCAGCTGAGAGTACCCTCTACATTCTCTGGTCCACTCTGTCTAGAGGGCCAGCATCAGGTTGATCAGCTCAATGAGCCCTTGCAGACAAGAGCGGTTGGCTCAGCACTTGCAGAGGTTATCATTTTCACTGCCCTATTAGAGAGCAGAGTAGACCAGCTTTCCCTAACCTGGCCCTGGGAATGTGCTGGCTGGGCTGGTTTGGGCCCTACATGAAATCCCTGAGAACTTCTGGTCTAGTCCTCCCACCTCAGACAGAGGAATGACTCCGACCTTGAATGTTATATCATGATGGCTGGTTCTTCTCTTCCTGCCTTCTGTATAGGCACAGACCCATGGGTAAGCTGAGACACTGCACTACTGTGACACTGCTCTGTGCTGACTTGTGACTCAGGTCTGAGGAGAAGATTGGGGAGAACATGGGAGAGGAGAAACACGGTGGAGGGTGCGGATGGGTTCTCAGGGCCACCTCCGAGGGTGACTGACTTGCCTCACGCTTTCCTTGTGACATGGTAACTCTGAAATCCCAGGAACTTGCTCATGCAGTAAGAAACAGGATGGGTGGCTGTGATATCCATCAGAACGCCCAGGGTCTGCTCCTCAGAGTGGCCCAGTGATGAGTCTGCATTGGGTACCAGGTAACTCATCCCTGGGTTCAGAGCTGCTAGCTGGCAGAGATAGCACCTGGATTTAAGTCCAGGGCTCCTTGGCTCCAGGCTGCATGTCATTTCATGAAGTGGGACATTGGCTCTCTCCAATGGTCGCGGCCAAGATCTTTCCTTGGGATGAAAGTGATGGTAAAATAACAAAGAGGGAGGAGAGGAGCGAACTGGTCAACTTTGGGGTATCAAAGAATAAGACCCTGCAGCCATCCTGGCTCAGGGCTTTGAGAAGGGGGTGGCCTCAATGTCTGCCCTTAAGGATTTGGCACTTTGCTTAGGAAAATGTGGCAGGCTTACCTGTGGATAGCTGGCTCAGGTGCCACCCTGCACCACCTACGTACATGTTCCAGGGAACAATAGGTAAAGGGTGAGGCTTATCAAGATTGCATTACTCTCACTTCTCTTGAAAGGACGTATTTGTTCAAGAAATATTTATTGACTGATTTATTGACTATTTGTTCTTACACATGTCGTTCCCCCTGTTTGGAACACACTCTTCTCTCCTATCCTTTATCTCTTTTCACCCCACATCCTAATTCCATCTATTCTTCAGGTCTCAGCTTAATAAGTAATATTTATTGAACCCTCAGGATGAAGTAGGCGTCCTTTTAAGCATTTTGCATTGCTATAGTTAGAACTCATTTAACCCCCACAAAAAACACATGAGTATTTAACAGATGAGGAAACTGAGTGGTGAGCTGGCTTGCCCAAGGACACAAGGCTCTGCACTGTCAGGCTGGGCGGTAGCCTGGCAGGAAAGCTTTCCTGATCCACATCTCCCTGCTCCCAGAACCCCTGTGGGGAGCCCCTGTGGGAGCACTTGTCACAGAGTTATGTGATACTCAGTTTCCTTGTTTGTTTCCTGTATAAAACCGAGTCCCTGGAGGACTGGGCTTTTCTCTCTAGGCATCTAGGAGCAGCTCAGTCGCTACTTGTTGAGGGAATAAGTGAATGAACTGACGGATGAATGGATGATTTGCTTCAATGGCCACAGGAGCTGTGAGCTCAGGTCCTCAGTGAAGACTGCTGCTTTGCACCATATTACCTTGGCAGTACTGAGCCCAAGGGCTCTTGATGGCACACCCTTCTCTTTGGAGTGACAGTATAACTGTGAGACTGAGGAAAAGCTGACGTTTAACCATGAAAGCAAACTTGAACTTTTTGGGGGAATAGAGTGAGATATTTTCAAGAATTCTTAGGGTCAAACTGAGATTTAGAGGACATTTCATGGTCATCCACAGGTAAGTCTCAGATCTCACTTCCTGTTCTTCACATCTCCTCCCCCACTGCAGATTCTCCTTTTCTGTTGGGGGTACTTTGGGTAAACGGATTTAGAAATGGTTCTAGGAGAAGTGGCTGGAACTCAGAACATGGTGAGTCAACTCTGCCAGGGGTGGAGAGAAGGCATTCCATGGAGGGGCACTGCCTGAGCAGAGGTGCAGCTGAAGGGACAGGTGGCAGTCTCTTCTGGTTCCTGGCCTCCCAGCTGGGTGAGGAGCTGGTTACTGTGAACAGTTCTGAACATACAAATAGCTGTTGTAACAAATGCTTCACAGCCACATCCTGAAGTACCACCATAGCCTCGTGGAAAACCTCACACTATTTTTAGTCCCATTAGCTCAAGAAAATGCCATCTCTTTTCCTTTCCACAAGCCAATTCATTGTTGATCTTGCCCAGTCTGGAAATCTTGTGCTCCTTTTTAGCTCAGTGGGACTGTTCATCAGTGGGGTGGAGTCCCTCTGTCTCTTTCTATTTTCATATCTGGTGTCACTGTTCACATGGGAAAAATCATGACATTTCCCCATGTTGGGGCCTTGGGTAACCTGGCTCTGTGTTTTAGACATGTGATTGCTCTGGGTCACATGGGAACAGATGCTAATGGAGGGCCTGGGGCCTGAGGTACCTGAAGTTGACATGGCTGGTGCTCAGTGCTCACCTTGTTAATTTCAGAAAATGTTTCCAAGGAGAAGAGGAGGAACTTATAGAAGAGCATGGAGCAAAGAGGGGTAATGTTCTCCACTGGAGGAATTCACTATAGTTTGTCAGGAATGTTAAGAGACACTGTCAGTCAGGATCCCTTGAAGTTTACAAAATGCTTTCCAACCTTGAGCTCTTTTGATGCCTAAGCACTTCAGGGAGATGGAGTGGGCAGAAGAAATCTTCCTCATCCTGCAATTGAGGAGACAGGTTGGAATGGGAAGGTGGTCCCAGGCCTGGTGGAACTAGGAAGTAACAGGGCCAGGATTGCAGTCCATTACCAGAGAAGATAATGACCAGTGTGATGGGCTTGGTGTCCAGAGGAAGATGGGTATGCATTGCTTTTCTCTATTTACTGGTGGAGGATCTGCACAGTCATCATCTTCCCTGAACCTCAGTTTCCTCAGCTGTAAATTGGGGAAAATATCCCCTTATAGGCTGGGCAGAAGTCGATAATGTATACTGTGTGAATTCAGGACTTGTTATGTAGTAAGTGCTCAATAAGTGACTATTATCTGTAATATTAATAATATTCTTCCTCACTGTAGTAGGCCATCTCTTACTATACCTTGCACAATGAAATATTACCCAGCCTTAAAGAAGAATGAAATTATGGCATTTGCAGGTAAATGGATGAAGCTGGAGAACATCATGCTAAGCAAAATAAGCCAAACCCCCAAATCCAAAGGCCAAATATTTTCTCTGATAAGTGGATGCTAATCCATAATGGTGGGGGGTGGGTAGTGAAGAATGAAGGAACTTTGGATTGTGCAGAGGGGAGTAAAGGGAGAGGAAGGGGTGAGGGGGTGGGAAGGGAGATGGAGATTATTACCCTGTATACATGTATGATTACACTACCAGTGTGATTCTACACCATAGTCAGATAGAGGAAGAAAATTATGCTCCACTTATGTACAATGTGAAAAAATGAATTCTACTGTCATGTATAACTAATTAGAACAAATTAAAAAATAAAATAAAATAATAAAAAATATTCATGTCACAGATGGTGCCTTCTCTGTTTCGTTCTGGAGCTGCATAAGAGACAGGCTTTGTCCTTTCAGCAGTGGAAGTTCATGAGGAGAGGTGACTGCAGTGGCTGGAGTCTGGCCTGGAATCCTCCAGACAATGGCTGGCATTTGTGGGTCTGGGTTTCTAAGAAGGGATTTATCTAAGTGGCTTAGCAACATGGAGTGGTGGGCAGGTAGGCAGCCATCTAGAGCCCCATCTCTAAGGGACATGAACACATGGTAGGGAATGTTTGTCCAAGTTGCCTTCTGGGAAGTTTCATGAAGTTGGAAGGTCTTTCTTAAATAAGCTGTTTGGGCTGTGGCAAGATCTCTCAGGTGGTGAGTCAGAGCCCAGGATGCTTCCTAAATGAGACAAAGGCCACTAACTGGTGGGCTTTTGGTTTTCTGGGTATGACTGGGGCCAAAGCTGAATAGTTCGGAGCAGTGGTTGAGGGTGACCATCTGAGGTCCTCTCTGATCTCTGAATTCATGGGCGGTTATTATTTAAAGGGGTATCTAATTATTTGCCAGCATGGGGTTACCACATCCTCTGGCTAGCTCTGCTTGGTACCTGCTTGGGACCTGCCAGGGCAGCCAAGGGCTTGGGGCTCAGAGAGCTGCTGGTATGAGCACCCTGGGTGGCCCTTGGTGATGTATCCAGGACCTCCCCACCCTCCCTGGCATGCATGGATCTGTCCATAGCGAGTGTGGCAGAAGGTGGAAAGCTGACAAGAGAGGAAGTTGGAGCAGGCATCAGGCACATGATTCTCTTGCTTTTGTTGTTTACTGAGTGTCCTTCCTTAGCTTGGGATTGCTGGTGACAGGGGTGTGAGTATTTGACAGATGTTGTAGGAGCCTCCCAAGTTGATGTGAAGTTCTGGGGATGAGTTGGTCCCACTGAGAGGAAGACAAAACTTGTGAAGAATTCAGTTGGCCTAGGAGGAGGTGTTGGGCAGTGAGTGTGTCCCAGGAGGGCAGTTGGCCCAGTTCCTTCCATTTCTAACTCTACAGTATCTGCTTATAATTTCATGGACCACAGGCTGAGGGATGTTGGCAGCACTGCCCCCCGTGGCAGAAGCTTTGCTCTTCTCAGGGCCAACGGCAGCCTCTCTGCCACCAGACAGGACGAACAATGGTTCCAGGCTTGCTGCCTTCTCCACAGGCTAAGGGAACCATCTGGTTGGATGGTAAGGTCCTTTGACTTGGTCTCTACTTAGAGATGGTGAGCCAGGGCTCTGAGGATAGCTAGCAGGTGCTGAGCCCCTGCTGTGTGCCAGCCACCTTGTTAGATGGCTCTTGCTATACATAGTCATCAATCTTCTCAACAAGCCTGCAAAGCTGGTACTAGAGTCATCATTTTACAGAGGGGAAACTGAGACTGGGGTTCGAGATCCATTCCTGAGTTGGCTGGGGACCTTTTGTCCCTCCCATGGATGTCTTATAGTTCTGACATCCATACTGAATGAGTTTCCTATTCCATAGCATGGTGGGGTCTTAGCAGAGTTTCCTCTGTGGGGTCCCAGTGAGTCCTGGTGAGGTTTCCTTTGTGAGTCAGGGCATATCAGGCCACTAGACCCCAGCTGGTGTTAGGTGTGGGAGCTGGATTCATGTCCCCTACCTGTTGTTGGACTCTCAGCCTGTTGGAGACCACTCAGAGCATCTTGGGGCTCTGTCCATTGAGATGAAGGGGAAGTGATGATATGTGGTGCCCTGCTAAGGAAGGGGGAGTCATATTAGAGGGAAGAGTGGGACCCCTTCTCTAAGCATATTGCAAGCTGTCCTAAATCAGAACTTTAATCCTGGGGACCCCAAAAGTCAATGTTTCTTTCCTTCTGCTTTCTGGGTTGGGGCTATGAGGTACAAGAAAGAAATATAGTCCTAGGCAGAGGTCAAGTTTGGGAAAGGGGTAGCAAAGCCCAGTGTGGGATTTCTTGTTCCATTTATCTGCTTAAGGCCATGAGGACAGAGCAAGAGCACAAAGCTGGGACCTTCTAGGAACTGGAGTGCTGCTGTCATTCTGGGATTCTTAATTTGGGCAGTGAAGAGGGACAAGGTCAGATGGATTCTCACCTCTCTCAGCCAGGGACACAGCTGCCTTGTTGGGTTAGAACAGAAATATGGCTGCTCAACCCCTCTAGGAATTCCAGCTTGATTTCTTGTTTGCATCAGACTTTGCAACACCCTTTTCTTTCTGCAGGAGTGAGTGGAAACTGGAAGGCAAAACCTGTAGGGCAAGCCCTTGGGAATTGCTGATAATTTCCAAGTGTATGCTGGAGTGACAGGGTTGGAATGATTACTCTATGATTCTGCTGTGTTGTGAGAAAATTAATCCTGACGCCTGAATACCAGCACCTTCCTTTTATTTTATTTTATTTTTGGTACTAAGGATTGAACTCAGGGGCACTCGACCACTGAGCCACATCCCCAGCCCTATTTTGTGTTTTATGTAGAGACAGGGTCTCACTGAGTTGCTTAGCACTTCACCATTGCTGAGGCTGGCTTTGAACTTGCGATTCTCCTGTCTCAGCCTCCCTAAGTGCTGGGATTACAGGCTTGAGCCACCGCGCCTGGCCAGCATCTTCCTTTTAAATCGCACTTTCTGATGGCAAAGAATTTGATTATTCCCTATAAACTTTTTATTTTTGTACTGGAGATTGAACTCAAGGGCACTCGACCATGGAGCCATATCCCCAGCCCTATTTTGTGTTTTATGTAGAGACAGGGTCTCACTGAGTTGCTTAGCTCCTCGCCATTGCTGAGGCTGGCTTTGAACTTGCGATTCTCCTGTCTCAACCTCCCTAAGTGCTAGGATTACAGGCATGCACCACCGCACCCGGCTCCCTATAAACTTTTTGTGTTTATTTTGAATATTATTTCTCTGGAAATTTTACATTAAACTTACCTAGTTGATGTTGCTTGTTAGGCTTGATTTCCCTGGAGTAAGAGCAGAAAACATGCTTCATTTCATGGGCCATCTCAGCTAAATGGTGGTGGCCACCTGGAGCTCCATGCTGGGGGAAAAAAAAATCAGTGGCCAAGACCAGACTCAGAAAGAAATAATGATGTGATTATTTAGCAATGCCTGTTGTGAGCATGAGAAGAGAAGTGTGGACACTTGTGCCATCCTCTCTTTTGGGGATTCATTTAAATTTCCTCATTCCTGCCTGTCTAATCTGTAGTCACCAGACCTTTAAAATAAAAGGTTCGTTCTCCTCTCCAGGGTCCAATATGCCATGGCCAGCGTACTGTCTTGAACACTCCAGAATGGTCTAACCTCCAGCTAGCTTTCAAAATGAACTTCCTACAAAATGACATAACCAGCTCCCTGCTGCCTCCTGCCAAACGTGTGGCGTTTCAAAATCAGGGCCTGATTTTCCTCCCTGGTCTCATGGGCGACACTCCTGCACCTGTGCCTTATAGTCCAGGCCTGGCCACTTTTTTCTCACTGTCCTGATTTCATAGAGCGCTTTTCAATCTCCTTTCATTTGCACCTGCTGTTCCCTTTGCCTGGACCATCTCTCTCTTTCTTCTCATGCTTTAAGACTCAGCTAACATGTCACTTCCTCTGTGAAGTCTTACCTGACATCTCCAGACCATCAGTGCCTCTGTCATCTGTTTCACCAGTTTTCTGTTCATTTCTCCATCATAGCATGTCCCACGTGTGGACTGACAGCCAAGGACACAGCGAGCTATTTCCCATTTGACCATCTGCCACAGAAGGTGGGGACCACCGTGTGACCATACAGCAGCATGGCACTGTCCCTGCTCTCGGAAGGGGCTCGGGGAAGGTCTGCTGAGTGAACCATTGTGAGAATGAATGAACTCTAGGATGTGTTGCAGAGTGACTTGAATTTTGATTCCGGTTTGTTCGAGCTTGCCAAGGACACGGCTTAAATCACTCTTGTCGTAATGGGAGAAGAGGAGGAAGAACAGTGATTAAATGTGTCTGATAAAACTCTATTTCATGTTTGGAATAAAAAAGGGAAGGTTGAGATAAAACGGTGCTTGTTCCAGAGCTGGCTTTTTCAGATAGGGCCACGTCTCTAATCCTTCCTGGAGAAGCTGGGAGTGGAGAAGGTGGCACCAACCTGGGTACTGTCATGGAGGGCAGTGTTGGAGGCAATGGAACCGAGGTCGGAAAGGCCATTGCCATGGGGGAAGGCAGGATTTCACAGAGGAGCAGCTCAAGTCGAAGCTTGAAGGGAGGGTAGGGGTATGCTGGGTGGGGAGGCTATTCTCTGCAAGGAGCCGCATGCTCAGGCCCTGAGCCCCTCATAGACTGCAGGAGCGTTTATCTACCTCCTCAGCTGGAGCACCAGCTCTGTGGCTGAACTCCAACAGCATGAGCTGTTCGCTGGCCTGTTCATTTCACTTTTCCTTGGTGGCCTGTTGTGCATCTGTGTGTGTGGAGTGTGGCACCTTTTGGAGGTGACTGAGGCTGTAAGGTTCCTGACAGAGCTGGCTGTGACCCTGTCTCATCCTCACCCTCTGACTAACGGGCAGGACAGTGCCCGTGTCTTCCTTCACTTTCCATTTCTATAGCAAAACATCAGGCCAGATGATTCATAGAGAACAAAGGTCTCCTTGGCTCATGGTTCTGGAGGCTGGAAAGTTTGAGAGCATGGAGCCAGCCCCTGTGTCGTCTTGCTGCATTGTGACATGGAGGGGACATCACATGGTGAGACAGAGAAAGTCTGCTGGCGAGAGCTCTTGTGTAACAAAGCCACTCCTGTGATAACCCTTAATCCAGTCATCCACGAGTACGTGAATCTGCGTGACGTGATCATTCCCAAAGGTCCCACCTCTTGACACGGCTGCACTGGGGACCAAGTTTCCTACCCATGAACTGTTGGGGGACATGTTCAGATCACAGCAGAGTGTGACCCCTCACAAAGCCGCCATTGCAGCCCTCTATCCATCCCACCTCATGACCAGGCCAGGTAGACCTAAAAACCTCAGGACGTGTAGCCAGGGAGGGAGGCTGCACATGGGTCTCCTGGAGTCAGCATGCATGGAAGGAGAAGGAACCCAGGCCACCGGAGCATGCGCAGGGCCCTTCCCCCCATCTCTCCTCCCAGGCTGAAGTAGCCTCATGGGGCTGAGGAGCACAGCCTACCCATTTGGCCCCCATAACATCTCCCCTGTGGAGGCAGGAAGGACTCACTTTCATCTTTGCCATAACTGTCACCTTCTCCTGACCCTGACTGAGGCTGGGCACCTGGCACCACAATGTGCCCTGTGCTCAGAGCTCCGTAGAGGAGATCAACAGTGAGAGTTGAATAATGCACGATTTGCATTAACCTGATGCTGTTTGGGGAACAGATAAACATGTGCTCAGAAAATTGTGCAAAACGAGTTTCAAGTCATAAGTAATTTGGCCTAACTAAAAGGTTTGCCACAATCCATTTTCCGAAGGCGTGCCTCACAGCGGTGCTGCCCAGTGGAAATACAACACGAGCCACATCTTTAATTTAAAATTTCCTAGTAGTTGCATTAAGAAAAATGAAAAGAAACAGGTAAAGTCAATTTGAATAATGCATTTTATTTAATCCAATATATCCAAAATTTTATCCTTTCAGCTTGTAATTAACATAATTTTTTTTCTTGCAGTACTGGGATGGAACCCAGGGCCTCACATATGGTAGGCAAGTACTCTGCCACCGAGTTATAGCCCCAGCATTACATAACCATTTCTTTATTAGAGTTTTATAGTTACATAGTAGTTGGGTTCATCCTGACAAACTCATATATGCATAGAAATCTATTTCAGTTCATGATCCCCCTTTCTCTCTCATTCTCCCTCCCCTCCCCCCTCTCCTTCCTCTACTCTGACTTCCTTTCTCTTGTCTATTAATTGACATGTGATTGTTTCTTTGTTATCCTATCCTTCTCTTCCCCCTTTCCTTTATTTTACTCTAGCTTCCATATATGAGAAAAACCTTTTACCTTTGAGTTTCTGAGTTTGGCTGATTTCACTTAGCGTGATGTCCTCCCTTTCAATCCTACTGGCAAATGCCATAATGTCATTCTTTTTTTGTGGCTGAGTAGAACTCCATTGTGTGTGTGTGTGTGTGTGTGTGTGTGTGTGTGTATCACAATTTCTTAATCCATTCATCTGTTGACAAGCATTTGGGTTAGTTTCATAATTTAGCTATTGTGAATTGTGTTGCTGTAAACATTGATGTGGCTGTATTGCTGTAATATGCCGCTTTTAGATCTTTTGGGGAAATACCAAGGAGTGAGCGACATAATAATTGCTAATGAGACTTTGTGCATTCTTTTTTTTCATACTCTTTGAACTGTGGTGTGTGTATTGTGCTTTTGGCACTTCCCAATTCAAACTAGCTCCATTCAAGTGACCAATAGTTGCATGTTGCTAGTGGCTACAGTATTGCCTAGCAGAGCCTCCAAGACTTAAGCAAGTTATTTAGGCTCCCTGACCCCCAGTTTCCTCATCTGATGAATGAGAATGGTAATAGTACCTAGAGATAATACAGATAAAGGGCTTGCACCAGCCCTGGCTCTGGAAAGTTTTCAGTAAATGCTCATTTATAATATTTTTACCAGTATACTCCAGGTGCTGAATCTGAAAGGGACCCTGGTCAGGAAGGATCAGGGCAAGAGGGTCAGAAGCCACCCATGGGGTGTGCTCCAGGGTCCCCTGATTCCTCAGCACCTAACCTTAGTTCCTTTGCTGGCCCCCATGAGTGGGCTGATTGTCACTCCCTGCTCTGGTGTTGGCTTTGGGAAGAAACTTCCCCTAACATGGTTGCTGGTGTTAGCTCTCACTGGCCTTTGTCCTTGGCCTGCCCTATGCTCTCTAGTACTCTTGATGTCTCCTACAAGGAGGCCACAACCCAGCAGAGTTATGATCTTGGGGTCTGGAAGAGGAGGTTTTGTCTGAAGGAGAGAGCCACACCTCTGGTCTTCAGGGACTGCTTTTTGAGTTTGCTTTGGGCCACGAGTAAATGGTTATTTGGACCCAGCTGACCTCTGTGGAGCACTTACGTGTGGGGCTAACAGCAAGCCCATGCTGTTGGTATTACTGCCCCATTTAACACATGAGGAAGGGGAGGCCCAGAGACACCACGTTTCCTGTCCAAGGGCACACAGTGGGTGAGTGATGGGGCCAGAGTCCAGTTCTCAAGAATGCATTTGGACAAAGGCCAAGAACATGGGGCAGGATCTCCTGTATGTTTTTTTTTTTTTGCCACTTGACCATTTTCTGTCATATGCAAATATGGCCCTCATTAGGGTCTCTAGAGGTGATGGCGTCCAAAGCAGAGGGGCTCAGCCTTACTTGTCACTGCACTTGGTATCGCCTGGCACTCAGAAAGCCTTCAGTGAGCCAGCCAGAGCTGAGCGTCAATATTTCCTCAGCCCCTGCGGGGATTGAGGAGCTCCTGGGAGAAAACAAATTTCTGTCACAGTTGATAAGGGACCAGGGCCTGATGTGGGTGGCAGCCCAGGTCCTGGGCCTTTTGCTGTGGGCTGCTGGGCCTAACAGGGTCTCATTGAAGACCCCAGCAGAGGCTGCCTTCTTGCCCCCTTGCTTCCTTTCTTAGATATCAGGATTCATTCATTCATCAGCTAATATATATTGATCCCTGTTTGTGAGGCACGCGACACACAGTGGTGAGTAAAGTCAACACAGACCCCATACCCATGAGCTTACTGTCCAAGAGAATAATGTGCTAATAAAACAACCACCCACACGAATGTGTAGTGGTGACTGTGATCAGTGTGGGGGGCGAGAGCGGGGATCAGAGGGACGCCTGGCTGATTTGATATTGGTAATTGTTTTTAGTAGGTAATTGGTATGGTTTTAAAAAGCTCCCCAGGTGATTCTAAGATGCCAGCAGATGAAAAGCCTCCAGTGTGGGAAGTACAGCCTGAAGTCGATGGTGGGGGTGGGTGGGTGCGGGTTGCTGGATTCTGTACCTGTACCTGACTATTCTCTGCAGTTTCCAATCTGTGACTGTATGTGGGACATTTTACTATGGACCTATCAAAATGCAAAAATCACTGCTTTTAATTTCCAAGCCACATAACCCACAGTTATCTTTGATCCTTGGTTTTTTTTTTTTTTTTTTACTTAAGTGGTCCCTGAGACTCACTCCAGGATCTAGACTAGGATGAGATCGAGGAAGTGGGTGGTTATCTGTTTTTGCATAGAACTTGGTAAATCGTGTAAAAAGTTGAAAACATAATATTAATTTTTAAACTTAATTTTTGAACACATAATCTCATGGTTAAACAAAAAAAAAGATTTACAGTGACACATCTCCCTCTAAGCGCCCCCTCTGCCTCTCACCCTTAACAGAAACCACTTTAATTTGTTCATCTAGTAAGCTGTAGTTTCTTTTGAAAATGCAAGTCACTTAAAAAAAAAAAATCAGCCCTCCCTCTCCAGTGTTTTATACCAAAGGAAGAATCATAAATGCTGGTCTGCACTTCCCCCCAAGCGTGGCACACCTTGGGGCTTTTTGCATCAGCACAAAGGTGTCCTCATTCTTCCTCATTCTTGTTTTCCAAACAGCTGCATAGTACTTTGTTGGGTGGATGAACCATAACACAATTCATTCAACCAACCCCTGCTGGTGAATGCTTGTCTGTTTCCTATGTTCCGCTGTAATAAATCATGTTGTGAATAACCTTATAAATCTGTCATTTCACATGTCCCCTTATCTGTAGGGTACGTTCTCAGAAGTGAGATTACTGGGGTAAAGGTAGATGCATTTTAATTTTAATAGATCTTACCAAATTGCCCTCTCTGAGAGTTCTCTTGCCACAAATGTTTCTCCACAGTCTCTCCAAACAGAGGGCTGCTCTGCTCTTGGCTGATTTACTACATAATGAAACTTGTCTTAGTATAGTTTTAATTTACATTTTTATTACTAAAGTTGAGCATCTTTTCCTACAGGGAAGGGTGTAAGGGTCATTTAAATTTTATTTCTATTCATCTATTTGTGTTATTGCCCTATTATTTTTTTTTTCACTTTAGGAGAGTTCACATATTTTAGAGAGATTAGTCCTCAATTTCTGACATTGGTTGTAAATATGCCCTCCTCTCCCATTTTTTCCTGATTGTTATTTTTTTCCAAGCAGAATTTTTAATTTTTATCAGTTCAATTGATCTGTCTTTTCTGGAATTCGAGTCTTGGTTAGAGATGTCACTCACTGGCTGTAGAGGAATTCTGCTGTTTTCTTTCAGTCATTTCATGGTTTCATATCTTTTAGTTTTAAATCTTGGATCCTTTTGGAGTTTGTCCTGGTGTGGGGTATGGTGTGGGGTATGGATCTGACTTTATCTTTCTCCAGATGGCCACCTCATTGGCCTTATTCAGGTTATTGATTCATCTACATTTCCCCAACTGAGCTGTCACATTAATCACATACTCAGTCCCACATGTACTTGTGTCTGTTTTCACATTTTCTGCTCTGCTGGGGTATTCATCGAGGTGTGTGCTAGTGACACACTGATTTAATTATTTGGGATAGGTAGCAAATGTGCACTTTTTCATAGCTTTTCTCTTCTCAGAGTTTCTGCTAGTGTTTTGCTTTGTTTATTTCTTCTATGTGAACTTTAGAATCAGCTTGTCCATTCCTGTACCTTTTCCCCTCTGCCCCCTGCAATGCTGTTGATATTTTATACACCCATGGTTAGTAACACACAGTCTAGATGAGACTGCTTGTGTTCAAGTCCCAATTGCCATTTTCTCTGCCAGTGGGTAAATTTCTTCATTCTCTTAAGCTTTCTTTCCCCACATAGGATATTTCATCTGGTGGTGGTTAAAAGAACATTCACATAAATAACTCAGCTAACTTGTATTTAATGAGGAGGCCAAATGCAGGGAGGCTCCAGCTGCAGCCTCAGAGCTCAGCCTGCTCTGAGGTTCTCTGAGCTCTGCCCCTGGGATGGTACCCCTCAGGGTCACTTGATGAAAGCAGCCTCTCTGAGTGCCATGTCCTGATATGGTTGCCTTGGTTTCCTAGCACTAGGACCCATGTGGGTCCTCCAGCAAGCTTTTGTCTCACAGATCAGAATCACATGTCCAAGGCCCAAAGGACTGTGTTGATTGGCTGAGAGCATCAGACCTGCCTGTAGGCTTGGCCTCACCCATAGCCTCCTGCAGAGGGGAAGAGGGGTACCTGAACTCCTTAGCATCCGTAGCTCAGATGGAGGAAGGAGAATGAGATAGTGGCTGCTGCCCTTTCCTTGTGCTTTTAAGTCTGTGTGGGGGATGGTGAGTTCTCAGCAACAGTTCCAGGGTCAGAGGTCACTCTCCCCTCCAGTCCCCCATGCCTGACTTCTGCAGGTGGTTTCTTCTCCTCCTCGGTGTTTCCCCCAAGCACTCCTGGGATACTAGATGCAGCTTCCCAGGTGCGGAGCATACCATGAGTGTCCCTTGGATAGCAATTCCTTGCTCTTCCAGAGACTCCGCCTCATCCAGAAAGATCATGTTCTCTCTCTGCCAGGGGGCCCTTCTCTGCTGCTCTGTAAGCCTCTCCCTCACTGCCGCTCTTTCCACTGCAACCCCAGACAAGGGGCATTGGTGCACCCCTCCCTTTCCCTAGCGCCAGATTCTCCCTGTACCAGGCGCAGGACTGCTGCCTGTTGACTGAATTGTGCCAGTAAGCCCAGCAGCAAGAGCTGGGGTGGGCTGGAGGGTAGCGGGTCCCAGGTAACAGCTTGTGTAGGCCAGTCACCTGGGGTTGGCAGGCAATGGGTGGAGCCTGTGGGTCCTGAGCCAGGTGTGGATCTATCTCTGCATTCCCTGGGGTGGGGGTGGGGTGCACAAAAGAAGCTCCTTTCATCAGGGGAGGAGAGGGTTTAGAGAGAGGCCAGAGGCTCAGGCTCCAGCTACTTGGGCCTGGTGGAGATGGAAGAGGCCTGCTAGGATGGTGCCTGGCTTCTGGTGGGCTCCCATGCCTGCGCCTGGGCCAGGGGAGCTGTGACTCCAGGCCTCTTCAGTGGATTGAGCCTTGGACTCCTGGGCCTCTGCCAAGCTCTTGGCTCCTGGTAGAGCTTAGAAGGCGAGGCCCCATCTTCTTGCTCTTCTGGCTCCTGCTGACGTGGGTGTTGGGGTGCAGTAGGGAGATGGCTGCCTCCACCCTGGAATCACTTTTAGATGGATCTGGAGTGGGCAGAGTTCCTGCCAGACCCAGCTTGATTCAGTTTGATGGGCATTTACTCTGTGAGGGGTGGCTCATCAGGTATAGCGCACACATTTATGGAGGACAAGGAGGGCTGTTCCTCTCTGCACTGAGGCAAAGGATCTCTGTAGATGGTCCACCGACCCAATCCAGCAACCGGTCCCAGGGATTCCCTCCTCACTGTGGTTCTGCTCTCCTCATCCTATTTCTTTGCCAGGTTTTGGAGGGCAGGGGATGGGAATATAAAGCCTCATGGAGCCAGAATTGAACCCTCTCCACTGTCCCCTCCTATGGCTCAGGAAGCTTCTGCCCACTGGGGAAGGAAGAAGGAGGCACAGCACTTGCAGGAAGACCACTGCTGTCTTGACTGGCGTGGCACATGGTCCGGTGACTTGGAGAGTTTGTTTTTGGCTGCCATTGGTGTTTGGGAATAGTGGTCTCCTTGGTCTTCCCGGCAACTTAGAAGGCTGTGCTCAGTGTGGAGAGAGAATAAGCAAGAGGTGAAGAGCAGCTGGCCGGTGGGTCCTGGGTGTAAATCCAGAAGGTGTATAAGGTGATGTGCAAAATATTCCACAGCCGGTGACTAGAAGCTGGGTAGACCCAGGTCTTTGCTATGTTAGGCATTAACTTTGGTTGTTAGACTGGGACAGTCCAAAGGGTTCGGGGGATCAGATAGTACCAAGAACTGTATCAACTGGTATACAAAGTAGTCAACATATGACCAAGCAGTGTGGCTGTCTCAGTGTCCTGACAATTTGGTGACCCTGGCCTAGAAGGCTGGAGGAAATGACAGGTCGGCGTTTGTTTTCATGGGGAGCAGGCTATTTGTATAATGCTGCTTCCTTGGCCTGTATATGTACTAATTCTTTTTCTCTGTTGGCTCCCAAAGGGCCTGGTAATAGAATCAAAGAAATCTGAATGAATTGCCTGATGCATTGTGACTAAGCCTGGAATGTGCCAGCACCCTCCCATGAATGGCCCTCAGACAGCAGGGCTGGAGTGCCAGGACTCTGTGCAAGGAGGTCATGCCCCGGGAGATCCACCACCCAGCTGCTCTGAGTTCTGGAAGTGCTCTCTGGGCTCGGGGAGTCATCCTGTGAATTTGTTCTCCTAGCCTCTTGGCTTTCTGGCCAAGGGGTATCATTGTCTGCTGGCCTGTCTCTGGTGCTAGATGGACAATCAGGCCACAAAGCTTATTTCATTTTTGGTCACTCCCAAGTTTTGTTTTTGATCCCATTCTGACTTCCCATAAAGCTCTACATCTTCGTCTTGTGGTGCTCTTAGGATAATGCTCATGGCCATGAAGACTCTGGTTCCAGTGTGTTCAGGGAATCCTTCAGTATCTCTTTCCTGTTTCCCCTTCCCTTCTTTCGGTATCCTTCCTACTTCCATTCTTCTCTATTTTAGCAATTGTCCTATTTCTCAATTTTAGCAATTCTCCTTTCAGTGGTTTTATGTCTAGGGGTTTTTTTTGTTTTGTTTTTTAAACTGTGCTGATCAGTGAATATAAGATTTGTTTATATCTTCAGATAGATACTCTCAGAAATCTGCTGCTAATAATTACAGTAGTAGTTAAGAGCTTTTATGGAGCTCAAGCTCTATGCCACACACTTCCTTTTCTCTTTGAATCTCACAATGACATTTTGATGCTGATATTACCGTTAACGTCCCATTTTATAGATGAGGACACTGAGGCACTGGAAGGTTCAATAACTCTGTAGCTCAAAGTTACAAAGCAAGTGAGAGGCAGTGCTGGGATTGGAGTTGGGAATCTAAGCTCTTAACCCCTCCACCCTGCTCCTCAGTGTTGATGCGGCCTAGTGGGAACTGTTGACCCTCACCCCCGCCCAGACCTGCTGAGTTAGGACACCAGGTGATTCACATGGACATTCACGTTAGAGAAGCTCTGGCCCAGTGTGCCTGAAAGGCAATGGGTCCTTTCCCTTCTATTGCTGCTGCCTCAGAGCATGCGAGATTTGGTGGTCACAGCCTTCACTTTGCTGCAGTCAGTGTTGTCCCAGGCTTGTTTGTCCTGAGCAGTCCCCTCCCTTGGGAGGTACCTTTGTCAGAATGATGCTATGATGGTTACTCTTATGTACCAACTTGGCTGGGTCATGATACTTAGATATTTTGTTAAACATTATTCCTGATATTTCTATGAGGGTTTTTTTTTTAAATATGTGTTAACATTTAGATGAGTAGACCTTGAGTAAAGCAGATTACCCTTCATAATGTGGGTGGGCCCTATCCATTCCATTGAAGGCCTCAATAGAAAAAGGCTGAGCTTCCTCTTAATAGAAAAAGACTGAGGAAGAGAGTTTTCTGCCGGAAGCCAGTTCTGAACTGCAGCTCTTCCCTGGGTCTGCAGCATGCTGGCCTGCCCTGCAGATTTTTGGACTTGCCAACCTCTGTGATGGTAAGAGCTAATTCCTTAAATTTATCTACCCCTCTCTCTCTCTCTCTCCCTCTCTCCACACACATACACATTGCATTGGTTTCTCTGTTTCTCTGGAGAATCCTGATTGCTACAGATAGCCAAGTACCAGTCGGATAATTTTACTGTTTCATTATGTAGTTCCCCAGCTGAGCTAACAATCAGCCTGCTTTTGTACTGGGTGGAATAGACAGCATGAGTTAGGGAGTGAAAGGAACCCCCCATGTCCTGTCTTTACTCATCCCTGAAATGTCATCATAAATTCTGGGGCCTGGTGTTCTTCTTTAACATTGTCTGGGAAAAGGCTCCTATCCCTGCTCTCTTAGAGAGTTGCTGTCCCTGGGGCTCAGTGGTAGTGCCAAGGAGGGTGGGTGACTTCCTATGCCCAGCAATAGTCCCCGTTACCCTCCCACCTTGGGTAAAGACAGCTAACACGTTCCTGAGAGTGAGTGAAGTCTCATGTCTAAAAAGCCTTAGAACTGTTCCTCTTCCCCTCAGTTCAGATTGCTCCTCCTGAGGCTCCTGTTCAGAACTTCCAGACCAACCACTGGCCAGGACTAAGTGGCTTGGGTTAATTGGGTTTCTTCTCTGGTCTTAAGTGAGCCTGGCGTGCACACTTGACCCTGCCTTTGCCCAGATGGTTTGGGAGACTGAGGAGGCAGCTGGAGATGGAGGTATAGAATCCCCTTTGCTGAAGGCTTTGGCCCCACTGAGCTTCTAGTCTGCCTGGACTCAAGGCCTAAACTAGATGATTTTGCTTGAGAACTTTGACTTTAAACTTGATACCTTTCAATTCCTGCTCAGGGAAGTGGGTAAAACAGGGCCCTATCTCCTAACAGATCTGAAGAGATGCTGTGGACATGAGCTCTTAGATGAAGGATTGTGAGCTTAGGTGCTAATTTTGGTGCTAGGCCTCTGAGGGTCCCAAGCCATAAGTGCTGAGGAGTCTCACTCTTCACCTCTGTGAAGATTAATCTTATGCATTAGCCTGGTTTGGCCATAGTGCCCATATATCTGGTTAAACATTATTCTGGATATTTCTGTAAAGGTGACTTTTGAATAATATTTACATTTAAATATAGATTATCCTCTGTGTTGTGGTGGGCCTCATCCAGTCGGCTAAAGGCCTTAAGGGAACACAGACTGCCTTTCCTGGAGCACTGAGTCACCTCAGCAGCAGATGGGCTTCGGGTTTGAACTGCAGCTCTTCTCTGCGTCTCCAGCCTGTTGGCTTGCCCTGCAGATTTTGGATTTGCTAAGTCCCCACAGCCATGTGAACCGATTCTTTAAAACCTCTCTCCTTCTACTCTCCACATCCTTTTAGTTCTGTTTCTCTGACTAACATAACCTCTCTTTTCTGGAGTTGGAATTCACAGGTTGGGGCAGATGGATGAATGCAGAGGGGGAGCCTGAGTGTTTCACCATTATTCCTGTGGAGAGGTAGACAGTGTTCCTCATCACCTGATGCACACTGGGTTCTGCTCTGCAGAGCACAAACGGTGGTGAATGCTGAGGCCCAGACAATCTCTGTGCAGGTGCACTTCACACACCTGCACCCTTGCCTCTGGTCTATGGATCCTCCTGGCATCTGCTTCCTGATGACCAAGCTTAAGGATGCCCCTCCTCTGATCTGCCTCCTGTCATAGTAGCTCTGAGGTCACAGTAATGTACAAACCACACTGCTGAAGAGGGGGAAGGGCTGGGACAGACTGACGCAGAGGAGGCTTTTAGCAATTTGGTACCATCTGCCATGTTGTGCTATTTTGACTTTCCTTCTTCCCTCCCTCCCTCCCTTCCTCCCTCCCTCCCTCCTTCCTTCCTTCCTTCCCTCCCTCCCTCCCTCCCTCCCTCCTTCCTTCCCTCTCTCCCTTTCTTTCTTCCTTCCTTCCCTGGTTTTGGAAAAACAAGGTAAAACAGTGACTTTTTGATTCTTTTAGTCAATAATTTTTCACCAAATTTTGACTTTTTTTCTATTATTTCTCCAAATTTCTTTTCCCTGATGTTCACTCTCTTTTCTTCTAGCTTTAAAATTACAGATATGTCAAGTCAGTTGGTGTTTTCCTACTGGGCATTGAGGCTATGGTTGATTTTCTTCCATTTCTTTTCTTTCTGTTCTTTAGAGTAATACTTTCTATGGATCTTTTAGTTTACTGATTTCCCTACTATCTCCTTTTCTCCCTACTTTTTGTATATGATCTTTTTTCCTCTCTTAGTTTTCATTGGTACATTATAATTATACATAATACTGGGATGCACTGTGACTTATCTGTACATAGATGTAACATAATTTGATCGATTTTATTCCCCAGTACTTCCCCTTTCCCTCTCTTTTCCCTTCCTCTCCAAGTCCTTTTCCTCTACTCTATTTATTTCCCTTTTCATTTCATGATATTCTCCCCTTACCTGTTTTTTTCTCTCTCACATGCACATATGAGAGAGAACATACAACCCTCGACTTCCTGAGAATGTCTTATCTCGCATAATATAATATTTTCTAGTTCTATCCATTTTCCTGCAAATGACGTAATTTCATTCTTCTTTATATAAAATTTCATTCTTCTTTAAATAATACTCCATTGTGTATAGATATCAAATTCTGTTTATGGACGCCTAAGTTGGTTCCATAATTTGACTACTGTGAATTTTGCTGCTACAAATGTGATATCTCCTTTTGATATTAACCTCATCTAGAGAAATTTCCATTTCTGGCAATTGTGCTTTGCAGTTCTATAATTCACATCCGTTTTTGTAAAATATTTTAATTTTTCTCCCTGTTGAAAGCCCCATTTGTTAAAATCATGCTTTTCTTTAATTGATTGAATTTGAATATCTCATCTGCAGGCACATTGTGTTAATGTGGCATTAGAGGATCTCAGCACTCTGGATGGATCAGAGTTCCAATGCTCCCCTTTTCAACCACTAGTACGTCTGTTAGATTTTCAAATTTGTAGAAGGCACACTCTACTAGGATCTAGATAGTCCTATCCTGAACCTATACAGCCCAACCCCCAGTCTTTGATTTCTATGGCGCAAGATATTTGGACTTCTGTACCCAACTTTGCACACATTTTCCCTCCACAATGTCTTGTCTTTCACATTTCAACTGTATCAGTTGCCTTGAAGTCTGTTTTCTGACTCCTTAGCTCATTGTCTCTGCCATATTTTGCTTAGACTCAGTTTTTATTGCACAAAAGTTGGGACATTTCCTCTAGAAAGACAGTAAGCTATTGTTGTTTCCTCTGATATAGCAACTAAGAAAGCTTGGATTTTCATTTTTTCTCTCCTATCTTAGGTCATAGGGTTAAGTGGTTTCTCTGGTCTTTTTGGTTCTCACACCATGGTACCTTTCTTCTCAGTCCAGCTGTTTTGTCAGAAGATCCTTTTTTATTTTGATAGGTAATATTTGTAAGCATTCACTGTGTGCCTGACGCTGTGATAAATGCTGTACATACAATTCCAACTTACTCTCATCTCAGCCCCTTGAGGGAGGTATTGACATAATCCCCATTTTACACTTAAATGGGGACTATAGGAGGGGAAGAGCTTGCTATGGTCACAAGGTAAGGGAATGGCATAGCTGAGACCTCGACTCAGACTGTGTGACCTCACCGCATGCGCTTAGCCATTCTACTCTTCCTGTTTCTGCACACCTCTCCTCAGCCAAACCTCTTTGTCATAGATTGGCCACATTAGCCACTTACAGCACAAAAGTAGATTGCTGTAAACCAGTTCCCTTTGTGCTGATTGTTCACATTTCTGCCAAGGTACAACACAGTCTGAGCTTTAGTCTCCCTCCCAAATCCTTCCTCTGTACCTGGTGTACTCTCCAGATGTTCTTTTCCCATTCCAGAAGCCTTTGATCAAGTACTTTCTAGTACCATCACTGACATAGTAGTGTCTTAGAGATCCTGGGAGACAATGTGAGAACAATTTTATTACCTAACGTGATTTTAGGTTCACTTAAGTCCTTCATTGTTTAGAGGAAAAGACTGAGCCCCAGAAAGGGGAGGCCTTGCCAGAGGGGCACAGTCAGCTGCCACAGTGCCAGCACCAGAGCTCAGCCATTCAGGTTTCCAAGTCTATCTTAAGATTCTGGTAGGAAGCAGATGTCACAGGTTGGCAGTTGAGGAGAATTCAATTCAGAAGTGGGCAGGTTTTGCAGTATTTGGGGAAGGAATAGTTATGAAAGATGGAGAGAGCTATAGCAAAGAAGAGAGCCCTGTGACATGACCCAGTACAGAGGGAGCTGGGGAGATAAGGACTTCTCTCTCCTCCCATCTCCCATTGACTGAAACCACTGGAATCCAGACACAAAGGAAACCTTGTTGCTGTGTTTCATGGAGTTTCACCTCTCAGGATACAGAACAGAGAACAGTGGAAGGAGGTTCTTGAGGGGTAAATGAAGAAAAGCCAGCATCTTATCCTAAAGCTCCTGTTCCCTCTGCTGCAGAGGACAGTATCTCTACTATTCAGAGGTGCATAAGTCCAAATAGAGGGGCCGATGTGAGCAGGTAACTAGCAACCCAAGGCTGAAAACTTTGTATGGAGCAGAGAAGATTGGTCATGAGGACAGGTGTACAAGAAAGCTGGTGGAATTCTTAGGGAGTGGTTCTTCTAGGTAGAGCTTGCTGTTCTCTGAACTTATGGAGAGAGAATAGGACTCCCTCAAGGCAATTGAATTAAATAAGTATTAAAATAGTGCACACTGTCAGGTGTTGGGTTTCTAAAGATGCATAGATTTGTCCCCACTTTTGGACATTTGGAGTCTGATTAGAGAGAAAGGTGGCCAGCACAACTTCTCTTTTACACCCTGGAAATTGGGAGAAGGCACACTTATTTCCTCGTTCACCAACTGATGAAGTGAGACTTCGTGGTGGGTATTAAGTATGTGCCTGGTTTGAGTTTGGCTTTGGGATGATACAATTTTTGATATCGGCCTCCTGTCCCTGTCATATCCCTCACTATACAGAAAAGAAGTTTCAAATTGTGGTCAAGTTTCAAAGTGTTCCCAGTATCTGGGAGTATGCCAGTCTAGGCATTTTCCTATTTGTTGAATAACACCTCTAGATGCTGGACTGAGACATCTTTATCCGTTGGCTGCTCAGAGTGTGTGAGGAGGGAGCATGAGTGATGGGGAAGATACCTCTAAATGTCTTAGGGGCACGCATTGCAGAATGGTGTCTCTTTTCCTTTTGGGAGATGTACATGTGAACACCAGAGGTCAGAGCTCCCTTTTCATTCACAATAACTTCAAAAAAATAAAATACTTGGGAATCAATCTAACAAAAGAGGTGAAACACTTCTACAATGAAAACTATAGAACACTAAAGAAAGAAATTGAAGAAGTCCTCAGAAGATGGAAAGATCTCTCATGCTCTTGGGTAGGCAGAGTTAATACAGTCAAAATGGCCATACTACCCAAACTGATTTTGGTAGATTTAATGCAATTCCTATTAAAATTCTAATGACATTCTTCATAGAACTAGAAAAAGCAATCATGAAATTCATTTGGAAAAAATAAGAGCTCCAGAATAGCCAAGGCAGTCCTTAGCAAGAAGAATGAAGCAGAAGGCATCATAATACCAGACCTTAAACTATACTACCGAGCAATAGTAACAAAAATGGCATGGCATTGGTACCAAAATAAACATGTAGACCAATGGTACAGAATAGAAGACACAGAGTCAAACCCTACATAAATATGGTTATCTTATACTAGACATAGGTGGCAAAAACATAAATTGGAGAAAACATATCCTATTCAACAAATGGTAATGGGAAAACTGGAAATCCATATGTAGCAAAATGAAATTACATTTCTATCTCTCACTCTGCACAAAAATCAACTCAAAGTGGATCAACGACGTAGTTAGACACTAGAATAGAGACCCTGAGCCTAACAGAAGAAAAAGTAGGCCCAAATCTTCATCATGTTGGCTTAGGACCTTATTTCCTACACAAGACTCCTAAAGTGCAGGAAATAAAATCAAGAATCAATAAATGGGATGGATCCAAACTGAAAAGCTTCTTCTCAGCAAAGGAAACAATCACTAACGTGATGAGAGATCCTACAGAATGGGAAAAAATCTTTACCACACACACCTCAGACAGAGCACTAATCTGCAGGATATATAAAGAACCCAAAAAACTTAATACCAACGCCCCCCATCAATAAATGGGCTAAGGAACTGAACAGACACTTTACAGAAGAAGAAATACAACCGATCAACAAACATGAGAAAAATATTGATCATCTGTAGCAGTTAGAGAAATGCAAATTGAAACTACTCTAAGATTTCATCTCATGCCAGTCAGAATAGCAGTTATCAAGAATACAAGCAAAAATAAGTGTTGGCGAGGATGTGGGGGAAAAGGTACACTCATACATTGCTGGTGGGACTGCAGCTTGGTGCAACCACTATGGAAAGCAGTATAGAGATATCTCAGAAAACTTGGAATGGGTCCACCATTTGACCCAGCTCTCCCACTCCTCGGTCTATACCCAAAGGACTTAAAATCAGCATACTACAGTGAGGCAGCCACATCAATGTTTTATCAGCTCAATTCACAATAGCTTAACTATGGAACCAACCTAGATGCCCTTAAACAGATGAATGGATAAAGAAAATGTGGTACATATACGCAATGGAATGTTACTCAACCTTAAAGAAGAATGAAATTATGGCATTTGCATGTAAATGGAGGGAGCTAGAGAATATTATGCTAAGTGAAATAAGCCAATCCCAAAAAACCAAAAGCCGAATGTTTTCTGATAAGCGGATACTGATCCATAGTGGGACGGTGGGACAGGGAAGAATGGAGGAGCTTTGGTTTGAGTAGAGGGGAGTCAGGGGAAGGAAAGGGTTGTGGGGTTGGGAAGGATGGTAGAATGAGACAGACATTATTACCCTATATACATGCACGATTACATTACTAGAATGGCTCTGTACCATGAACAGCCAGAGGAATGAGAAGTTGTGCTCCATTTGTGTATAATATGTCAAAATACATTCTACTGTAAAATAAATAAATTAATTAAAAAAGAAAGAGTTTGCATGGATGCCTGTCAAACCCCACACCGGTGCCTTGATGGTACAAGAATGAAAACAGGTAGAATATTTGGAGCTCTTTCATGTTCCAGATACTATGTTAAGGGCCCTCCAAGTGTTATCTAGGCACATTCTAGCAGAAATATTATGAAGCAGGTACTAGGAGGAAATTGAAGCTTTGAAGGATTAAGGAACGTGCCCAAGATCACACAGCTGGTCCACAGCACAGCTAGAATTCCATTTGGCACCATCTGCCTGTGGACCGTTCCTGGGCACATGGGTGCTGAGAATGCTGTCGGCCTCCGGTCCTTATCACTCACAGCTCAGGAGGACCTGAAACTGCTTTCCTGAGTATATGCTGGACTTCCTGCTATTTCCTGATGTTCGTTAGAGTCCAGGGCTTTCCTCTGATGTGCAGACTATGTGGGAAGCCAAAACAGACCTCTGGAGGGCAACCCAACTCAAACATAGCCCCCTAAAAATCAGGAAATGTGGAAGGAGGTTGAGGACCAAGAACATAATGTGCAATCTGACCACCCAAATCCCTCCTCTCCACCTGACTGCCCAACTCTCTTCTCTCCCCAAGATGAAGAGAAATAATTAGAGGGCAGGCAGAGTTGATGTCAAATGCAGGAGAGAAGACACTCATCCTTAAAAGCACTGATACTCTTCTCTGAGACCCAGCCCTGCTATTTGCTTTTGGTTTGGCCTCTTCTGGTAGGAAGCAGGATATGCTGCCACCAACCCTTTTGTTCATATCCTTCTCCGTTGGGTGTGGTGTCCATTGGGAAATGACAAGGTTGACTGACCAGGGATTAATCCAGCCACTCGTGATATGTGAGGTCTCTACAGTTCACCTTCATGTCCCCTTTGATCTTTCTTATGCAGAAGGAACTCAGTCATTCCTCATTCAGAGATGAGGAAACATGTTCAGAGATCTCAGCTCACCAGTCCAAAATCGCCAAACTCAGATGAGGCTGTTGGTTTATGCAACAAGCGTTCTTTGAACCCCAGTTAGCTCCAGGCCCTGTGTTAGGGGATGAGGGATGCAGAGAGGAATAAGCCATCTGGACAGATGTGGGGCTTGCACACAGAGGGCAAAGTTAGCAAGCTCTGCCTACTGCCTCCATCTTACAAGTCAAACCTTTCATTAATACCAGCTCTGTGCTGGGCACTCTGGTGGGCTCACAAGGGGTCACCTGCTCAGCTGCATCATTCCTGCCCTCCAAGACCTTACATGATGAGGATTTGGTATGAAATAGTCGCCTATGGCATTAGGCCAAATTGATGCTACTGGGGAAAAGTAAAAAGCTCCTGAAGAGGCCCGCTGGTTGCTGCTGCAGGTGGTCCTCAGCATGTCAGTAGGGAAGTGGGATTTATGCTGTTTTCTAAAAGAAGAGCAGTCTATGTTCAGGTAGGGAGGATGTGGAGCAGAATGTTAAAGGGGAAAACATCTGAAGACTGAGCAGGGGTGTCTGGTACTGCCCAGGGGAGGAAGGGTGAGCAGTATGGATCTTTGTTCAAGACAAGGGAGAGAAATGTTGGGTTAACAGAGGGAGCTCTCAAGGTGGGTCTGTAAGGAGGAAAGAGAAGACAGGGAAGGTGAATGTCTGTGGAGGATCTTGTTCTGTAGGTTGCTGGGTTTCACACCAGGGTTCTTTTCTCAAGGCCTCGGCTGTGTTGTCCTGAGTCCAGCTGAGCCCTGCCTGTGTCCTTCAGGAGAATCCCCAACTCTTCTTGCAATGGGGAAAGGATGCCACAGTATCTGGGTCAAGCAATAAGAAAACACTCAGGGTTGATGGTACAAGAATGAAAATAGGTGGGGCTGGGGCTGTGGCTCAGTGGTAGAGCGCTTGCCTAGCATGCGTGAGGCACTGGGTTCGATCCTCAGCACCACATATAAATAATAAATGAATAAAATAAAGATCCATCAACAACTAAAAAAATGTTTAAAAAAAAAAAGAATGAAAATAGGTAAGGTTTGGGCTCTTTCATGTTCCAGACACTATGTTAAGGGCCCTCCAAGGTCCTGCTGACCTCTCTGGCCCCCCTCCCACATTGTCTCGTTCTTTCAGTGCCTGTGATGCTGGCCTTCTGCCTGTCCATCTGGCAAATAGATCTTCCTGCTGCATGGCCTTTGCAATGTCTATTCCTTCTGCCCAGAATACTTTTATTCTAGCTCAGCACATGTCTGGCTCCTTCTCAACCAGTTTCATCTCTCAGAATGGCCTTCCCTGACCTGTCCATCTGAAGTAGGTACTTTATTGCCTCCTAGTTACTCCATGACCTTGAGGAGACATTACCTATTGTCATTTCCTGCTCTACTGTCTATTTATACCATCTAGAATCCAAGCCCTATGGCAGTGTCTTGCCCACTCAGAATGTGCTGGACATAGCAGATCCTCCATCAACATTTGTTGGCTTGACAAATGAGCACTTTTCTTCCTGGATCTCCTTTGACCATGTTCAGAAAGTGTTAGGGTAGACTGGGCTTGTGAAGTCTGCAGGGCTCCTGGAAGTAGAGGCAAGCTTCTGTGTTTGCATCCCCTAGCCCCTGCCCTGGGAAGTGCATTGGTGTTCATTGTAAGTATTCTTCATCTTCTGTGCATGTTCAGACCTTGAAGTTGTCCTGGTGCTGAAACTCCAGAAGATGTTACATGGTGCTTACATCTGCCAGTGCCTGGCTCCAGTTCTTGGTGCTGTGGTTCTTGCTTCTGCTGTAGAGGCTGAGTGGTGCTACTCTGATATCAGGCTACAGATGTGGCAAGGACAGAGAAGTTGTGCCAAGAGAAAGATTTCAGCTCCCTGTAGATGTAGAGAGCTGTCCATGGGCTGTGTGTGGATCACCACGCAAGAGTCCCACACAGCACTAGAGATGGGCTGACCTGATGTAGCCGTGCAGCCCCTCTGAGGTGAGTGTAACTTGCCAAGATGCCAATCAACCTGCTGACTGCAACTCTGCCTTCTTCCTACCTTGGGAAAAAATGTTGGATGGAAGGTCTTTGAAGTCCCCTGATATAAATGAAGCACACGCAGGGTCCATTTTGCCAGATGCCAACAACCAGATGCCATTTTGCCAGTTGCTGGGAAGTCAGAACCCTCTGGGCCCATATTCCTCCTACATTTTGAAACTATTTTCTGTGTTCTGCGGTTTTTTCTCCATCTTGTTTCTTTTAGCCAGTTCTTTACTGGTCAGGGAATTTCATCCCTAGAGTCCTCGTGGGACATGGATGACATGTGGACATGGCTAGGATTGGGCATCTGGGGGTGGAAGATCCCAGTGGCCCAGGCTTTTGGCACCCTTCTCAGTTGGTGGCATTCATCTTCATGGAGCTGCAGCAGAACAGATGAGGAAACTGGAGCACTTGGGCAGAGGAGCATACTTTGGGCTCTCCCCATTGGAGTCACCAGGTCATTCTCAGCTCTGCTTTCTCCCGATATTTAGATTTTCCATGGAAAGGGCACATATAGTCCCCTCACTCTTGATTAACATCTGGCTATCCATTCAGCTAAGTGAGAAATCTCTCATTGCAGAGTGATCAACTAACTCATCAAATTCATCTTGGGTATAGGCAGGTGGCCAAACATGGCATAGGAGAAGTAATAAAGCATTTACGTTAGTTTAGGCCCTGGGTTATTTCAGATACAAAGAATAAAGCAGTAGTTCCTGTCGTCAATTTGTCCCAGCCCTGAGAGGGAGGATTTCATGTGGCCGTGCTGTGGACAGTGGAGGTGCACAAAATGTGATTCCTGGCTCACATGGAAGGAGGCCACTCAGCATTTAAACAGTGACCACTGATCTGGCTCCTCAGAGCAACATCTGTGGGCCTGAGAGCCAGAGCACCCAATGGGGAAGACGAAGGAGGGTGTTGCCATGGATTGGACTTTTATTCTAAGCCACTGCTGGGCTAAGGCACCTGAGATGCACAATGATTGGAAGCTTGAGTCAGCTAGTACTGGGGGGTGTTGGGGGAAGGGAGTCACCTTTCCAGAGCCTCATTTGTTAGCTGGGGAATGAGCAGCCCAAGGTGCCGGTGCCAGTTGGTGGCAGAGCTGGCTGCATCTCTGGGCCTCCTTTGGCTTTCTGCATGGACTGGGCACTCACCCCATTTCCCCAAGCTGGGCTCCAGTTTTGTTCAGCTTTGGAAATGTGGTTGCAGAGGGGCTGGGGGTGGCAGAGAGGCTCTGCAGGACAGTGGCCAACTCCCTTCCCCATGGATAAATGGAGCCTGGACCTTCACTTGGCAATGTGAAGAAAAACAAATTAAAACAGCGAAGCTCTCATCTCCTTTCCTTCACACTCCCATCTCTGACAGATTTATTTTGAAAAGCGACAGGAGGCTAATGGAATCACTTAATTTCCTTGATAATAAATTACCCCCAAGTGCATTAATTGAATGTTTCACAACAAACATTTTCCTTCTGCACAGACTCCTCCTAGGTTTCTCCTGCTCAAAGGGCCCTCCTTCTCCCTTTCCCCTGTCTCCTCCTTCCTGCTCTGCCTGGGGTTGGCCTGGCCTCTCTGGTCTTTTCTCATTTCTGGGCTTAAGGATGCTGTTGGCCTGGGCGAGAGAGCTTGCAGGAAGATCCTATAGAATTGTGGGGCAGAAAACAAAGTGTGAGGAGAGAATCAATGAGATCAGGATTTGAATCCTGGCTCTGCCACTTCCCAGCTGCACAACTGGGAAAAGTCACTGAGTTTTCTTTCATTTGCTTTGGTTTTATCATTTGCGAGTGGGGATAATACAGCTCAGCCAGCAGGGTGTTGATGAGCTCTAGAGCCAGGGCATGCAAAGTCCCTAATATCCAGGAGGTCTTCAGAAAATAGCAACCAATGCTTTTTTTTTTTTTTTTTTTAATGTTTTACTAGTTGTAGATGGACCTTTATTTTATGTATTTATATGTGGTGCTGAAAATCGAACTCATTGCCTCATGCTAGGCAAGTGCTCTACCACTGAGCCACAACTCCAGCCCTTCAACCAATGCTGTTTATTATTTTAATTTTAAAAATTTTATTTATTTATTTTGGTGCTGAGGATCAAATTCAGGTTCTCTGACACTGAGCCACATCCCCAACCCACTAATTTTTAAAAATTAATATTTGTAGTCTAATTTTCCAACACATATTGCTCTGAATTGTTGTAATAAGAGGATGGGAAGAGAGAAAGAGGGAGGATGAGGCACAGAGACAGAAATGGAACAGAGACTGAAAGAAAGAGAAGGAAGAGGAGTGAACTGAGTGGGCACCCTCAGACTGTCACTGGGATGAAGAGAGTGTGCCTGGCTTTGTCAAATGATGCTCAAACCCTTATGTAATCCTGTTTGCCACAGCCAAGGGATTGCATATTTGCCAATCGTCCTAGCCAGATGTCTGAGGCTTTTCAGCCAACAGAAAGGGGCCAGCTGGAATTTGGAGACCTGTCTCTATTCCCTTGTAGCTTAGAAACTGGGTGCCTGTCTATGTGTCAGCAGAGTTGGAAGTGACAATGGCACTCTCCCCTGTGATGCATGATTAATGTATAATTGACTGTGGAATGCACAGCTGTTGGATATTTTCAAGGCAAATGACTCCATAAGAATAAGAAAATGCATGGAGTTTATACAATGCAAGCTCTGCCCTTGGTGTTAGTTACAGATGGAAGGCAAGGATCAGCACTGCTGTCTCTGGCCAGGAGGATGGGGACAGGGTGTCTGGTGGTCATCTCAATGTCAACATCTTTGGGAAGGAATTCTGGGTTCTCGTGGCTTCATCTTTTTAAAAATTTTTAATATTTTTTTAGTTGTTGGTGGACCTTTATTTTATTTATATGTGGTGCTGAGAATTGAAGCCAGTGCCTCACGCATGTTAGGCAAGCGCTCTACCACCGAGCCCCAACCGCAGCCCTTGTGGCTTCCTCTTTGGTCACCCCATATGTAATCATGGTGTCTGGCTCCAGCACTGGGCTCATCTAGGTGGGGATCCAGATGGACAAACCACTCCTAGTCCAAAGAGATGTCATGGTGTTCACATTGCACTACGAAGGGCAGAGGTGGGGAAGGCGCTCTTCTAGGACAGGAACTGCAAAGAAGTGACTACTTCCAACAGGGAAAATGAAGAGCACTTCATGGATGGATGGGTAGAAGTCATTCCATGAATGGACTCTTTGAAAGATGTCTCCAGTCTCTTATTTGGAGCTGAGGGCAGCTGTAACTGTTCTATGGTACACAGTCAGCCTACCTCCTAGTATCTCACTTCTAGCATTTATAAAGAGAAGGTACTAGCCGGGTACAGTGGCGCAAGCCTGTAATCCCAGCACTTAGGGAGGCTGAGACCAGAGAATCGCGAGTTCAAAGCCAGCCTCAGCAACGGCGAGGCGCTAAGCAACTCAGTGAGACCCTGTCTCTACATAAAACACAAAATAGGGCTGGGGATGTGGCTCAGTGGTTGAGTGCCCCTGAATTCAATCTCCAGTACCGAAAAAAAAAAGAAGGTACTAGTTTCTGTTCCCTTGAAAATAAAATGAGAGAATGCCCTTGAAGGATAGCGCACGTGCTTGACCCATTGGAAGTGTGTACAGGTGCCCGGGGAGCTGCTGTCTTGCTCTCGAGTGGGATTATTTTGGTCAGCCAAGTGGGCAGTGGGAGTCTGGCCTGGAGTCCTGCCTTCAGTCTCTTTTTCTGCACTTCCACAGAGAACCCTCAGCCCTCTGTGCTGCACTTGCTTGGTGGGGCATGGCGTGGTCTGAGCTACTTGGGAGGGCTGGAGAGGAGAGGCTCGTGCTCTGGCTCCTCCTTTGCATGAAGTCCCTGTCCTCTCTTGCCTTCTTCAAGGGTGTTAGGCTGGGATAGTCTTTTTTTGGGGTGGTGGTGGTGCTGGGGATTGAACCCAAGGCCTTGTGTATGCAAGCCACACACTCTACCAACTGAGCTATATTCCCAGCCCTAAGCTGGGATATTCTTATCTTCCTTGATCAAGGGATACTCATTCTGCTTTTGACTAGCAAAAATGTGTGCCTCTTGGGCCGTGTCCCAGCTCATTTGGGAATGAATGAATGAATGGGGAGCAGTAATCCAATACTCCCCAAACACCAAGGAGGACAACTTGCAGAGGCTTCCCCTTGTTCAGGCCACTTATGGCATTTGCTGGGCAGGAAGGTGGTGTTATTTACCTACCAGTCCCTCAGTTTGAAATGTGGTTTAGGCGGATAACCTGGGAAGCTTGTGTGGCTGGAGTTCAGCTGGTAAATTTCAGGGCAGAATATCACCTTTGTGATTTAGAAATGAAAAAGGCCAGGAGAGAACAAGGCCCAGGAGTCTTCCTTACAAGTATGTGCCTGTTGCTCAGAGAGATGCCCTGTTCTTGGTGGTCACCCAGGATTCTGCTTTTTCCACTGTGCAGTTTAATTCCAACTTTAACTGTACGTGTGCAACATGTGACCTGTGCATCCTTGAGAAATCCATTCTTCTGTAGCTGTGAGTTCCGTAAGCAACAAATATTTGTTGAGACAATAGATTGGTATTTGTTCCTTTGATTTAAACTATTGTCTCTAGAAAACTTGGTGAAATGCAAATATGTTTTCTGGGAGAGGCGGCGTATTAAGCCGTTAAGTCCATATCACAATTTGTTGACTTAGCTGGATTACTTTACCTAACGCAATCCAGAGGAACCCCCGCAGGGCATTCTGGTGCCCGGATGTGGAAGTTTAGCACTGGACTAGGGGGTGGGGTGGTTTTCAGTTAAGGGGCTGCCAGGGAGTCCCAGGCTCCGGAAAAAGAGTGGCCTAGTTCCACATTCTGCCAACCCTCTTGGCAGAGTTTTGGATGCTCCCAAGGAGGAATTGAAAGTTGGGTCCCTTCAGGATCCTTCCAAGTGCTGGTCTCCAGAAAGGAATTGGAATTGGCTTGCCCGGCAAGTTTCCTCTGTTCCCAGCTGTTTGCTAGCTATTATATTGAAATAATTGAGGGGGCCTTGAGGGACATCTCAATCACTGTGTTGTCTGAAATACATTCTATGTATATCTTAAGGTTTTAAAAAATATTTGTGATAAAGTACATATAACGTAATCACCATTTTAGCCAGTTTGAAGTCCTTGGTGTGAATTCAATGGCATTAAATGCATTCACAATGTTATGCAACCATTTACCACCGTCTCTTTAGAACTTTTCAATCATGTCAGACAGAAATTCCACACCCATTAAACTCCCAATAAGCCCCTTGACTCAGCTCATTGTTTTCCTTCCTGCCTCTATGAGTTTGACTTTTCTGGGTCTTTTATGTAAGTGGAATCATACAATATTTGTCCTTTGGTGTATGGCTTATTTCACTTAACAGAATGTCTTTAAGGTTCATCCATGTTGTAGGATATTTCAAAATTTCCTTTTTCATGCTAAATAAATAACATGCCACTGTATGTTTATTTCACATTTTGCTGATGCACTTGTCTTTTGATACACTTGGGTTGTTTCCACCTTTGGTTATTGTGACTAATGCTGCTAAGGACATGGGTGTACAAGTATCTGTTTCAGTCCCTACTTTCAATTCTTTTGGGTACATACGCTAAAGCAGAATTGCTAGGGTACTTCACGTCTAACTTTTTGAGATTCCATTTCCATGGTGACAGTATCATTTTACATCCCCACTAGCAAAGCACAAGGGCTCTGATTTTTCCACATCTTCCCAGCACTTGTTTTCTGCTTTTTCTTGTTGTGTTTGTAAATAGCCATCCAGCCTAAGGAGTGTGTTCATACATTTTTTAAAGTTCTTTTCTTGGGTCACAAGCATCAGCAAGAACAAATGCCCAAATTACCGTTCAATTGTTAAAGATCATCACTGTTGGACTTTGACCAAGAAACACACATGATGAATGTTCAGCATGCATGATGACATACAGCCACATGCAGCTGATAGGTTTACTAATGTGAATGGGAGCAACTGGTCACAAGAGTGGGCGCAAGTTGTAAGTGGTTCCCATAAAGGAGAGTACTTGATCAAATTCAATATAATCAATGTAAACCGAGGTTTCCTTTTAATTTGTCTCAAGTATCATATTCAGCATTGTGTGTGTGTGTGTGTGTGTGTGTGTGTGTGTGGTTTTCCCCTGATGCTTTCCTTGGCCCTGCCTCTAGTCTGATTGGATGAGGTACTTTTCTGCTGTGGAGTTAACCTCCAGTTCTCCCCCCGATTCTCTGTCACTCTCTTGTTTTGGAGGCTGGTGGGATGGATACCAGCACAGTCTGGGTCCTGAGGCTGAGGGTCAGAAAAAAAGTCCAGCAAAACCAAGTTCGTACCCTGAGGAGGTCCACTGATCACCACATTAGGCTCGTGTTATATCCTTTCTCATGGATTGATTTTGTGGATTCCCTAAAACAAGGCAAGGAAACTTACTTCCATCTTATGCATTAGAAAATTATTGCCCAGAGAGGCAGGTAAGCTGCTCAAAGTTGCCCAGCTGGACAACTGCCCAGGTGTCAGAGTCAGGACTTAAACTCAGGGCATATTACTGAAAGCTTTCCTTTTTGCAACACTTTGGCAAGATAGGCCATTAAACCAGAGGTTGTGGACAGTTAACTTCCAAGTTGTCACCATGGGAAACTGGCTTACCTCATATTCATCATGCTGAAATACTTACCAGGAGCCCACTGTGAACACAGGCTTCAGTGTTCCTGCAAGAACAGGAGGTCAACCTTCGAATGGCCTGTTGGCCATTCATAGGAAGCAGACTGATTGCATGAAGAAGCTGGTTATATTTTAGATCTCCAGGGCCTTTTGAGTGCCAGCTCACTGTCCGTGACTGACTTTGAACTAGTGTGCAATGTAAGAGGAGTTCCCAGAGAGAGATGTGCAAAGGTACTGTGGAGAGAGAGCTGTTGTAGCAATGAACACCCTCCATAGAGATCAGGGAAGGTTCTACTGAGCAGGGGACATTTGAGTGTGGTATTGAAATTTGAGTAGAACCTTGCAACATACAGAAATGGAAGATTTGTGTGTGGGGTGACTTAGCTTGGTCAGATTCATATAGAGCAGGCTCAGACACATGGACTTTTACCTATTGGCACTGAAGACCTGGTAGAGAGAGGGTTGTAAATGCTGTATTGAAAGCACAGGGCTCCTCTCATGCCTTGATACGCTTCTCCCAGGAGGCAGGGATGCCAGGGCAATCCACTAACCACCCATCTGAAAAACTGCTTGTCATGAGCATCTCTGAGCCATAAAATAACTTCCAAATTATCTACTAGATACTTTTGTATATTTTTTTAATTTCCGGGGGATCTTCCAAGTTGCAGTGATTTCAAAACACGTTCCAGCCTTTCGCCCCATGAACCTCCCTGCCAAACTGATGATGCCTTTCTCTCAGGGCTGTTCTGAGGGTTTAATGAGCTCGTTGCATGAGGTGCTTGGCACAGAGGGTTGGCAGAGCTGGGAGATCGTGGAGCCACCTTGCTGTTTTGCAGATGAGGAAACTCAGTCATGTGGAGATGAAGAAGGTTACTTTGACAGGGTTTTGCAGCTGCCATCTAAACCCCACTGGCCTGGCTGCAGGACCCTGTGCTTGACCTTGGTGCTGCTTTTCTCCCAATAGGATTTCCTAATGCCCAACCACTAGCAGTCTGCAGGGAGGGGCTGAAAATTTATAGGAAACACAGATTAGTGGAGAGACTATGGATAAGCTAGTGTTAAGCCCTGACTTTACCAGGAGCTCACTGTGAACATAGACCTCAGTGTTCCTGCAAGAACAGGAGGTCAACCTTTTGAGAAGCTAGGCCTTTGGCATGTTGCTGAACATGGTGCCTGGATTTTCTCACTTCTAACATGGAGTTAAGGCTGACGTTGTGGTATTATCGTGAAGATTAGACGCAATCCCCATAGAGCACTAGATGGTGGCCTGGGTCGCAGCAGCTGTGTAGTAGATGAAGGTGATTTGTAACACAAATAGTGAGTCTCTAAAGGCAAAGACTTTTCTTTTTCTTTTTTAATATTTATTTTTTAGTTGTAGGCGGACAGAATATCTTTATTTTTTTATGTGGTGCTGAGGATCGAACCCAGTGCCTCATGCGTGCTAGGCGAGCACGCTACCACTGCGCCATAACCCCAGCCCGCAAAGACTTTTCTTAACCACGTCAGGGCACTAGGTAGGTAGGTGTTGATGCAGTGGTTGCTGGGAATCATGGCAAGACTCTACTTTTCCACAGCAAATTAGAACATTTGAAACTCTAGCCACTGTACACTGGTCTGTGCACTTGGCTTTATGCCTGGTACGAAGCATAAGAGAGCAAGTGGTGGTGGCCTTTCTTCCCTGGAGGAGCTGACCACACCCTTCTCAAGAGCTCTGCACATAGCCTCACCTTGTCCCCGACTGTCTGGGAAATGCAAGACAGAAAGGGGCCTGAGCCCTGGAGCAAGACTCGCAGCACTCTGGGAAGACTTCAGGAGAAGGCGGTGGCGGCCAGACCTGAGGGACAGGACAAAGGGCAGAGGCTAGCTGGGGGTAGGCAGTGGGAAGGCGAGGGTGGACGGGATGAAGACAGAGACTTCAGGTGTGAGTGGTCTTGCATGGGGATTGCAGCTCCAGGGGTGAGAGAGGCAAATGGGCTTGAAGAGACAGAAAAGGGCCTGTGAAGAGGCCACAAGACCGTGAGTCACAGGATGGCCGTGGTTCTGGACATGAGGGACAAGACATCGCATCAGGCAGAGCCAGCTCAGAGGTTTTCAGGACAAACACACAGGGTGCTCAGTGGGCTGACAGAACCTGCCCTGATGCACCAAGGGACACTAAACACTTTAGTCTATTCTCTCGCGAATCATTTCCCCAACTCTAATCACATTAGGCACCTGGGGCCGTGGCTGGGGCTCGCTCTGTCAGATATTGTTGCCATTTAAATGAGTGATGCAGAGTGAGCTGGCCACTGCGCCTGGGTTTGCGATGAGGCAGGCAGCCAGGAGAGCTGGCCCCAGAGGTTTTATTTCTTTGGCTCTGTAATCAGATTGGAGGCAGAATGTTTTTCTGTGGCTCCTCCATCTAATCTCTCTGTTTGGGTACCATTTCCCTCCTCCACCCTTCTGCTCCCTGCTGGTCTTGCTGGTTGACATGATAACTGCTCTGCCCCTCATCCCTCCAGGTCCACGCCAATGAGGACAGAAACAGGGGAAAGACTCCACAGTGGCCCACCCTAAGTTCTGCATCCATGGAGAGGGAAGGAGGGCAGGAGATGCAGAGTCGGGAAGCTGAGGCATCCCAAGGCAGAAGCAGGAGAAAAATGAACCTCAGCAGCCCAAACTCAGAGAATGGAAAGGCTGGCATTTGGCTTCAAGAAGTTGACGGTCCCAGACCAGGAAGAACATCCCTAGGTTTTTATTTTTGATGAAAGACTTAACATGGAGTAATTGTGTGGAAAATCTACTGAAAATATAGCTTATAATATAAAACATTGTTGTGAAAGAAAGGAAGAAAATTACAAATAAGATTGAGATACACACACTTTGTATCTCACTTTGTGTGTGTGTATGGGGGGGGAGAGCGAGCAAGAGGGGAAGAGAGAATTTCTTGGAGGTTGTGGGGGAATTACTTAATTCAATTTCCCACAATTATTGATTAATCCATTTAGTTATAACCTTCTATTTCTTTCCTTAAGAAGATATACAAAGCTTATGCGTCATGATTCTATTTTTTAAAGGAACATATTTTGCAACTTGGTTTTTTAAATATAGCTAGATATTATAAATAACTTTCAAAATCATTAAGTATTTTTTTCTGCAGCACCATTTTAAGTGTTGCAAAAATAATGTTTTGGATATTTACCATAATTTATTTATAAAATTCTCTTTTGTACCACCCCTATTTTTTTCTCTAATATAATGAATCCTGGGATGAATAGCTTTGCAAATCAATTTTTGTGCACATTATTGATTATTTAGTATAAAGTCCTACCGTACAAGTTATAGAAATTCAAGGGATTGTGAACATTTTGAAGTTTAGTGTCTTTGCGAATGTTTTTCATCAGATTGTGCTCTAGACTGCATCAATGTGTGAAGCTCCCTGTATGTACCCACATTTCCCCCAGTACTTAGTATTATGGTTTTAAAGTATCTTGCCAGATTTATCAATGAAATGCGGTATCTTGTTTATGTTTCCTGACTTGCGGGATGCAGACAGCAACCACTCTGCCTCTGGTTCTGTAGCTGCTCCTGTGTCTACTGTCTATGCCTAGTTATGCAACCCCATAAGAGGGAGGCTGATGTCTGCTTAAGGTGCTGCCTTGGGTAGCAACTGAGTCTGCCCAAATTCTCAGCAATTTTAATATGTGATGGCCCCTGTTATTTTACCCTCCATTGACAGGGTCTGTGGTGGCTGGGCTAGAAGATGGTTTGATGGGCAGTTGTATGCAAAGCCCCTACCCATCTCGACTGGCTTGACACATTTGGAGAGGACCTAGGCAGCTCATTGCTTTTTTCCTACACTCTTTTTTCTTCAGGTGTGCCTGAAGTCTAGGATGGAACATGGTTGATGAGACATGCTGAACTACTGAGGCCTAGGTTTGGGTTCAAGTATGGGCTCTGGACCCAGCTGCTTTAGTTTGCACCATATGTCAGCCAGCAGGGGGCGATTGGGGGGTCCTGGTTATATGACTGTTATTTTGCACCTCAGAGCTCATTTGTTAAGTAGAAATGGCAGTGGTGCCTCCCTCACAGTATTGCTATGGAGACTCTGAGTTAATTTTACATGAAATGATCACAAAAATGCCAGGCAGGGGGTAAGCAAACCACAGGTCCAAAATGGTTAGCAATTTTTGTTGTGACTTCAAGCTCAGACTCTTGTTTATTTTGATTTTGTCTTATGTGCATAGAATCTTCATGGATTCCAAAGGGCTAAAAGAAGAAATGAGGAGAAAACCATTCAAATAGGAATCAGAACAATATTTGTCCAGGTTTGAGCTCCTTTACTGGTCTTCAAGGTCCCTCAGATTTCCAAGCTTTGGAGGAGCAATAGCCTACCTGGATCCATCTTCCTTCCTTCCTTTCCTCAAATATTTTTGAACAAGAGAAATTTGATCCACATTCTTTAGTTCCCACAGATAAAGAATTGGGAGAGGGGAAGAGTTATGACAGATTCATTGGGCAGAGACTAGTGTCGAGCATGACATATTGGAAAGAACACACATTTGGGAGCTGTACTTACCATTTCTAGAATGACCTTAAATAAAACTAGCTTCCCCATTTTGAATTCAAAGTCTGCAAAATGATGTTACTAATTCCTGTCTTATGGGGTGGCGTGAGGACTAAAAGAGATGACTCACGTGGTAGCTACTCAGTATTAATTTCTTCCTTTCCTTCTGTTCTTACAGCAAGATGAGACCAGGATCACCCATTGCCCACCCATGGCATAGACCTTGAAAAAATTCAGAAATCATCAAAAGGTCATTTTTAAAGAGTTGACCAGCAATATCCATCCAATAATATTTTGTTAGATTTTTTGTTCATCTTTTAGAGGGTGGGGCTTGTCTGCAGGTACACATGAAATCTGTCAGGGGTGGTTGAATCCAAAGATGGCAATTCAATCACGTGCTGACTGACTTTTGACTGCTAGTGTTGTGACATGATGTGAGCAATTGACGCATTTTGTCACTTTCCATCTGTTCCCCCCATATTGGTATTTTTGGAAGAATGGTTAAGTATATCAACCTTTGGAAAAAGTAATTATCAAATCTCTCCTGTCATAAAGATGCAGTGGGGTTGTGTGTCATGCATAATTCTTGGCAGCATCTAAATCTCAATTTTTAGAAACAAGATGAATGTTTCCCCCTTGGCTCTTTTTTTTTTTTTTTTTTTTCACTGTTGAAAAAGTTCAGCTTCTGCAGCCACCTAATGGTTACTTTTCAGAGCTTGCCTTGATTTAACTAGTAATGAAGTGATTTCCCCTCATGTTCCCATTTGAAGAGCTCTACTGGGGCCACCAGGCCACAAAGCACTGAGTGGGTACTGCAGTGAACTCTGCCACTGGTGAAACAAAGTTTTAAAAAAATTTTTAATTAACTTCTCATCTTCAGATTCCTAAATGTGGGGCTCTAGTAATAAAATATGCTCATTTAAGCTGCTGGCTGGCTGGACTGCTGGCTGAATGAATTGGTGTTCAGCCTGCTCTTGTGGAGGAGTGACAACTATGTGAACAAGTGGGAGAGGCCTTGAGGCGCGTGATTTCACTTACACCCCCCTGAACAACGATGTCTAGCAAGGGCTTATTCTGTGCTAGGTTGTACTCAGTGATTTTATGGCATTTTTATTTAATGTCTATTTTGTCTTAGGAGATGTAGTTATTAAGGATGCAAGGGACAGGAACTCAGCACAATTCTTTTTGATGTCCAAGCTAGTTTGATTAGATTATGAAACTGAAAAAAACAAAAATAAAAACATGTCCTTGGGTTAGATCTTGATGACTTTAGGCTTGGCTGGATCCAGGTGCTCAAATGATGTGATCGTGACCCTCTCTCTTCATACCACTTTGCCTTCCTTTATGCTGACTCTGTTCTCATGGGAAATCTCCACGAGGTGGCCAAGAAGACCCCCCAGCTTATACCCTACCAGACAGAAATCCAAGTGGAAAGAAAGTGCTTCTGTTTTTAATGGTTCTGGTATTTACTCTTAGTGAATGTGCTGGTCACATGATCATACCTGAACTGGGGAGGGGGGCTAGGCCACTGTCCAAGTTGACACATGGCACCCTATTATGTGACAGGAGGTAACGCAGGTCTGGATAAGGTTGTGAAGGAGATCAGTAAATGTGCGTATCTGAATGCTTGGGAGAAGGAGTGAAGCCCACCCCACCCATAGCACAGGGATGTAGAGTGGGGGGAAATAGGGGCCTTTTGACCTCCCACGACAAAACATGGGCATCTTCCACAGTTGTAATATTGGTTCCATATCATAGATGAGAATTTAGGTAATTTAGGTAATTTGCCCCAACATCTCAATGCTGAGAAAAGCTGGAGCTGGGATTTGAACCCTCATCTACTGAGTCAGAAAGTCCATCTTTTTTGAGTTATTTGGCCTATTTTTAGACTGTTCAAATATATTGCAGACCTTGCCTCAGAAGGACCTATTGTGTCTTTCTGCTGGCTTAGATCTCCCCAGGTCTATTTGTGAGCCACTAACGTCAAAGAACAGGCAAGAAGTAACCCATTAATGCAGGCAGGGGATTGGAAAAGTGCCCTGAAGCCATACTGCAGATTCAGTTACTGTTCTTGGAGGGTGGAGCCCAAAGAACAGAGGCACCACCCGTGGGACCAGCAGCTTCCCTGCCTTGAAATTTGAACAGTGGCTTCAGATGCTGAGTATTCACTGTGTAGGAAATTCTTCCCTATGCTCCCAGGGTACTTGCTTGGATCCTGGAGTCTTGTATCTGAAAGTGACAGACGGAAACCTCTGGTTGCCCATGAGATTATATTGACATGCTTGGACATTAAGTGACACCTGGTGAGAACTGTGATCCTTTTTCCATCAATTCTTCTGACCAGTGTCTCCCTGAGACTTGGTCTTTGCTGTCCATTCTTCTCAACACAAAACTAACTCTTTCCTATTTTCTTTGTAACACTAGGAGGACAGGTATGGAGCCTTTGGCAGTCAACAGCACCCAGCTGAAATTCATGGCATTGCTTTTGTTTTTGTTCTATTTGTCTTTATAGCTTCTTTCCATTACAGAAGGTGGTGCTCGTTTTCTACTTATGGTAGGGATATAAATTTTGTGTATAAAACACATCTATTTTATTAAAAGGTGAGTGGATTGAAAGAAAACATTCTAATTATACGTCTCTGTTAAAGTTTAACCAGAAAAAAAAAAACAGTAGAAGGAGATATATATTAAGAAATTTATTGCAAGAAATAGTGGTTTAGGCTGGATACAAAAGTCCAAAATCCACAGTGCAGACCCTCTGGAAGGGCAGGGATATACCTTCAGTGTGCAGGTGGAATTTCTTTATCAGGGAAACCTCAGTTCTGCTCATAAGGCTTTTCAGCTGATTGACTCAGGCCGTCAGATTTTTAGGACCATCTCATTTACCTAAAGTCAATTGATTATAGACTTGAATCACATCTATGAAATGCCTTAAGAAAAACAGCTAGATTGGTGTCTGATGGAATAATGGGGACTGGCCAACCCAAGTTGATACATTAGACATTCATTGGATCATAGCAGGTGACACAGTCTGGTTGCAAATGTGAAAGAAATAAGAAAATGATATGCAGTTGACAAATCTAAGCCAGACAGGTGGGTGAATGGCTGTGATATAAGACCCAGAGTGAAGGAGCTGGGAGTTTGAGATCAGGGTGATGCTTCCTGTTGCTGGTGTTAGCTGTCTTAGCAATCTGGTTTTGGCAGAAGAGGGTCGGGGGTGGAACTGGGAGAGGAATACAGCAGCCTGCCTTTTCTGACTCACCTCTTGGCACCTTTTTAAAGGGACTAGCTTTTACTTGCCTCTATGGCCCTAATTTAATCTGTTCTACTCAATATAAGTAAGTTTATTCTTTATCTCCAAAAGGGTTGAATCCAATCATTTAGTCACATGGTGATGGCAATATTCAAAAAACCTCATCCCAATGACACCTTCTTTACCAAAGATGTAGCTGTCAGAATTATTGAAGGACTTCATCTTTGCAGCTCTGAGGTCACCCCAACCAGTGATAATGGTCATTGAATTGGAAATGTAATTCCACAATTATTAATCAAATGTATTTTCTCTAGATGGAAGAACAACTGAGAAGGTCCAGAGGGAACTTCTTCTGTTAAGACAATTAGGAAAGGATATGGAACTTGTACTCAGATGAGAAGATTGATTTTGTGTAAGTCTTCTGGGAGGGGAAAGGAGGGGAGAGAAGTTGCTTTTATTTTTTAAAACACCAGAGTTTTTCTGTTTCTTATGGAAGCCTTAATTAATTTTGTGGATCCAGCGCTGTGCCTTCAGGGAACATGAGGGCTGATCAGATTTCCAATGCTGGACCCACAGATTGGTGGTGAGAAGTCCACATCTTTGCTGACATTCTGCGATTGACATGCTGGCAATTAAGTGTGGCCTAGAAATTTCTTTTCCATGACTGAAAACTGTGCAGCTGTTTGTCAGAGACATTGCTCATGCCTGTTCTTTTCCTGAGCTTTGGAAGCAGGAGTTCCCCCTGATAGACCCACAGAAGCTGGGGCCACTTTCTAGCATTGGCAAGGCTGAGAGGGGTTGGCCTGGGTACATGTTTGATGCTCATGGGTATCTAGGAGGCAAATCATTTTCTGGTGATTTCTAGGGGAAAATTGTCATAAGTCTGTTAAGATAAGAGAAAAAATATATCTTGACTCTTTTTTGTGGTCTAAATTCTTTAAGTTTGCAGAGGACATCAAACCAGGTAAATAGGTCTCACTTCAAGAGCCAGCCTCAACTGTGTGGTTGGGTCAGCTGAGCGCAGGGAGGACGCCAAGCCTTTCCTGGTGCAAATGGGGAAAAAATGATGCAACTATTACTGAAAACTGTCAAGGGCAGTGTGTGTGTGGTAAGCAAATGACGTAGGAATTAAATGCCAAGCTGCTAGTAGTTAAAGTGTAGAAGGCAAAGGGTAATACTCAGATTAGTGTTCACTTCCTCTGCTTTGTTTCCTTAGTCGGATTGCAAACTATTTGAGGGCAGGATTGGGGCTTGCCATTTGCAATGTTAGTTCTTTAGGGTGACTTCTTTTCTTACCCTATATACACTTCAAAGATATAGCAACTTAGTCATGAGCCTTCCTCTCTTGGTGCCACCAACCTATCAAGGATACCCAACAGCATTGATGAGTCATGTTGATTTTATTGCATGTTGTATAAAAAGAGGGGGCTGCAGTCCCATCAGTTACCTCAAAGCAACCCTCCATGGAATCTCCTCTGGATTACTGGAGATTTGAGTCTTGACTGCATGGGATGCTAGATGGACATTGTAGCTGAACCCCACGGGAGTTTGCTTTTCTCATATAACAAGCATTCTAGAGGGGGACTTTCCATTGCAGCAGCCTCACCATGTTGTCAATACTCCAGGCCTCGTCTATCTTTGCGTCCACCATCTCTAGCAGATGGCTTTCATCCTTGAGCTTATTATCAGCTCAGGGTAGCAAGTCACTGCTTCCTCGCTGGCCTCAGGGCCATGTTTCAGGTGGGAAGGAGGAGAAGGGGGAATGGAATCAGGCGCATGCCCATCTATTTTTATCAGAAACATCCAGCAGCCTTCTGCTTCCATGTTTACATCTCACTGGCCAGAACTTGGTCCCATGGCTACTTCTAGCTGAGAGGAATCTAGGGAGATTCTGTGCTTAAGCAAGAAAAGCACAGCAGATGTTGGCTGGGCAACCAGCAGTGACAGGCATAGCCTCCCAAGTACCTCCTTGTCTCACCTTTGTGCCCTGAAAACCTTTCTCACACCTCCAACCACATTGATCCCAGTCTCCATGTCCACTTCTTCCACCCCAACCTCAGCCCAGCCTCCTGGGAAGTCCTAGAGATGTCTAGCTCAGATCTCTGCTGTGGGTGCGCAGATGATAGAGAGCCTTAGCTGTCTGCCTTTGAATCCACGTGCTGTTCATGCAGAAACCATGCCTCCCCTGGGCCTTGCCCACAGTGGGGTCAGTAGAGGTGTCCTTTTCTGATCAGTGTTGGACTCCTCCAATGTAGGGAGGGGCAGGTTTGCTCAGAACCTCTCTCCATCCATTTGGTTGAGCCTCTCCCTGAGCTTTTCTGTAGCTCCTCCTCAGTCTCCTCCTTCTCTTTCTACTTTCACTGCTGTTAGACCTCTCTGGTGCTCCAAGGGCTTCCCTCTCCTGTTGTTTCCTTTTATCTTTTACAGACATTTCCTAAATAAGCCTCTTGCATATCTAATATTTCCTTGGCCTCTACTCCCTGGAGGACTGAGACTGACATGCCTCCCTTCCCACAGGTTCACATTCTTCCTCTGACCTAGAGAGATCCGCCACCCCCATGATCTCAGTCTTCAAAGAAAAGGGGCAGTTTTATTTGTTATTCCTTGGCTTCCAAAGACAGGAGAGTCGGAGACAGATTCTTTATTTCAATTCTTACACTATTTTTTACTTGCCACACAACAGTTCAATCACATTTATTGAGCATTTGTTATGTACCAGGCCTTGTTCCAGGTGCCGGGGAATACCAGATTTATCAGTCTGGGTCTCTGCTCTGCTGGAGCTCACAGGCTAGAGGGTTTAGGAAAGAGGCTTCATTTTTCATTGGTGGATGATTGCCTTTCCCACCTGCTGACTCCTTAGACTCTGGGGGAACTGTCTTGCCCAGCATTTCTACCATTTGAGCATCTCTGCCCCTTTCCTGGCAGATCACAGCAGAAGCAAAGCAACTGTTACCCCTATATCCAGCTTATTGAAAGACCAGGTAACACAGACCTAGCGTAACCATGGCAACCTTAATGGGGCACAATGACCCAGCATAAATCCAGGCCCAAGCTCCTTGTGAAACGTGAGTTCGGTCTGCTTCAGACCGTTTGGAGGGAAAGATGCCTTGCACCTTGTGGATGACTAATAGTCAGTTTCCCAACAACATGGAGGAGCTAGGGATGCTATGCTCAGAGTGAAGAAGGAAAGGAAGCCCTGATGCTAGTGTGGTCCCAGGCCTGTGAACTGGGTTGACACATCTATCTAGTCATTTATATCCATGCTCTGGGTCTGCCTTGAGCTTACTAAAAACAGCCAGCTGGGCAGCCCAGCTATGCAAGGCATATGTGGCATCTATAGAAATACATGTGTGTGACACTGTCAGGCAGGTGGATGCGGCAGAGCTGCCTGGTACATGGCTCATTACAGCTGCTTGTTCTTGCCTCGTATCTCATGGTGGGAATGGCTTCATGTTGGTGTGGACTGCTGCCTGGGCTGCTTGCTGCTCCCTTTGCTGGCAGTCACCTTCTTCATATCCTCCAGGATTTGGCTCAAATGTGGCAGAGTGGCCCTTCTGATGATTGTGGCAGATGCCTATCCTCCAGGGAGTCTCTCCATCAGTCTTCTCCTTCTTTCAGTATGGCCCTGCTCACTCCTTTGTTATCAGTCTCCCTTCTCACAAGCACGTGACTTCCATGTTTATCATGTTTTGTCTCTTTAGTAGAGGGCCTGGTGCAAAATAGGTGCTCAATAAATACATGTTCAGTTACCTTCTGGATGCTTTCTCCAGGAACTTGGTGTCCAATGGTGGCAGCAGTATTGGGAATTGACATTGGGGTACTACAGGGAAGGCCTTGATCTTGAAAGAGTTTTTCCCCTAGAAGCTGCCCCTCCCCCCCTCCAGCTTCTGGGACAGTACGAGGAAGTACTGTTGAGAGAGCAGGGGTGGGAGTGCAGTGTAGACAGTTGGCTCAACTCTCAATTGTGTGTGTGTGTATTCCTATGTTTTTGTTCAATTGATTTATTTTCTTTTGTTTCAGTGCTAGGATTGAACCCAGGGCCCTGATCATGCTAAGCATGTGCTTTGTGCAGGGCCTTGTGCATGCTAAGCATGTGCTTTGTGCATGCTTTGTGCAGGGCCCTGTGCATGCTAAGCATGTGCTTTCCCACTGAGCATCACCCCCAGCCCCTCCTGTTGCTTTATTAAAAATAATCAGGGCTGTGTACAACAAGCTGGGTGGTCTCGGGTAGAACCAGACAGATGTCTGTATTTAACTTGCAAGCTGATTAACGCCTGCTAGTTTTTAAAAAATAAAAATGAAACCTAAATTAAAAACTCCCAACCCCTGCCTCTTTCAAGTCCCTGTGCTTTGGTAAGAGCTGTGTGCGTGATGGCAAGAGTGCTTTCTACCATGAACCTGCTGGGTGCTGGTCTCTCAGACTTGCAATCCAACAGGAGGACACTCAAGTTTACCAAATGTTTCAATGGCTTTTGGTAGAAGATACTTTATAAATGGGATGGATGCACTTCTGTCTGACCTGATGCTAGTGATGCAATACTTCCAGGCAGGGCCTGTATTAAATGCCCTTTGGAGAAAGTTTTGGGGAGAAGATCATGGCATAGAATCACCTTCCATTGGCCAGTGAATGCACCTGCAGATAGACATTTGTACTAATCCCAGGAACGGTGAAAGGTTTTTAAGCCCACATTTGCCTTTTCCCTGATTAGATGGCAAATAGGCCGTCTACCTGGGGGAGAGGCTAGCGGCTGCTTCAGCACCTCTCAGCCAGCCTGCTCTCTGCCCCTCACCACGGGCCTGTTTTATTATGTTTTTATAGTATATTATAGTTATACATAATATTGGGGTTCATTTTGACATAATCATATAAGGATGGAATATAGTCTGCTTCACCTCAGTCTTCTTCTTTCCCTCCTCTCCTCTCTCCCTGCCATCTCCTTTCTCTATTCTGCTGGTCTTCCTTCTATTATAATTTTTTTTAATTAAGTGCTTTATAGATACACATAAAAGTGAGATTCACTGTGGTGTATGCATATAGGTACTGAGACTTTTGAAGGCTTTTATTCTTTCCCTGGACCCTTCTGGGGCAGTCCTGCAGAAGTTGGTCTTGACTCTCCTTGCTGAGGCTGATGTGGCAACCTCCCTATCTCTGCCCCCATTCATGGGTTTTCCTAGGTGCTTTGAATGGCTCTCTTTTCCCAGCCTTACTTGTCCCTTTAGCTGCAATCACCCCTTTCCTGCTTTTCTGGCTGCAAAAGACTTTAGATGTCAAGTCTTCCCTCCCAAAACACGATGAATGGCTGTAGAGGCTAAGCTGTCACCCCATGTCAGGGACGGTTGATTCAAAATGATATTTTGCTTACTCCCCAGTGACTTTTCAGATTCCTCCATCAAGAATTTTTGGAAGCACTTAATTCCTCAGAGGCCATCAGAATTCTCTTTGTGCAAACAGGGCCGTCGTCTTGATCACATTAAGGCACTGAAAGCATACTTTCAGGGTTTGGTTCCCAGCAGCCACCTAGTGCCTCTTACTGCCTCGCAGGGACTCCTTTGGCTTGCTGATTTTAAGAGTGAAATTGATTTTCTTTGTAATGTCTTTGAATCTCTGGGGATGATGCAATTGTTCGTGGTTGGGTCTGTCCTGGGAAAACTTCAGAAGGCTCCTGGACTTGAGGGGTGCCATGGTGAGATCAAAGAGGAAAAAAAAAAGGAGCACTGGCATGCAAGATCAAGAATTTACAAATTGCCTTCATATATGGGTCTTTAGGACCATAAGTCTTTCAATTCTGTGTGTTTCCTGTTAACAGGCAGAGCAATGTGGATTAAGGGTGCAGGGCAGATATCAGATGCACAGAAATCAAGGGGAGCCGAAAAAATATTTTGCAAGATGTTTTGAGCTTGTGTGGCGGGTGTCTGTCCTTCTGTGCCCCTTCCACAAAAGGTGTTTCAGCAGAATGATGAGAATAATCAAAAATACCGGTCTAAACATGTCAGTCTGCTAACAAACATTCTGACATTTTTATCTGTCCCGGCAATAATAGTAATAAGACAATAGATACCACCACTGACTTCCTACTATGCTTTTTGAAGTGCTTTGTGTAATTCATCTCCAGTCATCACAGAAGGATGAAGGCAGGTGGCTTTGTTTGCAGTTTACAAATAGGACACATAGCATTGAAGGTGGCCCCCACTTCCCCAGGCTTGCCCATGGGAGGAACAGTTCTTCAACACCCCGCAGAGGCTGCAGCCCTGGCTGTCACCGGGTTCTGTCTCTTCTGCACCCCAGCTTCCGCCCAGAAGCTCGTGCCACCTCCACACTGTAGCTTGACCTCATGCCTGCCCCGCTTTCCCCTCTTACTGGCCTAGTCTGCATCTGAATGATCTTCTGATTTCTTTTCCGGCTCCTCCAAGTCTCTCCCACACATGGCATCACAGCGGTTTCTACAAAATACAAATTGCAAGGGTCCTGGCCCGCCCAAGGTTCTTCCACCTCCCCTTCCATCCATCTTGACTGGGATCCTGTCACTCAGGTCTACTTTCTAGTCTTGCAGGACCCCCTCGGGTGCCCCCCAGGTTGGAGGCCTCCTGCATCTTCCATGACTGCTCCTCTCATCCTTAGATCTTGTCAGAGACCTCGTCAGTCTCCCTTGTGATTCTCCATCTATGGATTCAGTTTAATTTCCTCATAAGCATAGGGCAGAGCTGGGACAGCAACAGTTCTTTAAGAAACACCTGTAGAAAAGTCATATGAGATGAGAGATTTCCAACATCCGTGATTCTATGCAGCAGGTACTCTGAAAATCAAAATGGTGCTGCTCAATGTGGTTGTCCCGTTGTGCACCAAGTCCGGTTCCGCATAGGTAATAGAAACTTCCCAAATCCTCCTCCTTTGAACCTCAATAGGTTGTCACCACTGAGGATCTGGAAAAGGCAGTTGCACAACCAGTTTGGGTAACAACTTCACATCAGGAATCACGGCCAGTCCTCCATGGCTGCTATGACAGGGGCAGTCTCTGGGAATGGATGTGTCTGAGTGGGTTTGCTGTGTACGCACATTGCTTATGACTCTCCGGTAGCCCCAAGCCCAAAAGATGCTGGGATTGCACAGGAGGTGTGATGGAGGCTGAGCTCCACAGCAGAGGCTTCTGCGTTAGACAGACATTTCCTATTTTCGTGGGAGAGATTTGATGGTGCATCAGAGCCGTGCATTTTAGAGCTACACAGATTCTGCCAACGATTTTGAAAATTTTTAATGTCCCCAAGGGACATGTGCAGTGTTTGGAAAGAGAGAATAAAAGGTTATGAAAAGAAGATTAACACAGAGAAAGTGGAATAACCACTAAAACCAAAATGCCTCTGTTCTTTGCTTGTTCCAGTGTTTTGGAATCCAGGAAAATGGGCGTTTGCCATAGTGAGCAGCGTTTTCTGTACATAGTTCATATTTATAATTGGAACCTCTTCTTCAAGCAGTTCAGTTTTCCCTAGGTTTATGCGTTCGCCTACGTTTAGCTTTCTCTGGACTGCTCTTACTAAAGTACTGAAGAAAAAAGAACATAAATTTGCACGTGCACATATACATACTTTTTCTAGAATAACTTTTCTTCAAGTCATCTAGGAAAGTATTTCCTTTCTTCCAGACACAAGGAGGAATCCGTTCCTATCAGAACCACACAGCTGCCCGCCTCCTCCCATTGTTCTTCCCAGTTGTGCTTCTGGCGTGCGCTGAGCATGTATCTTCTTCATGTTTGCATATTGCATAGCTAGGATGTAGGATGCACCAGGAGCAGTCCCTGCCCTCAGTGAGCTTGTAGTTTGGGATTGGAGCGAAGCGGGGGGAGACAGGCATTCAACAAATAATGGTAAAGTAGTTAATTACTTTAATTACTATTGTTCTGTATACCATGAAAAAAAATGCAGGGTGCTGGGAGAGCTCATTATGGAGGGTGAGGAAGATGTCCTGGAGAAGGTGGCATTTAAGCTGAGACCAAGTCAGCTGGGTGGGGTTGAGTAGGCACAGTGCACTCCTTATGGATATAAATGAGCAGCAAGTGCCAGGCTCTAGGCAGGGAAAGACATGGTGCCCCTGAGCCACTAGGAGGTAAGTGGACAGAATGGGAGAGAGGAGACTGGAGAGATCTGTAGGTCTCTGGATGCCAAGGCCAGGTCTGCCCGCTTCCTTTCGAGAGCAGTGAGAAGTCATTGGAGTGTTTATGCCATGGTTTATGTGCTTAACAGCTCATTCTAGTGTTGAAACGGGTTGAAGGGAGGTAGAAACGGGGATGGGAAGGAGGTCAGAGGAAAGGCCTATTGCAAGGTCACGTGGTTTGAAGGGGGTGACGGCATGAGTGTACTGGGGACGTACCCGGGAGGTAACATGGTTGATGGACCAAGGAGCAGGAGTGCCAGGGTGGCTTCAAGATTTCTTTGCACATATGGAAATGTCATTTCTGAGATGCAGAGCCTGGAAGGACTTGAGAAGGAGATGATGGCCCTGTACCCGTGAAGTGGAAGCTGCCGAGAGTTCAAGCAGAGGCGTCAGGAAGGCAGGCGAGAGGTGGGGCTGCTGCTCAGAAGGCAGTCTGCCCCAGAGAGAGATTTTTTTTGGAAATTTCACCATTTGCTAGTACAGGCTTTTCTTGACTCGGAGTGTCCCTTGTGTGAAAAACATTACACTTCAAACGCTATGCAGGATTCTCGAAAGTGCCAGACATCTGTCCTGCCCACTTGGACTTTGAATAATCATGCCTGAAACCTCTTCAGAGTGGAGATCTTTTAACACAGTTCTTTTCCAACACCTTCTGCTGGTCAGTTGGGATTCTGGCATCCGGAGAGTTTGGGCAGCAGGCAGTGATCATGAGGACTGAGGAACCAGACTTGTCATTAGCTGAGGAACAGAGGGAACAGCACGTCTGAAGGTCGAGGCTAAGAACAATCCACAATGTTCCGAAAGTCATTGGAGGGTCAGGTAAGCAAGCTCCAAGGAAGGGGGTCAAAGCTGCAGGGGTGGGGAAAAGCCCTGAGACCTTGTCTGCAGAAGCTGGTGGGAAAATAAATAGAGAGCCACCTATAGACTGCCAGTGTGGGTCAGAGACATATAAGTAGCACTGGGAAGGGTGGCGGGCCCCGCCTCCCCAGCTCCCCATGGAGGAATACTCTAAGAGAACGTCAGAATCACACGAAATCACAATGTAAGTTGGGAAATGTAGCTATAGTCCTAGTTGTTTAGCAACAGCATAAAAAGCATGGTCCTGTTCACTCTTATCAAAATAGAAATATAAAAGCAGAGTAAAGCTAGAAGAAGAGGAAGGGCTTTTGTTTGGACATCGGAAAGACTCTTGACCCATCTGTCCCTCTATCTGACAGTCCTATTCATTCATTCTCTCTTTCTCTCTCTCTCTCTCTCTCTCTCTCTTTCTCTCTCTCTCTCTCCTTCTCCCACCCTCATCCCCAGCATCCCTTTCTCATCCCTTTAGCCTCATGGTTTGACACTTCTGGAAGAATTAGGCATAAACCACAAAAGATAATAGAGAATAAATCGTGTCATGAGACAACATGAGAAGCCAGGGCAGAGGACAGGGACATGTGTGGTGGTACAGCAGCAATTTTAATTTTGCTACATGGTTGATACTGAGACAGGTTCTACCTCCCCTCCCCTTCCCCAACAACTCCTTGTTTACTTTGAGAATGTGGGAATGTGGGGCTCCAGGTGAGAGAAGGTGAGCCCACTTAGCCATAAGGAAGGTAGGCAATAGATGTTCATAGGATTCAGGATAGTGTTCATTTTACTTTTCATTTTTTAAGTTGTAAAATCTTGAGACCTAGTTAGATTTGCAGATCTATGTTTTCCTGGATGCACTGTGGGCGGGTCACTTACTCTTCCTGATTCTCATCTGACTTTGCCACAAATTTAAGATGACAGTGATATATTATCCTTGTTCTACTTCTATTATAACTAAACTAAACTAAAACAACATGTGTATTCTTTATAAAGAAATTAATTATTCTGGGCATGGTGGTATACGCCTGTAATCCCAGCACTTTGGGAGCCTGAGACAGGAGAATCGCGAGTTCAAAGCCAGCCTCAGCAAAGGCGAGGCACTAAGCAACTCAGTGAGACCCTGTCTCTAAATAAAATACAAAATAGGGCTGGGAGTGTGGCTCAATAGTTGAGTACCTGAGTTCAATCCTGGTACCAAAAATAAAAAAATAAATAAATGGAATTAGTCATGACTATTATCCTTAATATGAATTTCAGGTAGTTTGCAATAAGACATAAAATGGAGATGTAGAAGCCTGGATTACAGGGTCACAAAGCAATGTCATGGGATATTAAGACAAGCAACTGCATATAGAAGAAATTGTGGGCCAAAGACAGCTCCTATTGAACTTCCTGAGAGACTAGGTATAAAAGGAAACCAGCTAATAAAATGCTCAGCATTTTATGAGGAAGATCAACTGTTTACCAGCAATTGCTGTTGGTATTGCATCCCCAGTTTCTAACTTAGGGTAGCCTCAGAAAATATCTGGTGAATTGAAAAAACACAAAAAAGACATGATTCTTTCGTTGGGCTCAGTGGGGAGGAGTTTATTATGTGGATCCTTATGCAAGGAATGGGGCAGGAAACAAAGGGTCTCTTTCCAAAAACTACTTTACCAAAACCCAGGAATTAGCCTTTTAGAATGATTTCTTTTATAAAATCCCATCATTTGGTCAGTCAACAATCATTGCTGGGATCCTGATGGTTATGGACACCACACCAGTTCTGCTCAGAGGGAAAGGAAGGCTGGTAAGGACCCAGCATTTAAACTTCTAGAAACTATCCCAGAAAAACAACCCTAATGGACACAAAGAGATATGCACAAAAAATTTTATGGTGGCATTGTTTTTTTATTAAAGAAAATGTATATAGCCCCTGAACTCCTCCATGGAGGAGTAGTTAAATGAACAATGGTACCTTTTTGCAATGGAATACTATACAGCTGTTAAAAAGAACTTGGCAGAGTCCTGCACTTCATCGAGGAATCATGTTCTGATCTTATGCTGCTTATTGATAAAAGCAAGTTGCACAATAGCATGTAGACAATGATTCCACCTTCAGAGAAAATTGTGCATTAATAATTTATATGTTTTTAATACAAAAATTGTTGACAGACTGTGTACACAATTGAGACTAGCTATCTTGAGACAGTGAGGTGCTGGGACAACTTCACAGCCTACACTTTGTATGTCTAGAGTTGAAGTTTATATTGCCTAGTGTTATACATGTTATCAAACAAAGCAATAAATACTAAGCACTGTGCAGGGAGTTGGGGACATAATGTCTAAGTTGGAGTCACCACCCCTGTCAAGGTCAAAGTCTAGTTGAACAGAAAGCCACATAAACAAATTGTACTTTCATGCAAGCCCTGCAATAACAGAGCTGTGTACAAGGGGCACAGGTGCTGTGGGGAGAGGTGGTTAGAAGGGTGCTGTAGAGGAGGTAACCCTGGGCTTGGTCTGGAAGGATACACGCAGTGGCCGTGATAAGGCCACCACGTTAACAGGTGCCTGGTGAAGATTCAAAATGGTCACCAGTGTGCGGGTAACTCAGGAAGTAGCTCAGTTCTTAGGACATTCTGACTCATGAAATGTCACAGGAGGCCAGACGGTTCAAGGGACATTTAAAGACAGATGGTACAAGGGAAGTATGGAAGGTCAACTGAATTTCTTTTTTTTTTTAATAGACAAGTCATATGGGGCTGCCAGTTCCTTCCCTTGAAAGAACTTGGCATTAAATCAGAGCTTAGTTGGTGATCTAAGGACCAATTCCAGACGATTCTAATTAGCCCCCAAGCTTCTGCATCCCATTGTTCTTAAATCTTGACTTTCTGGTCCAGAGGCAAGACACACGTGTCATCAGAGTGTATATTTATCTAGAGATGAAATCATTGAGCTCCTTTGATTGATAGCAGGGTAAAGGACAGAGCTTCAAGTTTCTCCCTGACAAAAAGAACTTTGTGTTTGTCAGTGTCCTGAACTCTTTCATCCCACGAAAGTCTCTAGTGGACACATGGGTGATCTGCCCCTGTTTTCTCTGATTCTTGGAGTTGGACTCTGGTGCTGCATCCCCCTGCAAAGATCCAAGTTAGACTCTGACATCCTGACTTGGTGAGGTAGTTATGGAATACAATCTGGGGTGGAGAAGTCTAGTATGAGCAGTGTCTGTTCAAGTCCAAGCTCATGTGAAAGAGCTAGAGAGGAACAGGGAGAGCCAGAAATGGGCAATTTGATGGGGAAGATGGGAAGTCTGGGCAAGGGATGCTTGTCCGTAAGAAGCCACACCTAACCAGAGATGTCCATTGTTCTCACTGGGAGCTATTTCTTGTGGATTTGTTTCCCCAGGCTGGTCCCCCACATAGCTCTAGGCTGCCCTTGTGGCAGTAAAATAGGCTTGGAAGGAGCTCACATCTCCCTTACACCCCCAAACCCCACAGTACTCCTGAAGGACCTTTTAGAGCAATGCACATAATCTGCCCCCTCTCCAACCAGTAAACTTATTATTGCATCTGACACACATTTAGAAAACTACCCTATCATAACTGTATGGCTTGATGGGGAGTCACAAATGGAACACATCTGTTCATGTAACACCTGCATATAGATGTGAAATGTTATCAGCACCCCAGATGCTGCCCTCTAAACCCTGGCTACCCACTATCCTGACTTTTAATGCCATAGTTCAGTAGGACTTGTTTTTAAACTATATAAATGGCACCATGGCTTTATGTGTGTCTGGTTTCTTTGGTTGAACCCTATGTTTTGGAGATTTATCTTTGCTGTTGCATTTATTTGCAGTTTGAACATTCTTATTGTTGCATACTATTTTTATGATTACTAATTCTGCTGTTGATAGATATTTTGATGCTTTGAATTTTCGGGTCTTATAAGTGTGCTGCTATGAACATCTCTACTATCATCATCTACTGATGAGTTAATGCACACATATCTATACTGTTAGGAGTGAAATTCCTGGCTTCCAGGAAAAGCATATTTCTATTTTAGTAGCTTCAGCTAGATTTCAGTGTAGTTGAACCTTATACTCCCCTAGCAGCCATGTATGAACTTTTGTTTCTTCATGGCCTCCCCAGCACTTGGTAACATTTTCATTTTTCTTTTTAACTATTCTGAAGGGGGCACAGTGATATCTTATTGTGGCATTTTAATTTTGCATTTCCCTAATGACAAAGTCAAGCACCTTGTCATTTGTTTATTAGCCAGTTTGGATATCCCCTTTGGTGAAGAAACCGTTCAAATCTTTTGTTGTGTTGTCTGTCAATCTTTTATTTATTGGTTATAGGAGTTGGTTGTGTATTCTGATGAATCCTGTTTTTGGAAAAACTTTTTAAATATCTTTTGATGGGCAAAAGTTCTTTTTTTAAATATTTTTTTTAGATGTTGATGGACCTTTATTTTATTCATTTATATGTGGTGCTGAGAATCGAATCCAGTACCTCACACGTGCTAGGCAAGCGCTCTACCACTGAGCCACAACCCCAGCCCAAGAAGTTCTTAAAGTAGTCTAGTTTTTCAAATTTGATTAAGGCTAGTGTATTTTGTGATCTGTTTAAGAAATCTTTGCTTGCTCTAACATAATAAAAATATTCTCTTGTGCTAGCATTCAAAGCCATAGTTCATAGGAAACTGATGTTTGGGCATGCTGTGCAGTAGGGGTCAGAATTATTTTTTCCTTCCATGTAGATAGATATTCAGTAGCCTCAGTGCCATTATTAAAAAGGCCACCCTTTCTCCACTGTACTGGCTGTATTCATCAATCCCGTCAGAGACCAAATGACTGCACCTTTGTGTGTTAATATTTCTGGATCATCTTCTAGGTTATGTTTCATTCTTCTATACCCTTACAAATATCTTTTTGTTACTTTAATGAGAGAGGAATATTGATATCTCTAATGATAGTTCAAGTTTTGTCCGTTTGGTCTGTTAGGTTTTTCTTCATGCATTTTGAAGGTTTCTTATGGGGTCCTGAGCATCCATGAGCACATCTTTTCTTGACAGAAAGGTTGAGAGTAAAATAGCTGTGCTGGCTTTCCTTTGGTTAGTGTTTGTAGATGTTATCTTTCCCATACTTTTAACCTACCTGTGTCTCTATATGAAAATTGGGTTTCTTATAGGCAGCCCATATTCGATTTTGCTCTTTTATTTGCTTGAAAACCTCTGAGCTTTGACTGACGTGTTGAGACCACTTACATGTAACATAATTACAATATGATTATGTTTGCTGTCATCTTGCTGTTTATGTTCCAGTTGTCCATCTATTTTTTTCTCTTACCTGTTTACGTGTGGATTACTTTTTAGTGTTTTTTCTTATTATACTATTGGTTTATTAGCTAAAGATCTTTGTTTTATTTTATATTTTAGTGGTTGCTTTTAAATTTATAAAATCCTACAATATAAGAAACTTGACTGGGGCTGGGGCTGTGGCTCAGCGGTAGAGCGCTTGCCTTGCATGCGTGAGGCCCTGGGTTCGATCCTCAGCACCACATACAAAGCAATAAAATAAAGACATTGTGTCCATCTACAACTAAAAAAAATATATATATATAAAAAGAAACTTGACAAGTATACTTTCACTCTCTCTCTTTTTCTGTGAGCACGAATTTTACTTCCACATTAGCAATATCACAGCACATTGTATTTATTTTAGTTTAAAAAAGTCAAATACTTGTTAAATACATTTTTATTTTTTTAATATTTATTTTTTAGTTGTAGGTGGACAGAATATCTTTATTTTATTTTTATGTGGTGCTAAGGATCGAACCCAGTGCCTCACGTGTGCTAGGCGAGCACGCTACCACTGCGCCATAACCCCAGCCCCTGTTAAATACATTTTTAAATGATGAAAATGATTTTATATTTACCCACATGTTTACCATTTCTGGAGCTCTTCATTCCCTTGGGTTAGATTCAAATGCCCATAGGAAAATGAGTGTCCAATTTCAGAGAGTGTATCTTTTGCTTGGAGAACTTTCCAAAATTTTTCTTGCACTGCTATTGACAAAATCACCCAGCTTATGTTGGGTCTACAAAAGTCATTATTTGGCCTTCATTTTTGAATAGAATTCAAATACAATTCTAGCTTTGCAGGTAGTTATGTATGTATGTATGTATGTATGTATTTTTTAAATATTTTGTTTTGTTGTAGATGAACACAATATCTTTATTTATTTTATGTGGTGCTGAGGATCGAACCCAGTGCCTCACGTATGCGAGGCAAGCGCTCAACCGCTGAGCCATAGCCTCAGCCCATGTATGTATGTATTTTTATCATTTTTAAGCAGCCATTCTGGCTCATTGCTTCTGACCAGGAGTTTGTGTTCCTCTTACCTCATTTATCTGTATGTTGTGTCCTTTCCAGCCCCACTGCCTTTAATATTTTCTTATCATTATTTTTTCAACAATTTTATCACACATCATGATGTGACTTTCTCATATTGCCTGAGATCTATTTGGGGATCTGTAAATTTATAGTTTTATCAAATAAAAAAATGTGGCCATTATTCTTCAAATATATTTTCTACCACCTCCGTAGCCTCTTTCTGACACTTTAATTATATATATGAAAGATTACTTGATATTGTCCCACAGATCATCACTGAGGTTATGATAATTTTTAAAAAATCTTTTGATCCTTTTTCTGTGCATCAGTTATATAGTGTCTAATATACAGTTAATGACTACAATGGTTCATTTTATGTGTCAATTTGCTTTGGGTTTAGTGCCCAGATATTTATTCAAATATTATTCTCAATATTTCTGTAAGATTTTATTTTATTTTTTTGTGGATGAGATTAACATCTGTGTTGGTAGGGCTTGAGGAAAGCAGGTTGCCTTTTATAATGTGGGTGGGTGTTTTAGTTAGTTTTTTCATCACTGTGACCAAAAGACCTGACAACACCAGGGAAAAAATAGGTATCCCAAAGACACTCCCTCAGTGACCTACTTGCTCTAGCCACATCCTATCTGCATACAGTTACCCCCCAGTTAATTCATATCCTTGGATAGTTTACAACTATCAATCTGATCCCTTTACCTGTGAATGTTCCTGCATTGTCTCACACATGAACTTTGGGGGGCACCTCATTTCTAAACCTTAACAGGGGGTCCTAGCCAATCAGTTGAAAGCTTTAATAAGAGCAAGACTACCTTCCCCTGAGCCCCCAGTGACTTTTGGACTCATACCACCATAATGGCTTCTCTCTGGTTGTCCTTTATGCTGGCCCACCTAACGTATTTTGTAATTGCCAGGTTCCATAATTGTGTAAACCAACTCCTGAAATAAATCTCTCTATCTGTGTATGTGCTTCCTGGGGGTTCTATTTCTCTGGAGACTCCTGATGAATACAATTAGATTCAGAAAATTTTCAATTTAGCGTATTTTTTCAGATCCCAAAATTCTATTTAGTTCTTTTTTTCTTATCTTTTACATTCATTTATTATGTTCTTACTATGTTTATGTTCTTCATTCCTGAGCATGGTTTTTTGTTTGTTTTTTTAACTGTTGTTTGCTATTTCCATCATTTCTGAACCTGTTTTACTTGACTGATTTCTCTCCAGCTATAGGACACATTTTTCTTCTTCTTTGCTGGTCTAGTACTTTCTGATTGCATGCTGGACATTTCAAATTTTGCATTGTTGAAGTGAGTTTTACTGGTGGTGTTTGAATTGGTTGACTAGGGTTGACAAAACACACCACACATCGAGTGGCTTACATAACTGAAGTATATATTCTCATAGTTCTGGAGGCTGAAGTCTGAAATTAAGGAGTTGGGAGATCTGGTTTCTCCTTGGCTTGCAGATAGATGTCTTCTTATTTATTCCTCACCTGGGTTTTTGATTTGTGTGGACATTTCCCTGGTATCTCTTTCTTTCTCATAAGAACACTTATGGGAGTTGATTAAGGCCCTGTGCTTATGACTCTATTTAATCTTTTTTTTGGGGCGGGGGGGGTACTGGGGAATGAACTCAGGAGCACTCAACCACTGAGCCACATCCTCAGCCCTATTTTGTATTTTATTTAGAAACAGGGTCTCACTGAGTTGCTTAGTGCCTCGCCCTTGCTGAGGGTGGCTTTGAATGCTTGATCCCCCTGCCTCAGTCTCCTGAGCTGCTGGGATTACAGGCGTACGCCACTGTGCCCAGTTTGTTTAATCTTAATTACCTCTTTAAATGTCCGGTCTCTGAACACAGTCACATGGGGCTTAGGGATTCAGCATATGAATTTTGGGGAAAGCAACTGAATCTACACTATCGTTGTTCTATATTCCTTTAATGAGTGCCAGGCCTGTTGTGGCAGGTAGGTGTGTTGCTTGGGGGTCAGCTTAATCCTTTTGAGGCTTGTCTGTAGTTCCATATGTACTGTCCATAATTCGACAGTAGCTTTTATTCTAGATCTAGGTTAGCCTTGGGACTGTGGTGTGGCCTTTCCAGACTCTATGGAATGGTCTGGTGATCAGTGAGTCTCTACTCCGACCAGAATTGAAATTTCTCTCGGCCCCCTTTGTAGTTTACCTTCTAGATCCCAGGCCTTATTTTCTGGATGGTGGAGTTTCCACAGCTAATGTACAACTTAGTATTTGACCACAAAGTAAAGGGAGCCCGTGAGTTTCCTGATGCTCCTCTCTGGAATGGTGCCCCACAGAGTCCAGCTGCCTCATGCTCCTCAAATTCAGATCTCTATATCTTCAGTCTAGCCAGATTGCCAGGCTCTGCTTGTGAGTCTGCTCCTTGTTTGTGGTTTGTAAAGTGTCTCCAGTTGAGAGCTATGGCAAAAGCCGGGCTCCTCTAATTTCCTTTTCTTTCAAAGATCACAGTCCTACAATGACTGCTGTTCAGATATCTGAAAACCATTGTTTGTATATTTTCCCACCTTCCGGCTGATTATAGCGAGAGGCCCCATTCAGTCCCAGGTACTTGCTGCAGGTACACCTGCTTACTCTTACATATTTAAGACCTATAGTGTCTGGATTTTGCATCTTCTGTGTTTTACTTACTGTGTTTCGAAGCATTTTCTCATCATTAAAACTATTTAGGAACATTTCTTTAAACAGTCGTCTATTATTTTGGTGTATAAAACGCATATTTTGACGGAAGAACAAAGCCAGGAATGGATTCAGGGCCTGGGACTTGGTCTAGGTCTTCATGAGGCATTGGCAGACAGGGGGAGAAGGTGACTCTGAGCTTCGGGAAGTGGGACCCTGGGGCTCTGGAGCTCCAAGCTCCTTCAGTACAAGAGCATTTGTATGCCTTCTCTCAAATCATTACCAGACTTTGCATTTTGTCAAATAACTGTATCTGCAGATAGGTATCTTGAAGTCCAAGCAGCTGGATAGAGGGGAAAAGCACGACTGCAGGAGGTCAGGTGTATTTTGATCCAGTCTCCTCACTCAGTCCTTAGGTACTCATGGAAATCATGTTACTTCCTCGCACCTTGTCTTTGCTGACCACAGGTAGGGAATGCATATAATTAGCTCACAGGTCTATCTTCAGGTGTAACTGAGGTACTATCCTCAGGGACACTGGGGGAAATGTCTGGTGCTTGCCTGGTTCCCTCTAGTTGGTTGTAGGGTTTCTTTAAACAATCAGGTGTCAAACTATGGGCTGAAAGCATCCAGACCTGAGCTGTGCTGGGAATCTGGACCCTCAAGTCCTTCTGGATCATTCCCTTGCCTCTCTTTGCTCACAGACCAGAAAATGAAACCAGGCAGAAGCTTTCCACCAAGGTTACCGTCAAATTCATGACTGTGAAAGTTGGTGACTGTGCCAGGTGAGGCTTATCTTTATCTGACAGTTTTCAGGATTGGCTGCACATGCCACAGTGTGTCCTTCACACAGCCTGACAGGCCAGCTGCCTGGCCTTCCTGTGAGGGCCATCAGCAGCTGCAGCCTAGATGGGTGGTGTTTCCCCAGAGGGGTCATCACAGAATCACCTGTACTTGTGTTATCAGCAGATAGGTTTAGACCTCGACAAAAGACTTTTCTTTCCCCCAATGTGAATAGAGTGCCAGACCAGTATTTTTACTGATGAAAGAAAAATTTGAGAAGTTGCATGGGATGTCAAAAGCACAGATGTTGAAATGCAAAGCACTGTGGCTGTAATCTCCTCCTGGCATTTTGTTTGTGTTCCTCCTCCACGTGCAACTAAGGGGGGCCTGGGGCTCCTGTTGGGTAGAAGGGTGTCAGCACCTTGTGCACCCTGCACCTTGTTTGCTGTGCAACTAGCACCACGGGACCCTCAGCCCCTTTGTCAACATTGGCCCTGGGGGTGCTGGAAAAATGACTGTGAAGCTGGGTTAGGCTCTCATTTTCGTTCTTTTTTCTCTTCCTCTCCTTTTTTTTCCTTTTAAAATAGCCAACAGGTAAAGTGCATCTCTTGCACTAGGTCCTGTGCTAAACACTTGACACGCACTGCTTTATTCCATCCGCACAGTTTCTGCAGGTAGGCACTACCCTCCCCATCCATGGAGGAGGGGCTCAGGGGCTGCACAGCATGGACATGGCTGAGAGGCTGAGGCAGGGGCAAGCCCTGGGCTCTGTGCCTTTTCTCATGCCCCTGCTCCTGTGTCTTCATGTAGCCCACCCAGCTCCATCCTCCTTCCTGTTTACACGAATTCCTTCTGATCTTTCACACTCTACATTTTCCAGATTCTAACTCCATCAAAAAATACTCATCCTTTGTCCCATTCCTTCAGTACCCTGAAGGAATAAACTCTAGTTTGGTTAACTAATTGATGTGAGGGTGCTGGTGGGTGAAGACTCCCCCTGAGCCCAGCGCTGCATCTCATCCTCACATGGACAGACAGCATACCTGGATTGGAAAGAATTTCCAAGATGGCAGACATTTCAGGCCCCCAGGTGGTTGTTGGGAGAAAGATTTTTGATTGAGGAGCTGTTTAGTTTCCTGCTCAAAGCCCAGAAGCAGCAAAGAAAACACAAGTTACTGAACATCCTGGGATGATGTGGATTCTGGTCCCAGTTTTACCATAGTCTGCATGTTAGTTTGAACTAACTGCAATGGTTAGTTCCAACATTTGCGATTCTTGTTTCCTTCATCTTTAAAAAGGAAGCATTGGCCATCTGTCACTCAAAATGAGCATTTTTTTCTTTCTTTAAAGCTAAATCTTTCTGATGAGAGAGTGTGCAAAGCTTCACATGTTCCTGATGGTCTCCCTCTGTCTTAGCTCCTGCACAACATTCTAGCAGTTGCTTCTTGGGCAGGAGGTGTGACCAGGTGCTTGTGGCAAGGGGGAAACGCTGTATGTTCATTTGGTGTCGTTTATTTTGGCCAGTGCAAGAAACTTGAATTGCATTTTACTGTTCGATCTCTTCTTTAGTTGATCTGGCCGGCTCCTTCCTCATCTGCGGGTCATCTCTGCCCTGCTAACCCCTCTGTCTCTCGTCTCCTCCTTGGAGAGCACCTCTTTCTCCTTCCTCATCTGGAGGCTCTCGTTCATCCTTAACGCTTGGCCTCTGGTTGGGGTGCGTTCTCTTCTGTGCCACACGCTCTCATCCAATAACACTCTTATTGTACGAGTTAGGCATTTCCTGCTTGTTGGTGCACATCATCCAGCACAGAGCAGGTTTTTTACTGAATAACTAAGGAAACAAGAAGAAAGGTGGTTAATTATTTAATGTGAGAAATAAAACAAGTGGGGTCAGAGAGATTACGCAAGCTGCTCAGCACTCAAGGCAGCTAGGAGAGCCTTGTCCAAGGAGAGAATGTCTCAGTGATGTCATCGCAGGTGTATGGCCACATATGACTCTGAAGGTCTTCCAGAATCGACCTTGTTTTCCTGCTTGTCCTTTCACGCACTCATTCATTCAATACTCATTGACCTTTATGTGCCAGGTGTTATTGGAGGTATAGAAATGTGACCATTGAACAACACAAAACTAAAATCCAGGTCTTCATGGATTCATGTAAACACATTTTAGTCAGATGCCTAATAATAAATAAGTAAAGAGAGCTGATAAACCAGGTGGTGGTCAGAACAATGAAGAGAAACAGGTTGCAGTATTTGTGGTAGGTGAGTAAAGGAACTCTTACCTAGAATGATCAGGGAAACTTTCCTGGAGAAGTTGCATTTGAAGAGAGACCTGGGTGAAGTGAAGGGTCAGCCATTCACATATCTGTTAAGAAAAAAAAAAGTCATTCTAGGCAGAAGGAGGAGCAAGTGTAAAGGCCCTGGGGTAGGCTTGATAGCTATCACCACTTTATTTTTCTTAATGGAAAAATGGCCATAGAACTTTCATTTTGTGTTTTATCCTTTTGCATTATAGCTCTTAAGAGATAAGCCAAATAATGTTACAAGGTTATCTTATTATGTATAGTGGGCATATTCCTGGAAATGTGAGCATATCTATATGAATTTAATTTTTATAATTGAATTCCATTTAAAGGTACATGAGGAGCTTGCCGTTTTAAGGGACCCCATAGCTAATCCTTTTATGGAGCAAATAATTAGCCTAAGAGGATCCCTTAGCATCTTCTCATTCTATAACCCTATGGTTTTACATCTGTAAAGAAGCTGAACCTTTATGTATTTTTCAGGAAGGTGGAGATAACACAGCACCCCATACATGTAAATGGCATCCAGCAGGAAGGCAGGTGAAATTTCACTAGGAGAGATCAATTTTTTCCCCCCTGAAATAAAAGGTTAGCCAGCATGGTGGCACACACTAGTCCCAGCTATCTGGGAGGCTGGGGCAGGAGGATTGCTTGAGTTTAGGAGTTTGAGATAAGTCTGGACAACATAGTAAGAACCTCATCTCAACAGAAAAAATAGCAAATAAAATATAAGGTTGATCCATCCTCTTTCTCCCTCCCCGTGTGTATCTGTGCTATGCAAAGTTGACAAACTGGGAACAAACAAAATAGAAATGAGAAGCCTAGAGAGCAGGGAAACACCACTAGTACAGTAGCTGTTTAAAGTTCTTTACTTTTTGGGTGGGCACTGGGGATTGAACTCAGGGGCACTCGACCACTGAGCCACATCCCCAGCCCTGTTTTGTATTTAATTTAGAGACAGGGTCTCACTGAGTTGCTTAGCACCTCACCATTGCTGAGGCTGGCTTTGAACTCTTGATCCTCCTGCCTCAGCCTCCAAGCTGCTGGGATTATAGGTGTGCACCACCATGCCTGGCTCTAAGTCTCTTTTGAAGGAATAAGCCAATATTTCCTCTCTAAGTAGATGTAACCCCCTGGCTTGCAAATTGCAGCTCCTGCGGGTTGTGCAGTGACAGGAGCAGGTAAGGATGGTATAGTTTCCTAATATTATCTTGGTTACTGTAAACAAATGAACACATGCTGCAAGGTATAATATGAGTCGTGCTGATTTTGTGTACATGTGAGAGGTTTTTACATGATAATATTCAATACATCCTGTCTTTTGGTGACATCCAAGTGCTCAGGGATGGTGTGAGCAACGGGGCTTCCACTTGAGGTCTTTCCTGAGTGGATTGTTTGCTTGAGTCCTCAGTTAGTGTATAACATGACAACTTAATACACCTTTCCAACTATTCATTTAAAATATTTTTGTAGCTACTAAAAAAATGATTAAGTACAGCTGGCCTTTGTATTTGTTCCATATTTGTGGATTCAGCCAACTATAAATGGAAAATATTAGGGAAAAAATTATCCCATACTAAATATGTAGTAATTTTTCCTTGTCTTTTTCCCTAAACAATTCAACATAACAATTATTTACACAGCATCTATATTATATTAGGTATTATAAGTAATCTAGAGGTGATCCATAGATTTTGGTATATGTTGGTGGTTGAGGAGCTCCTGGAAGCAACTCCCCATGGATACTTAGGGGTAGAGGCTAGAAAATTCAGTTCAAATTTCAGAATTCAATTTAGAAGACTCAGCCTCCAGCTGTTCATGAATCTTCTCAGGCCACCATCACCCAGAGGACCCCTGGTGCTACCTACACTCCAGTCACAGCTTCCTTTGCAAGAGAGAAAAGAGGCAGGAGGGCTCTTTCCTTTCGCCTCCCTTTTCCACCGGTGGCGAGTCACCAAGAATGCTCTTGCCGAGGACATTTTCCTTTGCTGTGTATGTTTCCCAGTTCTTTGCAAAGTGAATATTTCTGTCATGATTTTGTTATGCTTTCTGGATCTTGAGAGGTGCCCTTTAACAGGGAGTTACAGCCCAAGGGTGAGTCCCACCAGCAGAGCCATTTGTCTGGTGTCTGTAAAATGCTGTCCCCTGTGAGATCATCCTCAGTGTCACCGTGTAGGTATCCTCTCCACTTCCACCCTCATTCTGAGGGGAAGACATGGAAGAGCCCATGGATGAAGTCCTTCACCTGCCTTCCTGGTGACCTTCTGAGCTGTCTTTCCCTTGTGCCAGTCTGGTTCCTGTCTGGCTCACTCGTTGCCTTTCCAATTCCAAGTTCGGGTATAGATTGTCCCTGTTCGTGATTTCTTCGACTAGCTGGTAAGCTCTTCGGGGATGCTGTGCTCACCATTCAGCCGGCTAGTAGCTACTCTGTGGCTCTCCATCGCTCCCATTGTTCCTGTGCCTGGCTGCATGTCATGGCCGTGCTTGTCAACAATCTAGAATCTACTTAGCCCTGGCAATTTTGTAGATGGACATTGTACCTTCAACACTTACAGATGCATGGCTAATGTGTAATGCGTTAGCACCAGTGGGAACCTTGACTCTTACCACGGCTTCTGGGTCCTGTGGACTTGGAATGAATGTTGATGATGTGGTGAAAATGGATGGGATGAGGGTCAAGAGCATCAAGGATCATGATTCCATTGTGAAGTCAAAGAAAGACACAGACATTTCATCCTTTTAATTTTTTTTTTATAGTACTGGGGATTGAACCCAGAGCTCTGTGCATGCTAGGCAAGTGCTCTATCACTGAGCTATATACTCCCAACCCTCATTCAATCCACTTTTATCCTCAAGATCAAAGTCAAGGTTATCTCTGTCTCTGTCTCTCCTTAACTATTGGGGGGTTAGTAGCTCTCCAATGCTTTCAACTCTGATAAAGAACTTTGATATCAGAATTATCTTAAAAGCAAGTTAACTAGAAACCACTAAAGATCTTTAAAAGTTTTTTTTCCCCTCAGTATTTATTGTTGAGTTAAATATCTTGGGAGAGATTAAAAGCAAAATGATCATTGAGTGGACTTTATTGCATGTACTTGACCTATTCTTAGAAGATTGCATGTAAACCAAAATTTTGCAGCTCAGATTCTATTTTAAATTTACCCTGAAGAGTTGTTATTTAAAGCAACCCTGTAAAGAGAATAATCACCAGACCCCCCTCCTTGAATGTTAGGGTTGGTGGGAACAGTAGATTTTTACTTTTTGAGTAAGGTGGGAACACGATTCCTACAGGCACCTGGGTTTTATCACTAGGCTGGTGGGATCTGAGAAAGGCAATATTTTTTTCCTTAGAGAAGTTTGGGAATAGTAAAAGAAGAGAAAGTGGATTGAAAGTTTGGGAGAGAATGATCTATTCTGTATTTTTCTCCATTGGGGGAAACAGATGTTCCCCTTGGGAAAGAATTCAGAGAAATGACCTCAGTTCATTCTGAGATGGCTGGAAGGAGAGTGGGGCAAGCCTACTTTCCTAGTCCCTAATTGCTGGACAGAGTATCATCTCCCAGGAGCCAGCAGGCAACATTGCGGGGAGGGAAGGGGGATTTCCAGTCCTGGGGGGAACAGTTTATAAGCATGTATTTGTAATATTTTGTTCCAAAGAGGCAGGCTTGCTTGTTTAAACATCTGGATTGGCTACAGTAATCTTATAATTTGCATTGATTGGGACATTTTGTGAGTTGTTGTCCTGAGAAGAAACACAGAAAAACTTGATTCCAAATTCAACATTCCACAAGCAAATGGAATTTTCACTGCTCCTTTCTGACATGAAAGGTCATCTTGTTGTTTATCTATAAAGCCAGGGGAGCCTGAGCTGTGGCGGATTTTGCATTTGGAAACACTGGCCCACATTCAAAGAAGCCCGATGCTTTCTCCACTCTATGTCCTGCTTTTATTTAAAGATGTCAGCCTCATGAATTACTGGGTGAAAGCTTGAAATACAGTTCCTTCTGTTTCAGCAGATGAGGGCCTTGGTCCAAAAGGAGAAACCTGAAGTCAAGGATGCCTCAGAACTCCCACAGATGAAGATGCTGAGACTATACCTGCCAAGAGGCTCCTAGTCTCTGGGTTCCAGGATCCACTGGACACTCTTGTATTTGATGAAATCATCAAAAACCTTTGGCAAGATGGGAATCTCAGACCCATCCAGAAGTTTCCAGCAGTGCTTCAGAATAGTTACCCCAAAATGAAAACGTGGAGCTCCTTGTTCCAAAAGCAGGGAAAAAGTAGTTTCAAGATATTAAAATCTAAAACTTTTCACTTAAAATATTACCTATAGTTTTTAATATTGCTTGTAGTAGTGTAACAAGTAATAACTAAGCAACAAAATCTTATAAATAGTAAGATTATTTATGGTGACATTTTATGTAATTAAAGAACATAATGATGTAATATTTTGTTGACAATAAATTTTTATGGCTCCCCCTGTAGCAAATTTATTTATTAGATTGTCAAATGTATCAAATTTTTAAGCAATTTCATTTTCAATTGATATAGTTGAAAGCAATAGTCATTGCTCTTTGCAAATGCAAGATTACAAATAACTTTTGACAATTTTTATTTTTCAGAAGAATCTTTTGGCTAATGCAATTGTTACTGGACTTATGGGAAATGATTTTATTGCCTGGAGCAACAGCCTTGGGGTAAATTTCTTAAAAAATTATTTTGAAAAAAGGACTTCAGCCAGGCATGGTGGTATACTTCTGCAGTCCCAGAGATTTGGGAGGCTGAGGCAGGCAGGTTGCAAGTTCAAGGCCAGCCTCAGTAACTTAAGTGAGGTCCTCTCTCCAAATTAAAAAAATAAAAAAGCTGGGGATATAGATCAGTGATAAAGTGCCCCTGGGTAAAAAGAAAAAAAAGCTTCTGTATCTTTAGAATATTTAGGGCTGATGATTCTTGTCATATAATCAACTCTTCACACAAATCAATTTTCTATAAGTGCAAGTTTATTTATTTGTTTGTTTATTTATTTTTGTGCTACTGGGGATTGAACTCATGAGGTTCATGAGGTTTAGTGAGCTAAACCTCCAGCCTTTTTATTTTATTTTGAGACAGGGCCTTGCCTTGCCAGGTTGCTGAGACTGGCCTTAAACTTGCAATTCTCCTGCTTCAGCCTCCCAAGTCATTCATATTACAGGTATGGACCACTATACCTGGATGTGTGAGTTTAATTTTAAATGTAAATTTTAATTTTTTTTGGACATTTCCTCTAGCTTATGTATATCATGTCTCAGATATATCTTGTAATTTGATAGATCCTGTGAGCCAATAAAAATGGCTTACGACTTGAATATAATCCAGAATCCTTGTTCATGTAGTCTTTTGTATTTCTTCAATAGAAGGAAAAATGAATTAGAAATTATCTTTCTTGTGAGTGATTAGTTCATCAAAAATTTTATATGAAAATGATGTTTATTTCTGTCAAATATGACAGTCTTCAAATTGTTTTTATTTCTAAGCCTGTAAATGTTTGCTTCCCAATGTAAGAATTTAATAACTATTAAATATAGGTTATTGCAATGTCCGTATACATATTTTTATTTTGTAATAATTTACTAACAACATTTGTTGCCTGAGCACCAGCAGTTACTGTCCTGACAGGGTGGAGAGTCACCATTTATGCAGTTGCCTCAGGGGAGGGCTCCAGAGATGACAGGCAGGCCGGCTTCCCACTGCAGAAGCCATGACTGCTTCTTTGCTGTTATTGCTTCCACTGCCACTAGCCCTCTGGGCTCAGGTCCCAGCCCTGGCTGCCTCCTGGAGTCCCCTGGCATGCTGGGTTGCCCCTGGTATGCCAGGTCGATTGCTTGGCATGCCTACCGTCCCTGCCTGCTCCTGTGCGTATTGTTGCTCTCACGCACTGCTCAATTGCGTCATCAGATTTCACTTAAATAACTCCTGTTCAAAGAGAAAATTATCAAGAATTTCAAGGCAGCAATCAAGCACAGGGCATCTTTTGAAGACGTGTCCCTGTGTGTCCCATATGCACAGGTCATATATACAGGAAGCCAACCTTGCCTTGAGATACAGAATATGGTTAATTAAAGCAATGCAGGTTACATATCACATGTAGATGAGTTTAGTTTTTGTTAGAACATGTGCACTGCCAGGAAGTTCCTCCTAGGTCTAATGCTAGCCTCAGGTTATACTTCCTCCAAGATTTCACTGTTTACATTTAGAAGAGCTTCTCATCAGTTCACTCAATAGTACAAGGTCACTTGGGCACAGTTTAACATTTGTTCTCCTATCTATGGATACTGATCCCTGATATTTCTGGCTTGTAGACTAGGACATTTCAAGACTAGAAAGGGCTTCGTAGTTCACCTCGTCCTATGGGTCTCCATCTGCTTGTAATCTGGATATCCTGGGGGTTTTTGTAACGGATTCCTTGTTCATACCTAGAGAGTTGCATTTGGATTCAGGAGATCTGGAATGGGGCCCAGGAATCAGCATTTGAATAAACACAGCTGGTTGGAGTGTTTGATGATTTTTCTCATTAGGAATTTGCTTAGAACTTCACCATTTTATTTCCTTCTCTGCAGGGTCCAGAGCTTGGCTCATGTTTCCTACTTTATCTGATTTAGCAGTTCAAGTTCCTCCTGTGGTACTTTCCCCTCTCAGCCACATGATGTAAAATGCAAGAGGCCACTCTCACTGTCTCTGGATAATTCTTTTATGTCAAATCCCTTCTGTAGCTTTGCCAAGTGACTTTCAAGTGTGTAACAAGGAAGGTACCAGATTGCCAGATCCTTGCTTAGCTGCCACCATTAAGTGGAACAGGATGTGTGTGTGTGTGTATGTGTGGGTGGGATGCAGGTGAGCATGCACTGGGCAGTGATAATGGTAGAAGTCAATCACAGTGGACTCTAAATGCCAGAGCACTTCAGACTGGAAATAGCAAACCTGACAAGGGACTTTTTGATCAAGACCTAAAACTCAGCATAAATTAACTCATCTAATGCATGAATATACATTTGGAGGCAAAAAGGAAGTAGTTCCAGCTACTTGTATTAGTTTTAATAGACTTTCTTTTGCTGTAATAATAACTAATTCCCAACTTTTAGTGGACTGAACAACTCACATCATATACCTGTTGCACATCTCCCAAGGACTCTGTTCTCTGTCTCCTTTTCCTGAGACTTTAGATTGATGGAGCAGTTACCCAAAATACCAAAGTTTTCTAGGACAGGGAAAGATGTGTGGGGTATTCTGCATAGGAATGCACTATTCTGGTCTGGAAATGACATATTGTATCTACTCACAATTCATTGGCCAGAGCTGGTGATATGGGTCATAGAAAAGAGACAATGAGATCATGCTAAAAGGGCTTGTAAACTGTAAAGCACTCTGCAAGTTCAATTGCTTTTCTGAGACATCATAAAGATGAAATAACATTAATCAGTAGTAGTAAACATTACAACCTAAAGAAATGCGAGAGCCAGAAATAGCCCTTGTTGAAAGACTAGATATATTCATGAACAGTAGATTCTTATCTTTGAAAACAGAGAAGTGCTTCTTAGTGGGAGGAGACATTTTGGAGGGCCTGGCCAATGTACAGATGCTTCTTGATTTATGATAGGGTTGTCTTAATAAACCCATTGTAAATTGGAAATATTCTAAGTTGAAATTCCATTGAATACACTTAACCCATGGAGCATCATAGCTTAGTAACACAGGGGCCCCTTAGGCTTTGGCTGCTTCTCATCACAATTGTGTGGCTGACTGCAGTTGCCTAGCATCAGGAGAGAGTGTTGTACTGCATAGAGCTAGCCTGGAGAAAAGATCCAAAAACAGAATTCAAAGTTCACAGTATAGTTTCTAATGAGTACGCATTGCTTTACACCATTGTGAAGTGGACTAGCGTTAAGTTGGGTGCCATCTATAGCTCATTGTCTAATTCCTAGTTTCCTACTCTTCCTCCTAGCAAATCCTGATGTTGAGAAGGGAGGTTGGTGGCTGTGATTACATGTTGTACATGTAACGGTGGCTGATGGGAGCTGGATTTTTAGTTCTCTCATAATGTCATGTTGCCCTAGCTCCTGCCTCAGTATTTGATTTCCTGTTACATGCTTACTTTTGACAGAAGTTCAAATGAAACTGGAGGCCCTCAGGTTGTCGTGATGGGGGACTCAAGAAAAACTTTGGTGTTATTAATCAAAGAGAAACTGTGGGTCCCTACATGGGACTTAGGAGAGCCCAAAATGACCAAACCATTTTACAGTTGGTTTTCTGTACCAGTGAATAATGAGAGAAGAAAAAGAAAAGATGAAAACTACCACATGCACACACACACACACACACACACACACACACACACACAAAACCAACAAAAAACAAAAAGAAAAACAAAAAAAAAACCCCAGAGAGCCCAAACTCTAGACATTCTAGAACTTGAAGAAGATGTTCACTTTTTAGGAAAACATGTTGATTTTTATTTTGTACCAGGGAATTAAACCCCGGGGTACTTAACCACTGAGCCACATCCCATCCCCAGCTCCTTACCCCCACCTTTTTATGTATTTTACTAAGAGACAGGGTCTTACTGGATTGCTTAGAGTCTCACTAAATTGCTGAAGCTGGCTTTGAATTAGTGATCCTCCTGCCTCAGCCTTCCACCCAATTGCTGGGATTATAGGCATGTACCACCATGCCCAGTAACATGTTGATTTTTTATTGCTATATTGTATCTTAAAAATGGGCAACATGGTTAAGGAGTTGCTTTGGGGCTAGAGACACATGAAGGCAAAGCCCAGCTTTCCTACTTGTAAGCTGTGTGAGCTTGAGCAAGTCACCTAGCATCTGTGAGCTTCATTTTCCTCCCTTATAAACTAGGACCATTAAAGTGTTTATTCATGGGACTGTCTTGGATCTGAATGAGAGTGCTTATCAAGCTCACGGCTATAGTCTGTTGAATGCTCAGGCTGTACCTGGTGCTGTGCAGTTCTGGTTGTTATTGTCACCATCCCCAACAGGAAGCTGCTGCTGCTGCCTGGTCTATCCTAGCCAGGTGGAGGTGGGAGAGGTCTTCAGAAACTATTATTCCATGGTTCAGTTGTAGCATAAATTTCTTTTCAATTTTTTAAATGTCACACTCTGTTTTAGGGAGCATTTTAGTCTACATGATTGTGATTTATTTACAGTTAACATTCTGCTTAGTAGATTAGTCAGTGTCATTTGAAGAAATATGGACTTTCTGAGCCCCATGCAGAAGGACAGAGCCAAAAACATTTTAGCATACAGCAAACTTCTTTGCCCAATTTAATGACTCTGGGGCCCCCAGGAGTGTTGGCCCAGAGGCTCATAATTCAGAGGGTTCAAGAAAGTTCCAAGGAAGGGAGGGGCTTCCCATCTCAGCTTTATTTGTTGTTAAATAAAGTGACACTTATATTTATTACATGTGAATTCCATCTTATTTTTAAACATCAGGTTTATCAAGACATAATTTATATGAAATAAAATTCACCATTTTAAATAATTTGAGTTTAGACAACTGTATACAGTTGTGTAGCCACCACCATAATAAGCACATTGAACATTTTCCTCATCTTCCCAGAGTTCCCTGAGTGCCTTTGTGGCCACTCCCCTCTCAACAAGCCCTTGTCCCCAAGCCGCTGCTGTTTTCTGTCCCTACAGTTTTTCCTTTTGTGGTCTATAATATAAATGGACTCATACAGTGTGGAGGCTTTTGTGTCTGGTCTCTGTTACTTAACAAAATGCTTTAGAGATTCATCTGTGTTGCCTATATCAGCAGTTCTTAAAAAAACTGAGTAATATTTCATTGGTGTAGTATACTATTAGTGTACTATAATTTGTTTATATCCATTCAGTAGATGAAGGAGATTTGGGTTTACAGTTTTCATCTATCATGGATGACCTGCTATGAATTTTTGTGTTCTGGATTTTGTGTAGGTGTAGCTCTTTATTTCTCCGGGATGAAAATCTAGTAGAGGGATTTCTGAGCTGTATGGTAAGTACATGTTTAACTTTGTAAGACATGGCCAACTTGTTTCCTAGAGTGGCCATTCCATTTTCCATTTCCACTGTGAATTCCAGTTGCTCCACACCCTCATCAATACTGGGTGGTGTTGGTTTTTTAATTTTAGCTATACAAGTAAGTGTTGTGATCATCTTGTCATATATGAGCCATTTGTTGACATTTTTCAGGGAAGTGTTCTATTCACATCTTTGCTCAATTTTTACTGTGTGTTTCTTGGTTTTGAATTGTAAGAGCTCTTTGTATATTCCACATTCATATCTCTGTCAGATATCAGATCCATGTTTCTAAAACATTTTTGCCTAGTCTCATTTTTTCTTTTAATTTTCATAACAGTGTTTTGAAGAACAGAAGTTTTCAGATTTTATAAAGTCTAATTTCTCATGTACTTTTCTTTTATGGTCCCTGTCTTTTGTGTCCTAAATAGAAACACTTGAGCAATCTAAAGTCATGGAGGTTTGTCTTGTTTTTCATCAAGAACTTATATAGTTTCAGATTTTATATTTAGGTCTATGTATGTATGTGGTATGAAACAAGTGTTGTAAAGTCCCTCCCTCCCTCCTTTCCTTTTCTCTTCTTTTCCTTCTTCTCCTTTTTCTTCCTCCTACCCCTCAATTCTTCCTCTTCCTTTTTTCTTATTTCTTCTTCCTCCTCCTTCTCTTTCACCTTATTGCACTGGATGGGACAATAACATTTAGACCATAACATCTGGTTTCACTGTAGTCCAAACTAGAGAACACACACACACACACACACACATGGTTTCAAATTAGGCAAAGGAGTCTTAGATTCCAGAATTGTGCCAGAACAATCCACATACAACAGGAAAGTTGTCAAGCCTAAGGAAGTCAGATGTTTGGCAGCTCAGGGAGCCAGACTAAACTCTGACCCAGGGCCTTCTGTTATCCTCCGTTGGAGGGTGGTCTTGGGCCCACAGGCATGGATCTTACAACAGTAATACCAAGGCTGCTCTCTTGAGTGTAACTCAACTGGATTCTGAGTTGAGCCTATTGAAGGTGGCCACTATTTCAACTCAGGGGCAGTGTGAATCCACTCCTACTTTAATGAATATGCAGCCATCAATTCAGGTGTCCGTGTCCACTCTCTGCTGCCTTGTTGGCTTGCCTGTAGACCCACAGAGCCACACAGCCCAGGACAAAAGCCTTAACCTGAGTCCTCTGAAATCTAGCTGACCTTAGACCAGCCAACGCTTCCTCAGTTCTTTTTCTCTCCCAAATCCAGTTGATGCTGATGTTTCTCGCCACTACCCATCACCTGGCTTCTGTAGAGAGTTGGCTTCCCGCCTCTGCCACCTCTTGGATTCCTGTTTATCTGGACCATTTAAAGCATTCCTTCCCTTCTACCTGGGTGCACCTGCCACACACCTGCCTCCTCTCATTGGCTCCTGCACTACGATGTCTACATGTTTATCTCTTTAAGGTCCCAGGTGGCATGAGTGTGGCAGGGCATGTAGAGATGAGGGAGAGCAAGGCTTGAGGGAGGCATTTCCTTCATCTGAAAGACTGAACTTATGGACTTTGGATCCACCCAAGAAAAAAGGCAATGAAAAGGAAGGGTTTCTTTTTTTTTCTTTCTTTTTTTTTTTTTTTTTATGATGTAGAAAGTGAAGAACTGAAGCCTATGCTCACAATTAAAGATGAACATCTATGAAGGGAAATCCAAGTTCATTAATGGTCCAGAGAGACACCTTAATTGACCTGTCTTGACAATTTCTCTTCAGTTTGTGCCAAAAACGTAGCATAGAAGTCTTATTGTAGGGACATGACATTCATAGAACGGTTTGTGTTTCTAAGGGACCCTAAAACATTACAAATGTTTTTAAATCATAGAAATAATTCTAAGCACATCAGTAGGACAAGGGGTGAGCCCCACAGTTCCTCAAGGGTGGTAGTGGCACCATTGGTAATTTCTTCACCTTGTCCATAATGGTGCCTCTGACTTGGGCTTTCCCATCAAGGCCTGGGTGGCTTGTGCTGAGAAATAAGCAATGATAAATAAAAATGACTTCTGAGAGGGTTCAGAGGTTCCAGAGAAGTACTTGGCCTTGACTTAAACATCAACCCAGCTTCTTGGGCACCCAGAAGTGAAGGAGGGACCAAAGGTTTTTCTAGGTTGCACATTCTTTTCAGTGATGAAGACAAGTTCTTCCACCCATCTTTCTGTTCCCTCTTATAATTTTTCTGGGAAGAAACTTGTAGGTAGTGTTGTGTTGATTTAGTCCACAGGCAGACCAAATATATTTGTAATACGTCAGCAAGACAGAGAGAGCCCAGAGAGAAGTTCATTTTGTTTTATTTTAATGTCTACATCTGTTTACATGTACACATCTATAGATTCAGAGGTATATATTACATATATTATACTTCAAATATAGATTTTAAAGTAAAAAAATCAAGTGAATATAGTTTCATCTCTTTTATCTATCTATATACATATATCTGATAAAATGATATGAGGGTAGCAGTTGGGGCCTTGGAGTTTTAATTAGTCCCAATGGGGATGGTCTTGAGGACCAAACCTTGGGATATACAGAATGCCAAGCCCACCTGCAGCATCTTTTTCTTTGTAACTACTGAATGTGGAGAGGAAAACAAATATTTCTGGGAAGGTTCAATCTTCTCCAGATGTCCTAAAGCCACAGGGTCGTGTGACTGACAGCTTGGGGCTTTCCTGTCAGCCTGTCTTTGTTGTGACATTGGTCCATTAAATACCCTCAGTGTGTGTCTAGCTGGTACAGGTGTGACAGTGGGCATGGTGGGTTTGGAATCACTCTGGAGTTTGATGATTTGGCAGTTTTCCAGTTTCTAACAATTCCAGAAATGAATTCTCTCTTGACTCTCCAGAAAAATGTGTGGGATGTGGGGTTCGGGGATCACGGGTTGAGCAGTGGTCTGATCTTGATAGTTACCTCTGTCTGGGCGTTCGCCTCCTTGTCTGTAAAATGTGGCATAAAATGACCCATTCTGTGGAGCTGGTAGGAAGATGTTTAAGACATGGCCTGCTTCTTCCTTCCCTGCCTCCTTCCTTTCCTTCCTCTCTGAATTCCTTCCTCCTTCCTTTTCTCCATCTTCCCTCAGGTTCTACTGCTTCTCCACCCTGAATCTTAGTCTGCTTTTGTAAAGGCTCCAAAAGCTCCAGAGGCCTAGGCAGAGATTGGGGCTGATGAGAGGGGGAGTTCTGTGCATGGGAAGATCCTGCAGAGGGCGAGAAGGGTCAGAGCAAGACATGGGGCCCTGCAGCCCACCAAAGGTAGAAGCCTGGCTGCGTACCCTGCTTCTTACTAACAAAAGACAGAAGCCTCCTGGAAGATGTCACATACCATACATGGGTCCCTATCTGATGCTTCAGATGCCGTGGGCTGTTGGTGACTGCTGTACAGTGGGGGTTGGGGAGACCTGAAGTCCATGGCAAGACCCAGCAGGCTCATGTGTAAGGAAACTCCCCAGGGCACTTGTGAGAGTTGCTTGGGGGCAGGGCTTTTTCTAATTAGGTGGAACTCAGCTCTTTTTTGTTTTTTTATTTTTAAAAATTTTAATAGACACATAATAACCATACATATATATGGGGCACAATGTGGTTTTTTGATACATGCAAACAACTTGTAATGATCCAATCAGGATAATTAGCATACGTGTCATCCCAAATATTTTTAGTTTCTTTGTGCTGAGAATATTCAAAATCCTCTCTTCTAGCTATTTTGAAATCCAGAATCAATTATTGTTAAATAGAGTCACCCTCTGTGCTATAGCAGCAGAACCATCTAACTGTATTTTTGTACCTATAAGCCAACCTTCCCCATCCCCTCTTTCCTCGCCCTCCTCCAGCTTCTCATGACCACACTCTACTTCTGGAGGATCAACTTGTTTAACTTCCACATCTGTGGAAGAAGCTCTTCCTTCCTCTTTCTAGACCTTTGGTTCTGACCCTCTTCTCACCTCTGCTCAGCCTTCCTCCAAGTCTCAAGATTCACTGGGAAGGTGGACCACGCTGGAATTGCCCTAGAGTCATTTTGATTATTCTTTGTCAGGGCTAATATGGGTATTTTTCTAAAGCAAGCTTAAAGGAGAATGAAGTGTGGGCTTTCTAAATTAATTTGTTGTGAAAACAAAGTCACTTCATTCCCAAGATTCCTTTTAATACTTGATCTTTCCTCTTGTTTCCTGGCCCTTGTCCTGAATGACCCATCTCTTTTCTGGGAACTTTTTCCTGGCTTAGAATCCCAGCCCTGATCTGAATGAGGAAACGGGGAGTCTGTGCCCAGATCACTCCAGCGCCAACGGGAAGGCCCACCCAGGCCTCAAGAAGTGAGGACATGCCAAGGTCCTCAACAGAGACTGGGGTTCTTAATGTGTCTGTCTGAAAATAGTTTCCCTGTCATAAAATGTGTCCCAAGGAGGCTGTCATATTATCCAAAGAAGCTATATATTTGCATTAAAGAGTATTTTATTCATGTGATCTACTATATAGTTTACATTTACTTTGATGGCTTAAAAAAAATGTCCTTTAATACCAAATGTGTTTCTAGAACCTCCTCAGTCCTTCTTACACCACCTCCTCAGCCTTGCAGGGGTCCGAATCAAGGATGACACATGAGTTTTTCTTGGAAGAAATAAAGGCCCAGGAATTAGGATTTGCTGGAGCCCTTGGTCTCACTTATTGGCTGATGGGCATTACTTAGCTCAGGGGATTGTGGGTTTAGTAGATCAATCTTTCTTCCTTCCTTCTCATTCACTTTTTTTTTTTTGGTACCGGGGATTGAACTCAGGGGCACTCGACCACTGAGCCACATCCCCAGCCCTATTTTGTGTTTTATGTAGAGACAAGGTCTCACTGAGTTGTTTAGTGCCTCGCCATTGCTGAGGCTGGCTTTGAACTCGCGATTCTCCTGTCTCAGCCTCCCTAAGTGCTGGGATTACAAGCGTGAGCCACC